>CM038673.1:778604322-779271913 GCA_021605145.1 Aegilops bicornis | reverse complement strand
TTACATTATGCAACCGTACACTTTGGTACGGCCAATACACCAGGGGCTTAAGTACCCCAGAATATGGTGTGAGAAGTCCGAACACTCTCACGAGTGCGGCACCCCGAACTTATAGCATTATATGCATCGGCTCCGAATCATGTCTTGGGTCAATAGTTGGGTTTGCCCGGCTCCCATGTTTTGGTACCTTACGTTCCGTTATATCAACTAAGGTAGCGCTGGAGAACTACCGCGATTGTGCCCCGGTTGAGTTGGGTTAAGCACCACAGATGAAAGCTAAAACTGACCATCATGATAGGCGAGAGCTGGTCGCTGTTCGAGAGGTTTCGAGTCCCTAAAGACTTATGCCGCTTAGAGCGAGGAGTCGGCTTTGTCCGGCCTAGGCGTGGATAGCGCCTTGAACTCGGTCTTCCGAATACTAGGGGCTTCGCCGAAATTTAAAATTATAGAATTCTATGGCTAAGTGAGAGTGATAAAGCACTATAGTCCGATTTCCTTGTTCGTTGTGCTGAGCGCCTCCCTCGAAGGACCCAAGAATGGGAACAAGAGCCCTCAGGTTTATCCTGAACACCCCAGCACTCGTGGCATGGGGGCAGAAGCCGACGACTCGCCATCTCTCGAGATTTAATAAGCGGCCGCCTGAAGGTAATATTTTAAATTCAAAAAGCGTTGCTTAAGCGATATGAACAAGTTTTGGCGCCTTGAGGATAACACCAGCGAGTTTACTCAAAAATTACATCCTTGGAAAATTCATCCGCCATAAGGCGGGCACCCTTCAGGACGCCCTCATAATACATCTCAGGCTTGCGATGAGCCTTGCCCTTCGGTGGCCCATTTGTCACCAGCTTCTCAGCATCCATCTTGCCCCAATGTACTTTAACACGGGCAAGGGCCCTACGGCGCCCGATGCATGCTGAGGCGCTTTGATGACTTCAAAGGCGTGGACAGGCATCCGCCACCGCCTCACCAGCCCAAAGTAGCTCGAGGCATGACCTCCCTAGGCCATAGCCGGACTATAAGGCCCTTCATGGCCTGTTCGGCCCACCTTATGGAGCTCGACCAGCTGCTTCATTTGGTCGCTCAAGAAACACCAGGCGTCCCGACCTCGACATCTTGAGACCGTAACACCTTCTCCGTCGAGCTCCCCTCCTCGGCCCGGTAGTATGCGGCAGCGTCGGACACATCAGGGCAGATCTGCGAATGCTCTGGAGAGCTCCGGACTCGGGTAAGTAACAAATAATTCACTTTGACATGCTTGCTTTGCATAAAGAATGCCTTACCGCCCGCTATCTTCTTCATCGCCTCAATTTCTGGAGGGCTTTTTGGGCTTGACCTTGGCAGATTTGGTGCTCTCAAGGGCGAGGCAAGCTCGGACTCTCGAGTCTTTGAGTCAAGCTCCAAATTCTCGTGTTTTTCACACGAGAGCCTGGAGCTCTTGCTGCACCTCCGCCACCCGGCCTCCTGCTTTTCTCGCTCGATCGCTCCACGGGCCGCATTGTCTTGACCTTAGGGCAGCGCTTTCTTGTGGTTTCCACAGGTTGTGGCCCCTGTAATACTCACGTTGGTCCTGTCATTTTTTGCAACCACATCTTTTTTATATACTTACATAAGGTATTACTTACCTTCCTTGTCCTTGAGCTGTTTCTTGGCAAGGCCGAGCTCGTTCTCGGACCGCTCAAGGCTCTGCTTCAATGCATCGACCTTCGATCGGTCAAGGCGGCAGAGGTCAACGGCCACAGCCTGCATTCCCATATTGACATACTTATGTTAGACTCCCTGCGTATATCTTTTAGATCCTCGATTCGGCTTTTCTTTCCGAACACCA
The DNA here is from genome assembly GCA_021605145.1 of Aegilops bicornis. Lineage (NCBI taxonomy): Eukaryota > Viridiplantae > Streptophyta > Magnoliopsida > Poales > Poaceae > Aegilops > Aegilops bicornis. Next base: position 779,270,088 of record CM038673.1, on the reverse strand, counting down.
AGCCCGAGCATCGGGGGCCTACTTGTCTATGCGGTAATATTTTTACATATCTTAAATACATACCTCAAAGCCTGTTAGAAGGCTAGCACGAACTTCGATCAGCCCGCTCTTGGCGGATCGAACCTTCTAGATCACCACACTCATAATAGTGCGGTGCTCCTTGTCGATGGAGGCGCCGTTAAGCACCTCCAGACAAATTATCCGTGCCTCGGTTGGACGGAGGTCACGGGCGTCGTAAACTTGCTTGCCCTTCTTACTGGGGCCGCTGCCGGACTCCGGAACCATTGAAGGTTCTGGTGCGGTGTCCGGCCCGGTGCCGGACTTGGAGCCCTTGGGGGTTTTGTCCCCTTTGCGCCTGGAGTCCAGGAGGTCGCCTTGCGGTGCCTCCAGGACCACCTCCTCCTGGCTTGGACCCTTTTGGGACTCCACCTCGGCATCGTCCGTAGGGCAAGGGGAGGTAGCGGTCGGAAGCGAATTCACATCCGACGAATCCAGGGAGCCGCTCGACGAGCGTCCGAGCCGAGCCTTAGGGCGGACTGCATGATTATATTCGACGCCCGGAAGATCTTGTGCAATAAAGGCATACATGAGTCATTACGGTATCCAAACACTTACGATTTCGCCAAGGGCTTGGCCCTATGCGGCCACTCCTCTTCGTCGTCGTCGGCGTTGGTGGAGTAGTCCAGAAGGAGGGTCCTTCCTTTCTTGGACCCTCCGGCATGCCCCGTTGGGGCAACCTTCCTTTTCTTCTCTCCCCCCGCTGGGGGAGAGACCTCTCTTTCCTCCTCCTCGTTTTCGTGGGAGGATTGCGCCTCAGAGTGATCGGACGATGAGTCCGACACCACCAGGTGCCGGGAACTCTTTCAAGTTCCCGTGGCTTTCTTCTTGGCCTTCTTCTCCGGCACCACATAGGGGTCCGGAACAAGCAGCCCCATCAAGCGGGCGTCCGCTGGGTCTTTAGGCAAGGGAGCTGGACAGCTGATCTGCCCGGACGTCTCCTGCCAATCCTGTCAAAGGTAAGGGAGTTTAGATCCCACATGAAGTCAAACTATGAAAGACAAATATCCTGTAAGAGGTAAAGATAGCTTACCGCGTTGGTTTGACGCTGCGTGCTGAATCCGCGATCCTCGGTAGTGGATACGGGAGCCTCGGCGCCCTTGAACAGCACCTTCCAGGCATCTTCGTACGTAGTGTCGAAGAGCACCTTTCGAGTTGATGATGTGCGGATTAAACTCCCACAAGCTGAAAGCCCGTTGTTGGCACGGGAGGATCCGGCGGATGAGCATGACCTCGACTACGTTAACGAAGTTTGAGCTTCTTGCTCGCTGTGCTTTGGATGCATGTTTGGAGTCCGTCAGCTCTCCTTTTTCACCCCACGACAGGCCCTTCTTTTTCCAGGAGGTGAGCCACGTGGGGATTCTAGATCGAAACTCAGGGGCGGCGACCCATGCAGGGCCGCGCGGCTCGGTGATGTAGAACCATCCCGATTGCCACCCCTTTATGGTCTCCACGAAGGAGACCTCGAGCAATAGGACGTTGGGCATCTTACCCACCATGGCACCTCCGCACTCCGCTTGGCGGCCGCCCACTACCTTCGGCTTGACATTGAAGGTCTTCAGCCATTAGCCAAAGTGGGGCTAGATGTAGAGGAAGGCCTCGCACACGACGATGAACGCCGAGATGTTGAGGATGAAGTTCGGGGCCAGATCGTGGAAATCCAGGCCGTAGTAGAACATGAGCCCCCGGACAAATGGGTGGAGTGGGAAGCCTAGTCCATGGAGGAAATGGGTGAGGAACACCACCCTCTCATGGGGCACAGGGGTGGGGATGAGCTGCCCCTCTTGCAGGGAGCCGGTGCGCGATGTCGTTAGACAAGTATCCGGCCTCCCTCAGCTTTTTGATGTGTCCCTCCGTGACGGAGGAGACCATCCACCTGCCTCCCGCTCCGGACATGGCTGGAGAAGGTTGAGGTGGGGTGTGCGGACTTGGGCGCTGGAGCTCGAGTGCGCGAAAATGGATAAGCAAAGGAGGAAGAAGGCATAGATGAAAAGGTGGATCCTTATCCCCTTATATGGGCGGACGAAGCTATGTGCCCCCACCAGCCTGGCAAAACACGCTTATCTCCCAAGCGCCGTAATTGATGGCACGGTTGGGTTACCCGCCCGTATTGATGAGAATCCCAAAATAAGGGGACACGATCTACGCCGACAAGACGTGCCAAGGAAACCGCCTCGCTAAGTGCGCTGAGGTGGGACAGTAAAAACGATTCAAATAAAGGCTTGGCCGTGGTGTGATGTCACGCTGCGGAATGCGTCAACAGGTTGGATTTGTGTAAATATTACTCTCTCTACGGTGGTATGTGGAACTTATTTTGCAGATCCGGACACTATCCTTGTGGTCAAAATCTTCTATGAAGTATTCGGAGGAGGAACCCGCCTTGCAATGCCGAAGACAATCTGCTTGGCCGGACTAAATGCGTCATTGAAGCCTGGTTCAGGGAGCTCTTGAGGAGTCTGGATTAGGGGGTGTCCGGATAGCGGACTAGAACCTTTGGCGGACTCTGGACTATGAAGATACAAGACTGAAGACTTCGTCCGTGTCCGGATGAGACTTTCCTTGGCATGGAAGGCAAGCTTGGCGATATGGATATGTAGATCTCCTCCCATTGTAACCGACTCTGTGTAACACTAGCCCTCTCCAGTGTCTATATAAACCGGAGAGTTTTAGTCCGTAGGACGAACAACAATCATACCATATGCTAGCTTCTAGGGTTTAGCCTCTTTGATCTCGTGGTAGATCTACTCTTGTACTACCCATATCATCAATATTAATCAAGCAGGAGTAGGGTTTTACCTCCATCGAGAGGGCCCGAACCTAGGTAAAATCATCGTGTCCCTTGTCTCCTGTTACCATCCGCCTAGACGCACAGTTCAGGAACCCCTACCCGAGATCCGCCGGTTTTGACATCGACATTGGTGCTTTCATTGAGAGTTCCTCTGTGTCGTCGTCATGACGTTGCTATGCTTTGCTTTATTTGCCTTGGTATTCCGTACAAGTCCTTTTTTCTACATGTAAAGTACTTAAACATGTCCTGGCGGTTTACCGCCCGACGGGTTATAATACCCAATACAGAAACAGAATCCTCATCATCAAGGCTATAAAGTAATAAAATATGAACCATATCATACCTGTGATTTTAAATCACTTTTGTTGGTCCGCCAACTCGTTTAGTAGGGGTGAAAACCCAAACTTTGGGTATTGGAAGGTACCCACCACATTATGTTGGTGCGTAATAAGCCAAACTGGGTATTTGTAAACACCAGATGATCATTCTGGCGACTTATAGTCAATGCCCGGCCGGATTGAATGCTGCCGTTTCACCATTGATTATATGCTTTAACAGATGATAACTGTAAGCCACACCGGGTTGAGATGAAGACATATAGACTGGCCGGATCAAGAGATGTTGGTTTACCGTAAAAGTTGATCAAATAAGGATAAAACTTGCAAAAACGAAAGTGAATAAAAACTTATAGTCGAGGCTTTTCGAGGGCTGCTAGGCCGCTGAGTTAAACCATTTGACAAAGCCTTTTAAGATGGGCCTCCAACTAACCAATCGTCGTTTTAACTTTGACAAGTTCAGGGTCTCAATGAGAGTAACTTGTCAAACGTTCGGCGGAGTCATGCTGGGATTACGGATAGGAGTGGCTTACTTGATGAAGGCAGGTTAACCCGGGGTTTTAGGTGAATACACCAGGCTTCCAAGCCGTGGGTCGATACCCAATTACAAGGGTCCTTTCAAACTCTTTGTTACTTTACACAAAGAGCCCCCAAGTAACTTTGTGAGCTATGCTCAATGGGTGCCTATGTTTGAGTCGTGCTTGTAGCAACAGATCTCTCTTTGGCCCCTTGGGTGTGAAGCTCCCAAGCTGTATGATGGTATAATAGCCGGTTTAATGGACAAAATGGGTCGCTTTGGAAGCAGAAGCCCCCTTGTAATCAAGAAATATTGGAAGAACGGCTGAAGGAGTCCTGGATTAGGGGGTGTCCGGATAGCCGGACTATAACCTTTGGCCGGACTCCTGGACTGTGAAGATACAAGATTGAAGACTTCATCCCGTGTCCGGATGGGACTTTCCTTGGCGTGGAAGGCAAGCTTGGCGTCTGGATATGTAGATCTCCTCCCATTGTAGCGACTCTGTGTAACCCTAATGAGGGAGTCTGGACTAGGGGGTGTCCAGGATAGCAGAACTATCATCACGGCCGGACTCCAAGACTATGAAGATACAAGATTGAAGACTTCGTCCGATGTAGGATGGGACTTTCCTTGGCGTGGAAGGCAAGCTTGGCGATACGGATATGTAGATCTCCTACCATTGTAACCGACGACTGTGTAACCCTAACCTATCCGTTCTCTATATAAACCAGAGGGTTTTAGTCCGTAGGACGAACAACAATCATACCATAGGCTAGCTTCTAGGGTTTAGCCTCTACGATCTCGTGGTAGATCTACTCTTGTACTACCCATATCATCAATATTAATCAAGCAGGAGTAGGGTATTGCCTCCATCAAGAGGGACCGAACCTGGGTAAAAACATCGTGTCCCTTGTCTCCTGTTACCATCCGCCTAGACGCAGATTCGGGACCCCCTACCCGAGATCCGCCGATTTTGACACCGACATTGGTGCTTTCATTGAGAGTTCCTACGTATCGTCACCGATAGGCCCGATGGCTCGCCGATCATCAACAACGGCGGTCCAGGGTGAGACTTTTCTCCCCGGACAGATCTTAATATTCGGGCGGCTTTGCGTAGGGCCAATTAAAGCAGCCATCTGAGCGGATCGAAAGCTTCGCCCGGCCATCAGGTCGAGTGGAAGTTTGAACTATATGGCCAATATCTGCGGAGACTTGATCTTGACCAGTTCGAGCGCTGCCAAGCGTGCCGCCTTGTCTCGATGGGCATGATCTGGCTACTGCAGCGAGCGGTGCCACGAGGCTGCACTGACATCCGCTCCGACCCTCAATCCGGGCGGATTCCCCGATCGAGGGCGAGTGGTTGGACACCACCTCGGGGCTATGATCTCTACGACGATTGAGCGAACTCTATCCCTGTCCCTACGAAGACCGTGACTCAAGGTGCGGACTCCTCCGGGACTCGAACCCTCCGCGCCCCTACCAATCAAATCCGATTGGGCGCCGGTCATGGAGTTCACCGCCGCGGACATCTTTCAGCACTCGCCCTTTGGCGACATCCTAAATTCACTAAAGCCTCTCTCTTTATCCGGAGAGCCATGGCCGAACTACGGTCAGGAAGGTTGGGATGCGGACGACGAAGAAATTCAACGCCCACCCACCACCCGCTTCGTAGCCACTGTCGAAAGCTTACACGACGTGCTCGATTTCGACTCTGAAGACATCGACGGTATGGACGACGATGTAGGAGACAACAATGAACCAGCACCTACAGGATGCTGGACAACCAACTCATCTCATGATGTATACATGGTGGATACACCTAAAGGAAATGAAGACGAGGAAAAACGTGACGCTACGAAGGATAAATCCTCGGCGATCAAAAGCGGCAACATAAACGCGAACTAAGTCCCGCCTCAACAGAGACCCAGCCATAGAGCGAGGCGAACCGGTGGACAACGAACATGCTATTGAGCAATCGTCCGAACAATACAACTTGGATAAACAACCCGTCCCGGCGAAGACAACAGTCGAACGATCTCATGCCGGACAAATTGTTGGAGCAAAATAACCTCCGAGAAAAGGCTCAAGTCGCCATCGCTGCAGCGTAACTGAAAAAAGCAAGCGGAAGCTCAAAACAGCGGAAGATGCACTCCAGATTAGTTGGAGCAAAGTATTCAACACCGCATGAGACAAATACGGCTGACGATCATTTGAACAACAAAGAGCTACCCAAAAAGAAAGCTACTGCCCGAATTTGACGAGGAGGCCTTAGAGCCCCCACAATCAAAAAGTAAGAAGGCCACTCGGTCGGATGGATGACCCCACGGCAAAAAGAGAGCGGCAAATGGTGCCGCACACAAGCTAGTATGCGATGCGCATAAGGATTCACAGCAAAAGTATGGCCCGGTTAGTTCTATCTATGGGCCAAGAAAGCAAGCTCTTCAAAGCAATGCAACACGCCAAAAATCCGAACATCACGGCACACCCAAATATAGGGGCGCCGCACATCCCTTATGTTTCACCGATGAGGTCTTGGATCATGAATTTCCAGCCGAGTTCAAACCTGTAAACATAGAGGCATATGACGGAACAACAGACCACAGGAGTGCGGATTGAGGATTACATCCTCCACATACACATGGCTAGAGGAGATGATCTCCACGCCATAAAATACTTACCCCTAAAACTAAAAGGGCCAGCTCGGCATTGGCTTAAAAGCCTCCCGAAAATACCATTGGAAGGCTGGGAAGAGCTCGAGGATGCATTTGGGCAAATTTTGAGGGGACCAATGTCCGCCCTCCGGATGCGGAGCGATCTAAGTCACATAACTCAACAGCCCGGAGAATCAGCCCGAAGTGCGGAACAGATTCCTTACTAAAAAGAACCAAATAGTCGACTGTCCGGACGCCGAAGCCTTAGCAGCTTTCAAACACAACATCCAAGACGAATGGCTCGCCAGACACCTCGGCCAAGAAAAGCCAAGAACAATGGCATAATTAACAAGCCTCATGACCCGCTTTTTAGCGGCGGGAGAGGCAACTGGCTAGCAAGATGCAGCACCAGCGAGCCAAGTACATCCGAAGTCAGGGATGGAAGCGGAAACCACGGCGCAACAAGGACCAGCGCGGATTAAGAGGAACGGTCCAAAGAAGCGCTTGGCGATCAACGCCGATTCAAAAGCTCACGGCAGAACAATGAAAAACTGCCACTTAAGGACAATAGCGATGAGCTATCCAACTTACACAAAATCTTGGACAAGATATGTCAAATCCACAGTACTCTTGAGAGGCCTGCAAACCATACCCACAGAGATTGTTGGGTCTTCAAACAGTCCGGCAGACTCAACGCCGAACACAAGGGGCTCGACACACCAAGAGAAGATGGCAGCAGGCACCACAAGCGAGCCCGGAAACAAAAGAACTTCCCACAAGAGTTTAAAACAGTAAACTCACTTCACGTGATCAAAGGGAAAAACAAAGCGGCGCCCACTAAAATGCGCGCCGCCGCACTGGGTTATCAAAAACCAATCACCTTCGACCATCGAGGACTATTCGAAAGTATCGAGCGCAGGATGGACTGCCTTGATATTGGATCCTATAATCGGCCAGTTCCAATTTACACAAGTCCTCATGGATGGCGGCAGTGACATAAACCTGATATATCAAGACACAATCCGCAGGATGGGGATAGACCCAACCAAAATTCGCCGTAGCAACACCTCCTTTAAAGGAGTAATGCCAGGCCCACATGCCTATTGTACGGGCTCCATACTGCTAGAAGTTGTATTCGGTTCATCCGACAACTTCCGTCGCGAAAGGTTAAACTTCCATGTCGCCCCGTTCAAAAGTAGCCATCAAGCACTATTGGGACGCCTTGAAGCTTTCGCCCGCTTTTAACGTAATACCGCACTATGCATCTCTCACACTTAAAATGCCGGTCCAGGCGGCATAATCTCATTAAAAGGGAGTATTAAGTGTTACTTGAGCACGGAGGAACGTGAGACTGCCTTGACAGCCCACACCTATCCGGCTCCGCTAGTCAAAGAACCTGAATTGGTCACTCAAACCCCGGACACGGCTAGACGAAGTCCGGGCGCCTACTAGCGGCATACCCCATACAAGGGGCTGCATGCATGTATCACAAGAGACAATAAAGCTCAATCTTATTTACTTATTCGAATTGTACTCTGTTTATTTAATATACCGTACATCTTTAGCACGGTCTTTTTTCTTTTTTAAAAACTAAGTTCCTCCCTTTTACAGATGAACAACGTGCTACACCCGTCCAGGATACGGCTGCATGGAGACAGCGGTAGCGAGCGTGCGATGGGACCCGTTGCAAGGATTCTTTTCAGATTAAGACCTGCGTAAACCTTTTCTTGTCTCTTGTTGATATACATCCCGGTTTCTTACTATAACCGAGGAGGAGGCTGGCGTTTTGGCATTGGCCGCACGGAACTTTTTCTTGGCGTGCACGGACACGGTGCTTAGGGCATTATTCTGCCCGTTTTTATAAAGACCAAATACCTTAGGGAGTATTCGGCGTCTCGAGTTAGGCCTTATATGCATCAGCTCCGAATCATGTCTTTGGTCAAATGTTGGGTTTGCCCGGCTCCTGTGTTTTGCTGCCTTACATTCCGTTCTATCGGCTAACGCGGCACCAGGAGAACTACTGCGATTGTGCCCTGGTTGACGGGCGAGCACCTCGATGAGAGAAAGCCAAAAGCGGCTGTCATGATATAGCGAGAGACTGGTCAACCACTCGATGACTAATCGGAATGTTTAGAATTCCTCCGCATTAACGAAGGACCGGTTTTCGGTCAGGCGCATACGCACCCCGAATTCGGGAGAGTGTGGCGCCCCCAGGGGCTATATAGTAGCCCCACCCTCGAACTCCTATGGCTAAGTGAAAGTGATAAAGCATTATAGTCCGGTTGCCTAGTTTGCTACGCTACCACCTCCTTAACAGGACCAAGACGTTGGATTAAGTGTGAAAAAGTGCCTTCTTTGCAAACACCCCCGCATTATGTGCGTGGGGGTTGAAGCCAAGGACTGCCATCTTTCAGGTTATATATACATATACATAAACGGCCGCACAGGGAGTAGTTTACTACTTGAACGCACAAGTATAAAAAGATCTTATATCATATTGAAACATTGTTTTCAGAAAACATACATGTCATTTAAACATAAGATCCTTCGAGCACTGCGTCTCTATTAAACGAGCGCCCGGCAGGACTTCCTCAAAGTAGTGCTCGGCAGGTACTGGCTTCGTCCGAATCTTGGGATGCAACGTCGGTGGCCTTCATATCTGCCCGGTATGTCTTGACACGGGCGAGCCATCCGCGCTCCCTCAATACCGCCGACCGATTTATTGCGTCGTCTGGCAGTACCGCACCAAGGAACTGCTGCACTAAACCAAAATAACTCTTCGGCTGGGCTCCGCCCGGCCACAAATGAGTCATGACATGCTTCATGGCAAGTCCGGATAGTCGATTCAGCTCGGCACATTCGGCCAGCCGATCGGTCAACGGAAGAAGATGCTCCGGACTATGGAATTGCGACCAATATGGCCCTTCCCTTCTGTGCCCATTCTGGCCCCGGAAGTGCTCAGTCGCGTCCGCAGCGCTCGCCGCTAAGTCCATATAAGCATCCTCCGAACTCCACAACTTGTCCAATTGAGCATACTTTGGATCCGTATATTTCCTCCGCAGCAGAAACGGTTTTCTAGCCGCAATTGCCCCGGCCTGACTCAGCTCCTCCTTGGCAGCTCTCAAAGCCGAGCGGGCATCCCTGGATTCGGCTGACCTTTTCGTAAACCCTCTTGCTCCGCTTGACGTTCTTTTTCAAGAACCTCGCAGCGATCGGCAGTATTCTTCAACTTTCTGGCCATATCGGCCATTTCCTCTTTGCTTCAGCAGTGAGCAGCCCGTTCGGCTTTTAGCTCTTCGGCCGCCCTTAAAGCGGCCGCATTACTATTTCTGGCTTGCTTTTTCGCTCGGGTGAGTTCCGCTCGCAGCTCTTCCACAGCAGCGGCACCATCTGCATTAAGCATACAAATAGTAAGACATGGGTGTCAAGCTCTCTTACCAGGTGTCCGCGTAGAAGTCGCATACCTTGTGACTCGTCAAACCGTTTATTGACGGTAGCGATGTCCGCATCCGCCTCGTCAAGTTGCCGCTTTAGTTCGGCATATTCATCGATCCGGCTGGCCACGGACGCCCGCCACCTGTTTAGGAGCGGCGATATGTTATAATCGAGATTTTAATCCTCAAACGCAGCTTGTCAATTTTGACAACATACCGAGTCTCGGGGGCTACTCTCTATGCGAGCGCATTCTATATGCATAAGCGCCGGAAGGTACATCATTTTTTGCGTACCTCGAACCCCGTCAGTAAGCTTCTGATGGCTTCATGCAATCCGCTCTCCGCGGATGCAATTCTTTCAATCACCATACCCATTAGAGCACGGTGATCTTCTGAGATAGCCGCTCGCCCGAGCAGATCCTTCAGCTCCTCCGACCGCACACCACTTGGCGCCGGACCCTCCGGCCCCGCCGGACTTGGGGGAACCCACCGCGACGACACCTCGCATGAGGGTGTGACAGGTGGAGGCGTTTCGCTCTCCATCATCTCCAGAAGAAGATCCCCCGAAGACGAGCTCTGCTGAGAAGGGCTGAGGTCCAAACTACAAGGTACAATTTTGGTTATCTTCATAACTAAATATGAGGATGTTCCTTATTTACAAGACCCCTTCTTTTTACTTACGGCTCATTTGGAGGGCTGATCCCCTTGGGGAAATAGTGCGGCTGGGTTACTTCCCAGCGCGGACTCTCCGACGAAGATTCCTTTCCCCTCTTTGAGGCCTTGACCTCCGGATCTTACAGGCGGTCCTCTTCTCTCCTCGGAGGCGGAGCTTTAATCCCTCCTTCCTTAATAGCCTCCTTCATGGAGGCGGTTAGCTCTCCGCTCCCCCTTCGCCTTCTTCAAAAGGCGCGGCCTTCAACATCTTGGTCAGCATGGGATCCGGCGTGGTCTCTGGGAGGGGAGCCGGACACCTTATCAACTTTGCCTTGGCTATCCACTCCTGTTCAGGAAACGGCTCCTTTAAAGGGCATGTATATAATAAATGAATGAACAGCTTGTCCGGTTACAGGACTATTTACCTGAGTATATGGGCGATTGCAGCTTAGTCCTGCATCCTCAGTCAGGTCCGGACACGTCTCTCGTGATCCGAAGAACAGCTTATACATCTCCACGGGCGTCGTGCCCATAAAATTTTGGAGAGCTCGTGGTCCCTCCGGATTAAATTCCCACAGGCGAAGGGGGCGGCGTTTGCAGGGCTGAAGGCGCCGAATCAACATAACCTGTGCCACGGCAACTATATTGATCTCTCTTTCTTGGAGGTCTCGAATACGACCCTGTAGCAAAGGAACGTCCTTGGACGGCCCCCGGTCGAGCCCCTTGTTGACCCATGACGCCAGCCGCTGTGGTGGACCTGAGCGGAAGGCAGGGAGCGCCGCCCATTTGGTGCCCCTGGGAGCGGTGATATAAAACCACTCCCGTTGCCACAAACCAAGCTCCTCTTGAAAAGAGCCCTTGGGCCACGAAGCATTAGCGGATTTGCTTATAACCGCCCCTCCGCACTCTGCCTGCTGCCCCTCGATCATCTTTGGTTCCACCTTGAAGGTCTTGAGCCACAATCCAAAGTGAAGGGTAATATGGAGGAAGGCCTCGTGACACGACAATGAATAGCGAAATATGGAGGATGGACTCGGATTCAAGTCATGGAAATCCAGCCCATAATAAAACATGAGCCCCCGCACAAAGGGATCCGTCGGGAAGCCTAAACCCGAAGGAAGTGAGACCACGAACACCACGTTCTCGCCGGGCTCGGGAGTGGGAGTGACCTGCCTGGAGCAGGCAGCCTATCTGAAATCTCGCGGTTAGATACAGGCGTCTCGCAGCTTTAGTACGTCTTCTTTTGTGACGGAAGAAGCCATCCACCGCCACGTTGGTCGGAGCCGGACATCGTCGAAGGTCCGAAGCGCCTAGATCTGGAGCTTTGGGTGTTGGAACTCGAAGCGCGAGGCGAACTCGATGGAGGGTGTAAAAAGAAAGAGGGCCTTGATCTCGTTATAAAGAGGTTGAATACCAAGAGCCCTCCCCGTGGCCGATTAGGACTCGCCTTTGATAGAGGAGGCATGCCAGCGAACACGGTTGGGTTACCTACGTCCGTATTGATGAGAATCCCGGAATAAGGGGGGCACGATCTATGCTTTGATAAGGCGTGCTGTGGAAAACCGCCTCGCTAAACGCTTAAGGTGGAACAGTAAAAATGATTCATATAAAGGCACTGGCGTGGTGTGATGTCACGCCCGCGGAATACGTCAGCAGATCTGTGCAAAAATTATTCTCTCTACGGTGTTATGTGGAACTTGTTTTGCAGAGCCGGACACTATCCTTGTGTTCAAAACCTTCTATGAAGTATTCGGAGGAGGAACCCGCCTCGCAATGCCGAAGACAATCAACGTGCCGGACTAAATGCGTCATTGAAGCCTGGTTCGAGGGCTCTTGAGGAGTCTGGACTAGGGGTGTCCGGATAACCGAACTATCATCACGGCGGACTCCAAGACTATGAAGATACAAGATTGAAGACTTCTTCCCGTGTCGTGATGGGACTTTCCTTGGCGTGGATGGCATGCTTGGAGTTACTGATATTTAGATCTCCTACCATTTTAACCGACTCTGTGTAACCCTAACCTATCCGGTGTCTATATAAACTGGAGGGTTTTAGTCCGTAGGACGAACAACAATCATACCATAGGCTAGCTTCTAGGGTCTAGCCTCTACGATCTCGTGGTAGATCTACTCTTGTACTACCCATATCACAATATTAATCAAGCAGAGTAGGGTATTACCTCCATCGAGAGGGCCCGAACCTGGGTAAAAAACATCGTGTCCCTTGTCTCCTGTTACCATCCGCCTAGACACACAGTTCGGGACCCCCTACCGAGATCCGCCGGTTTTGACACCGACACTAGCCCTCTCCCGTGTCTATATAAACCGGAGAGTTTTAGTCCGTAGGACGAACAACAATCATACCATAGGCTAGCTTCTAGGGTTTAGCCTCTTTGATCTCATGGTAGATCTACTCTTGTACTACCCATATCATCAATATTAATCAAGCAGGAGTAGGGTTTTATCGAGAGGGCCGAACACAGGGTAAAACATCGCTTCCCTTGTCTCCTTTTACCATCCGCCTAGGCCTTGCAGTTGGGACCCCCTACCCGAGATCCGCCGGTTTTGACACCGACAACGGCAGAGGCCCTGCTTGTAGCAAGGATGCCGGTTTATTATATTGAGCATAATATATACATTGTCATAATATGTACATAGTGAGATCCTATGGCTCAGGTGTAGTAAGGCTGTAGAAGAGCGATACACGGCCGACGGGTCTCCTCCTCCGATTTGCTTGAGTCATTGTGCTCGCGAACATCGATGGGGTAGTATGATCCGTTGTTCAGATTCTTGCTGACCACAAAGGGCCCTTCCCAAGGTGGGGATAATTTGTGCATATCGGCTGATCCTGGATGAGCCGGAGCACTAACTCTCCTTCTTGAAAAGTTCTTGTCCTAACCCGGCGGCTGTGATAACGCCGTAGGTCTTGCTGATAAACCGCCGAATGAGCCAAGGCCATGTCCCGCTTCTCATCTAATAGGTCTAGTGCTTCTTGACGTTCTTGCTCGTTGTCCACTTCAACATAATTGGCAACCCGAGGAGAGTCATGACGAATATCACTGGGGAGTACCGCCTCTACTTCGTAAAACATGAAAAAAGGCGTATAACCTGTAGACCGGTTTGGGGTGGTGTTTATGCTCCATAACACAGATGGTAGTTCCTCCACCCAGCAACCCGGCGTCCGCTTCAAAGGGACCATAAGCTTGTGCATTATACCCTTCAAAATTTCCTGATTAGCTCGCTCAGCTTGACCATTAGATTGGGGGTGAGCCACGGATGCCACATCAAGCCGGATGTGCTCTCGTTGACAAAATTCCTCCATCTCGCCTTTAGAGAGGTTCGTGCCATTATCTGTGATAATGCTATGTGGAAAAACCGAAACGGAAGATCACCTTTTTGATGAACTGAACCGCCGTGGCTGCGTCACACTTGCTTACTGGCTCCGCTTCAACCCATTTAGTGAACTTGTCAACCGCCACCAACAGGTGGGTCTTCTTATCTTTGGAGCGCTTGAAAGGCCCTACCATGTCAAGCCCCCAAGTGGCAAACGGCCAGGTGATAGGAATCATCCGTAGCTCCTGAGCCGGGACATGAGCTCGTCGTGAGAATTTTTGACAACCGTCGCATCATCTTACCAAGTCCTCAGCATCAGCGTGAGCCGTCAGCCAATAGAAACCATGACAAAAAGCTTTAGCAACCAAGGATTTTGAACCGGCGTGATGACCACAGTCTCCTTCATGGATCACGCATAGAATCTCACGGCCTTCTGCAGGAGAAACACGGCGTTGGAACGCACCAGAAACACTGCAATGGTGTAACTCACCGTTGTGAACAACCATGGACTTGGACCACCGGATTATCTGCCTGGCTAAAATTTCATCATCTGGTAATTCCCCCCGGTTCATATATGCCAAATATGGAACCGTCCAATCCGGAATGATATGTAAAGCGGCCACCAACTGCGCTTCCGGATCCATGAATAGCGAGGTCCTCCTCTGTAGGCAGTTGAACCGACGGGTTATGCAAAACATCCAGAAAGGTATTGGGTGGCACCGGTTTACGCTGAGATCCCAGCCGGCTTAAAGCATCAGCTGCTTCGTTTTTGCGCCGATCAATGTGCTCCACCTGATAACCTTTAAAGTGACCAGCAACAATATCCACCTCGCGTCGGTAAGCCGCCATGAGTGGATCCTTGGAATCCCAAGTACCTGAAACTTGCTGGGCTACCAGGTCTGAGTCTCCAAAGCATCGTACGTGGCTTAAGTTCATCTCTTTAGCCACTCGAAGACCATGGAGTAAAGCTTCATACTCGGCTGCATTGTTAGTACAAGGGAACATTAAGCAAAGTACATAATGAATTTTATCACCTCAAGGGGAAGTAAGGACAACTCCAGCCCCCGAGCCCTCTGTCAGTGTCAAAATCGGCGGATCTCGGGTAGGGGGTCCCGGTCTGTGCGTCTTAGGCTGATGGTAACAGGAAGCAAGGGACACATTGTTTACCCAGGTTCGGGCCCTCTCGATGGAGGTAAAACCCTACTTCCTGCTTGATTATTATTGAAGATGTGGGTAGTACGGAGTAGATCTACAACGAGATCATAGAGGCTAAACCCTAGAAGCTAGCCTATGATGATTATGATTGTAATTGTGATCGGCCTTCTGAGGACCAACCTCTCCGGTTTATATAGACACCAGAGAGGGCTAGGGTTTACATGGAGTCGGTTACAAGGAAGGAAACACAATATCCGGATTGCCAAGCTTGTCTTCCACACAAAGGAGAGTCCCATGACACGGGACGGAGCCTTGAGTTTTGTATCTTCACGCTTCAATAGTCCGGATGATGTATATAGTCCGGCTGTCCGGATACCCCCTAATCCAGGACTCCCTCAGTAGCCCCTGAACCAGGCTTCAATGACGACGAGTCCGGTGTGCAGTCTTGTCTTCGGCATTGCAAGGCGGGTTCCTTCTTCGAATACTCCAAGGTAATCATCAGGCACGTAAACCATGTCTGGATCTGCAAAATGATCTTCACATACCACCATAGAGAGAACGATATTTTAGCTGACAACTTTTTAGATGACGTGACATGTCATTACGGTCGGGTCATTATTCGAACCGCTTTCCTACAACCAGCCACAGCGCATATTGCGAGGCGGTTTCCTTGACACGTCTTGTCAAAGCAGAGATCGTGTCCCATTATCCCGGGATTCTCATCAGTACGGGTATGGGTAATCCCACCACGCCATCAATCGTAGCGCTTGGGAAGTAAGCGATTCTCAACGGGCAAGTGGGGTGGCGCACCGCTTTCATCGCCTCTTATAAAGGGATAAGAGTTCCCCATTTTTACCCACGCCTTCTTCCTCCTTTGCCCACTCTTGCCCCCTCGAGCTCCAGCACCCTAGCCCAAGTCTTCTCCGCACAGCTAAACATGTCTGGAGCAGGAGGCAAGTGGGTAGCCTCCGTCGTGAAAGAGAAGCATATCGCGAATCTTCGGGCGGCCGGATACTTGGCCGCAGACATCGCGCACCGGCTACCGGACAAAGGGCAGGCCATTCCAACACCGGAACCCCACGAGAGGGTCGTGTTCATCACCCACTTCGTCCGTGGACTGGAATGTCCACTTCATCCCTTCGTCCGCGGGCTCATGTTCTACTACGGGCTAGATTTCCATGATCTAGCCCCAAGTTTCGTCCTCAACATCTCGGCGTTCATCATCGTATGCTAGGCCTTCCTCCGCATCAAGCCTCACTTCAGCATGTGGCTGCAAATCTTCTGCGTGAAGCCGAAGATCGTGAGCGGCCAGCAAGCGGAGTGCGGAGGGGCCATGGTGGGCAAGATGTCTAATGTCACCTGGCTTGACGGCTTCTTTGCGGAGACCGTGAAAGGGTGGCACTCGGGGTGGTTCTACATCACCGAGCCGCACGGTGCCAACTGGGCAGCGGCGCCCGAGTTCCAATCCGGAATCCCCATGCGGCTCACCTCCTGGGAAAAGAAGGGCCTGGCCTGGGGCGAACCTACAGAGCTGACCGGGCTCCAAATCTGCATCAAGAGCATGAAGGACAAGAACATCAAGCTCGTCAATGTGATTCAGGTCATGCTCGTTCGCCGGATTCTTCCGTGCCAAAGGGGGACGTTTAACTTGTGGGAGTTCGTCCTGGCCGAACACCAGACCCTCCGGAGGCTCTACGGCATGACGCATAAAGAAGCATGGAAGGCGCTGTTCAAGTCCTCCGAAGTACCTCCTCCCACATCCGAAGACCGTGGACTTCACGCCGCGCGGCCCCCTAGTGCGGTGAGTTTTCTGAATACCACCGGATTGAGCTCTTCCCAGTATATTCATGGGGGAGTCTTAAGTAACTGTGCATACTTAATCAGGATTATGTGGAGACAACGGAGCGTATTGACTGTCCGGCTCCGCTGCCAGAAGGCCCAGCTGATGCTCTCCTGACGGAGATGCTAGTCCCGGAGCCCTACAAGGCACCGGAGAAGAAGGCCGAAAAGAAGGCCCCGGGGACCAGGAAGGGTATCCGGCGTAAGGTTGTACCAGAAGCCTCGTCCGAAGACGACGAGGCACACTCCTCCCCCGAAGGGGAGGAAGAAGAAGGGGCCACCCCATCCGGAGAGGATGAGGGGCCTGAGAAGGCGGACCAGGGGGTCGGGAAAGGCCCCCGGCGCAAGGCCGTCATTCCCTCGTCGTCCAATGACGACGAGGCAGATTCCTCCCACGGAGGCAGGGGGAAGCAAGAAGAAACTCTACCTCCCCGCATTGGGGATGAGAAAAGGAGGAATGCAGCCCCGGAAGAGGCGGCTGGGACGTCAAAGAAGGGAAAGGTCCCTTCCGGACTACTCCACCACGGCCGCCCATAGCAAGGAGGGCTGGCTGCCCAGGGGGAAGCCCCTAGCGCGATCGTAAGTATCCACGCTTTATCGTGATTTTACCTCATAGTCTTTTTTTATAACGCCGAACACATATGCAGTCCGGCCAGGGTTCATCCCGAGGCGTCGTCTTCGGACGGGTCCCTGAGTGATTCAGAGATGAACTCGCTCCCGACGGCCACAGCTCCTCAACCCGCGGATGACACGGAGGTGTTGTCCCGAAGGTTCCCCGAGCGGGGGGAGGTGACTCTGGAGACGCCCCAGGGCGGATTTCCAGATGTCGGACACGTGGGGTTCAAGATCCCCGCGGATCGTGTCTATGAGAGCCGCGGTAGGCTGGGCTCTCAGCCGAACACTTTTCCGGAACCCCCAACGGTTCCGGACTCAGGCGGGCAGCCCCTCGTTAGGGAGGGCGAGCCGTCCGTGCCAAGGACTTCTGCTACGCCCGAGGCGTCGGATTGTCTGCTGGAAGCGCTTCGAGGCGCTTCCATGGATGAAGAGCACCGTACTCTTATGAGTGCGGTGATTCAGAAGGTTTTGTCCGCCAAACGCGGACAAACTGAAGCTTGCACCAGCCTCCTGACAGGCTTTGAGGTAAGTAAAAAATGTGTGAAATTACCACCCGATAGGTAGTAGCCCCTGATACTCTGTTTGGTGTTCGGAAAGAAAAGCCAAACGGAGGGTCAATTATAATCCGCGGGAGTCTAATAATAAATGTGCAAGTGAATGAGCAGCCTTTTTCATTTGTAGATGTCTATACTCACACATGTTAAGCTTCCGCTTGTGCTTTGACTTGTATACTCTGTATGTTGGGTCATGAGACCCATGTTTGTAGTATCTCGCTCCTCGGAGCCTAATAAATATTTGAGTCGTAGAGTTATGTTGTGATGCCATGTTGTTTTTACACATATTGAGCATATTGTGTGTATGTTTGAAAGTTGCTTGCCGCTGCTGCCTGCACAGCCGAGGTTGCCAAACTAAAGCAGGACCTGGAGCAGGCGCAGGGAGAGCTCGACCTCACGAAGAGGCAGCTCGAAGAGAACAAAGGTGAGTGATTCCCCGCTCTTATGTATTTAAGGATAGATAAAATCGATTAGTCTAACGATGAAGCATCGTGACTGTGTAACAGGGGCCACCACCGAAGTGGTGTCCCTGAAGAAAGCGCTGTGCGAGGCTGAAGATAAGGCGGCCTTGGAATGCAAGGAGCGCGAAAAGCAAAGTGCTAGAGTGGGCGAGGTACAGCAAGAGCTCCGGGACCTCGGCAAAAAGTTCGAGTCCGTGGAGCATGATCTGAAGATGAAAGAGGCCGAGCTTGCGAAGGCCCTTGCGAGTATGAAAGATGCCAAGGCCGAAGCCGACAAGGCACAGTAGGAAATCCAGGCGGCCAAGAAGATAGCGGCGGGTAAGACATTCTTTATGCAAAGCAAACATGTGGAGGAGGCGTTTCTTTTACTTACCCGAATTCGGAGCTCTCCAGGGGCATTCGCAGATCTGCCACGCAGCGTCTCAGACGCCGCGGAGTTCTACCATGCCGAGGAGGGGAGATCCACGGAGAAGCTGTTACGGTCCCGGTATGTCAGGGCGAACACCCAATGCCTCTGAGTGACCAACTGAAGCAGTTTGTCGAACTCCACAGGGCGGCCGAAGTGGCTATGAAAGGTTTCATAGTCCGGATGTGGCCTGGTGAGCCCCTGCCCACTAGCTACTTCGGCCTGATCAATCGGATGGTGAATGCCTGTCCGCGGCTTGAAGTGATCAAGCGATCCGTTTGCACTGAGGGTGCCCGCCGGGCCTTTGCCCGCGCGAAGGTGCACTGGGGCAAGCTGGATGCGGAGAAGCTGGTGAAGGACGGGCCGCCAGAGGGCAAGGCGCATCGCCATCCCGAGAAGTACTATGATGGCATTATGAAGGGCGCTCGTCTCGTGGCCGATAAATGTACCAACGACAAGATCTTTGACAAAATGTACCTCTGCCGCTATTGTAATTTAGAGACGAAGTTACTTGTGCTATGTAGCACTGTTTGATTTAAAATACTACCTTATGTGCGGCTGTTTATAGAATACTGAAAGTAGGCCAGTCGACGGCTTCCGCCCCCACGCAACTAGTACCGGGGTGTTCCTAGAAAAACCCGGATACTCTTTATCCAAATGTTTGGTCCCTTAAGGCGGTATCCGGCGCATCGAACAAGGCAATCGGATTATGCGGCTTTATAACTTTCACATAGCCATAGAAGTCTATAATTTTAAATTTCGGCGAAGCCCCTAGAATTCGGAAGGCCGAATTGGGGCGCTATATATGCCTAAATCGGACGAGGCCGATTCATCGCCTAAGGCGGAAAAAATCTTTAGGGATTTTAAGACCTCTCGAACATCGACCAGCTCTCGCTGCATCATGCCGGTCAGTTTTCGGCTTTCTCTACTGAGGTGCTCGTCCGGAAGAACCGAGACACAATCGCAGTAGTTCTCCCTGCACGACCTTAGCCGATATAACGGAACGTAAGGTACCAAAACAAGGGAGCCGGGCAAACCCAACTATTGACCCAAGACGTGATTCGGAGCTGATGCATATAGTGCTATAAGTTCAGGGTGCCACACTATTGAAAGTGTTCGGACTTGTTTTGCCATATTGTGAGGCGCCATAAGAAGCCCCTGGCAAACTAATCGTACCAAGGTGTACGAATGCGATATTAAATAAATATTTGAGAAAAACATGCACAAATAGGAATGATGAGTTGACGCTATATATTATTTCCCATTGATGAATAACACGTTTAAGCGTATGTTTACAATGGGTGCGTTTAGGCAGAAGTAAATAGGACTATTTAACATGTCCTATCCAAGGGCAGGTTGTATGTAGGTATATAAAACAGGTATAACAATCGTAAACAGATTCCACCTGTGTATTTCCTTTTGTGCGCAGAGCCTAATGCCTCCTTGGTTTCCTCTCCTATGCAAGTCCGTCAATTCGGCTCTTCTGAAGAGGCTGCCCTAAAGCAATGTCCTGAAAGATAAGAAGGGAAGGTTATGAAGGTATGTTGCGGTGATACCGCATTGTTGACTGAGTCATTGTTGCGCCTCCACCTATGCCCATGGTATTTTGAGTGCGTAATTGTGTACGCGTGGCATGGATGCTGCTTTGATGGGGCTTGAGCGGAGGCAGGACTGCTAGTCGCGCTCTTGGCGTGCCTGGTGGTCCTCTTGCGGGGTGTTCCGGACTCGTTTGACGGTGCTCGAAGTTGCTGTCGCTGGATTGGTGGTTTGTCGGAGAAGGCCGCATTGTACTTCCGCCGCGAGAGCTGCAGTATGCTCTTCTGTTCGAAGAGAGCGGTCCATGTTTCCGTTGACTGTTGTAACCCCGCGCGGTCCTGGCATCTTGAGATTGAGGTATGCATAGTGTGGTACCGCATTGAATCTAGCGAATGCGGTTCGTCCGAGCAGGGCGTGGTAACCACCGCGAAAAGGGACGATATCGAAGACTAACTCTTCGCTTCGGAAGTTATCCGGAGATCCGCCACTTCCAATGTTATAGAGCCCGTACAACGGGCCTCCACTCCAGGAATTACACCTTTAAAGGTGGTTTTGGTGGGCTTGATCCTTGAAGGGTCGATGCCCATTTTGCGCACTGTGTCCTGATAAAGCAGGTACAGGCTGCTACCGCCGTCCATAAGGACTCGCGTGAGGTGGAATCCGTCGATGATTGGGTCTAGGACCAATGCGGCTGAGCCGCCTTGACGGATGCTAGTAGGGTGATCCCTACGATCAAAGGTGATCGGACAAGCTGACCATGGATTGAATTTGGGGGCGACTGGCTCAATCACATAGACGTCCCGTAGTGCTCGCTTACGTTCCCGCTTGGGATTGTGAGTGGCATAGATCATGTTGACCATTTTCACCTGGGGGGAATTTCTTCTGTCCCCCCGTGTTCGGACGTCGGGGCTCGTCGTCATCGTCGCTGTGCAGCCCCTTGTCCTTGTTTTCGGCGTTTATTTTGCCAGCCTGTTTGAACACCCAGCAGTCTCTATTGGTGTGGTTGGCTGGCTTGTCCGGGGTGCCATGAATTTGGCACGAGCGCTCCAGTATACGGTCTAGACTGGACGGTCCCTGATTATTTCTTTTGAACGGCTTCTTCCGCTGACCGGACTTGGATCCGCTGAATCCGGTGTTTACTTCCGTGTCTTCAGTGTTGTCGCCGTTGATCCGTCGCTTATGTCTATTGCGTCGTGGCTTGCCGTTATTGTCGCGGACATCCGAAGTGCCGGAATGTGGCGTGGTGCTGCTGCGAGCCAACCAGCTGTCCTCGCTCGCGCAAAAGGGGGTCAAGTGTTGTGACAACTGCCATGGACTTGGGTTTTTCCTGGCCGAGGTGTCGGGCGAGCCACTCGTCACGGATATTATGCTTAAAAGCCGCCAGGGCTTCCGCGTCCGGACAGTCGACTATTTGGTTCTTTTTAGTTAGGAACCGAGTCCAGAATTTCCTGGCTGACTCCCCGGGCTGTTGAGTAATGTGTCTCAAGTCATCGGCGTCCGTGGTGGTGCACATATGTGCCCCGAAGTTGTCGAGGAATGCGTCTTCAGGTTTTCCCAACCGCCAATGGAATTTCTTTGGCGTTGTTTAGCGATGCGGGCTGGTCCTTTGAGCTTAAGGGAAGATAGTTGATGGTGTGTAGATCGTCTCCATGGGCCATGTGAATGTGGAGAAGGAAATCTTCGACCCATACTGCGGGTCTGTTGTGCCATCGTATGATTCGATGTTTACGGGTTTGAACCCTTCGAATTCATGATCCATCACCGTCGGTGAAGCGGAGGGGTGTCTTGGCGCCTCTGTGCCGGGCTATGTGGCTACGTAGTTCGGATTGGTCTAGGTGGCTGTGTTCGGCCCGGCCAGAGTTGTTTATGGTGTATCCGTCGCCACGGTCATCGTCGCGTGCTGGGGCGCGCCCGCGCGATCCGTAGATTGATCTTGGCTGTCCTGCTTTGTTTTCCAGTATATCTTGCAGGTCTTGCCTGTTGCCCCGGGCCGTAGTGTATTGGCGTGGGGTTGCGGGCTGGTATTCGGACTGATATGCCGTTTTATCCCGGCCACGGGGTGGCCGGTCATCCGTTTGGCGCTCGAGTCCGTATTCCTCGGCTGCCAGGACTTCAGTCCATCTATCTGTGAGCAGGTCTTGATCATCCTGGAGTTGCAGCTACTTCTTTTCCAGGCTCCTCGCAGTGGCCATAAGCCGACGCATGAAGCGCTCCTGCTCCACGGGATCCTCAGGCACGCCGAACTCGTCGTCGCCGAGGCTAATCTCGTCTTCGGACGGGGGCATGTAGTTGTCCTCCTCCGGATATATGTCCGTCGCTTTGTTAAATGCAGGCTGACCTGTTCATCTTCACGCTTTCGGTCCGCTTTCGAAGATGGTCTGATCAGGGTTGTATTCCTCTTCGGCACCATCCGGATTGTTTTCGTCTCCTGGGCCGGTATTGCTGTGGCGGGGCTTGGAGCGTCGTCGACGACGCCCATGGTTTGTTTGATTTGGAGTGTCCACCATATATATCGTATGAAGAGGTGGCTGTCCACCGCCCCGTGAGCGGTGGCTCCTGTTCTTCTCCTGCGTCGTCGTCCATACCGTCGATATCTTCGGAGTCGAAGTCAAGCACGTCGGTTAAGTCATCGACCGTGGCAATGAAGTGGGTGGTGGGTGGGCAACGAATTCCTTCGTTGCCTGCTTCCCACTCAAGCTGGACATAGTTCGGCCAAGAGCCTCCTGACAAAGAGAGAGACTTTAATGAGTTCAACATGTCGCCAAAGGGCGAATGCTGGAAGATGTCCGCAGCGATAAACTCCATTGCCGGAGCCCAACCTGGCTCGGCTAGCTCGAGAGTGCGCGGACTGGAACTAATAACCGGATACGAGTCCGGGGGTCCGGAGTTACAGGCTTCCTCAGAAGTGAGGCCTGTGTTCGGCTCTACCGCCGATGAGTGTGCAGCCTGCGGGGCGGGGCCCATCCCTCCGTCCTTAGGCGATGCAGCCTGCTCCGGATTTAGGTCCGGGGCTACTGCAGGGGTGATATCCCGAACATTGTCCAGCAGCAGGTCTAAGCCGTGCTCATTGCGACTGTCCGGTGCTCCTGGCACAGGCCCGAATCCGTCGAAGATCAGGTCTCCGCGAATATCCGCCGTGTAGTTGAAGTTTCCGAACCTGATCTGGCATCTAGATGGCCAAGCGAATTGGCCCGCAGTGCGAAGCCGCCGAACACGAAGATCTGTCCGGGGAGAAAGGTCTCGCCCTGGACCATGTTGTTGACGATTCAAGGCGCCATCAAGCCTTTTGGCGACGAAACAGAGGAACTCTCAATGAAAGCACCAATGTCGGTGTCAAAACCGGCGGATCTCGGGTAGGGGGTCCCGATCTGTGCGTCTTAGGCTGATGGTAGCAGGAAGCAAGGGACACAATGTTTACCCAGGTTCGGGCCCTCTCGATGGAGGTAAAACCCTACTTCCTGCTTGATTAATATTGACGATATGAGTAGTACAAGAGTAGATCTACCACGAGATCGTAGAGGCTAAACCCTAGAAGCTACCCTATGATGATTATGATTGTAATTGTGATCGGCCTTCTGAGGACCAACCTCTCTGGTTTATATAGACACCGGAGAGGGCTAGGGTTTACATGGAGTCGGTTACAAGGAAGGAAACACAATATCCGGATCGCCAAGCTTGTCTTTCACGCAAAGGAGAGTCCCATCCGGACACGGGACGGAGCCTTGAGTCTTGTATCTTCACGCTTCAATAGTCCGGACGATGTATATAGTCCGGTTGTCCGGATACCCCCTAATCCAGGACTCCCTCACCCTCCAATTGCCTAGACCCGTCAAAGTGAATAGTCTAGTATGTGCTGTCCAGTTTGTCCTCCGGTATCTGCAACTCTGTCCAATCATTGATAAAATCCACAAGGGCTTGAGATTTGATTGATGTTCGAGGCATATACTTCAAACAGTGTGGTCCAAGCTCAATAGCCCACATAGCAACCCGACGGTCGCTTCCCCTGTTACGGATTATATCCCC
Source organism: Aegilops bicornis (assembly GCA_021605145.1). Classification (NCBI taxonomy): domain Eukaryota; kingdom Viridiplantae; phylum Streptophyta; class Magnoliopsida; order Poales; family Poaceae; genus Aegilops; species Aegilops bicornis. The sequence goes on along the minus strand of CM038673.1, from coordinate 779,245,730 downwards.
CAAAGGAGCAGAATCTGACCCTTTGTGATGGGATGACCACGAAAGTACTGTTTAAGCTTCCGACTTGCCATAAAAACCCCATACACCAGCTTCTGCCAATGCGGATATCTTTGCTTTGACTCAATGAGCACTTCGTTGATATATTAAACCGTCCTTTGAACTGGGTATTCCTTCCCAACCTCTTTGTGCTCCACCACAATGGCGACACTGACGGCTCGGGCATTAGCAGCCACATATAACAGCAGTGGCTCCTTATCAAGTGGAGCGGCAAGAACCGGCGGTTCAGCCTGTTGGAAATATGCCCTAGAGGCAATAATAAAAGGATTATTATTATATTTCCTTGTTCATGATAATTGTCTTTTATTCATGCTATAATTGTATTATCCGGAAATCGTAATACACGCGTGTGAATACATAGACTACAACATGTCCCTAGTGAGCCTCTAGTTGACTAGCTCGTTGATCAATAGATAGTCATGGTTTCCTGACTATGGACATTGGATGTCGTTGATAACGGGATCACATCATTAGGAGAATGATGTGATGGACAAGACCCAATCCTAAGTCAACCCTGTCCTGGAAATCATGTTGTTAGACAACGGTGAACCTTCGAACTATGAAGAAGCGATGGCGGGCCCAGAGTCCAACAAATGGCTTGAAGCCATGCAATCCGAGATAGAATCCATGTATGAAAACAAAGTATGGACTTTGATAGACTTGCCCGATGATCGGCGAGCGATAGAAAACAAATGGATCTTTAAGAAGTAGACGGACGCGGATGGTAATGTTACCATCTATAAAGCTCGACTTGTCGCTAAGGGTTATCGGCAAGTTCAAGGGGTTGACTACGATGAGACTTTCTCTCCCGTAGCGAAGCTGAAGTCTGTCTGAATCATGTTAGCAATTGCCGCATACTATGATTATGAGATACGACAAATGGACGTCGAAACGGCATTCCTTAACGGTTATCTTAAGGAAGAACTGTATATGATGCAGCCGGAAGGTTTTGTCGACCCTAAGAATGCTAACAAGGTACGCAAGCTCCAGCGATCCATTTATGGGCTGGTACAAGCATCTCGGAGTTGGAACATTCGCTTTGATGAGATGATCAAAGCGTTTGGGTTTATGCAGACTTATGGAGAAGCATGCGTTTACAAGAAAGTGAGTGGGAGCTCTGTAGCATTTCTCATATTATATGTAGATGACATACTTTTGATGGGAAATGATATAGAACTTTTGGACAGCATTAAGGCCTACTTGAATAAGAGTTTTTCAATGAAGGACCTTGGAGAAGCTGCTTATATATTAGGCATCAAGATCTATAGAGATAGATCGAGACGCCTCATAGGTCTTTCACAAAGCACATACCTTGATAAGATATTGAAGAAGTTCAATATGGATGAGTCTAAGAAGGGGTTCTTGCCTGTGGCTGCAAGGTGTGAAATTGAGCTCAGCTCAATGTCCACGGCAGAAGATATAGAAGAGATGAGTGTCATCCCCTATGCCTCAGCCATAGGGTCTATTATGTATGCCATGCTGTGTACCAGACCTGATGTAAACCTTGCCATAAGTTTGGTAGGAAGGTACCAAAGTAATCCCAGCAAGGAACACTGGACAGCGGTCAAGAATATCCTGAAGTACCTGAAAAGGACTAAGGACATGTTTCTCGTTTATGGAGGTGACGAAGAGCTCGTCGTAAAGGGTTACGTCGACGCTAGCTTCGACACAGATCTGAATGACTCTAAGTCACAAACCGGATACGTGTATATGTTGAATGGTGGAGCAAGATGCTGGTGCAGCTGCAAGCAGAGCGTCGTGGCGGGGTCTACATGTGAAGCGGAGTACATGGCAGCCTCGGAGGCAGCGCATGAAGCAATTTGGGTGAAGGAGTTCATCAGCGACCTAGGAGTCATACCCAATGCGTTGGGGCCGATCAAACTCTTCTGTGACAACACTGGAGCTATTGCACTTGCCAAGGAGCCCAGGTTCCACAAGAAGACCAGGCACATCAAGCGTCGCTTCAAATCCATTTGTGAAAATGTTCAAGATGGAGACATAGAAATTTGCAAAGTGCATACGGATCTGAATGTCGCAGATCCGTTGACTAAACCTCTTCCACGAGCAAAACATGATCAACACCGTTTAACTCTATGGGTGTTTGATTCATCACAATGAAACTAGATTATTGACTCTAGTGCAAGTGGGAGACTGTTGGAAATATGCCATAGAGGCAATAATAAAAGGATTATTATTATATTTCCTTGTTCATGATAATTGTCTTTTATTCATGCTATAATTGTATTATCCGGAAATCGTAATACACGTGTGAATACATAGACTACAACATGTCCCTAGTGAGCCTCTAGTTGACTAGCTCGTTGATCAATGTGATAGTCATGGTTTCACGACTATGGTATTGGATGTCGTTGATAACGGGATCACATCATTAGGAGAATGATGTGATGGACAAGACCCAATCCTAAGCATAGCACAAGATCGTAGTTCGCTTTGCTAGAGCTTTTCCAATGTCAAGTATCCTTTCCTTAGACCATGAGATCGTGTAACTCCCGGATACCGTAGGAGTGCTTTCGGTTTACCAAACGTCACAACGTAACTGGGTGACTATAAAGGTATACTACGGGTATCTCCGAAAGTGTTTGTTGGGTTGACACGGATCTAGACTGGGATTTGTCACTCCGTATGACGGAGAGGTATCTCTGGGCCCACTCGGAAATGCATCATCATAATGAGCTCGAAGTGACCAAGTGTTTGGTCACGGGATCATGCATTACGGTACGAGTAAAGTGACTTGCCGGTAACGAGATTGAACGAGGTATTGGGATACCGACGATCGAATCTCGGGCAACTAACGTACCGATTGACAAAGGGAATTGTATACGGGGTTGCTTGAATCCATGACATCGTGGTTCATCCGATGAGATCATCGTGGAACATGTGGGAGCCAACATGGGTATCTAGACCCCGCTGTTGGTTATTGGCCGGAGAGCTGTCTCGGTCATGTCTGCATGATTCCCGAACCCGTAGGGTCTACACACTTAAGGTTCGGTGACGCTAGGGTTATTAGGAAGACTTGTATGTGATTACCGACTGTTGTTTGGAGTCCCGGATAAGATCCCGGACGTCACGAGGAGTTCCGGAATGGTCCGGAGGTGAAGATTTATATATGGGAAGTTGTCATACGGTCACCGGAAAGTTTCGGGGGCATATCGGTATTGTACCGGGGCCACCGGAGGGGTTCCGGGGGTCCACCGGGAGGGGCCACCTCTTCCGGAGGACCTTATGGGCTGTAGGGAGAAGGGAACCAGCCCAAGTGGGCTGGGCGCATCCCCCCCTTGGGCCCATGCGCCTAGGGTTGGGGGAAACCCCAGTGGGGCGCCTTGCTTGGGGGCAAGCCCTCCCTTGGCCGCCCCCTCTAGATCTCATCTAGAGGGGCCGCCCCTTCCCCTTCCCTATAAATAGAGGGGCGAGGGAGGGCTGCAAACAACATCCAAGGCGCAGCCCCTCCTCCAACACCTCTCCTCCTCCGCGTGAGCTTGGCGAAGCCTCGCCGAGAACTGCCACTCCATCACCACCACGCTGCCGTCGTGCTGCTGTTGGAGCCTTCTTCCTCAACCTCTCCCTCCTCCTTGCTGGATTAAGGTGCGGGAGGCGTAAATGCCTCTCGTGACGTGTGTTGAACGCGGAGGTGCTGTCCGTTCGGCACTTGGTCATCGGTGATTTGGATCACGGCAGTACGACTCCCTCAACCCCGTTCTCTTGAACGCTTCCGCTCGAGATCTACAAAGGTATGTAGATGCACTCCTATCACTCGTTGCTAGATGAACTCATAGGTGGATCTTGGTGAAACCGTAGGAAAATTTTTATTTTCTGCAACATTCCCCAACACAGCCAACTGCTTCTTCAAGTCTTCAAACGCCGCATCAGCAGCCTCGCTCCAGACAAAATTGTCTGTCTTCTTCAACATCTGGTACAGAGGGATTGCCTTTTCTCCCAACCTGCTGATAAACCGGCTCAAAGCCGCAATACGACCCGCCAGACATTGAACATCATTGATACATGCCGGTTTAGCCAGATATGTGATAGCCTTGATTTTTTCCGGATTAGCCTCAATACCCCGGTTGGACACCAGAAAACCCAAGAGCTTGCCAGCCGGTACACCAAAAACGCACTTAGCCGGATTGAGCATCATTTTATAAACTCTTAAATCAGATATGAGCGTCTCTGCCTTCCTAGACTTAACCACAATATCGCCCACATAGGCATGAACGTTGCACCCAATCTGAGTATGAAGACAATTCTGCACACAACGTTGATAAGTTGCTTGGGCACTCTTGAGCCCAAAGGGCATAGAGACATAACAGAAGGCTCCAAAGGGAGTAATGAAAGCTGTCTTCTCCTGGTCCTTAACTGCCATCTTGATCCGATGATAACCAGAATAAGCATCCAAAAAACTCAAACGCTCACAACCCGCCGTAGCATCAATGATTTGATCAATACGAGGGAGGGAAAAGGGATCAACTGGGCAAGCTTTGTTCAAATCTGTGTAATCCACACACATACGCCAAGTGCCGTTTTTCTTAAGTACCAGCACCGGATTAGCCAACCACTCTGGGTGAAACACTTCCATGATAAACCCTGCTGCCAGTAGCCGGGCTACCTCTTCCCCAATGGCCTTACACCATTCCTCATTAAAGCGGCGAAGAAACTGTTTGACCGGTTTGAACTTCGGATCAATATTAAGAGTGTGCTCAGCGAGTTCCCTCGGTACACTTACACTTGGCATGTCGGAAGGTTTCCATGCAAAGATGTCCCAGTTCTCACGGATGAACTCGATGAGCGCGCTTTCCTATTCGGGATCCAAGTTGACGCTGATGCTGAACTGCTTGGATGAATCGCCAGGAACAAAATCAACCAATTTGGTTTCATCAGCCGATTTAAACTTCAAAGCCGGATCATGCTCTGTGGTGGGCTTCTTTAGAGAAGTCATATCTGTCGGATCAACATTGTCCTTATAAAATTTCAACTCCTCTGTTGCACAAACCGATTCAGCATATGCCGCATCACCTTCCTCACACTCCAGAGCAATCTTACGGCTGCCATGAACCGTAATGGTCCCTTTGTGACCCGGCATCTTGAGCTGCAGATAAACATAACACGGCCTTGCCATGAATTTAGCGTAAACCGGCCGTCCAAATAAAGCGTGGTACAGACTTCTGATTTTGACCACTTCAAAGGTAAGTGTCTCGGACCTTGAATCATGATCATCTCCAAAAACTACCTCCAGAGCTATCTTACCAACTGGGTAAGCCGATTTACCAGGCACCACTCCGTGAAAGACGGTGTTTGACGGTCTAAGATTCTTATCTGTCAACCCCATACGCCGGAAGGTTTCATAGTACAAAATATTGATACTGCTCCCTCCATCCATGAGTAACTTGGTAAACTTATAACCTCCCACCTGTGGTGCAACCACCAAAGCTAGGTGACCCGGATTGTCAAGCCGGGGCGGATGATCCTCCCTGCTCCAGACAATAGGCTGCTCCGACCAGCGTAGATAACGGTGCACCGACCGCCGGTTCAACAGAGTTCACTGCCCTTTTATGGAGTTTCTGATCGCGCTTGCACAAGCTAGTAGTGAAGACATGATACTGTCCACCGCTTAACTGCTTTGGGTTGCTCTGATAACCCGACTGCTGTTGATTCCCCTGATTACCACGTTGATGGTTACCACCTTGGTTATTACGATTGCCACGATTATTACGAAACCACGAGTTTGAACCGCCACCACCGTAACTCCGCCCATGAAATCCTGGACCGGAACCACCAGATGGACCCTGATCATACTAGAAAAGATCAGTGTTTTTGAATTCCCTCATGATGTGGCAATCCTTCCAAAGGTGCGTGGCCGGAACCTCCTTTGTCCCATGCTTTGGCAAGGCTGGTTTAACAGGCGTTCCAGATTCATTCCTCCACCGCGCTGGGCCGGTTTACCCTTACGGTGTTGCATATTACCCTGCATACTGGTGTTAGCCACAAAATCGGAATTGTCCGCTTTACGCTTACCATTATTTCCGTGGACTGCCTAGTTATGCTGTCCCTTTGAACTGGCATTCTTCTTTCCCTTCTCATGTTTCTCTTCATCAGAGTCAGGGTCCTTGGTATTATCAGAATCAGCATACTTAACCTGAGCCGCCATGAGTGTTCCCATATCATTGCAGTGACGCTTGAGCCGTCCCAACTTCATCTTTAGTGACTTAAACCGTCAATTGCCCTCTAACGTCACAATTGCTGTATCCAGATTGATGCGGCCGGATGAGTGCAAAATTTCTGAAACCCGGCGCACCCAATGGGTTGTTGATTCATTCACCCCTTGGACACAAGCCGCCAGATCTACGATGGACATAGGTTGCTTGCATGTATCTTTGAAATTTGCTATGAACTTGGCCTTCAACTCCTCCCATGAATTGATCGAGTTAGCGAGCAGGCTCTTCAGCCAGGTGCGAGCCGTTCCTTCTAGCATCATGGTGAAGTATTTTGTACACGCCGCTTCATCCACATCTAGCATCTCCATAGCCATCTCATAACTCTCAACCCACGCCTCAGGGGGCTGATCAGCGGTATAGTTAGGCACCTTGCGTGGACCTTTGAAATATTTGGGCAAATGCACATTACGGAGAGCCGGGATGAGACACGGTACTCCCCAGGAGCTGAAGGCAAGCCCGGTCTCTCGCTCTACTGACGCCGATGGCTGAACCGGGGCGGGTTGATGACGACCCACGTGTTGCGCTGCTAATGCAGCCTCCCTTCACGCTCTGCCATTATCCACCACATCTTGAGCATTCAAACCTCCGTTCACCGGACGACGCCGCGCACTGCTCGACACGGCCGGTTCGTCTATGTGCATGCTATAACTCTTGCTCGGACGAGGGGTTGAATGTATTCTGTCTCGGCTGTAGGAATTAGCCTGTTGCTATACAACGGTGGTTTGAAGAAGATCCCTGGCTCGTCAAGTCTCAATTGCTACTAATGAATCACCCTCCATTGGAATAGCCGCCAAACGTGATGCTGCCGCAATCATATTATCCAAAGGGCTGGAAAAGTGACCCGGCGGTGTTGCTACATACTGCGGTGGATTGTCCGTCCGTCGAGGCGGGTCCATCGTTTGTGGCTGATCCGGCGCCGCCCCAGGTGCCTCAGTCCGGTTTGCTCCTGCCGGATTGCTAGGCACAACTCCTGGTGTACCGAAGAGATTCAGACCCTCGTAAATTTGCGGCAGTCGAGACCGGTACTTCCTTATCATAACGTCGATTGATGCGTTCTGATCCAACATAAGCCGGTAATTCTGTGCCTGGATCAGTTGTGATTGGGCATCCAAAGCGGCCCGATCTTCATCCATCCTGGCCTCCTCTGCTGCTAAGTCTGCCTTGGCCTGAGTTATCTGATCCTTTAGCTTCGTGACATCCGCATTATGCTGAACTTGAGTCTCTGGAGTCACCGCTGTGGTCAACCATGCTGTCAAATCGTGCAGTAAACCAGCAAAAACTCCTGGCGCGGCTGCCGATCCGGAGACCATCGCTGTTGTAGATGAAGATTGCACGGTGGGCTGTGTACCGGCCATGAAGATCGCAACCCGGTTTGGCGGTTCAAGGGGACCTGGAATACTATCGCCATCGGAATATCCCTCAATCCGGCCATCTTGCAGTTGGTATAACGACTCGGTTTCGCCAGTGGATGATTCGCCATCTGAGTAGATGGCCATCTCGCCGTCGGACACCGGTTTAGATTCCGCTCCATGGATGAATCCCACGAACGCACGCTTCATGGCAGGCTGAACCCGGGCGGCACTTGCATGCTGAGCCGTCTCGACCAGGTCGGTGGAGATGTCCGGCTCAGGGCCCGGTTCGCCGATCTTGCCAATGAAAACGTGAATTCCGCCAAAGGGGACCCAGTACCCATACTCGATTGAGCCTGCCTCGGGGCCCCAGCCTGCGTCGTCGATGTAAAGCTTGCCACGACAACTCTTGGTCATCCGGCCAACCGCGTACCTTTTGAGTCCTTCAAAGTTGCCCTTCAAGAACTCGAAACCATCGTGTGATAGCCCCACGGTGGGCGCCAACTGTCGTGGAAATATCACGTCAGATGTCCTAGCAGAAGGACTTAGTCGTGGAGCCATCGCAACGAGATTAGCCTGAAGGGGTTAAACCGGACAAGGGACACGAGAGTTTTATACTAGTTCGGCCCCTTACGATGAAGTTAAAAGCCTACGTCTAGTTGTGATGGGATTATTGGGGTTTCGATGACCAGGGAGCAAATACGCTTTGCCTGGGTCTCGAGTTGTTGTGTGTTGTTCCTGAACCGCCGCCGGGTCGTCCCTTTATATACGCAGGTTGACGCCCGGCCGGTTTTCAGAGTCCCGAGGCCGGCTCATACAAGTGTCCGGCTCGGTCTCTCCCTTTCCCTAACTTACAATACAAGTTATACAACTATAGCGGTTTACCATTATGGGCCCTAATCCTCTTCTGGGCTCTGGGCCTCTAAGCCTTATCAGTAAAGCGCCATCTTCTTTGCCTTCATGGGCTTCAGTATAGTTGAGCGTGATCCGGCCCCTCCTGGGCGGTTTACACCCAGTAGCTATATCCTCAACTGTTTGGGTAACATGTCGCATGTACAATGAAGTGTATTATTTCTCTGTCGTGGCTAGGGACGGGGAGCCAGGGAGCATGTGACGCACATGAGAAAAGATAAATGCACATGGCTTCGTGTAAGAGTAGTTAGTAGTAATAGTTACTCTAGAAATGTGACATGCGAACGTCCGACCATATCTCTTAGTGCGTAATGCGCCTCCATACTATTTGATTTGTCGTCGGAGCCCATAATTACTGTTAGCCATAAAATTTGGTACCAGACGTTTAGGCGGGAGTGGAGGGTGTCGGTGTCAAAATCGGCGGATCTCGGGTTGGGGGTCCCGATCTGTGCGTCTTAGGCTAATGGTAACAGGAGGCAAGGGACACAATGTTTACCCAGGTTCGGGCCCTCTCAATGGAGGTAAAACCCTACTTCCTGCTTGATTGATATTGATAATATGAGTAGTACAAGAGTTGATCTACCACGAGATCGTAGAGGCTAAACCCTAGAAGCTAGCCTATGATGATTATGATTGTGATCATGCCTCTAAGGACTAAACCCTCCGGTTTATATAGACACTAGAGAGGGCTAGGGTTTACATGGAGTCGCTTACAAGGAAGGAAATATAATACCTGGATCGCCAAGCTTGTCTTCCACGCAAAGGAGAGTCCCATCCGGACACGGGAGGTAGTCTTGAGTCTTGTATCTTCATGCTCCAATAGCCCGGACAAAGTATATAGTCCGGCAGTCCGGGTACCCCCTAATCCAGGACTCCCTCAGTAGCCCGTGAACCAGGCTTCAATGACGATGAGTCCGGCGCGCAGTTTTGTCTTCGGCATTGCAAGGCGGGTTCCTTCTCCGAATACTCCAAAATAATTATCGAACACTTGGATCGTGTCCGGATCTGCAAGATGATCTTCATACACCACCATAGAGAGAATGATATTTCACGAATATACTCTGCTGACATCTTTAGACAAAATGACATGATACTACGGTCGAGTTATTTTTCGAACCGTTTTCCCACAACCTGCCTCAGCGCATATCGCGAGGCGGTTTCCTCTGCATGTCTTGCCGAAGCAGAGATCGTGTCCCGTTATTGCGGGATTCTCATCAATACGGGTACGGGTAACCCAAACGCACCGCTAATTGCGGCGAGTGGAGAACGAGTGGGTTCCACCAGGCAAGTGGGGAGGCGCAAAAGCTTTTACCGTCTCTTTAAAGAGATAAGGCCTCTTCCTTTTTACCCACGCATTCCCCTCTGCTCGAGCCCTAGCGCCCAAGCACTCTTCTTCTCCACCGAAGAGAGGTTCTTCGAGGATGTCCGGATCTGGAGCAGGAGGCAAGTGGATGGCCTCTACCGTCCAAGAGAAGGATATCAAGAGGCTCCGAGAGGCCGGTACCTGGCCAAAAAGATCGGCCACTGTCTTCCGTCGGCGGGACAGATCGTCCCTACTCCGGAGCCCCACGAGAGGGTCGTGTTTCTCCCTCATTTTGTCCGCGGGCTCGGGTTTCCCCTTCACCAATTCGTTCGCGATATCATGTATTATTACGGGATTGACTTTCATGATCTGTCCCCCAATTCTTTCCTTAATATCTCGACGTTCATCGTCGTGTGTGAGGCTTTTCTCCGAATTTCGCCTCACTTCGGCCTATGGCTCAAGATTTTCAATGTGAAGCCCAAGGTGGTGAGTGGCGAGCATACCGAGTGCGGCAGCGCCATGGTGAGCAACATGCCCAAGGTTATATGGCCGACGGGCGCCTTTAATGACTCCGTCAAGGAGTGGCAGCAGCAGTGGTTCTATATCACCGAACCGCGCGACAAAAAGTGGGTTGCGGCTCCTGAGTTCAGATCCGAGCCCCATCATGCTTCACGCCCCGCCCGAGAAGGGCCTGAACTGGTCCTCGTCCGATGAGCTGTCACTGCTCCAGACGCGAGTGTGGTCGACAAGGACGTCAAACTCGTCGACATAGTCCATGTGATGTTAGTTCGCCTGGTTCTCCCTTGCCAGCGTCGAGCCTGCAATTTGTGGGACTACGACCCAACCGAGCACCAGACCCTTCGGGAGCTCTATGGTTCCTCCCACAAGGACATCTGGAAGGTGCTCTTTAAGTCCGACAAATCATGGCCGAGCTCCGCCGAGGACCGTGGGTATCAATTATCCCATTCTGCAAGTCCGGTAAGTTATTGCCACTACTAGGAAAAGGCCTACTAATGGCGCACCGGTTTTGCCTACTAATGGCGCACTACCGGTGCGCCATTAGTAGCACGCCATTAGAATTTTTTATTAATGGCGCACCACTAGTGCGCCATTAGTATCTGGTATACTAATGGCGCACCTGGCAAGGCACCATTAGTATGTAAATCCATGCGCCTATTAGTATGCCTCCGGGGGCATATGTAACCATAAAGCTTTGTCACACTAATGGCGCACTCGCCTTGATGCGCCATTAGTATGAATATTTGGTTTTTTTGCTTTTCTGATTTTTGCATAGGTTACAAAATATATTATTGGACAGAATATAGACAGCAGCACACAGCAACATCAGATTCATCGAATACAATAGAAGATTAGTCTCCGAATACAATTCATCATATTAGTCTCCGAATTCAAAAGACCGAACAAAGATAAAACATTACAAGTCTCAAGACCATGAGTATCAAGTTTGTCTTCACATTACAAGTCGATATCGATCATCTAAACTACCATCACATAAAAGAGAGTTGTGGTCATCACGATGAGCATCATCGCGATCAAACTGGTCCTCATCCGGTTCCTCCAACGCTCCCTCCTCTCTCCCGCTAGATAGCGGGCATATCTAGATTCAGCCTCCGCCCTAGTGGTGTACCCTTTGTAACTGTTACCGCTGAAACGGTGAACCTGTCTCCGACACTCCTCCCGGGCCGTCAGAGACTCCGGGAACCTTACCTTGTACTTGAGTGAATTCCTCCTTGACGGTGCGAGGCGCATTGGACGCCGGTCCTTCCTTTGCTTCTTTGATTGGCTGCCATCCGTGTGTGCGCCGCCATCATCGATGGTGGCATCCTCGGCGGCACCATCGGTGGTGTCATCCCGACGCCACTAGGGGTTGTGTAATCAGGATCGATGTCTTTCAAGGCGTCCTCATAGCGGTGAGGTTGTTCCTCCATCTCCGGGACAGCTCCTGTAATTGCTTGCCGCTCAACCAGCGGCCTCATCGCTAGGGGCCATGTTTCGCTCTAAATAGGAAAAAAATTTGGTCAAAAGTTGGTTATTGTCAAGGAACAAGATCATGGTCTCATCATTTAGGGTTTTTCAACACCGAGGCACCCTAAAAGCCTAAGCTTTCATCATTTAGGGTTTGTCGACGCCGAGGCACCCTAAAAGCCTAAGCGTACATCATTTAGGTTCTCATCGACACCGAGGCATCCGGGGCAGCCAAGTTAAGTTTTCATCATTTAGGGTTTATCGATGCCGAGGCACCCTAGGTTGGGCCTAATCACTTGGCTCTATTGCCACCTATGTTGGGTTTATCATCTAGGGTTTATCGATGCTAAGGAGAATTCTAAGTTGGGCCTAATCACTTGGCTCTATTGCCACCTATGGTTTAATGCAGCAAGAATGGCGGGGCAGTTGATCCTACTTAACTAAGTACTAAGAAACCCCGGCACATGCACTAGTCGCAAGTACCCCATATGTCCTATTGTTAGCAAAGTCATGCTAAAATTCTCGGAAAATTACAGCATGACCTGAACTGAAAATAGGACATATGGAATAATTCGAATTTGCCGGAACGGAAGTTAATCAACATTCCGACAAACTCAAGGGCCTCACGGGGTACCTGCAAATTCATCACGACACGATGGTCGGAGACATGACCTTTGCAAAATGGTGGGAGACACGATGGTCTTTCTCAATGTGATCAATTGATGGATCAACACATAAAACATGTCCAATAAGTATGATTTATAGAGTCAACATCGGTATGAATATATATAAAGTTTTTCTTCATCAGCCAGGCCCATGCAAGTAATCGCATCCGGCAACTATTTCTCGCTACTCAGAATTAACTACACTCTGTATTTATAGATTCATTTCAGATGAGATCAGATTGAGCTCTAATCTGTAGCTGCAAATTGACGGATCCATGAGCCATCATGCCAGCCAGCCAGGAAATAAACTTTACTTTCCAAAGGAAATAAAATACAATGCATACATACATACTTAAGGTGTAGATAGATAGATAGATAGATAGATGAGCATCTTCAGTTTACAAGAATGAATATAAACAAGCAAAGAATGCATGCAAGTTTAAAGTAAAACGTTTCAGTTAATGCAAGTACTCCTCTTGCTCTCTACTTTCTCTCTTCTCTTCTTCAGTTAATTAACTGAATTTTACTAATGTTGTTGTTAACTGAATTTTAATCAGCTGCTGAAGAACACCTTCATTTAAATGAGATATAGGTGTAGTTTTCAGTCTCCGCTGTCGATTTCATCAGAGAAGTTTGCTTTAAGTTTCAAATAATCCGAGCTGCGCCTCGGTCGCATTTTTGTTAGGTTTCTCCGCGGCCCTGACCCGACCATGGGATGGCACGAACTAGACGTTCATGGCTGCATCGCGGGTGACGCACGGGGAGCGCTGGGATGGCAGTGCTCACGACCCGGAAGTGGCCTAGTTTCTCGTTTTCTGTTAGTTGTGTAATCGTTGAATAAGAAGAGAAATAGAGAGCAGAAAAGCTGCGAAGTTGAACGCTGGACAAACACATTATAACTGAATTTTACCACGTCTCCCTCCCGGACGTTTGAAAACAGGAGGGCCCACGCCTCCCTCCGTAGTTTTCGAGGGCCCACGCCTCCCTCCAAAGGGCAGGGGCGTTTGAGTTTTCGAGGCAACTCCCCACGCCTCCCTCCACCGGCAACTCCCCACGACGCAGAGGGGTTTTCTTCCCACGCCCGTAACTCCCCTCCTATTCCATTGCCGCCCATCTTCCTCCCTCTGCCTCCCTCCTCATTCCATTGCCGATCCATCTTCCTCCTCTACCTCCCTCCGCCTCCAAGATCAAGCAACTCCTCCGCCTCCACCATCGCTGGCCGGGAGGGCAATGGCGGAGGAATCGTGGAGCAACTCCTCCGCTTGCCAAGAGAATGGCGGAGGCATCGTGGAGCAACTCCTCCGCTCCCGCCAAGCATCACCGTGCAGGAGGCGTCCGGCAAGGAGCCACCGGTGGTCGACGACGATGTTCCGGTCCCGGCGAGAAGCGAGACTACACCGTGCCGCTCAAGGTTGATATCCACCAAGGAGCCGCTGGATGTCGTATGCACCAACAATCCGCATTTAAGCCGACAAGATGATCCGCAAGATGAGGAGGAGGCTCGGCGGCATGCTTTCTCGAATATCGGTGTTGATGTCGAGTATACCAGGGAAGACAAACCTCCGCAAATTGCTGCAGTTCTGCAGCTTATGCGTGGAGGATCTCGCCCGGTATACCACATCACCAAGGCAACCAAATGGTAAAAACATCCAGTTCTGAAGTAGTTTTTGGTGATCATACAGAATGTTGTCTACAAGTTTTTGTGATCATTTAGTAGCTGTTATGAATGTTGTCTTGTAATGCAAAAAGATTGCAAAAAAAATACATCATTGAGATGTTATGCTTGCTGTTTTGATCATACGTAATGTTGTCTTGTAGTTGTTGTGATCATTTAGTATTTGTTGTGAGCATACTGTTTTAACTGAATTTTGGTCGAATCAAGATGCTATTTTAACTGAATTTTGCTTCAACTGAACCCATTTTAATTCTGTAGTTTCAAGTTTTTGAAGTAGATGAATTTGAATGCTAAAGATTATTTTGATGCAGGCCCAAGGAACTCCGCCCGCTTCCTGCAGGAGAAGAAGCTGTATACACCTTTGTTGGCTTCTGGATTGGAGGCGACAAGGAGAAGCTGAAGTTGTCTGGTTTGGAGATCAACCCCGACAAGTACGTCGACTTGCAGCGCAAATGGAGTGTTCCAAACAATGGAAAGAAGTGGCAGTCTTTGGCTGAGTTTGCAGCCAGCCTCATCCACCCATCCTACTCAAAAATGAAGCGTAAGATCGACAGAATTCAGACCACCTACTATGGGGGACAGCCCATCGCCAAACAAGCTCATCGAGTACGCCATGAAAAGATGCGTGACGTCACCTACGAGGCATGGAAGAAAATAAAATCACCAAAGAAGGTTTCGAGCTCGGCAAGAGGCGGACGATCATTGGGATGACCCCTACCATCGGGGATATTGAGTTGTTTGTGGTATTGGGATGACCCCTACCATCGTGTCTCAGTTTGTAGTTATGTGGTTGAACAAGTTTGCTTTTGTTATGTTGAACAAGTTTGCTTTTGTTATGTTGAACAAGTTTGCTTTTGTAATGATGAACAAGTTTGCTTTGGTTGTCAGTTGACATCATCTCATCGTTGAGCATGGTTTAGTTTTACCTTTATCTATTTATTCTTTAGGCAGAGCTATTCAGGCATGGAAGATATAATCATCCTTATGGTGAGGATCGCAATGTTTTTAGCTTCCAAGTTTCTAATGACACATGATCTTTCCAACCACATAACTTAACTGCAAACATTTCCCAGAATTGTAGTTACACATTCCAACCAATACCTGCAGGTTGTAATTTCATACCGAATGACCATCAATGACTAAGTGAAGCAAATAATTGCTATGCATTTCTTGGCACGCGAGAAGGAAGAGGGGAGAGGAGGCGGAGCTCACTGGGAGGCGCAAGGAGGCCTGCGACGGCTTAGTAGCAACAGAGGTGGCGAAGTTGAGGAAGACAGCGACGACCCGAGGAAGAAGAGGTGGAGGGGGTGGAGGGTCGAGCGCCGTCGCCGCCTGGTTCCATGCTCGGCTGCCCGGTGTTGAAGCAGATTCTGCCGCCCGCCTTGCCTGTCGCCTCGCACGGTGGAGCTTCGAGGGCTGGGAAGGCGAGGAGGTTTGGATTGGGAGCGGACGGCGATGGGGGGCAGGGCAGGGCTGACTGGGGCGGCGACGGAGACAGAGGCGCTGGGCGGCGGGCAAGGTGGGTCGGGCAGGGTGGATCTGTGGCGAGAGAGAGGGTCAAGGGATCTGGCGAGAGGGAGGGAGGATAGCTAGGGAGGGTTCTAATGGCGCACCGCCCAGCCAGGGCGCCATAAGTATGACTATTCTAATGGCGCACCACCCCTCGGTGCGCCATTAGAATTTTTTTTTAATCTAGCCCACTAACCATATCTACAACCTAACCCTATCTACAATAGAACCCGCCCACTAGCCTGACTGGTCAGCACGTAGCACACACACCAGGAGGTCCTGGGTTCGATTCCCAGTCTCCCCAATATTTTTTTTTTTGCATTTTAAATGCTGTTTTTATATTTATTTGTGTTTAAATATGTTCAAACTTGTTTAAATCATAACAGTAATATTTTTTATAAAACAGTAATAATTTTTTAAAAATATGTTCAAATTTCTTACTTGAAAATATCATCGGCGTGGCGGTGGAGCGAAGGAGGGTGCGGGATCGAGATCGAGATGGAGGAATCGAGATCGAGATGGAGGGGATCGAGATCAAGTGTCCTCATGAATTCAAAAAGTGCCCATGAAATTTAAAAATATTCATGATATCAAAAGGTGCCCATGAAATACAATCGAGAAATGAAGACTACGATTTAAATACAATCGATCTTAGCTAGCTATCCTGTTCACAATCTTCTTGCCCTTCTTTTTTCGCAAATGGAGTTCTTCTATGGAACGGACGTCCTTTAGGTAGGGTGGTCGTGCTTCTTCTTGTGTGTGTGTGCTGCTACTTCATCGCCGTCATGTTCGATCTTCGGTCGCCCGTACTTGTCGAAGTCTTGCTCATTGGCTACTCCATCCATTCCGATGATCTTCCTTTTGCCTCTCCTCACGACAACACGACCGGGCTTTGGCGGGTCGGTAATGAAGAAGCATTGGTCCACTTGAGAAGCGATTACCATGGCTCATTTTTGATGGGTGACGTTTATGCGCGTGTCTTGGATTTGGCTTCGGGTATAAACACGACTGGGCTTTGGCATAGTGCGCCATTAGTAGGTTTGCAAAAAAGTAAAAAAAAAATTATATACTAATGGCGCACTGTCTTGGTCGTGCGCCATTACTAGTTAATGGCGCACTTTGCCATCCCTGCGCCATTAGTTTGTATGGAAAAATGGGAAAAAAATCAATAGTAGTGGCGCACCGTGAGCACGGTGCGCCATTAGTGTCTTCCACACCAATGGCGCACGAGCAACCGGTGCGCCATTAGTACATAGTAGTGGCGCACTACTTACCTGGTGCGCCATTAGAATCAGTCCTATCTATAGCCCTTTTCCTAGTAGTGTGCTACGCTCTGTCCATCCATGCTTCAGTTGGCATGTCCTGAGGGAGACACTTTTATCATGCTTTATCATAACCCCAGGGATGGATAAAAAGGTGGAGTGGATACATTGTCCTACCCCACTGCCGCAGGAACCGGCCGGACCTTTTCTGACGAAGATGCTGGTCCCAGCGCCTTACGAGGCGCCAAAGAAAGAGGCCTCCAAGAAGGTCAAAAAGACCCGGAGTGGCCTCCGTCGTCGCGATGCTTCGGACGCAAAATCCGAAGACTCCAGCGACCATCCTTCTTCCGAAGACGAAGAAGAGGAGGCAGAGGAAGACGAGCCTCCCACAGGGGGTGGGAAAAAAAGGATGGCTTCCTCATCCCTGGAGGCCGAATCGAAAAAGAGGGGGAGAGGTTCCCTCCCAGAGGCATCCACCACGGCTGCCGATAGCAGCCCGGGGTGGGATCCCAGGGCCCAGCCCCTGGAAAAGTCGTAAGTATACGAAATCCGAACACGCATACGCACCCGGGGTTGTTTGAATGTAGTAGTTTTAACTGTCGCCATATTTCGTACAACCCGGCGGGGTCCCATGCCCGACAATCCTCATCGGAGGATTCGGAGCTCGGATGCCCTGGCAAGCGAGACGCCTCCAGAGGCCCCTTCCCCGAAGCCTAGGCGCGACACCGAGGTGTCGTCTCAGCGGGACCTGGACCAGGGGGGCATATCCCTGGGGCCGGACACACGGGAGCAGCGGCTCCTATGCGTGTCGATGGTGGGGGTGATCTTCGGTCCGGACCCCAGCCGGACACAGTCCTGGAGACCTTTAAAGGTCCGGATCGGGTAAGCAGCCGCCTTTGAGGGCTTTCCTGTTCCGCCAGCCAATGCCTGTGCCTGCTGGCTGCCGGGCGGTTTATCGACAGCCGCTTAAGAAGCGCGTCTATCATCAATGAACATCATGCCCTCATGGGCGCAGTGATTGAAAAGATTCAGTCCGCTGAGAGCGGACTGAATGAATCCCGCCTTAGTCTTATAAAGGGCTTTGAGGTATGTTTCTTAAGAGAACTTTGGGAGATTGTCATAATATGAGTAGTAGCCCCTGATGCACTGTCCGGCGAAAGAGAGCCGAACAGGGGATCAATTTTTTCCATTTTTGCAGGAGACTCAGCTAATGACGTGTATCCCTTTGTTTGAAAACAGGCGTCTGCAGGAACGACCGCCGCTCATAGTGCGGAGGTGTCCGAACTAAAGCAGCGTCTGGAACGGACCGAAGGGGAACTTGGCCACGTGAAGAAGCAGTTGGAGGACAAGCAAGGTATGCCGGAACCTTGTGCTAAGTAGAGCACAAATTAGAAGTTGTACCTAATTAAGATATTTGCATCGTATGATCTAGGGGCGAGTGCCGAAATTGAGGCACTGAAGAAGGCTGTGGCCGAAGCCGATAATAAGGCCGCCACCGAACAGGCTCTTCGTGAGAAGCACGAGGCCAGGGTCATCTAAGCTGAGCGAGAGCTCCTGGAGGTCGTGAAGAAAAGCGAGGGCTTGGAGCAGAGTCTACTAGGGAAAGAATCCGAACTCACCCAAGCTCTCCAAGCCGCAGAAGATGCTCGAGAAGAAGCCCGAGGTGCTTTGAGGGACATTCAGGAGGCCCGGAAGGTTGCGGCTGGTAAGGCCTTTTGTATTCATGGACATTTTTACATGATAATGGGAGGAACTCTAAGCGATAAGATGAATTCTTGTTTTTCCAGGGGCGTTTGCGGATCTGCCTCGCAACATATCAGATGCCGCCCAATTCTACCGCACCGAGGAGAAGAAGTCTGTGGAGAGGGATTTCTGGTCACAGTATTTGGCGCCGAATTATCCGGTGCCCTTTATCGATCAGTTGAAGCAGTTGGTCGAACTGCACCAGGCGGCCGAACTAGCCATGCAGGACTTGGTTGTCCGGCTGTGGCCCGCGGAGCCAATTCCAAGGAGTTACTTCGGACTCGTGAAGTGGATTGCTGGCACTTGCCCTCGACTTGATATCATTAAGCGATCGGTCTGCATAGAGGGTGCACGCATGGCGTTTGCCCGTGCGAAGGTGCATTGGGGGAAGCTTGATGCTGAGAAGCTGATGACTGAGGGGCCGCCGGAGGGTAAGGAGCATCGCAAGCCCGAGTTGTACTATGAAGGTGTACTAAAAGAGCCCGCCTTGTGGCGGATAAGTGTACCAAAGACATTATATTTCCCTGAAGGCAGTCGTGCCATTCTTTGTAATGTGGGATAATGGCACTTTTATTATTTATTGCCTGTTTTGTTTGAACGTTTGTTCTTCCTGTGCGGCTGTTTAGTGTATGTAAATCCTGAGAGTTGGCCAGTCGTCGGCTTCTACACCCACGTAAAAAGTACGGGGGTGTTCGGGACATACCTGAACACTCTTTATCCCATTGTTGGGTCCTTTTAAGGAGGTGTTCCTCACCACGAACCAGGCAATCAGACTATAGGGCTTTATCACTCTCACTTAGCCATAGGAATTCGAGTATGGTGGGCGCAGCCCCTAGTGTTCGGAAGGCCGAACTAGGGGCTCTATCGGCGCCTGATCGGAAGACCGATCCGTCGCACTTTGCATTTATAATGGCATTATGCGGAATAAATCTTTATAGATTTTACAACCTCTCGAACAGCTGACCAGCTTTCGCTGTATCGTGACAGTCAGTTTTCGGCTTTCTCTACTGAGGTGCTCATCCGGAAGAACCGGGACACAATCGCAGTAGTTCTCCCAGCGCTACCTTAGCCGATGGAGCGGAACGTAAGGTAACAAAACATGGGAGCCGGGCAAACCCAACTAATGACCCAAGACATGATTCGGACCTGATGCATATAGTTCTATAAGTTCGGGGTGCCGAGCGACCGAAAAGGTGGTCGGACTTTATTGTCGTACTATGAAGCCCCTGGCGTAATCGGGCATAACACAAGGCGTGGGTGCCGTTTGTGATAAAGAGGCGTCAATGAGAAACGACGGCCGGTAAGTGTTGTTTAAGTCTACGTATTGTAGTAAAATGACATGTCTATGCATATGAGTGCGGTTTATGCTTATGAAAAGGAGTATTTTTGGCAGAACCTGTCGTGGCCGGACTCGCGGAGGCTGTGTATGGATCTGAGGTGTATCCGGATTGCCTGCCTTGTGCGTCCGAGCTGATTCCGCGTCGCCAGCCCTGTTCTACGCCAAAGTTAGTCTGTAAAGACAAATGCTTAAAGGCAGCTGCATATACCATTGTGGTTGAACTGCGGGTGCCTGAGCGGAGCCTGGCTGAACCATGCCATAAAGTAGTTCGGATTCCTCAATTGGTGTCCGGGTGTTTGGCTGCCAAATCAAAATTTGATAAACAGGCACGACTCGCTATTCCAGCGGCGGTATGATTTCCACTCTAAGGGTGGGGTTCGACCTTGCCCATAGCTGTGACTATGTCACGCGGGACTGGCCTGATGTTCTGCCTCGTTGAATGTAGCCAACGTGGTTCGTCCCGGTAGTATGTGGTGATTACTATATAAAGGGATAATGCCGAAGACTTATTCTTCGGTGTGGTATTTGTTTGGTGATCCGAAGACAACCATTAGTATGGTGGGTCAGTTAAAACTTGGCCCTTGCACCTTGCATCTTTGAGGAGATGTTATTGATAGTTTTATGCCTGTGGGGGCTCGTGTAAATTGGAGCCCCCAAGCTACTGGGTGGATAGTGAGTGCAATAAAATTGCTATGGCTGGTGTTGTCCGGACGGTCGATGTGATTAGAGACGATCGACCGTATTTTTGTATTGTGAGGGGATCTTCCTCACCATGTTTGACTGGTCCTTTGTTGTTGGAGACATCCCTTCATTGTTTCCGGCGCAAGATCGGCCGTTTTGTTTGGAAGATCCTGCATTCTCTATTGGTATGCTTGGCCGCCCTTCTGGGGGTACCATGAATTTCACATGGTTGATCGAGTATGCTGCCTGGGCCGGATGGGCCTGAGCTGTTCTTTTTCCGCTGACCGGACTGGGCTGAATTCGGCACCAACTTCCCTGACTTGACGTTTATGACGATTGCGCCGAGGCTTGAGTATGCCTCCTCGTGTATCCTTCGTATTGTCTTGGACCGTGGTGGTATGTTGACGTCGGGGTATGTGCCTTAGGTTCTCCTTCTTAGGTTGAGGTAGCAAATTATGCCGTGTGTGCCCTTTGTCGGGGTGGTCGAGTACGTATTCCTTGGTGGCCAGGACCTTCGTCCATATGTCCATGAGCAAATCTTGGTCAGCTTTGAGCTGCTGTTGCTTCCTTTGCAGGCTCCTCGCAGTGGCCATGAGCCATCGCTTGAAGCAAACTTGTTCCACGGGATCCTCAGGCACGCCGAATTCAGCATCGCCAAGGCTTACCTCGTCTTCGGAGGGGGGCATATAGTTGTTCCTCCCCAAGTATCCGACCGTGGCAAGTCCGGCCTGCTTGAAGGCAGGCTGATCAGGGTTGTATTCATCTTTGGCACCATCCGGATTGTTTTCGTCTCCTGTGCCGGTATTGTTGTGCCGGGGCTAGGAGCAGCGTTGATGACGCCCATGCTTGGCTTTCTTCCCTGAGGGGTTATCCTCCATTGCCTCATCGCTATTGGTTTTCTTCGGAGTGTCCACCATATATATCTATATATATATATATATATATATATATATATATATATATGAGGAGGTGGCTGTCCACCGCCCTGTGGGCGGTGGTTCTGTTCTTCTCCTGCATCGTCGTCCATACCGTCGATGTCTTCGGAGTCGAAGTCAAGCACGTCGGCTAAGTCATCGACCGTGGCAATGAAGTGGGTGGTGGGTGGGCAACGAATTCCTTTGTCGTCTGCTTCCCGCTCGAGCCGGACATAGTTCGGCCAAGAGTCTCCTGACAAAGAGAGAGACTTTAACGAGTTCAACACGTCGCCAAAGGGCGGGTGCTGGAAGATATCCGCAGCGGTGAACTCCATTACCGGAGGCCAACCAGGCTCGGCGGGCTCGGGAGCGCCATGGATCGGAACCTACAAATGGACACGAGTCCGGGGTCCGGTGTCACAGTGCTTCTCTAGGGTGAGGCATGTGTTCGGCCCCTACCTCCGAGTATCACGGCCTCCGCGAGGGTCCATCCACCCATCCTCGGGCGACGTAATCTGCCCGGATTTGGGTCCGGCTCTCGCAGGGCGATATCCCGAGCATTGTCCGGCTGCAGGTTTAAGTCGTGCTCATCGTGGATCGCCCGGCGCTCTGGCGCAGCCCAAATCCGTTGAAGATCAAGTCTCCGCGGATATTGGCCGTGTGGTTCAAGTTTCCGAGCTCGACACGGTGGCGGGGCGAAGCTGATTGATCTGCTCTGATGGCCAAGCTTAATTGGCGCCAGCAGCGGTAAGCCGAACACTAAGATCTCGTCCGGGGAGAAAAGTCTCACCCTGGACCGCGTTGTTGTTGATGATTGAAGGAGCCATCAAGCCTTGCAGCGACGATACAGAGGAACTCTCAGTGAAAGCACCAATGTCGGTGTCAAAACTGGCGGATCTCGGGTAGGGGGTCCCGATCTGTGTGTCTTAGGCTAATGGTAACAGGAGGCAAGGGACACAATGTTTACCCAGGTTCGAGCCCTCTCGATGGAGGTAAAACCCTACTTCCTGCTTGATTGATATTGATGATATGAGTATTACAAGAGTTGATCTACCACAAGATCGTAGAGGCTAAACCCTAGAAGCTAGCCTATGATGATTATGATTGTGATCATGCCTCTAAGGACTAAACCCTCCGGTTTATATAGACACCGGAGAGGGCTATGATTTACATGGAGTCGGTTACAAGGAAGGAAATATAATATCCGGATCGCCAAGCTTGTCTTCCACGCAAAGGAGAGTCCCATCCGGACACGTGGCGTAGTCTTGAGTCTTGTATCTTCACGCTCCAATAGCCCGGACAAAGTATATAGTCCAGCAGTCCGGATACCCCCTAATCCAGGACTCCCTCAGAGGGTATGGTTAGAATGACTTAAACTAATTTGCAAATTACTAATCTACTGTGTACACTTATACTCCCTCCTTTCTGGTTTATAGGGCTCAATTCACAAACTTCACCAACCAAGGTAGATGATGAGTGGTGGAATAATCTTGGTAGTTTGCAAAAGTAATTAATTATTGCGCTTGTTTTTCTCAAAAAGTTATGTTTACCAATGCATTAATTGCAATGCATGCATCTGTGACCAATAAATAACTAAGAACATTTACGTGCATTAACGAGTTTTCTTTTATTCCCCATATGCAGTGATTTAATGCACTTTGATCTTTGAACATGTGATGGGAGACAATAGAAACGAAACCTATAAAACATAAAAACAAAAATTTGAGATAAACCCTATAAACTGAAAAGGAGGTAGTAGTAATTACATACATACAAATTGATGGTGAAATAAAATTAGTTAGATTATTAATATCTCCAGGAAATACCAATAGTAAACAACCTGCTAATAGTCCCTAACTTTTCTTCTTTATTTTATAATAGACTAGCACTATAGCACCGTGACTTTTATTCTCTACGTTAGAGGAATTCAGTTCCGAACTTGCCTGCTTTGTTATCGCTACGGCGCCAGCTTGTTGTCAGCCATGAATGCCATTTCTAACTCAGTTTTTTTATATGCTAGTTTGCTAAAGTTAAGCACTGCTGCAAATGACAATCATGCAAGTATCCACGTTGATCATTAATTTCATCTCCCAAAAGTAAATCTGATAATTCATTTTTAGAAAAAACGGCTAGTTTTTAGTGAAGCTTATTCTTTATTTTAGGGAACACTAATTGGTGCTAAAAGGGCACTTCACTTAATTCGGCCAAGTAAACTACTCCCTCCGTCCCATAATTGACACTACACTAATGTAAAAAAATGTCTTACATTATAGACGGAGGGCAAAAAACGTGTTACATTATGGAACGGAGGCATGATAGCTCTGTATCGTTCGTGTGTGTAACGACAAAACGACCCTCCAGCCCTTCACTCTGGCGTCGCGTTGGACCCACCCAACTGGTGTGCACGCCGCTGTGGTGATGTTCGACGAGCCTCCTCAGTCCCGACCTGGACATGATCCTCTAGAACGCCGTAATCTGCATTCTTACATGGTCGGGCCTGCCAATCTGAACGACGCTGTAATCTACATTCTTGCGCGGTGGTCTTCCAAGCACTGACCTGTTACTCAGCCTACTTCAACATTGATCTGTAGCAGTTTGAGCATCAGTGATCTCCGGGTTTCTGTCTCTCAAGCCTACCAGAGTTGAGCTGCTAAACAATTTGCCTTTCACTCAACCTGTTTGTTTTCTCTTTCATTCCTTCTTCTGTTCTGACTTTGTAGCTGATAGCAACCGCTCATGTTTGCTCTATGCTGCCTTTTATAGCTTGGTTTGGGTAACATGTCACATGTACAACGATGTGTATTATTTCTCCGTCGTGGCCATGGACGGGGAGCCAGGGAGCATATAACGCGCATGAGAAAAGATAAATACACATGGCATTGTGTAAGAGTAGTTGGTACTAATAGCTACTCTAGAAATGTGACATGCGGACGTCCGGGCATATCTCTTAGGGCGTAATGCGCCTCTATACTGTTTGGTTTGTCGTCGGTGCCCATAATTATTTATAGCCATAAATTTTGGTTCGGACGGCTTGTCCGTCCAGATGTATTGGGGGTGGTCTAGTTGTATATGCTCTAAGGCAATAACGGCTGAAAAAGGTAATTCGACACATGATCCAAATGTAGATTTTTGTCAAATGGTAAATAAGCCGAGGGTGTTGTCCAAGGCTCAGCTACACGATAGAGCGCCCATCTCTCCCCTTTGAGCCAGCTTGCAAACCCACTGTGTCAGGTCCAGAAAAAGGAAAATAGCAACGTACTTTTGTTACAAAAAAAACGAGAAAATAGAACGCTCCATTTTTTTCTTCCCTATTTTCATTGCATTTTATTTCTAGTTGTTTCTATTCTTTTGGATAAAATAAACGTGTTAAAAATGTTCACGTACACAAAAAGGTGCCCACTTGTATAGAAAAAGTTCACGTGTATTTACAAAACTATTCTTACATGCGCATTAAAAATTGTTCGTCGTGGGTTAAACTTATTCTTCATGTATTAAAAATTGATCATCATGTGTTCAAATGTGTTCACTGTGTTTTTCTAAAATTTCCATCATATATTTGAAAAAAATGTGTGTCACGCATTGAAAACTATCCATGGTCTATTTCCAAAATATGCATCATGTAACTGAAAATGTTCATCGTGTAATATAAAATGCCTCACATGTGTTTAGAAAATGATCATCATGTGTTATCAAATGTTCATCATGTATTTTAAAAATGTTCAGCATGCATATTAAAAAATGTAAAACATATCTAAAAAACGTTAACCATCTATTTAGAATGATACATGTATTTTACAAAATGTTTAACGTGTGTTTAAATAATGTTCACCATGTATTTTAAAAAGGTTCATCATATAAATAATAAATGTGAAATGTGCATTCAAAAAAATGTTCAACATGTATTTAGAAAATGTTCAATGTGTATTTTAAAAACATTCAACGTGTATACAGAAAATGTTTGACGTGCATTCAGAAAAATGTTGATGTGTATCTAAAAATTGAAAAATAAGAAAAATAAAATAAAAACAGAAAATAGAAGTTAAAAGGGAACTCAAGAATAAATAAACTGATGAAGATCAGTAAAAAAACACATAAAAAGAAAGAACAAAACTAGACGGAACCCTCCGAAACCCGCATGGCTTCATTGTAGGTAGAAGCTTCCCAAAACTAGATGGACAACCTAATCGACCGAGCGTTTGAAGGCGACTCCTCCTTCCATGTGGCACTAAGCGAGATATAACTCTCGCAAAATGATTCAGACAATTTACCGGCTTCTGGGGCCCAGATTGCCTCTGGTGTTGTGCATCTTAGCCAACCTTATTTCTCATGAAACAATCATTACTATGACAGACAATAAAAGTTGAAAAGATACATTTGTCAGTAATATGCATCTGAGGTCAGGCTAAACTACACCTGATGAATAGTAAATTCAAAATATAAAAAAACAAAATATTCTGAATTTGTATGCATCGAAGATGCTCATGTGTGCAAGGAGCATGCAAATTTTCACGGTATTTGGACATTTCAGGACCTCAGATTTTTCAAAGTTCTTTCATATCCTTTTTTTTTCACGACCTCCTCGAATGTCTGGACACTACAATGTTTTGCACGCACATCACACACTTGAGCATCCTGGATGCCAAAAATTCAGATTTTTAAATTTTGTTTGCTATTTTATTTGATTTTACTGTTCATGCCCAAGTGCAGATGCACCTAGGCACCGAATCGCTAGACTCGATATCCTGTGTTTTTTTTTTGAGAAACACCTCTCAAAAGGGTTATCTTCTTTCATTTTTCTTCTCTCCTAGTATACTTAAAAAGGTGTAAGGTTCTATCGTGCGCTGGTCCTTCGTGTAACCGTAGTCCGTTTCTCATTTCACTTCCTGATTTAATTTTTCTTTATATATCTGGTTTTCCATTGGCTTTTCCTAATAACTGTCTGAATTGCTCCACCTCTTATGTACTTACCACATAGAACTATATATTTTTTGTAAGTTAATAAATTCTAAGCAAACAATTGTTTAAAATAAAATCCATTTTTCACACAATAAAATTAATATTGATAGATAAATCATGGATTAATCTACTAGAATATTATCCACTACCCAGGCTAGAGTCTCTACATTAGGAGTTAGCTGCATGTATAATTCAATGACATTTTGGTGGGAGGAACATAGTTACATAAATATTTATGTACTTACTACATGAAGATCATGCTTCTTAGTATATTTCTAAATTAAATAGACACACACAAAATTTAAAATTGATTAGTTAGCTTAAATTAGTTGGGTAATGGTGCAGATGCCTGACGTCATGGTGGTGTACGTGATTATGGTTGCCATTGTGGCACACACCTCATTGTTCACGCCGAAGAAGGTGGTACAGCACCAACCGACGTTGTACCCATTGAGCTAATCCCTACGTCATCGGACACCATATTTGGTGCTATCGGACGTCGAACCGATACATCCAGGAGCACCCCACTAGCGGCCCGTGATGGCCGCACCGTGCCTACGACAAGGCAGAGGCGTAGACAAGCCCAAGGCACACCGGGGCGCGACGGCCCGTGCAGGCTTCTTGAAGGCACTTTTCATGCCCTGTAGCTACAGCACAGTGAAGCCGGCCCGGGGCTTCGAATTACGCCTCTGCCTCTGTAGCAAGGTGCAGTTTATCAACAGTATCGCCTTGTTCCACCTCTTCATGATGACCAAGTACCGCACCCCCTCGAACTCCTAACCGATGTGGCGATGTCCATCATATGTCGTGGCCTCTTTGGGCTCACTGCCCTGAGTGCCATCCAGCACGCAAGTACAGGTTAGTGCAGAAGTTAAACTCTCCTGTTGTGTTGTATCGTCTTGATGGGAGACCCTCCGAGTTAATTATTTAATTTCTATACACAGCTTTTGATAGGGAATCTGATTCTTGTTTCTTCGTACTAAAATTGTGACACTTATTTTGAGATGGAGAAAATATGAGATTACATGGATCGATCGATCAAATTACATCTACTCCATGACCATATAGCACGTCATTTATAGATTAGTTTTTTTTTTCTAGGAAGCAGCTTCTCTAAGGCAGTAAGGCGCATATGCAACCCATCAAGTCCACCTCCTTGTACCCCGTCACCTCCTTCAGATCGTCGATCACCTGCACGCCGTGAATCTGCCTGGCGAGGAACACCACTGATTCAGCCATGGAGGACGGCAGGATTTGTCTAACGAACCCCAAAAACGCTAACGTCAGGTTGATCAGCCGAAGCGCCAGGGACCTCACCAACGACTCCTCTTCCCGCTGGAAGAACCTTGTGAAGCGGTCGACGAACGTGTACGCGGTTGGGCCATCCATGACCATGAGCCAGCCGAGATCCATGACGAGAGGCCTTTCCACAGTTATTTTTCTTTCCTATCAAAGTCACAAATGACATGAACGAGATGCTCTTGGCGCCTTATACGAAGGAAGAGGTCAAAAAGGCTCTGTTCCAAATGTTCCCTACCAAGGCTCCGGGACCGGATGGGTTCCCAGCTCATTTTTACCAGAGGCACTGGGATATTTGCGAAGATGAGGTGACGAAGGCAGTCTTGAGAATTATCAAAGGGGAAGAGGGGGCTGGACGTGTCAATGATACTGTGCTAGTGCTCATTCCCAAGGTTCTGAACCCAACACAACTCTCTCAATTCCGTCCCATAAGTCTTTGTAATGTAATCTATAAAATTGCCTCCAAGGTTGTCTCTAACAGGCTGAAGATAGTCCTCCCTGACATAATATCAGAGGAACAGTCTGCTTTTGTTCCTGGAAAACTAATCACAGATAACATTATTTGTGCATATGAGTGTTTACACTTTATGAAGAGAAGCAGGGCTAAATCCAACAGTTTCTGTGCGTTGAAGTTGGACATGATGAAAGCCTACAACAGATTAGAGTGGCCGTATCTCCGTGCCATGATGGGAAGATTGGGCTTTGCACACAGCTGGGTTCAGAGAGTGATGAACATGGTACAATCAGTATCCTTCTCAGTTCTTTTCAATGGTGAGAAACTAGAACACTTCACACCCACAAGAGGCATCCGACAGGGAGATCCTATCTCCCCTTACCTTTTCTTGATTGCAGCAGAGGGCCTTTCGTGCCTTTTAAAATCAAGTTCTCGATTAAATCGAGTTTGGAAGGGATCAAGGTGGCACCTTCACTCCGTCATTAACCACCTCCTTTTTGCTGATGATAGCCTGTTGCTTTTTAAGTCAAGTGTTGAGGGTGCGACAATGGTATCAAACCTATTGGATGTGTACTGCAAGGCTTCTGGACAGCGGATAAACAATGATAAATCTTCTATCTTCTTCAGTAAGGGGTGTCCCCAAGTGGTCAGATAATGTAAGCGCGGACCACGAATGCTCATAATGAGTCTTTGAGTGACAGTATCCGGGAATGCCAACCGATGTAGGGCAGTCTAAGATGGGTACTTTCAAGTACTTAAGAGACAGTATGGGAGAAGGTCCGTGGATGGATGGAGAAGTTACTCTCGCCGCAGTGGAAAGAAGTGCTTATAAAATCTGTGGCACAGGCCATCCCAGTTTATTCAATGGCATGCTTCAGATTACCACGGGGCTTGTGTGAGAATATCACTTCGATAATCAGGCAGTTTTGGTGGGGGAGTAAACAAGGTAGAAGAAAACCGTCTTGGGTTGCTTGGGACATCATGACAAAACCAAAATACTTAGGTGGCATGGGTTTTAGAGATATTGAGGTTTTCAATCTTGCTCTACTTGCTCGACAGGCGTGGAGGCTCATGGACGATCCTGCATCGCTGAGTGCAAAACTGCTAAAAGCGGCTTACTACCGAGAGAGTAGTTTCCTGGACGCGGAGTTAGGAAACCACCCTTCGCAAATATGGCGGGTTGTGATTGATGGCACAGAGGTTTTGAAACAGGGCATCATTCGAAGGGTTGGAAACGGGGCATCAACAGATATTTGGGATACCAACTGGATCCCAAGAACCGGTCCCATGAGACCAATCACATCCATCTCAGTTAATCCACCAAGGTTAGTGTCCGAGCTGATTGACTCCACATCCGCTTCATGGAGAGAGGATCTGATCCGGGGTACTTTTTTACCATTTGACGCGGACTCAATACTGGCGACCACTTTGTGCACAAGATCTATGGACGACTTTTGGGCATGGTCGGGTGAAAGGAGTGGAAAATTCACGGTAAGGTCGGCTTACAGGATGGTGATGAACACAAAGCATCATCGTGAGAATTGGTTGGAGGGATCTGGTGGAGTTTCAGATATTAACACAAAGAGCAATGAGTGGACAGATCTTTGGCACATTAAGGTGCCTTCGTTGAAGGTGTTTTTGTGGAGACCGGCTCAACACTCGATCCCGTCTATGGATGTTCTCGCGACTGCTGCAATATGTCTACTAATTCGATGCTGCGCGCCTTTGCGGCCGTGATTTATTCATGGAAACATGCCCTACTGGAGTGCACAATGTCTAGATGCATATGGTCTCTGGCCGATCCCAGTCTTGTGGAGAACATGAGCCAGAACACGGAAAGGAACGCAAGGAACTGGATTTTCACAATGCATGAAGCACTATCCCAGGAGGATTTTGTGATCTTGGTGGTAACACTACGGGCGGTCTAGAAAGCTAGGCGAAAGGCCATATACGAGGACATTTTTGAGAGCCCTCAATCTACTCATCACTTTATTCAGTCATATATGAATGATCTTCGGTCAGTGCAGGAAAACAGCAGCAGAGCAAGGCCGGTGGAGGAAGGAGCAAGGCCGAGGCCAACACAGTGGATTCACCCACCGGAGGCAATGTGCAAGATCAACGTAGATGGTGCAGTTTCTCAGAACCGGAGGAGGGGAGCTGCAGCGGCATTATGCAGAGACCGCGATGGAAATTTTTTGGGGGCTTCGGCAATTCTTGTTAGGGGTGTTCATGACCCACCGACTCTAGAAGCCCTTGCTATTCGGGAGGCTTTAGCCTTGGCCGAAGATCTGAATTTACAGAGACTACACGTTGCATCAGATTGCAAAGTGGTGATCGAGGACATGAGGGAGCAAAACCCGGCTAATTATGGTGCAATTCTACATGAAATATCAGACCGTGCGGCTAGTTTTGTAGAGTGCAACTTTGTCCATGAGTATAGGAGCTCGAACTTCGAGTCTCACAATCTAGCGAAGCATGCTTTAAAACTAGGGGTGGGCCGCCATGTTTGGTTAGGACACCACGGTAATCTCGTTTTTGTCCCTGTAAACATTATTTCAGGATGAATAAAGCTTCGCGTGATTGTCTCAAAAAAAAGTTATTTTTCTTTCCTAAACTGAATGTTGATCCACGCGCGCAACCAGTATCGGGGCCGTCGTTGCGCCTTGTGGATCCGCACAAGCCTGGCCCACATGGCCCCACTCCATCGCTTCTACAGGGTCCATATCCCCGGGTTGAGCCCAAGACCATTGTTGACTGGGACGACTACTTCTATAGGGTCCATATCCCCGGGATCATGAAGCACTTGCTCAAGTAATTGAATGGTTAGGGAAAAAATCCCCTCTCGTTAGGATTTCTTCTTCCTCTCGGCGACGTTTCTCCTCCGCTGTTGAGATCGATCTACCCCGCCCCCCATCATCTCGCCGGTAGCCAGGGCTCTCGGGTCTCAGCAATGGCGGGCTCGGGAGGTACGTTGGGGACAGTACCGCCCGTGGAAGTGATCTCTACGGGCAAGAGAAGTATGGATGATGGCGCATCTGGCTCAGGTACGCCGGCGACTGAACTTTAAGCAATGATGGATGAACTTGGTTTGAAGGAGGAGGATCTACAGGATGTGATCATGGAGGACGATGAGATCCCTGCCGAGGCAACGTGGTGGATGGCAATAGCCAGGGTTCACACAGAGAAGACTTACAGCCAATATTGGTTCTACAAGAACATGAGAGTCCCATGGGATCTGGTGAAGGAAGTGAAGATACGCTCACTCGAAGAAAATATGTATACCCTGCAGTTTGCTTGTCTCGGCGACTTGGAGCGAGTAATGGCAGAGGGCCCGTGGACTTCCAAGGAAAAGCGGTGGTTCTGGCCCGTATGATGGAATCACTAAACCTTCCACTATTGATCTTACCAAGATCGACATCTGGATGCAGATCCATGACCCACCGAATGGCTTTTTGTCCAAGATCAAGGCCCTCTCCGCTACGGTGGGGGAGTTCATATACGCCGAGCCTAGATCGTAGGATTTTGAGGGGAACTTTGCACGTGTCAGGGTGAAGATTGATGTGACTAAACCTCTCAAGAACGCCGTCTCGCTAGTGATCAAGAAAAAAGAAGGCATTCAGCGTGTGATCTTTAGAATCAAATTCGAAAGATTACCAGATTGGTGCGCAGTTTGTGGCTATCTAGGCCACTTGTTCAAAGAGTGCGGCGATGGGGTGCATGACCCGAAGACCTTGGTTTTCGAGGACCTGAAAGCAACATGGTTTAAGCGCCCGGGCAAAGGTCCTGGAGAAGGAAGAGGAACCAGTGGAGGCAGAGGCCGAGGTCACTTTAATGGTGGTCGAGGCCGAGCTAATACCCAGCGGAGCACATCTGAGTATGAGGAGTACATGGACGAAGGGAGGAGCCATCATGATATACTAATGGAAGATGCAGAAGAGGCCAAGAAGAGAGATGCGGCGGCTCTGGTGGTAGCGCCAATGCAACAGAAATCATCTTCGTCTACAGAACATGGAAGCAAGTTGCTGATCACACCGCATGACGCTTCCCAGAGCCCTTCCTCCAAGCAAGAGCCGAAGAGAATTAAATCCAGTCCATCCACAGGAGAGAAGCCCGTTGGAAAGAACATAGCGGCAAACAAAACATTGATGCGCGTTTGGCGGGCCTCCCAGGGGGGTCGCGCCTAGCGCAATGAATATCATATGTTGGAACTGTCGTGGGGCTGGCAAACCCCCGACAGTTCGCGAGCTTCGTGATATGACGAGGCGCGTTTTGATAGTAGCTTTGCTGTAAGTAGCTCTGGTAGGAGCGGAGGACTCGGGATATTTTGGAATGAATCAATAAAGTTAGAAGTAATTGGCTATTCGGAATATCACATAGATGTTACTGTCGAGGACGGAGGATCAGCTTGTAGATTAACTTTTGTGTATGGAGAGGCTCAAGTCCCGGAAAGATACAAGACATGGAACATGTTGATGGGCATTGTCAGTGTGTCTAACTTACCTTGGGCAGTTATAGGGGATTTTAATGAGGTTCCTACACCCCAAGAACATGGTGGCGTCGGGCAACACAGTCAGTCACAAATGGACGCATTCCGAGGTGCACTCGATACTTGCAGACTGGTGGACATAGGATACCAAGGGAACAGCTGGACGTTTGAGTAGAAAGTTACGGGCGGGACATTTACGCGTGTACACCTGGATAGATGCGTAGCAACGCCCAGCTGGTTGGCCCAATACCCACATGCAATATTGGAACACAAAACGGCTGCGTCGTCCGACCACTCACTACTATTGCTGCGACGAGACTGCGTGCATGCATGCAGATCGGGTCCACGGTCATTTAAATATGAACTAGCCTGGGAGAGACACCCGGAGCTGCAGCAGGTGGTCACTGCTGGATGGACTTCAAACCCGGCGGATAGCGTTGCGGCAATGCATGATAAACTCAACGCACTTTCGTCTGATCTGTCAAGCTGGGAGCGGACAAACTTTGGGAATGTCAGGCAGGAAATTGCAAATCTTAAAAAGGAACTGGACACTTTGTGATCGGCTCCACGGCGTTTTGCTCCGTCTCACTTGGAAACTAAAATCACTGATAGACTAGTCGAGCTCTATCATTGGGAAGAGATTCTCTGGTGGCAACAAGCTCGCCTAGAGTGATTAGCTCACGGGGACAAAAATACGTACTTTTTTCACCTAAGAGCAAGCAGGAGATGAAAGAAGAATCAAACTAAATCGCTTCAGCTACCCGACGGCCGAGTCACGGAGGATAACAGCTGCATCAGCCTTTTATTCTGACTTATATAGCTTGGAGGGTGTACAAAACATGGAGCGGGTTATTGATACAGTACCTCGCCGAGTCACTGATGATATGAACGCCATCTTGAATGCCCCATATACCCAGGACGAGGTCAAAAAAGCGTTGTTCCAAATGTTTCCTCTAAAGGCACTGGGCCCTGGCGGCTTTCCAGCACATTTTTTCCAGCGGCACTGGGAGGTATGCGGTGATGAGGTAACAAAAGCAGTACTCAGAATAGTGGATGGAACAGAGTCTGCAGAAAGTATCAATGAGACTTTGTTGGTCCTTATTCCTAAGGTAAAAAAACCCAACGTTATTAACTCAGTTTCGCCCGATCAGCTTATGTAACATTTTGTACAAGATTGCTTCCAAGGTTATTTCTAAACGTCTGAAGATAGTGCTGCCGGATATTATCTCAGAGGAGCAGTCAGCCTTTGTGCCTGGGAGATTAATTACAGACAACATAATCACGGCATATGAGTGCCTTCACTTCATGAAACGGAACAAAGCTAAGAAGAACCAACACTGCGCTCTGAAGCTAGATATGATGAAGGCCTATGATAGGGTGGAGTGGTCTTATCTTCCGGCTATTATGATAGAACTTGGCTTCATAGAAGGCTGGGTGAGCATTGTGATGAACATGGTCATGTCGGTAAAATTCTCTGTTTTGTTCAATGGTAAGAAACTTCACCGGTTTACACCTACACGTGGAATCCGACAGGGGGACCCGATCTCTCCTTATTTGTTTTTGATAGCGGCAGAGGGCCTTTCGTTCCTTATAAAATCCAGAGAAGAGTCATCTAACCACAGTGGTATACAAGTGGCTCCAACGGCGCCATCAGTCAGCCACCTGTTATTTGCAGATGGCAGCCTGCTGTTTTTCAAGGCGAATGGAGTGGGAGCATCAGGTGTGCTTCAGATGTTGGATACTTATTGCCAGGCCACAGGTCAGAGAATCAACTGTGATAAGTCCTCGATTTTCTTCAGTAAGGGAGTTCCTGATAGTGTGAGGGCAGAAATTAAGGGATTGCTCAATGTCCCTAATGAAACCCTCAGTGAGAAATATTTGGGTATGCCATCTGATGTGGGTTCTTCAAAAAATGGTGCTTTCAATTATCTCAAAGACCGCTTATGGAGTAAGGTGCAGGGATGGATAGAAAAGACTATGGCAACGGCAGGGAAGGAGGTTCTTGTCAAGGCGGTTGCTCAGGCGGTTCCGGTCTTTTCTATGTCGTGTTTTAAGCTCCCTAGAGGCTTGTGTGAACATCTCAACATGCTGATCCGCAAATTCTGGTGGGGAAGCCGGGATGGCAAGAGGAAACCCGCATGTGTGGCTTCGGAGGACATGACCAAACCGAAGGACATGGGAGGTCTTGGGTTCAAGATTTTGAGCTATTTAACCTTTCATTACTTGCCAGGCAGGCGTGGAGGATACTACAGTCGCCAGATTCATTGAGTGCACGTGTTCTCTGGGCTGTCTATTTTCCCAATACATCTATTCTTGAGGCAGCACTCAGAAACCACCCAAGCCAAATTTGGAGAGCTATAGTAGAAGGTAGAGATATACTCAAAATTGGCCTGATTCGCAGAATTGGTGACGGCACTACCACAAGCATTTGGGCTGACAATTGGCTGCCTAGGGAGGAGATGATGAGACCATATGGTTGCAAGCTATCAAACCTGTAAGTGCATCTAGTGCCCCTTAGTGATTTTGGTGTATTGAAGACTTATAGGTTAAGGAACTAATGCGTTTGTGAGTGTACACAGGTCTATAAGTCTATGAGGAGTTTGATATTCTGAGAGAAAGTCGACCCCTAAAATGAAGTTCTTCAAGTGAAGACTTTGATATTCGAAGACTTTCAAGACTTTGAAAGTGAAGAAATTGGTGTGACCTTGAAGACTTGGTATTCATTTGAGGAACATGAAGCGTGAAGACTTTTGTTTTCGTAGTTTCATTTTCTCTTTCTTGAGTCATAGGAAACACCGTGATCGTTAAAGGGGGGTCGAGGACATACTAAGGAAAAATTTCCATGTGATGCTCAACTCAAAATCCTCGCACCTACCAATCCCTTCGAGTGAAGCCTTTGGAAATCTCATACGATTCAGTCAATTTCTTGATGTGATGAGACGAAGTTCTTCCGGTCACGAGGAATTTGTTCGACCGAGGAGTTAGGAATTCGCGGTCATGGATTGCCTACAAAGTGAGGAAAATGATAGCCCCGAGGAATTTGAGATTCAAATTTCCGACCGTTCTTTATCTTCAAGGCCGCCTGTCCCAAAATATCTTATCCACCTAACGGTCATTATCATTGAAGGGCATATATGTCTTATCATGTCGGGCTGCTCCCTAGGCTATAAATAGCCGCCTACAACCACTAGCTGGTTGGCTGCTCGAGAGAAACTTGACACTTGTCATTTGAGAGCAACCCATCCTCCGAGGACTTTGAGCGAAAATCATCGAGTGAGGAAAAACCCAAAAACCAAACCCTACAAACCCAAAGTGATTGAGCATCATCAAGAGATTGATCCTGCGTGGATCCGACACTTGTTACCTTTGAAGACTGTGCTTCTTCCAGATGGTTAGGCGTCATGGTCTAGAGCATCCAAGAGGAATTGTGGATCGCTGAGTGACCAAGTCTGTGAAGGTTTGGAAGTCGCCTGAAGACTTACCACGAGTGATTGGACGAGGTCTGTGTGACCTTAGTTCAAGGAGAATACGGTGAGGACTTGGTGTCCTGAGCTGCGTGCTCAGCGAATGGGTGTCCGGGACTGTGTGTCCTCGAGTTTAAATACTCAGCCGCTCCAACCAGACGTACAACTGAGACAGCAGTTGAACTGGTCTACCAAATCATTGTCTTCACCAACCTAACTGGTTCTATTTCCTCAACCCTTTCATTTCCTCATTCGTGTTGAGTGTTTGTTCATATCTGTGTTTGAAGACTTTGATCAAGACTTTCTCTATTTCCTCAGTTCAATTTCTTCAGTCTGCTTTGTCTTCATCTTGTGTTATCCTCGCGACACGCTTTCGTACTCTGTGCTTGTCTTCATTTCATCATGATGACCATGCGTGTATTCTGTTATGCTTACTTCTGAGTACTTATTCCGCTGCTAATAGTTCTTCGTTAAGGAATTTCCTCACCGGCAAATTCCTCAGTGAAGAATTCATAAAAATCGCCTATTCACCCCCCTCTAGTCGACATAACGCACTTTCAATTGGTATCAGAGCAAGGTACTCCCTTGTTCTGTGTGATTTTGGTTTAACCGCCTGGAGTTTTAGTTATGACGACCGCAGGTATGAAGAAAGTGACATGCCCTATCTTTGACGGTCATGATTATCCCAAGTGGAAGGCCATGATGAGGAAGCGCCTCATGGCAAGGGACAGTCGTGGACCGTCATCGAGATTGGTCTTCTTGATCTATGCAAGTCGAATGCAGATGATATTCGCAAATACACTCGACTTGATCGCATGGCGAAGGATATCATCTGTTCTCGCCTATCCGCAGATCAATTCAGGCACATTATGCATCTTTGCAATGCAAAGCTTATCCGGGACCGAATCTCGACGTTTATGAAGGTCATCGAACTCTGGCTATGATCCTTGGTTTGAGGACTTCAAGGAATCTCTCAAACGATGACTTTCGAGCCGGAATCATCATCGTCTGCATCATGTCTCATGGCAAAGGGTGACGAGGTAACCGAAGGTTCCTCATCTGAATTTAGTGACTGTGAATCTGATGATGATGAATCTGATGATGATATTGAACCTAGCTATACCAAACTTGCTAAGATTGCTGTAAAACAACAAAGGGCCTTGGAAAAGGTTCAAAACATGCTAGACAAAAGTGATGATATGTTGGGTGAAGAAATGGATCGTGACTAAAGCCCTCGATGAAAATCTTGAGACTTGATCTAGGTTTGATAACCTTCAAAGTCATCATAACACTCTCTTATCTCATCCTGAGAAACTTTCTTATGAAATTCTACAAAGAAAGCAAGATCTTGAGAAGCTAAGAGTGAGTTATGAAGATCTTCAGAAGGAGCGCGATTCATTACTTGCTCAACAAATCAGCACTTCTCAGGAAGAATTTGTTCCTCCATGCTTAAAGTGCATTGAACGTGAATCTACTAGTTCTTCACCTGAATGTTCAAATGCTTCAACTATTACAAATTCTTCACCTGCCTCTGCTATCACTAATTCCTCATCTGAGGACATTGCTAGTATCACTGACGATGCAGGGCTGAAGGAACTGTGACACGATGTGCATGTACAAAAGCCTCAAAGGGCATCGACTCTTTGTGATGTGCTTAAAAGCGGATCCTCAACAGGAACCCTAGGAAAGAGGGTATTGCCTTTGAGAGGAAACTCAATGTCGATGGAACATATTGGAATCCTCGAGCAGTATCCCAAAACCTCATGGGTTTGCTGCAAAGGGACCTCCAGCTGATCCATCTAACTTATCTGGCTTTACATGCGAATCTCCTCATTCTTCCGATGAGTCATTTGACTCCAACTATAAACTGTTCAAAAATCGTAATGGTGAAGTATTTGCTAGATATGTTGGCACTAATCGCAGGAACGGTTCCCCTATGAAGAAAATCTGGGTCCCCAAAAAGTGCCTTGAAAGTCTTGTGTGAATGTACTCATGACACCACCGTGAAGAATAGGAACCCCGGATCAAATTCTTCATATGGACCAAATTCTTCATATGGATCCAAGTCCTCATACGGACCAAATTCCTCACGTGGATCAAATTCCTCAAAAGGATCAAAGTCCTCATATGATTATCATCGTGCTAACAACTGCTTCGCAGGTAGAGCTAAGGGCTATGAATATGTGCATTATTCTTCAAACCAATATGTTCATAACTCCTCAAGAATTTCTCTTCTTATTCATATGCTTACCCTAACCCCTCTTATGTGAAACGAAATGGTTTGGCTTCTATGCCACCATTCTCATATGGTGCTCGTGAGAGTGATGAACTCTTTGCCACCCCTTGAGATGTGGGTGGTGAAGAAAAAGAACTAATCTCTTCTCGCAGGGTCAGGTCTCCGCACGTGCCTTAACGTCTCAAGAATTTGCCGGGGACGACAAAATGCTCGAAAGGACGCAGGCTAATCATGATGAAATGAACTTTCATTTCACACGTCCTCACATCGCTTATCATTATCTTGATCGATGAAATTCATCTCGATGAACTTGATATCATATTCTTCATCGATGAAGTATATGAGATCATAAGTTGTACTAATTCATCTGCAGGATGATCAACCCAAAGCCACCGAGTGGGTTCTCGATAGTGGATGTACAAATCACATGACCGGTGACAAGAATCTATTGATTGATGCTCCCTTATCACCGTCACATCTCAAGCATATCATCTTTTGCCGACAAAGGCAAAAGTCGTGTATTGGGTCTTGGTAAGGTTGCGATCTCTAAGGATAAACACATGGACAAAGTCATGCTTGTTGAGTCCTTAGGATACAACCTCATGTCGATCTCAATGCTTTGTGATCTTGATATGGTTGTTATCTTTGGCAAGTATCGTTGTGTTGTGATTATGGAAGTCGACAATTCCAAAGTCTTCAAGACTTTAGGAGAGGAGACTTGTATATTGTTGATTTCTCTACAGGACCACAACCAGCCGTGGTGTCTACTTGCAAAAGCTTGAGAAGGTGGCTATGGCATCGGGCGACTTGGTCACGCAGGCATGAGGAATTTGCATACGCTTGCAAAGAAGAAGCATGTCATTGGCATTGAAAATGTCAAATTCCTCAAGGATCACTTGTGCGGAGCCTGTGAAGCTGGAAAATTACCAAGGCCAAGCATCCAAATGAAGACTATCATGACCACTACTCGTCCCTTGAATTGCTTCACATGGACCTCTTTGGTCCCAATCATTACTCAAATTGCCGTTAATGATGCATCTCTATATGGCTTTGTTATTGTTGATGATTACTCTCGTTACACATGGGTACACATTGTTACTTACAAAAATCAAGTGCAGGAAGTCTTCAAACGATTTTCCTCGAGGGCTTCAACTAACTTTGGTGTGAAGATCAAACACATCAGAGTGACAATGGAACTGAGTTCAAGAATTCGGTCTTGATGCCTATCTTGATGAACTTGGTATTACTCATGAGTTATCTCGCTTCCTTATACTCCTCAAAGAAATGGCATCGTGGAGCGCAAGAACAGAACTCTTGTTGAGATGGCTCGCACTATGCTTGATGAATACAAAACGCCTAGTCGCTTTTTGGATTGATGCAATTGATCTGCTGCGTGCCACATCATCAACAGAGTATATCTTAACAAATTCTTCAAGAAGACCGCCTATGAACTCCTCAACGACAAGAAACCCAATGTAAGTTATTTCAAAGTCTTGATTGCTAAATGCTTTGGATTAGAGATCCTCATCACAATTCTAAATTTGCACCGAAAGCACATGAAGGTTTTATGCTTGGTTACGGAAAGGACTCGGACACCTCTGAGTCTTCAACATCGCTCTTCACAAGATTGTTGACACCGTAGATGTGCGGTTCGATGAAACTAATGGCTCGCAAAGAGAGCACCTACCTTACGTGTTAGATGAACCAAAGCACCGAGGATTCTATCCAGTTCAAGGCAACCGAGGATGTCATTCCTACTAAAGAATCAGCTGAAGAATTCATTCCTCAGACGCTGAAGAACGTCGAGTGATGCACCTGAAGATAATGCTGAAGACAATGGTGCTGAGGAAAATGATCAAATTCCTCGACGACAACCAGCTCATCCTCGCGTTGCAAAAGAAGTGCAAGTGGAGAAGATCATCAATGACATTGAAGCGCCAGGTCCTCTCACACGCTCAAAAGCTTCACATTTATCTAACTTTTGTGGGCACTATGCTTTTGTCTCTATCACAGAGCCCACTAAGGTAGATGAAGCATTTACGAACCGGAGTGGATTCAGGCTATGCAAGAAGAATTACATCAGTTCGAGCTCAACAATGTCCAGGAACTGGTCAAACGTCCGGATCCTCGCAAGCATAATATCATTGGCACAAAGTGGATCTACCGCAACAAGCAAGATGAAAATGGTCTTGTGGTTTTGAAGATCCAAAGAATCTGACAAAGTCTTCAGACTTAATAAGGCCCTCTATGGTCTCAAACAAGTTTACAGGCGTGGTATGATACATTGAAGGAATTCTTCGTGAAGAATGGCTTCACACCAGTTCACTCGACCCTACTCTCTTTACTAAATCTTATGATGGTGAACTGTTTGTGTGCCAAATATATGTTGATGATATTATCTTTGGCTGTATCGACCAACGTTATAGTGATGAATTTGCCTATATGATGAGTGAAGAATATCAAATGTCTATGATGGGAGAGTTGAAATTCTTCTTAGGTCTTCAAATTAAATCCAAGAATGGCATGTTCATATCTCGTGAGAAATACCTCAAAGATGTTCGAGGAAATTCGGCATGCAAGATTGCAAAGGCGTCAAAATTCCTATGCCCACAAATGGCCATCTATGCAATCGATGAAAATGGTATTGACTTCGATCACAAGGTATACCGCTCCATGATTGGTTCTTTATTGTACTTATGTGCATCTAGGCGGATATAATGCTTAGTGTTTGCATGTGTGCCCGATTTCAAGCTGCACCGAATGAATCACACCATAAAGGCTGTGAAGCATATTCTTCGATATCTAGCTCACACACCAACACTAGGATTATTGTACCCCAAGGGCTCGCTTTTGATCTCATTGGATATTCCGACTCGACTATGGTGATCGTGGTGGACCGCAAGTCAACTTCGCACTTGTCATTTCCTCGGACGATCTTTGGTACATTGGTCCTCGAAGAAACAGAACTGCGTATCAACATCTCATCGCGGAAGCTGAATACATTGCTGCTGGCTCTTCTTGTGCTCAACTGCTTTGGATGAAGCAAACACTCAAGGACTATGGAGTCAACGTGAAGAATGTGCCTCTCCTCTGCGACAATGAGAGTGCCATCAAGATTTCTCACAACCCAGTTCAGCACTCGAAGACAAAGCACATTCAGATTCATCATCATTTTCTTCGTGATCATGTGTTGAAGGGCGACATCTCCATCGAGCACGTGAAGACTGAAGAACAACTAGCTGATATCTTCACTAAGCCCTTGGATGAGAAGAGATTTAGCAAGTTGCGGTGTGAGCTAAATATCTTAGAATCTTTGAATGTTCTTTGAAAAAGACACACATCCTAACACTTATGCAAAATTCATGACTTAGATGTGCAACACATGAAGAAACGTTTTTCTTCAATCAATGAAGAATAACACTCTAAGTGTGAAGAAATTAATGAAGAATTTGATTCTCAGAACCCTACGACAATTGTACGCGGTGTCTGAAATCATCATTCTTATACGGTGGGTCACGCCACCACCAAAGTTGAAAATCTTCAATTTGAGTTTTTCCTCAGTTTTGAAATTCTTCAGTTTTTCTAATTCTTCAATTTTTCAAAATCTTCACTGGTTCCTTCGTTTTTCTTCATTGACTATATATATATA
Source organism: Aegilops bicornis (assembly GCA_021605145.1). Taxonomy (NCBI): domain Eukaryota; kingdom Viridiplantae; phylum Streptophyta; class Magnoliopsida; order Poales; family Poaceae; genus Aegilops; species Aegilops bicornis. The sequence goes on along the minus strand of CM038673.1, from coordinate 779,203,564 downwards.
TATGAGTTTATGTCCTCCACAGCATTCACTTATAGTTATTTCTTCAAGCTGTTTTATTTCTGCTAAGTGAATGTGATCGGACCCTTCCCCCTCTATGCTATACTCAACCCAATCTATTCACAAATTCTTCATGTGTGTTCTATTTGAAACTCGTTCAAAATCTTCACTGTGTCCTGGTCACCAAGAAATTACTTAACGGAACTTTAAAACTGATCTTATCCAAATTTTCGGTTTTGCCGCTCAAACCGCTCCGCATCCCATGATGCATTATTCTACTCACCCACGATCATACACGATCTCCACTACACAAGATGCGTGGGTGACACATGTCGTGAGAAGGAGAATGGTCAGGGGCACGTTCGTCCTAAATCTTCGGGCGAACAGTTTTTCACTGCCTCTATAAATACCCCTCTCTCCATCCTCACTTCTTTTACCCCGCTCGACCTCTCTCTCCCGCTCGAGCTCCTCAAACCCTAGCGCCGCCGCTACTCCATCGTCACCGGTGAGGAAGAGCTTCACTGCCTCGACCTCGTCGCCGTCGTACTCACGCCAACTGCGGAAATCCTCACTCCGCCGTCGCCGTAGCTGTCTTCCTCCGCCAAGTTAGGGCGTGGAAGATCTGAACAGACGAGCTTCACATCTATAACACCCAGTTTGTCGTGTTTTTCATTTAGGGTAAATAAAAGTTACTTTTACTACCCTCGTTGATCCAAATTTTACACTACAAAATCTTCAAAGGTGTTTTATTCTTCAAATCCTCACACACAAACACCTCACTAGTTATATGCTCTTGATTCATTTCTCTAAGCAATCATTTTTCTTCAAGATTCCTCAATTGTGTGGATCCTCGATCTGTACAACTCGAACCTAAGACAAAGAACGCTTAGTGAAATTCTTCAAAACTCATCTCAGTCAAAATCCTCAAAACTTGTTCTTTTTGAAAACCTTCCGAGAACGCATATGACCTCTCCAAATTCCTCGCAACTATACTGCTTCATTGTGTACTCATGTCCGCCGCTGAATCACTAGGTTCTCATCAACTTAACTCATTTGCAGCGTTCCTCGAAGAAAAGTTGCATACTTCTTGAGAGAATTCGTTTGTTCAAATTCCTCACCTGAATAATATGGCGAAGGAAAGAAGCCACAGAAAGGAGGAAAGAAACCTGAGGTTATGACTGCGTTTGAAATCCCTGAGGAAATTTATGCTGACTATTGCACACCTGATGAAGCAAAATTTGGCAAAGAAAACAAAAATCAGCGCAAGGTGCGCATTCAGAAGATCGAACGTAGATGGGCAAGGGAATGGAGGGAGTACAGATATGTAACTCCAAAGTACATGAAGAAATTCGCTCTCAATCCTCCATGCCCAAGAGCTCCATTGGCACTGGCCAAGTAGTGACCCCACCAAAGATCAAGCGTGGTGAGGACTTTCTGAAGAATGGGCTAAGCGCCAAGCTAAATTGGCAAGACAAGCCAAGGAGGCGGTGAAGAAATTCAATGAGGATTATGCCACTGCCATCAAGCATCGAGGCCTCGGTCAAACCAAGGAAATCCATGCCAAAGAAGCCTGCTCATAAGCCAAGTGCTTCACCATCAGCGCCCTCACGACCAAGTTCCTCAAGGCGCCCTCAAGGCAAATTCCTCACACTGCTAGCTCCACCAAAGTCCTCAACAGCTCCTTCAAAGTCCTCAGCTCTCGTGCATCGGCTACCTGTCAAAGGACTGCTGGTTTCTCGATAGCCTCCTCGGTGTTTCAAAGAAGTTCTCAAAGGCACCAATTTCATCATCCGGCCCAACTTCTGCTTTGAAGACCAAAGCAACAGTGGGCGAGGTCCTCGGCCAAGTCCAAAGAAGAAACAGGTTGCATTCCATGTGCCTTCGATGATGAAGCTTGATGATGAACTTGCGGAAATAATCGAGAGATCGCCAAGAAAGGGCCGCTAGAGCCAAAGGCACATCCGTGCATCGCTGTTGGATCCGCGAAAATCCTCGATTATATTGATCTACGGCACAAGGATCCAAACACCCTATGCCTGATTTTCATCGACCCCTGGACAAAGTCATATGTTGACCCATTTCATCGCCAAGAGAAATGGAAGTTTGAAAAGGCAAGAGAGATCAAGAAGGCTCAATACGAGAAAGGAGAAGTTCTTGAAGAAAACGTTGTCAAAATGACACACGAGGAACTTCTCAAGGTCCAGACTGAAATTCAAGACCTCAAAGAAAAACTTCGATTCTTATTATGCTGATTGGCAAGGAGCCAAGGTCAGATTCATTCAACTGACGAAGAAATTCACCAATGTTGCTGCCTAACGCAACATGAAATTCCTCAGTGAAGCCTCACCAGCCGATCAAGAACATACAAGACCGGCTGATGAATTTCAGGCGGCTGATGAAAATGTTAGTTCCGTGGCTGATGATCCCATTCCAGCCATCGAAGAAATTACTGTGGCATCCACTAGTGGTGCGCTCAAGAACCGAACAAGACAGGGCAACCGACTGCGCCGATTGCTTTGAGGAAATTCAACCAGATTCCTCGGCTCCTCCCGCGCCAACACCAACTCCAATTCTTCCATCTGCCTCTGATGTGAAGAAAACCAAGGCTGTAGAACGAGCTGCAGTGAAGAAAAGGAAGGCATCAGCTATGTCAAATTCTTCGGCTGCGAAGAAAATGAAGCCAATAACCAGCTCACTCGAAAATCCAATTGATGATGTTCCGATTTCCTCCATGCCATCAAAGGACCTTGTTCCTTTTGGAGAAGACTATGAGATCCCAATCGGATCTGATGAAGAACATCATTCTGCTGCTTCGTCAGAGCAGATTGATGAAGAAATTGAAGTGGACGCAATCCCTTCAACCCCAGTGATTTCCTCACATATGCCTCAGTTCACGGTGAAGAGGCTGGTGTTGAGGAAATTGAAGATGAAGATGTGGATATAGGGTGCACCACACACTGTGATGAATGATGACTTTTGGGAAAGTCAGCATCCCAATACTCCTCTCTTCACCCCGCTCCAACAGATTCCTCGGTCCCTGCACCAGCAGTTCAAATGGACTCAAGAAACTCAACCCACTTGCTCATGCATGAAGAAATTCCAGCCACTAGTGCCGATGAACTTTATTCTTCTTGATCCTCGATCGCACTGTTGAGGAACAAGAAATCCCTCGACTTTGAAGAACCTGAGCTCGCGATTCACTGAGGTGGTGATGCAACTCACCGACACCCATCTGGCCAAGCAAAAGAATCCGTTCTCAAGCAAACAAAAGTTCAAGGCTGAAGATTTCTTTTGCCGAGCACGTATTCTTCACTAACTATAATCCATATGATTACGCTCGCATAAGGAAGAGGCGTTTACGGACTGCCACCAAGCCAATTTCTATTCCTCGGTGCTCTTCAACAAAGACAAAGTCTTCGATCATGCTCATATTCCTCATGTGGACATGGAGTCTCTGCCAGCTTTGAGCCAGTTCTCGGTGTTCTTCACGACGCAGACTTCAATTTCTGCAATCGATATTCAGGATCGAATGAAGAACTCATTCTTCAATTCTATGCAACGCTGCACATCACCGGAGACGCTGAAGACGTGAACTCATGGGTATTAGACTGGATGTCTGAAAATACTCACTACAAGGCACCAGCAACTGAATTGCTTCGTGCTCTACCACTCAGTCCTCCACTTGATGGTGCTCGTTGTATCTACAATGAACCAGAACTTTCAAATCACTATATGCAAGTATTGATGAAGCCTTTGAAGCCAAGGCAGGCCCCAAGAACCAAATTCCTCGTCAAGGAATTATTGTATGTGCCTCGGACTGTCTATCGGATTCTGGTGAAGACAATGAGTCCCATCAAAGGCCACGACTCAAATGATGAAGAAGTCGTTGGCATCATGAAGAATATGCTTTTCAACATCATCCATGTATGCTCCGTCAACTTCCATGATTTCTTCATGAGGACTCGGCAAACATTGCTATGTCACCATTTGAGCTTTGAAGCCTTATGCGCCTTGGATAATGAGATTCATCGGGACAAGGTCTTCACTCAATTACAAGGCAGATACCTACGAACCACTCGCAGCTACTTGCCCCGATTGAAATCCTCAAACGGACATTTACCTCAGTGATGACAAGGGCAAGGCTACTCAACAGTGATCGATGAAGGCATTCGACCATTGGATGGACAGTTTATAAGCAGCATCCTACTCCACCAATGATGACTCGCCACACATGACTCGCCAGAAATACCTCGGTCAAGCAAAGTCCTCAAGCTATCGCACCCGGGTGATGACCGATCGTGAGTTACTCCTTAGTCTTCATCGGAAGGTTGATCGCAATCATAAATGGGTCAAGCGTCGGTTTGGTTCAATTCTTCACAACATGACCTCAACACACAATGCGGTGAAGAAAAACCACTACTACCTCCATGAAACCTTCAAACGCACTGGGCTGTTCTTTCACATGTCTACATGCGGAAGAACTGACGACAATGGGACTCAAGGAAGAATTTGACTGGTCTACACCTCCTCCGAAGAAATACAAGAAGGTCAAAGTTCCTTCCTTGGTGGCCAGCTCCTATTCTTCATCGCGCGACACTGATGAAAGTGAAGACTTGGACGACACCGCGGCAGGTCCTACTACAACAACCGACCCCAACAACGCTGGCGCTCCTTCTTCAACTTGAAATTCTTCAGGAGCGTTAGTCCTCAGTTTCGATCCCTTTGGTCATTCGATGACAAAGGGGGAGAAATTGAGTTAGTCTTCAAGCGTGTCTATTTTATTGCCCATAGACAACAATTTATTTTTGTTAAGTTACAACTCTTGTTCTTCTGAAACTTTTATTGGATAGAGTTGTAATCTTAAACCCGATGGTGCTTTGATACTTTTGATGCACTATGCTCTTGCACTATGCTCTGATTCTCTTGAGCTTCTTGAGCTCTGATACTCTTGATGCGTTATTTTGCATGCTTGTTCCTCATTAATGTTATCGCACGCATGTTGAATTACATCAAGCACCATATTTCATCATGCATTTCAAATTCTTCATATTATATGTCAAATGCGTGTATAAATTACAAGATACAGGGGGAGATCTCCATGATTCAACTCTTCAATTGTGCATTGCCTCAAAAGCAAATTCCTCACTATGCACATCTTCAGGGGGAGTTCTTCTATATCTTGCAATCAAATTCCTCATTATCGGTATTTACACTTCATATGTTTATCCCCGTTGAAAACTTAACCTATATTGTCATCAATCACCAAAAAGGGGGAGATTGTAAGTGCATCTAGTGCCCCTTAGTGATTTTGGTGTATTGAAGACTTATAGGTTAAGGAACTAATGCGTTTGTGAGTGTACACAGGTCTATAAGTCTATGAGGAGTTTGATATTTACAGAGAAAGTCGACCCCTAAAAATGAAGTTCTTCAAGTGAAGAAATTGGTGTGACCTTGAAGACTTGGTATTCATTTGAGGAACATGAAGCGTGAAGACTTTTGTTTTCGTAGTTTCATTTTCTCTTTCTTGAGTCATAGGAAACACCGTCTTTGTTAAAGGGGTCGAGGAAATACTAAGGAAAAATTTCCATGTGATGCTCAACTCAAAATCCTACACCTACCAATCCCTTCGAGTGAAGCCTTTGGAAATCTCATACGATTCGGTCAATTTCTTGATGTGATGAGACGAAGTTCTTACAGTCACGAGGAATTTGTTCGGCCCGAGGAGTTAGGAATTCGCCAAAGCGGATTGCCTACGATGAGGAACATGATAGCCCCGAGGAATTTGAGATTCAAATTTCCGACCATTCTTTACTGTCTTGTACGACCTGTCCCAAAATATCTTATCCACCTAACGGTCATATCATTGAAGGGCATTTATGTCTTATCATGTCGGGCTGCTCCCTAGGCTATAAATAGCCGCCCCTACAACCACTAGCTGGTTGGCTGCTCCGAGAGAAACTTGACACTTGTCATTTGAGAGCAACCCATCCTCTGAGGACTTTGAGCGAAAATCATCGAGTGAGGAAAAACCCAAAAACCAAACCCCTACAAATCCAAAGTGATTGAGCATCACTGAAGAGATTGATCCTGCGTGGATCCGACGCTTGTTACCTTTGAAGACTGTGCTTCTTCCAGACGGTTAGGCGTCATGGTCTAGAGCATCCAAGAGGACTTGTGGATCGCCGAGTGACCAAGTCTGTGAAGGTTTGGAAGTCGCTTTGAAGACTTACCACAGTGATTGGACGAGGTCCATGTGACCTTAGTTCAAGGAGAATACGGTGAGGACTTGGTGTCCTGAGCTGCTGCGTGCTTTCAGCTGGGTGTCCGGATCGTGTGTCCTCGAGTTTAAATACTCACCGCTTCAACCAGACGCATAACCGAGACAGCAGTTGGAACTGGTCTACCAAATCATTGTCTTCACCAACCTAACGGGTTCTATTTCCTCAACCCTTTCATTTCCTCATTCTGGTGTTGACGGTGTGTTCAGATCTGTGTGTGAAGACGTTGACTGAAGACTTTCTCTATTTCCTCAGTTCAATTTCTTCATCTGTTTGTCTTCATCTTGTGTTATCCTGCGATTACGCTTTTCGTACTCTGTGCTTGTCTTCATTTCATCATGATGACCATGCGTGTGATACATTATGCTTACTCGAGTACTTATTCCGCTGCTAATAGTTCTTCGTTAAGGAATTTCCTCACCGGCAAATTCCTCAGTGAAGAATTCATAAAAATCGCCTATTCACCCCCCCTCTAGTCGACATAACGCACTTTCAAAACCCTCCCCAATATGTGTCCGAGCTCATCGACCCAACTACAGCCAGTTGGAACATGGACCGCCTGCAGAAAGTTATGCTCCCTATCGACATACCAATCAGAACTAGTATCCCGCTTTGCACCAGAATAACTGCAGTTTTTTGGTCTTGGAATCATGAAAGAAATGGCCTGTTCTCGGTTAGATCTGCGTACAAAATGCTTGTCCACACAAAAGAGCGCCGGAAGCGTGGCTGGATGGAGCGGCAGGACCGTCAAACATAGCGCGTGAGCGCAGTTCTTGGAGGTCACTATGGAGCACTCAGGTACCGGGGAAGATAAGGATGTTTCTCTGGAGGCTTGCTAGGCACTCGCTGCCAACGAAAGATGTCAGAGAACATCGACATATGTCTTCGACAAGCTCATGTGCACTCTGTGGCGCTCCAGACTCGTGGTGGCATTCATTGCTAGAGTGCACAATGTCCCGATGCATTTGGGCGTTAGTTGATGGAGAGCTAGCGGAGCAGTTGAGGGTAACATCGGAACCAGCAGCAAAATCTTGGCTGTTCTCTATGATTCAAGTACTATCGCATGAAGCTTTTCTCAGGCTTGCAGTAACCCTTTGGGCGATCTGGTCTGCAAGAAGGAAGGCCATCCACGAGGGCGATTTCCAGAGTCCAGGAGCCACACATGCGTTCATCAACAGGTACCTGATGGACTTGGAGATCATTAAGGAGAAGCCGCAAACGATACACAATGCAACCGGGAATCAGCGGCGAGCTGCTGGAAGCACACACCCCAGGGCACCGCCACCGGGACATGCCAAAATAAACGGTGATGCCGGTGTATCTACCCATCATAGGAGAGGCGGCAGTTTGTCGAGACGAGCATGGCAACTATCTGGGGAGCTCCTCCCTAGTGATCATGGGAGTTCACAATGCGGCCACACTCGAAGCAATTGCCTGCCGCGAGGCATATGCTTTGGCTGAGGACTTAGCGCTTCACAACTTTATTGTGGCATCGGATGCAAAGCAAGTGGTTGATGACATTCACAGCAATGCTAGAGGACTATATGGCTCTATCATCAATGAGATTAGAGCAAGGGCGGTGAATTTCACTAGCAAGATTGTATATGAAGGACGTAGATCAAACACAGATGCTCATAGGTTAGCTAAATTCTCGTTAACTCTTGTACATGGGCGCCATGTGTGGCTTCTAAACCCCCATGATCCAAATTGTATCCCACAAATTGTGGTTTTCGATGAATCAAGTTATGTTCATCCCTCAAAAAATAAAAAGTAATTGATATGCATGGATCAACATTCAGTTTTCAACCTGATTAATAACTGTGGAAAAGAAAAATATAGTATATGTTTTCGATCGATCAGGAATCAACGTTGATGCAGAAAGCAGCAAACGTAGTTTGCATCTAATTGTCATTGAAAAATGAATGACACGTTATGTAATCTTTTGATAAATCTGGTAATATAAACAATATAAATTAATAATTGTGGTAAGAAGCCTCTTGTAGAGATAAGGTAGAAATCATATAAGAAAGAATACAATCAATCTTAACAAATCCTACCCTACTATAATCTATACTCCAACACCCTGCACCTCGACCCGTAATATTGATGCCAAAAGATGCAAAGTTAATAATGATAGTGCAACTTATTTGTGGCACTGCCGTTTGGGTCATATCGATGTAAAGCGCATGAAGAAACTCCATAAAGATGGAATTTCAGAATCACTTGGTTATGAATCATTTGATGCTTGTGAACCATGCCTTTTGGGCAAGATGACTAAAACTCCGTTCTTCGGAACAATGGAACGAGCTACTGACTTGTTGGAAATAATACATACCGATGTATGCAGTCCAATGAGTGTTGATGCTCGTGGCGGGTATCGTTATTTTCTGACCTTCACGGATGATTTGAGCAGATATGGGTATATCTACTTGATGAAACATAGGTCTGAAATAGTTGAAAGGTTCAATGAATTTCAGAGTGAAGTGGAAAATCATCATAACAAGAAAATAAAGTTTCTGCGATCTGATCGTGGAGATGAATATTTGAGTTATGAGTTCGGCCTTCAGTTAAAATAATGTGGAATAGTTTCACAAACTCATGCCGCCTGGAACACCACAGCGTAACGGTGTGTCCGAACGTCATAACCGCACTTCATTTGATATGGTCTGATCAATGATGTCTCTTACCGATTTACCAATATCATTTTGGGGTTATGCATTAGAGACAGCTGCATTCACGTTAAATAGGGCACCATCAAAATTCGTTGAGACGACGCCTTATGAACTATGGTCTGGCAAGAAACCAAAGTTGTCGTTTCTTAAAGTTTGGGGCTACGATGCTTATGTGAAAAAAATTCAACCTGATAAGCTCAAACTCAAATCGGAGAAGTGCGTCTTCATAGAATACCCAAAGGAAAATGTTGGGTACACCTTCTATCACAGATCCGAAAGGCAAGATATTCGTTGCTAAGATGGATCCTTTCTAGAGAAGGAGTTTCTCTCGAAAGAAGTGAGTGGGAGGAAAGTAAAACTTGATGAGGTAACTGTACCTGCTCCCTTATTGGAAAGTAGTTCATCACGTAAAACCGGTTCTGTGGACGACTACACCGATTAGTGAGGAAGCTAATGATATTGATCATGAAACTTGAGATCAAGTTACTACCGAACCTCGTGGGTCAACCAGAGTAAGATCCGCACTTTTGGTAATGCGGTAATCCTATTTTGGAGGTTATGTTACTTGACCATGGCGAACCTACGAACTATGAGGAAGCTATGATGAGCCCAGATTGCGCAAAATGGCTTGAGGCCATGAAATCTGAGATACGATCCATGTATGAGAAAAAGTATGGAGTTTGGTTGACTTGCCCGATGATCGGCAAGCCGTCGAGAATAAATGGATCTTCAAGAAGAAGACTGACGCTGATGGTAATGTTACTGTCTACAAAGCTCGACTTGTTGCGAAAGGTTTTCGACAAGTTCAAGGGGTTGACTACGATGAGACTTTCTCACCAGAAGCGATGCTTAAGTCTGTCGAATCATGTTAGCAATTGCCATATTTTATGATTATGAAATATGGCAAATGGATGTCAAAACTGCATTCCTGAATGGATTTTTAGAAGAAGAGTTGTATATGATGCAACCTGAAGGTTTTGTCGATCCAAAAGGTGCTAACAAAGTGTGCAAGCTCCAGTGATCCATTTATTGACAGGTGCAAGCCTCTCGGAGTTGGAATAAACGCTTTGATGGTGTGATCAAAGCATATGGTTTTATACAGACTTTTGGAGAAACCTGTATTTACAAGAAAGTGAGTGGGAGCTCTGCAGCATTTCTGATATTATATGTAGACGGCAAATTGTTAATTTGAAATGATATAGAATTTCTGGATAGCATAAAAGGATACTTGAATAAAAGTTTTTCAATGAAAGACCTCGGTGAAGCTGCTTATATATTAGGCATCAAGATCTATAGAGATAGATCAAGGCAGCTTAATTGGACTTTCACAAAGCACATACCTTGACAAAGTTTTGAAAAGGTTCAAAATGGATCAAGCAAAGAAAGGGTTCTTGCACGTATTACAAGTTGTGAAGTTGAGTCGGACTCAATGCCCGACCACACGCGAGAAGATAGAGAGATATTGTAAGATTTTCCCTATGCTTCAGACATAGGATATATCATGTATGCACGATGTACGGACCTGATGTATGCTTAGCAATAAGTTTAGCGAGGAGGTACAAAAGTAATCCAGAGTGGATCAACTTTGGACAGCGATCAAGAATATCTGAAATACACGAAAAGGACTAAGGGTATGTTTCTCGTTTATGGAGGTGACAAAGAGCTAGTCGTAAATGGTTACGTCGATGCAAGCTTTGACAACGATCCGGACGATTCTAAATCGCAAACCCGGATACGTGTTTATATTGAATGGTGGAGCTGTTAGTTGGTGCAGTTCTAAACAAAGCGTCGTGGCGGGATCTACATGCGAAGCGGAGTACATAGCTGCTTTGGAAGCAGCAAATGAAGGAGTCTGGATGAAGGAGTTCATATCCGATCTAGGTGTCATACCTAGTGCATCGGGACCAATAAAAATCTTCTGTGATAATAATGGTGCAATTACCTTGGCAAAGGAATCCAGATTTCACAAGAGGACCAAGTACATCAAGAGACGCTTCAATTCCATCCGGGACCAAGTCCAGGTGGGAGACATAGAGATTTGCAAGATACATACGGATCTGAATGTTGCAGACCCGTTGACTAAGCCTCTTCCACGAGCAAAACATGATCAGCACCAAGGCTCCATGGGTGTTAGAATCGTTCTTTGTGTAATCTAGATTATTGACTCTAGAGCAAGTGGGAGATCAAGGAAATATGCCCTAGAGGCAATAATAAAGTTATTATTTATTTCCTTATATCATGATAAATGTTTATTCTTCATGCTAGAATTGTATTAACCGGAAACATAATACAAGTGTGAATACATAGACAAACATAATGTCACTAGTATGCCTCTACTTGACTAGCTCGTTAATCAAAGATGGTTGTGTTTCCTAACCATAGACATGAGTCGTCATTTGATTAACGGGATCACATCATTAGGAGAATGATGTGATTGACTTGACCCATTCCGTTAGCTTAGCACTTGATCGTTTAGTATGTTGCTATTGCTTTCTTCATGACTTATACATGTTCCTACAACTATGAGATTATGCAACTCCCGTTCTTTGGAGGAACACTTTGTGTGCTACCAAACGTCACAACGTGAATCGGGTGATTATAAAGGAGCTCTACAGGTGTCTCCAAAGGTACATGTTGAGTTGGCGTATTTCGAGATTAGGTTTTGTCACTCCGATTGTTGGAGAGGTATCTCTGGCCCCTCTCGGTTATGCACATCACTATAAGCCTTGCAAGAAAATGTAGCTAATGAGTTATTTGCGGGATGATGCATTACATAACGAGTAAAGAGACTTGCCGGTAACGAGATTGAACTAGGTATTAAGATACCGACGATCGAATCTCGGGCAAGTAACATACCGATGACAAAGGGAACAAACGTATGTTGTTATGCGGTTCGACCGATAAAGATCTTCGTAGAATATATAGGAGCCAATATGGGCATCCAGGTTCCGCTATTGGTTATTGACCAGAGAAATGTCTCGGTCATGTCTACATAGTTCTCGAACCCGTAGGGTCCGCACGCTTAACGTTCGTTGACGATATAGTATTATATGAGTTATGTATGTTGGTGACCGAATGTTGTTCGGAGTCCCGGATGAGATCACGGACATGACGAGGAACTCCGGAATGGTCCGGAGATGAAGTTTAATATATGGGATAATGTTGTTTAATCTCCGGAAGGGTTCTGGAATTCACCGGAAGAAGTTCCGGATGTTTCCCGAAATGTTTGGGTACGAGAACACGTTATTTGGGCCAAAGGGGAAAACCCACAAGGTTTTTGGAAAGCGCAAAAGGAAGTTTTATGCGAGTTCAGGGGCCGACGCCTGTGGTCCTCGGCGTCGGGGTCCGTGACGCCGAAACCTGGCGTCGGCCCTAGAGTCCGAGAAGGACTCTTGCCTTCGGATGAAACCGACTTTGTGGATGCTATTACTCCAAGTTTCGACCCCAAGGCTCAACATATAAATAGAGGGGCAGGGCTAGCACCAAAGACACATCAAGAAACACCAAGCCGTGTGCTGGCAACCCCGTCCCCTCTAGTTTATCCTCCGTCATAGTTTCCGTAGTGCTTAGGCGAAGCCCTGCGGAGATTGTTCTTCACCAACACCGTCACCACGCTGTCGTGCTGCCGGAACTCATCTACTACTTCGCCCGTCTTGCTGGATCAAGAAGGCGAGGACGTCATCGAGCTGAACGTGTGCTGAACGCGGAGGTGCCGTACGTTCGGTACTTGATCGGGGCGGATCGTGAAGGTGTACGACTACATCAACCGCGTTGATAAACGCTTCCGCTTAGCGATCTTCAAGGGTATGAAGATACACTCTCCCCTCTCATTGCTATGCATCACCATGATCTTGCGTGTGCGTAGGAAAATTTTGAAATTAGTACGTTCCCCAACAGATACTGCTGAAATTATTTGGTTCGAGTCATTACTTCATGAGTTAGGAATTAAACAACATCGTGCATCTTGCTTATGGTGTGATAATTTGGAAGCAACCTATCTTTCTGCTAATCCAGTCTTTCATAGTAAAACTAAACATATTGAAATTGATTTTCACTTTGTGAGAGAAAGAGTTGCAGAGAAAAAGCTGGACATATGGTTTATTCCTTCCAAGGATAAAGTGGCAGACGGTTTCACTAAAGCTTTGCCAGTCAAGCCATTTGAAGAATTCAAGAGAAATTTGAATGTAGGACAGTTAAGATTAAGGGAGGTGTTAGATGATACGGTTTAAACCTATTGTAATCTCAACTGTCTTCTATCTCTATTCCCTCTCGTAACAACCTCGTTCTCTCTTCTCTGTACAAGCTGTATCCTAGCGATCAGCCTTGCCTTGTACGCCACGAACAGGGGCTTTTCCTGTCGCGGCTCCTTACGAGGAGGAGTAGGAACACTTTCACCAAATCTTACAGACGAATGTGTAGGCGGTCGGGCCATCCATGAGGCAAACGAGATCCATGACGAGCTCGCACTCCATCGCCTCCACCGCGTGCACGGTGGTCCCGAGGAACGCCTCGACGACTTCGGCGTCGAGCTTCCGCCCGCTGGAGGACTGCTCGTACTTGGCCCCGAGGGAGACGGCGGCAGCGGCCACGAGTTGGAGCGCCTCGTCGTGGGCCGTGGGCCGGCACAGGGCGCACCGTCAGGACGCGGTCGAGGTAGACGACGGCGCGGCAGAGCGTGCCCTCCGGGAGGCCGCCGAGGTGCCCGGCGAAGGCGCCCATCCAGAGCACGAGCTCGGCGCGCATGGACGGGCTGATGTGGCTCTGCTGCATCTTGGACATGTAGTCCGCGTCGGGGTGCTCCCTGTAGTCCCTCTCCTTGGCTCGGAGGTCGGCATCGAGGTCGGGCTCGTAGGGACCCACGCACTTCTGCCCGAGGTTTTCCTTGGCGCCGGCGGCGGGAGAGACGGGACGGAAGGCTGGGACGGCGGCTTGTCGCAGGTTGTACATCGGGATCGGCTGGATCAGCATTGGCTGCGTAGCGAGGGCTGGGCCGCCGGTCATGGGGGAGATGGCAGTCGAGTCGTCACCACCGGTCGGAACGTGCAGGGAGAGCGCCGTACGTGGAAGGAACAGTGTCCGCAGCCAACGAAAGACGGCTTTGGGGATCACATCGCGGCACGTATTTATGGATGTTATGCTGGTGTGCTGACCGGCCGGTTTTGGACTCCATTTCGGTTTCGGGATCATTGTACTCGTACGTGCCGACTCGGAATATTTGGGGAAGCCAACGATTGCATATTTCGAACTAAGCTACTATTTCGTATAACAAGTTTCTTCAATCCAGAAAGGATTGGTCCACTTAACCCTAGCGCAAAGCAACATTTTGTACAGCAACATTCAGTAATCCTGCAACAATCAAACATGGGAAGGAGAGTAGAAGAAACCTGACTGGATGAAAGCTGAAATAATTCTGTAGCACCTTGCGGTCGTCACACAGTTGGGGATCGTGATAGGGTTGCCGCAAATGCCTGCAAGGTACACACGCTAATACAAATCTGGAAACGGATTAGCAGACAAGTAAGTTGCTCCAAGTTTCGGTTTGCAGTATCCAAGCTTATTTAATATAGCTTGAACCCAAATGATTTCAGCTGTAGCATTTGCCAATGCTTTGTACTCGGCTTCAGTACTAGACCTAGAAACAGTAGCTTGTTTTTTTGCACACCAAGAAATCAGATTTGGTCCATGAAAGATAGCAAATCCACCCGTGGACCGGCGATCATCCACACAACCAGCCCAATCCGCATCAGAGAAGGCACTGACTCGAGTGGAGGAGGATCGATTTATCATTAGACCCATACTAACTGTATTCTTCACATACCTTAGGATGCTTATTTGCTGCTGTCCAGTGAGCTGTGGTAGGTGCATGTAGAAATTGACAAACTTTATTGACTGCAATGGAAATGCCAAGCCTAGTAAGAGTTAAGTACTGAAGTGCACCAACAATACTCCTGTAGCTGGTACTATCTTCCTGATTCAGGAGTTCTGCTTCTGTCAGGGAGAGAGGTTCTGAGCTAGACAAAGGAGTTTGTGAAGGTTTGCAATCCTTCATGCCAATTCTGCTCAAGAGGTCAGTAACATATTTTCCTTGTGACAGATGGATGCCATGCTCAGTTTTCTGGACTTCAATACCTAGGAAGTAGTGCAAGTCTCCTAAGTCTTTGAGAGCAAAGTCTGTCCTGGGATCATTTATCAGGGCTGTCACTGCTGCACTGGATGAGCTAGTAACAATAATATCATCGACATAGATGAGAACAAGCATGGTAGTTTGAAACTTATAAGCAAAGACGTGTCAGACATGGATGGAGCAAAACCAAGTGCTTGTAGTTTCATACTCAACCGAGAGTACCACGCGCGAGGAGCTTGCTTGAGTCCAAACAGGGCCTTGTCAAGCTTGCAGACATGGAACGGTGCATTTTTATCCTCAAACCCAGGAGGTTGTTTCATGTACAACTCTTCTTCCAGAACACCATGAAGAAACGTGTTCTGTACGTCTAGCTGTCTGAGACACCATCCCCTGGAAACAGTAACGGAGAGTACATGGCGAATAGTAGTGGCTTTGACGACAGGACTGAAAGTGTCCTCGTAGTCAATGCCATAGCGTTGTTAAAAACCCTTTGCAGCTAGGCGAGCTTTGTAGCGGTCAATTGTACCATCAGATTTTCTCTTAATTCTGTAAACCCATTTGCAGTCAATAAGATTTGTACCTTCTCGGCGAGGGAC
The DNA here is from genome assembly GCA_021605145.1 of Aegilops bicornis. Classification (NCBI taxonomy): domain Eukaryota; kingdom Viridiplantae; phylum Streptophyta; class Magnoliopsida; order Poales; family Poaceae; genus Aegilops; species Aegilops bicornis. The sequence continues at coordinate 779,187,897 of CM038673.1, read as the reverse complement.
TAGGTGCCACGTCTTGTTCCGTTGCAAAGCAGAGAATTCTTCCTCCATTGCATGTTTCCATCGTGAGTCACTAAGAGCTGCAGCTAAAGTTTTAGGTTCACTGGATTCTCCTGTCAAACATGTGAGACCATATTTGGAAATATCCTTATAATTGATTCTTGTAGTAACTCCCTTTTGTAACCTGGTACGTGGTGATGTAGAGAGTGCTGCAGAGGGCGCCGCCACAGAAGATCCAGGCGACCGGATCGGATCAGCGATCGGATTAGCCGCAACAGATCCCGAAGGCAATCCAGCAGCGTTGACAGCGCCGGATCCCGAAGACGCGTCGTGGGATGCACCGACCAAGGCATCATACGGGCCCGCCTCAGGAAGGAGTGGGTCAACCAGACGGTCGGGCGAGGCCGCGGGAGTGGAGGGCCCATGCGTGGGGCGAGCGACACGCGGAGCCCTCTGGTTGGGTGGGTCGGCATGCATGCAAGGGCATGGGAAAACCCGGTGGAGGGCCTGCCGACTGCACGGATCCCGTGGCAGCTCGATGCGCTGCGTCTGACGCGCCTGGCTCAGCCACCTGGGTGGATCCCGAGGCGATAAGCGCAGGAGGGGGATCCAAGCGGAATCGCTAGAAGAGTCCGTGCACATAAAATGTTGCACTGTAGCATTATTTTCAACTTGTTTTTCTGCTGGATTTTCACCATTTTCTTCCCTGGGTCTGGCTAAAATAGTAAACTCAGGTACACCATTAGGATAGTTAGACAAATATTGATCATTGCAATCATTTTCTTCCCCACTAGGAACGCCGGAAAGATGTGAGGGCAAGAGGAGGATTTATTTTCGAAGAAGAGCGCCGGCATTAGGGTGAAGAGTGGAGAAGGGAAATTGTGTTTCATCGAAAACCACGTCGCGAGAGATATACACTCTTCCAGTGGAGACATCTAGACACTTAAATCCTTTGTGTTGTGCACTATAGCCAAGGAAAACGCATTGTTTGGAGCGGAACACAAGTTTCCGATTGTTATAAGGACGAAGATTGGGCCAACAAGCGCACCCAAAAACACGAAGGGGTGCATAGTCGGGTTTGACATGCAAAAGGCGTTCGGTAGGAGTTTCATTCTTGATAACACGACTAGGCAGAATATTGATAAGGTGGACGGCGGTGAGAAAATCTTCGTCCCAAAATTTCAGTGGCATAGATGCAGCAGCAAGTAATGCAAGGCCTATTTCAACAATGTGTCTATGTTTGCGTTCAGCAGGCCCATTTTGCTGATGAGCGTGTGGGCATGAAACTTGATGAGATATTCCCAACTTCTGAAAAAAGGATTTGAGTTTCTCATATTCGCCGCCCTAGTCAGACTGGACGGCGATGACTTTGCTATCAAACTTTCTTTCAACAAGTGCTTGAAAGTTATGGAGAACTCGAAATACATCGGATCTTTTCTTGAGGAGATAAATCCAAGTATATTTGCTAAAGTCATCAATGAAACTAACATAATATGCATGTTTACCAACAGAGATAGGAGCAGGGCCCCACACATCAGAAAAAATGAGTTGCAATGGTTTGGAGAAACACTAGTTGAGACAGGATATGGCAACTAATGACTTTTAGCTCTTTGGCACGAATCACAAATTTTTTCAGAATTATGCTCTCCAACAACTTGAAGTTTATTCTTGCTAAGTACTTGCTTGGCAATAGTAAATGAAGGATGACCTAAACGGGCATGCCATCGCTCTAAGGAGAGTCTAATGGCGGTACAAACTTATTTATTGAATCTGCTAACTTCGGGAATCAATGGATAGGGTCCATCCATGCGTCTACCTCGGTAGAGGATTTGCCTCTTGACCTGATCCTTGATCAAGAAAAAGAAGGGGTGAAATTCTAAAAACACATGATTGTCAAAAGCAATACGATGAACGGATAAGAGATTCTTTGATGAACTAGGACAATGATGAATGTTATTAAGATGAATATCTCTATGAGGGGAATGAATAATTGAATGACAAATATTGCTTATCTCCATACCTGTCCCATCTGCATTATGAACTTGATCTTGCCCATGGTATCTCTCATGCATTGTGACCTTCTCGAGCTCGTGGGTGATGTGATCAGTTGCTCCGGAATCCACATACCAATTGGTGTCTACACCATAGGATGTGTTGGCTGCCGCAGCAACCTTCTTCTTGTCTTCGGCATACCGCCACTTGCATTCTTTAACTATGTGATTAATTTTCTTACAAATCTGACACTTGCCTTCATACTCATCATACCCATGAAAATTGTTGTTGTTGTAGTGGTTTTGGCCGCCCCTATTGTTGGTGTAGAAGGGTCGGCCTCCTCCCTGATGACTGTTGTTGGAGTAATGGCCGCCACCGCCACCACCATAGTGGTTGCCATGGTCACCATAGTAGCCTCCACCGCCGCCGCCGTTGTTGGGGTAGTGGCCGCCGCCACCGTTTCCAGCACCACGACGAGGACCGCCACCGCCGCCGCCGCCGTGATAGCCCTTGGTCGAGCCACATCCTCGGCCGCGTGATGCAGTGTTGGCTGACGATTTGAAGGCACCAGCACCCGTGCCCTGGAACATCTCTACCCTCTGATCGAAGGTGGCCACCATGCCGAAGAGCTCATCGACTGTGACATCATCAGGACGCACATCAAGTGCAGATATGATTGGCTGATAGTCCATGTCAAGACCAGATATGATGTGGGAGACGAGTTCATTCTCTGTGATGGGTTTTCCCGCCGCAGCTAGCTCATCAGCGAGACCGCGCATGTGCCCGAAGTACACATCAGCGAATTGGGTTCCTTTCTGGGCAGTGGTGAGGGATATGCGGACATGGTTGGCTTTGGATCTAGATTGGGCAGAGAACATGTTGGCAAGGGCTGACCATATGGCGGCAGAGGTTTCTAAGGATGCTACCTGAACTAACACTTCCCTGGAGAGGTTGCGGAGCAGGTAGGCGATGAACTGTTGATCTTGGATCAACCAAGGCGCATAAGCAGGGTTTGGAACAACATGATCTTTGCCCTCGGAGGTTTTGCTGGTTAGGGTTCTTGGTGGTTCGGCTATGGTTTTGTCGATGTACCCAAAGAGACCGGCCCCCATGATCTGGGAGCGGGCTTGAGCACGCCAGAGTATGTAGTTGGATCGGGTAAGTGGTTCGGAGACATTGTTGTTGAGACTAGAGGAAACGACGGATGAGGAGGTCGACATAGTCGAGTTTCAGGAAGGGGATGCCTAGACGAGGTGGAAGAAGATAGCTCTGATTACCATGTGAAATATGGAAGCGTTCCTACTCTCCAACAGGGAGAGCCGCAGGTATATATTGATTCTAACGAGAGACGTCTCGTGGCGTTACAAGGAGAGATCGTTGGAACAACCTCAAGAGATACATGCGGGATAGGGAGAAGAGATACAAAAGTTAAATAACAAACTAGCTCTATCCCTAACTACCTGACTTTATATACAAGACATGTAACTCATACAATGTACTGTGACCATATGATGTTTCACAATCTCCATATATATGACTAGCAAAATAGTTCGTGCTTCGCAACGGAAAAAAATCACATGTCTCTAACACCATAATCATGACTGAAGACCTCTATGGGTCCACATGCATCCCATCTATGTTGCCGCTTATCTTCCTTTCCACCCTTGTCGACAGTGGCCTCAGTGCTCACACAATCACAGCACGTTTGAATGTGGTCAATTCTAAGGTGTCTTTCTTTCTCTCCACATAAAATGAGGAATATACTTTTTCACCAGGAGGTTTGGCCGAGGCGTGCATGCGTGGTTATAGATGGTTTCTTTCTTCTCCAAACTGATTTTGCCGAGGTGTTGATTTCTAATCTAGATCTACATCGGACGAAAGAAAGACCAATCGTGCGCTATTGATTAAGGTGGTCCCCTAAATAGTATTTAAAAATATTTAACGAATAAAACAACATTATATTCAGGTTCTACAATTTTTTCTAATCAATTTTAAATATAACATGTCAAAATTGGAGTTATAGTTTAGAATATATGAATATTTTTAAAAATCATTTGAATCACATTTTTTAAATATTTAACAGGTAAAATAACATCATATTTAGACTGTACATATTTTTCTAACAAATTTTGATATGTATCATGTCTAAATTAGAGTTACAATTCAAAAGATACAAATATTTTTAAAAATCATTTAAATCTGCATAAAAATAATAGATGAATAGAGGGTTGATTAACCAAAAGATCAAGGGGTTTTCTGAAAAACTGAATCGTTTTTTTCACTTAAAATAGGACCACGGGTTGCCGCAAATGCCTGCGAGGTACCCACACAAGTACAGGGCAGCAATGCTGCGCATGAGAGTGCTAGCTAGAGTTGGTGTGCTAGTGCACATTTGCTATTAGATATCTCCATATGTACGATCTGTTCAACATCATTTTCAAGCACTACATGTGCTCTTCTATAGTTCATATGGATTCTTCATATGATTTATGACCCTGGTTCATTTCGATTAGCATCATAAAAATAAATATAGTTCGGCAGACTTGCCAATTAATATTAATAAACATTCCAGGAGCGCGATAATATAACCACCAAGTAGGTCCATGTACTTTATGTAGGTTCCTTAGAGCATCTCCAATAGCAGCCTATAATAGGACACCAAAAAGTGAATTTTACATCCAATAGCATCCCTATAGTAGTAGCATTAGTAGGCTTAGTAAATATTTGATCATTGCCAAATTCTCCCCCTTGATCAAAAGATTGGAAAAGCTTCGGAAGAACAAGAATTATTTTACTATGAAGCATGTTGATTAGATATGTAGCAGTGAGAAATGCTTATACCCAAAATTTGAGAGGCATATATACAAGCAATTGTTAGAAGAGATACCCTACTTGAGTTTCGCATATTCTCCACCCCGATTGGGCTGAAGAGCAAGGATTTTTCGCCCCAATTTTCTTTCAATGAGTACTTTAAAATTATGAAATTCTTCATACACCATCAGACTTTTTCTTAATAAGATAGAACCATGTACGTTTGCTAAAGTCATTAATGAAGCTTATAAAATAAGAGAATCTACCAACTGAGGTACGAGCGGCACCCCAAATATCAGAAAATATCAACTCTAATGGAATAATAGATATGCCACTTGATATAGGCTTTGGCAATTGATGACTTTTGCCCTTTTGACATGAATCACAAACTGACTTTACACTTGATTTTTCTGAGAAAGGGAGCTGATTATTTCTAAGAACTTTATTAACTATGGGAAATGTCGTATGTCCTAAACCACTGTGCTACCTTGACGAAGATAGTTTTGCGACACTAAAAACTTGCTTATTTGCTCTCCGGTGTTCTAGAACTAAGGGATAAAGACCGCCTCTACATCAGTCTAGATAGAGAACTCTCCTTGTTGCCTGATACTTAATCAAAAAGAACCATGGATGAATCTCAATGAAGGCTTGATTATCAAGAGTAAATTGATGAATAGATAACAGAATTTTTTTTAGGCATTGGTAACATGAAGAATGTTTTAAAATTTAAGTTTTTTATGAGGGGTGCAACTCATTGAATGATGAATATGACCCATTGGTGGTGTGCACCTGTTCTTGTCCATGATACTAGACACGTTATGTGGCCTTCTCTAGCTCTCTGGTGATGTGGTCAGTTGCACCACTATCAGTATACCTGTTTGTGTCCACACTATAGGACCCATCAACGGCTCCAACAATTCTTTCTTTAGGATGGAATTCTTCACCATAGCGCCAATAGCAGTGCAAGGAAGAAGAAGATGATCCCATCTCGGTGATGTTGCCTCAACGTCCATGTCCGCCTCCTTATCGCCCTCCTCTATTCCTAGGAGAAAATGAATCGCCATCGCGATTGTTACCAAGTCCACCGTGGCCATGCTGAGTGCAACCGTGCCCTCGGTCATAGTCGTCGCAATTGTTATGTTATGCTCCAAATTCAAGTATAAAGAGAAAGGCTAACTTCTGACGAGCGAGCGGATATTGTCCAGTGTTCATGAGGTCTCGGTTCCTTCATCTTTGTCAATAAAGCAAACAAATGTTTTGCGCCAAAAGAAGGCAAACCAAGGTGTTTTAGCTACAAACATAATCCGTACGTGCGGGGAGGCTGGTGTCAACTTTTTTTCTGAGAAAAGTCTGCTAGGATTTTATTGATCAAAGTTCAAACTTACAGTTAATACAACCGGATCATGGGGCTGACCCAACCAAACATGTCGCCCCTGAAGTAATGTAAGTGTAGGCCTTGCTAGACTATGAGGTTCATAGTTCGAATTTCTCGACTCATGAACAAAAACACAAGAACTAAAGGACTTGCTCCCTGATTTTATGTCCTTGACCACTCCACCGTAGCAAACCTACCACCTGTAGAGTCACGTATGTGTTTAACAACGTTCATACAATCCGAAGCAATGTAAAGCCGCTGAAGTCCAAGATCCCCTGTGAGAGCTAGCGCCTCTCGGCAAGCCACACCTTCAAGATTTGAACTATATTTGAATTGATTTTGTGGTATTTTAGAAAGGAACTTGCTTTGATGCGGGGTTATCTTATTTCTGGTTTACACTTAATGGGCTTTATGGTCCACAATATTTATTGGATAAACGCCTTGTCATTGCCCAACAACACGGGCACGCCCAGCCAGGTTTAAATGGGCTAGCCCCAGTTAGCGTGAACTGTACTTGCTTAGCTTCGAGGTATATACTATTTTGCACGATTTTTCAATTTTATTTTGTTTTATCTTTTTCTAGGTATACCTATATATTTTAGATCATGCTCTAAAATATGTTTTATTAAAATATTTTCATTTTGTTATTTCAGAAAAAAATCTTCGCGTATTGAAAATCTTCACAACACAAATAAATGTTTCGTCATTTTAATAAAAATCTAACCATAATTAAAATAATGTTCACCAATTTTGCAAAAAAATGTCCGTACATCATAAAAAGTTAATCATAAAACTCTTCACCAGTTTTAAACAATTCTACGTGAAATGTATAAAATTGATAAGTTAATTTAAAAAACTTCATGGCATATAAAAAGTGTTCGTAACCATTAAAAAATATTCAGAACTTTCGAAAAATGTTCACACATTTTCAAAAAGTTCATGAAAATTTAGTAAAAAAAGTTCACACAATTTTCAAAGATGTTCATGATATGTAAAAAATGATAGTGCCCATTTAAAAATGGTTCACACGTTTTAAAATTGTCCATGAAAATGTGAAAAACACTTTGCGCAAATTTTCGAAAGTGTTTATGACATATAAAAAATTTGTAAACAATTAAAATAGATTTGGCACCATTTATAAAAATATTCGCCAATTTGCAAAAATCTTATTGAGATGAAAAATTGTCCACACAATTATTAAAAAATGTTCATGACAGTAACAAAAAATTTCGTGCACATTTAAAAAAAGAAGCATTTACAAAACATTTCATATGTTTTAAGTACGTTCATGAAAATGAACAGATTTATTCAGGCATATTTCTAAAAAAAATCTTTGTAACCATTTCAAAAGAAGATCTTACAGAATTTTAAAAATACTTATGAAAATGTAAAATGTGCTCACACAATTATTGAAAAAATATTCATGACAAAGTTTTGAAAACATTTTAGTGTACTGATTTTTTTTTGGCCCCGACTTCCACGAATGTTGTTTCGTGCTGAAATTAAGCATTCAAAAAAAATTGACAAAGTTTATCACAAAAACATTCAGAAAATTTTGAATTGTTTTACTTTTTTATCTTACTGTTCATCAAGGTGCATTTGAACCCAGGGTCAGAACAGGACATTCGTACAATAAAGTCTTTCAGCGGCCCCAACAGTTTCATGGCCAGGCCCATTCCCTTTTCCCTCCTTTTTTTTCTTCCTATGTTTTACAGTTTTCTATATATATTTATTTCTTTATTCTAATTTTAGTTTAGTTCCACAATCTGTTCTTCATTTTTTAGCCTTTCTTTGTCCTTTCTTTTTCCAAATTATCTATTCGTTTTTATATATCTACATTTTGATTTTGTACTATTTTTTACCATCCTTTTTCAGCAAGAAACTAAACATTTTTTTCAAAATTATATGAACATATATCTTCACATGCACAATTGGTTTTTGAACTTGACGACTGCTTTTAAATACATGCTTTTGTCAATACATGAATATTGTTAAAATAAGTATCAAAATGAAAAGGAGTGTTACTTTAAAAAGAAGGCAGGTGCCTCAATATAAGTGTTCATATATTTCAAATGAAATGTTCATCTCATGTTGTAAAATATCTCTTGTGCACCATCATAGTGTATACTACGGCCAAGGTTTTGGTTACCGAATGAGGTAATTTTACCGAGGGGGACTGGTAAACGTGGTTACCATGGTTACCGAGAAATACCGAGAATATTTCGAACGAACTTTACAGTTGAATTTTGAATTCATATAAATGAATGAACTAACATTAGAATCTGAGACCTCCCAAAACAGGAACTAGGTTGCTACCAACACGTCAGAACCAACTCTCATGACATTAATTAGATCCTACGTACTTTACTATAGATCAAGCATTTAAATTCAAAATTTTTTGCTCGATGTGGAGATTTACCGAAGGGCATGGAAATATACGATAACCATGGAAAATCTCAAAATTTTGACCGTAACCAAAACCTTGACCACGGCACGCTGCCGGCCAGCACGCCCACCCTGTGCACGACACGTCCACACCTGCACCGTATGTGCGTGTCACCACCATGGGGTTAATCTGTCAGACTCCCAAGTCACCGTCACTGCTGGATACGTACGTTCGGCTGTACTTGGACGAACTTTTCTTCCATTTTTAATGGGAATTTGTCTACGAGGAAAATTTGCAGAAACAAACAAATGCAAGGCTTTGTGGGGACTTTGACTTGAGATTGTGATTAGTACCGACATGGGCAGACATGACAAAACCGGGCCACCAGAGATTCCAATGGGCCCTGACAAAATAGGCATCGAGATTCCACCTACTTGATGTTGCTTGTTCACTCATAATTTACTAACTTTACATTGATAATGTATTTATCTATAAGGGCTATAAAATATTCAACATGCTAGCTAAGCGCAGCTAGCTAAGCTTGGTTGGCGTTTCATGGTGACGGCGACGAGAACGAGGAGGATGACGGAGGTGGCCGCCGGAGGCGTCATTGCATGCAAGATCGACTCGATCGATCGGGTAGGAAAGGTTTCCTCTTGTCTCGTCGGTTCTCTGTTTATGGAGCTACGAGGAGACGAGCCCCGTATTGAACGGCGCCGGTTGTTCGGTTGCGACAGCACTTTTGTCTCATGCATGGCTTCAAAAATAGGTTGTTTCCTTTCTCATTGGTATGTTACTTGCTCAAGATTCGATTGTCGATATCATTATACCTAGTTCAATCTCGTTGCTGGCAAATCTCTTTACTCGTTCCGTAATGCTTCATCTCGTAACTAACTCATTAGTCACATTGCTTGCAAGGCTTATAGTTATGAGCAGCATTAGGAGAGGGCAGAGATACCTCTCCGATCTGGCGGAGTGACAAATCCTAATCTTGATCTATGCCAACTCAACAAACACCTTCGGAGACACCTGTAGAGCATCTTTATAATCACCCGGTTACATTGTGACGTTTGATAGCACACAAGGTGTTCCTCCGGTATTCGGGAGTTGCATAATCTCATAGCCAGAGGAACATGTACAAGTCATGAAAAAAGCAGTAGCAATAAAACTGTTACGGTCATAATGCTAAGCTAACGGATGGGTCGTGTCCATCACATCATTCTTTAATGATGTGATCCAGTTTATCAAATGACAACACATGTCTATGGTTAGGAAACATAACCATCTTTGATTAACGAACTAGTCAAGTAGAGGCATACTAGGGACACTATGTATTGTCTATGTATTCACACATGTACTAAGTTTTCGATTAATACAATTCTAGCATGAATAATAAACATTTATCATGATATAAGGAAATATAAATAACAACTTTATTATTGTCTATAGGGCATATTTCCTTCACTTCCCGCAAATAAAAATGTGTTTGATTAGGATAGCGTCAACTATTACATCAATTATTTTTGAAACGTTGATATATCTGTTCTTCCATAAGCCTTTTGTTGATGTCAATTTTTATGGTTCCCCCATGTGAGTGAGTTGAAGAATGAAATTTTGTGTATTTCTACTTTTCTAGTGTATGATTATCATAAGACCCGAAACATTAAAACTTGACAAGATGTCCATTTGAAAATTGCGAAAAAGCAATCTGGTTATGCATGGAATATATGTCTCATCAAGAAGCACATGCATAACATATTTGATACGTGGAATATTTTTGCTTAATCAAGATGCATTTGTGGATCCGAAACTCAAACCTTAAAAAGTACAGAGGATATAAAAAGGTTCCCAAGGAAAAATACACAAGACAAAAGAAAAGACGTTGGGAGAAAACACAGGACGGCAAAACTGCAAAGGCGCGGTCTCCTTCTAGTAACAGCAAAACTGAACAGGATTGTAAGCCCCACAATATGAAACAAAACTGTGCAGCAATATTAACAAAACTACTCCCTCCTTTCCATAATATAGTTTTCGCAGTTTAAATGGAACTGCAAAAGCGTCTTACATTACGGGATAGAGATGGTAGTATATATGATGCCTGAGATGGTTGGCTGAAGCTGAAGGAATCATTTTGGGGCGATTGTGCATTATCTGCAAGTACATGCACATTCACGCAGATTGCAGAACTAGAACCAAAAATAGATAGGCACACATGAAAATTAGTAAGAGCTTAGCTATTGAGATTACATCATCATTCGATCTTCGAAAAAACAAATATTCGTTTCTCCAGAGATTCAGTTCACGCATCGCAGGATATGTATCAACTCGAATCAGCCGAATGGATGGGCCGGGCTAGATTGGAGATTGGATCAGCTGACGCCGTCGAAGTTACTGCTCATGAGTTGCAACGTCGCGCTCGGCAGCACCCGGTTAACATGCGGTTGCTCTGCATGCATGCCCACGTACACCACATTAACATCAACATCGATCTAGCTAAGCTAACTGATTGCAATCAATTGATCCAAGGGGCTTAATTGAGCTTACTCTTGATGGCCTCGAGCTCGGCCGGCGTGACCCTCGCCGAGAACCCGCTGACCACGTTCTTGTAGTTGTATATGATGGCCGCCTTCGCCTTGTCCTCGCTTCAACACGAACACACAATCACCATGCACGCACGCACGCCGACGTATGAATGCTTCGCATGAGTTGGATCGCACACGGCCGATCGAGTCGTATACGTACCTGCCGAGGGCGGCGGTGAGGATGCCGAGGTGGTACTGCATGCAGGTGACGCCGGGCGGTGTGGGGTCGACGAAGAACAGGTAGGTGGCGGGCGGCCCGTCCGCGGCGGCGGCCATGGTGACGGCGGCGAGGACCAGGAGGGCGAGGGAGGTGGTCGTCGGAGGCGTCATTGCATGCAAGATCGATGGATCGATCGGGTAGGAAAGGTTTCCTCTTGTCTTGTTGGTTCTCTGTTTATGGAGTTATGAGGAGACGAGCCCCGTATTGAACGGTGCCGGTTGTTCGGTTGCGACAGCGCTTTTGTCCCATGGCTCCAAAAATAGCAACTTCCTGCATATGCGTACGTTCATCTCGATGTTGCAATCAAATATTCGACAGTTTATGCTACAAAAAACATGAGCTACATCGACGAATCGTTGATGGAGCTTCGAACGCTTGTGGAGCACCATCACGATGAGCCAATGCACAGTGTCGGCCAGCACGCCCACCCCCTGCACCACACATGTATCGTATGTACGTGTCACCACCATGGGGTTAAACTGTCAGACTCCCAAGTCACCGTCACTGCTGGATACGTACGTTTGGCTGTACATGGACGAACTTTTCTCCCATCTTTAATGGGAATTTGTCTACGAGGAAAATTTGCAGAAGCAAACAAATGCAAGGCTTGTTGGGACTTTGACTTGAGATTGTGATTAGTACCGACATGGGCAGACACGACAAAACTGGGACACCAGAGATTCCTATGGGTCCTGACAAAATAGGCATCGAGATTCCGCAAAAACGTTGCAGAGGCCGGTCTGCAGGCAGCGCGGAATCCACCCCACCCAACTAGCATTGGGATATGTGTTGTCAGTCGCATTGCAATTTCCAGCAATCCGTATATCACCGTATTTCACTGTTCGCCAACAGTTGAAGGGACAGGTACAAGTTATTAGATGGGCCATCACTCCTTTTCGCAGGTCGCCACTGTTGAGAAAATTGATGATGGTTTGATTTGTCAGGGTGGGAGGGCGCCGGAGAATTACTGCATGATCCAGCAGATTAGCACAATAATGATAGCCCACACTGAATATAGTTTTGTTCAATATGAGAGATTAGCAATGTGAAAATGGAGGAACAGTAAGACGTGAATTTTTGTTTGCTTGTTAGTATAGTAAATATATGACTTTGGTATGTATTAAAAAGTTGTAGGGCTGAAACAGTTAACGAAAACAATTTAAGGCCCTTAACCATAACTTAACACTAATCGTGGGATTTTAATCATAACGAAAGAGGTAAGTAGACTGCACAGGTTAAAACGAGCAGGTGGAGTAAGCCCGTGGCTGTAACAGTCTAACAGATAGCGGCGTTAATGCGACGTCAGGCAGATTAGAATATTGATACTACTTTGATGCAGCAGCTAATTGCACACTAGTTTGAGGATTAGTTTGTAGAAACAGAGAAATCCATGATGAACTTGTGTTATTAGCACCCAAATGCACAACATTTTTTTAAGAAAAGAAACACATTTAGCTAAATATTTGTTCAAAAAATAGTAGATAATTGCACAATAATTTGAGAATAAGTTTTATGGAAATAGAGAAATTAGCGATGAGCATGTGTTATTAGCACCCGAACGGCATGACATAACATTTTTAGAGAAATTTCAAGGTGGTCCAAAGCAATATAGACCGTTGAATGTTAATTATCTAATGGCTGATATAACTATTACCCCTCCGATTTTATTTACTCCGTAAATTAAATTTGTCTAACGTAAACCTTATAAACTTTCAACAAGTTTGTACAAAATATAATAACATGTACACCACCGAATTAACACTATTGTATTCATAATTGAATATATTTTCACATCACGTAGATTTGTTACTCTAAATGTTCTTATTTTTGCGACAACAGTCAAAACTAATATGAAGAGTACATAAAAATGGGGGGAGTACCTCTTAGCAGGTAATATGAGGTAATATACCATTAATGACGGCGTGGGGTTTAGTATGGACATTGTTGCGGTATAGTAAAGAAGAGAATCATTAATAATTTATTCCTTTTCTTATAAACCGGGAGTATATAAGAAAATAAAATAAATAGAGCTAATTAATTCCATATTTTGTTTCCAACTTTGTTTTGCTTAACGTACCTTCTCATCATGTCTAACAAATGAAATAAGAAGTTTGTCATGTTCTGTCATATATATCTATGCTTGTATTATGTTGTTGGTTCGGAGATAAACAAAAGAAAATGCACTGCATTTGTTTTTAGAAAACACCATAAATGAATACTGCTTGATCAAACCATAGAAAAAAGTCAAAATACCATCAGAATTTTTCTGTAACAAAGCAACCATGTGTACCACTGTTATTGCACATCTTTTTTGAGGGCCAGCACATTTTTTGTTAGAGCAGATAATGTATAACGGAGAACATTTTGAATATTTCTCACACAGGAATGAGTCACACGGTCCTACCATGTGTGTACATTTATTTTTCTTTATTGGCTCTCTTAGAATGATGCGAATATACATACTGATGATTATTACGTTGCAATCTAGATGAATTATAATAATGTCTTTTGTAGTGTGTGTATAATTCATTAGGATCACATGGATATTTATCATATTATACAACATGATAATTACTCATCTTCATATGGTTTTAAACATTAGTTTTGACAAGTATTTGCCATACTACAATTTGTGTGGTCAAATATATCCTTGATGAATGGACAAAGCAAATATTTCTCTTGCCTCTTAAGAGGTAAGAGGGACCATCTTAAGAGAGCTCTTTAAAAAAAATTAAGAAGAAGCACACGGTTAGTTAATTGTCTGCTAAAAAGCAATAACTAATTGCACACTAATTTGAAGATTAGTTCGTAAAAAAAAGAGAAATGCTCTGACGGTACATATACAAAAAAATAGCCGAATAGAAAATTAATACTTTTTGATGTTGCTTTTCGTTGGGCCAGTGCAACAATAATTGTTGCTGCAACTCTGCAGACAGGGCAGGCTTATCCTGTGCTATTTCAAAAACCTAGACACATGCCCGTTCGTTTTAACCCGTGCAAGCAGGGCCTGACAATGTGCCACTTCCATACGGCTGCACTATTCACGCATGTGTATATTAGCCCGTATATCTCGGAAACGCCTGACAAGAATGAATCGCGAAGTCCTTTCCCACGTAGGGGATACCGAGCTACCTGATGCTCGGCCTCTGCAACGCCGCTCTCTCGAGATTCCACCTACTTGATGTTGCTTTTCACTAATTACTTTACTTACTTTACAATGACAACTTATTTATGTATTAGGATTATAAGAAAATGGTGATGGATTATGGATGGGCTTAGGCCCATATAAGACAATAATCCCTAGTTAATCTCTAAGGCCCATGCATGTGTACGCCAAGTGGTGGGAAGTGTGGAAAGTTTAGTCCCATACTGCTACAGTAAGAAGAGTGAGACATCTTTATAACGGCTGCTCTACCACTTGCTATTGGGAGCTTGGGAATAGGAGCTGTACACGCCTCGCCTCGCCTCGCCTTGCCTCGCCTCATCTCGTCACGACGCGCTCGCGCCGCAGGTTGCGGGTTGCGGGTTGCGGGTTGCGGGTTGTACGTCCTATATAAGAAGGTGCTGGCCAGTGGAGTGAACCCTAGCCGTCATCTACTGTTCCTCTCGGTGTGCTGCTTCCGACGACCGTGCTGTCGTTCGAGATCCTGCCCGGGAGAACGACAATAAGGTTTTTGGGGAGCGTCTCGACGCGACTGCTCCCGATCCGTCCCTGTCTTCATCCGCCTCTGCTTCAACTACTTCCTCTACATCGACTCCATGGCTGACGACGAGGTCGCCAAGAAGAAGGCCTTGGCTGATCTTTGAGGTTCTTTGCTACATTGCCCGCGTTGGCACAGCCAACGGAGGGTATATTTCGTTCATCCCATATTTGCTCGTTCATGTGCTAGCCGTATATATGCTGTTCATAGATGTTTCGGTTCTATGTACTGTACGTGCTCACATGCTTAGGTATCGGTATGAGATGCATACCGTATTTACCATGCTTATTGTTTACTCATGGATTAGATTAGTCGGAAAAGTGCTAATATTTTCAACAATCCAAAAACCTTATTTTAGGCACTTTTTGACTCATGGCTTCGCCGCTATTCTGAAACCGGAAAAGTTCTTTGGAACGCATTTTAAGCGTTGGCGGGGCGAGACTACCTTGTGGCTCACAGCAATGAACGTGTTCTGGGTTGATGGTGTGTCTCCCACGGTAACGATTGCTCCTGAACAGGAGAATGCGTTTAGGGAGGCAACCACCATCTTTGTTGGAGCCGTTCTTACTGTGATCAGAGACAAGCTAGTCGCCGCATATCTCCATATGCGCGTTGCCAAGAATTTGTGGGATGCGCTTTCGAAGCTAAGTTCGGCGCAACCCGATCTTTGAAGCGAGTTGTATGCTATGGAGCAGTTCGATGATTACAAAATGGTTGATAACCGTTACGTATTGGACCAGGCCCATGAGATACAATGCATCGCTAAGGAAGCTGGAGCTCCTGAAGTGTGAGTTACGGACAAGTTTGTCGCGGGTTGCATTATTGCAAAACTCCCTCTGGATGGAGGAACTTTGCTACTTCTCTCAAGCACTTGAGGCGTGAATTCTCTGTTGAGGATATCATCGGTCATCTCGATGTTGAGCAGAACTTCGAGCAAAGGATCACACGTGAAAGAGGCGGAGGGTTCTTCTAAGCGCCAATGTGGTGTAGACGAACTTCCACAAGTTCAAGGGAAAGAACTACGTCGTGAGAATACTACCTTTAAGAAGAAGGGTAAGAAGGAAGACAAAAGAGAGATGGCTGCTTTACTTGTGGTTGAGGATGAACATTGGGCAAACAAGTGCCCAAACAAGTATAAGAAGCCAAAGACAGACTCCAAGTCCGTGAATGTCACTCTGAGCAACAATGATGCGGCATCCGGGTATGGTAATCTGCTTACCATACTTTCGGTTTGTCGATCCACCGATTGGTGGGTTGACACTGGGGCCAATATTCATGTGTGTCTTGATGTGTCTTTGTTTTCTTCCTACCAGTCGCACGAGATTGTTCCGTCTGATGGGGAATGGCTCGCATGCTTACATTCATGGTGTTGTACGGTAGATCTGAAGTTTACTTGGGAAAGATCGTGCAAGCGAAGAACGTCTTGACATGTTCCCGCCATCAAGAAGAAGCTCGTTAGTGGCTCCCTTCTATGTAAAGAAGGGTTTAAGTTAGTATTTGAGTCCAATAAAGTAGTCATATCTCAATATGGACTGTTTGTTGGAAAAGGATATGATTGTGGTGGTTTGTTCCACCTTTCCTGGAGGATTTACGTAATAAAGTTGTGAACCAAATTCATTCTAATGTGAACGAATGTGAGGTTTGGCATTCACGTCTTTGTCACATAAATTTCGGTTGTATGGCGCGGTTGGCTAAGATGAATCTAATTCCGAGTTTCACTTTAGCCAAAGGCTCTAAGTGCCATGCGTGTGTGCAAGCAAAGCAACCTCGTAAGCCTCATAAGCCTGCGAAGGAGAGACACCTGACACCACTAGAGCTCATACATTCAGATCTCTGTGAGATGAATGGTGTGTTGACTAAAGGTGGAAAGAAATACTTCATGACTCTGATTGATGATTTCACTAGATTCTGTTATGTGTATTTGTTAAACACAAAGGATGAGGCTCTACACTACTTGAAAATCTATAAGGCTGAAGTTGAGAACCAACTTGAGAAGAAAATTAAACGAGTCGGTGCGATCGTGGTGGAGAGTACTTTTCTAGTGAGTTTGATTTATTACATGCGGAACATGGTATTATTCATGAGAGGGCGCTTCCCTATTCACCCCAGTAAAATGGGGTGGCGAGCGGAAAAACCGCACTCCTAACAGATTTGGCTAACGCCATGTTAGATACATCGGGTTTATCTAAGGCATGGTGGGGGAGGCTGTATTGACATCATGTCATGTCTGAATAAAGTTCCCGCGAAGGATAATGAGACTACTCCCTATGAGCAATGGGAAAAGAAAAGAAGTACACTCTCTTACTTGCGCACTTGGGGCTGTTTGGCGAAAGTCAATGTGCCGATCCCCAAAAAGCGTAAGCTTGGACCAAATACCGTGGACTGCGTTAATTTGGGCTACGCTAAGAATAGCGTTGGCTATAGATTTCTAGTGGTGAAATCTGAGGTACCTGACCAGAAGGTCGGTACAATTATAGAGTCTAAGGATGCTACATTCTTTGAGGATATTTTCCCCATGAGAGATATGCAAAGCAGTTCAGGGCCGGAATCATTGAGACTCTGAACCTGCCATTCCGATGGAATATTATGAACACAAAAGTGATGAAAGTTCATCGAGAGGATGGCGAGGAAGCTCCTGTTAGGAGCAAGAGACAAAAGGGCGCAAAGTCTTTTGGTGATGATTTCCTCGTGTACCTCATGGATGATGACACTCCAGTTCCATTTCGAAGCTTATGCATCTCCGGATCTTGACTCTTTGGAAGGATGTTGTCCGTAGTGAGATGGATTCCATCATGGCTAACGGGACATGGGAGATCCTTGATCGTCCTTATGGTTGCCAACCATTGGGATGTAAGTGGGTGTTCAAGAGGAAGCTTAGGCCCGATGAATGCTTGTTGAGAAGTACAAGGCTAGGCTGTGGCGAAGGGTTATACCCAAAAGGAAGAAGAGGATTTCTTCGATACTTACTCACTGTAGCTAGGTGACAACCATTCGAGTGTTACTCGCTTTGGCTGCCTCGCATGGTCTTCTCGTTCATCGGATGGGCGTTAAGGCGGCTTTCCTTAACGGAGAGCTAGGCGAGGAAATTTACATGCAACAGCCGAGATGGCTTTGTAGTAAATGGTCAGGAAAGAAAGGTGTGTAAGTTAGTGAAATCTTTCTATGGCCTGAAACAAGCGCCTAAGCAATGGCATGAGAAGTTTAATACAACTTTGACATCTGTTGGCTTTGTTGTAAACGAAGCTGACAAATGTGTATACTATCGCTATGGTGGCGAAGGAGTTATCGTATGCGTATGTTGATGACATATCGATATTTGGGACCCACCTCAAAGTAATTGAGGAGGTCAAGGCTTTTCTATCTCATAACTTTGAGATGAAAGACACAGGCGTGGCTGATGTTATCTTGAACATCAAGCTCTCGAGAAATCTTGAGGGTGGAATTACACTTTTGCAATCCCACTATGTTGAGAAGATTTTGAGCCGCTTTGGATATTGGGACTGCAAACCTACGCAACACCATATGATCGGCGTGCGGATTCGAAAGTTCGAATGCTGCGGCTATAGATCAATTGAGATATTCTCAAGTGGTTGGTTCAGCGATGTACCTAGCATGTGCTACTCGTCACGACATCTCATTTCTTGTGTGTGCAAAGCCGGGCAGTTTGTTTCAATCCGGGAGATGTGCATTGGCATCTTTGTTGAGCGAGTGATGCGTTACTTGCAAGGTACTGCGAACTATGGGATTCACTATTCTGGGTACCCGAGGTACTTGAGGGGTATAGTGATTCAAATTGGATATCTGATGCTGATGAGATGAAAGCCACAAGTGGACATGTCTTCACACTTGGTGGTGGTGTTGTTTCCTGGAAGTCTTGCAAGCAGACGATCTTAACCAGATCGACTATGGAAGCAGAACTCACAGCATTAGACACATCATGTGTCAAGCAGAATGGCTTGAGAGCTTTTGATGGATTTGCGGTGGTTGACAAACCGGTGTCATCGTCCTTATGAACTGTGACAATCAAACGGTGATTGCCAAGGCTAAGAGTTCAAAGGACAACATGAATCCACAAAGCACATAAGAAGAAGATTGA
Source organism: Aegilops bicornis (assembly GCA_021605145.1). NCBI lineage: Eukaryota > Viridiplantae > Streptophyta > Magnoliopsida > Poales > Poaceae > Aegilops > Aegilops bicornis. Next base: position 779,168,737 of record CM038673.1, on the reverse strand, counting down.
AATCTATCAGAAAATCAAGAAACTCCGGAGTAATAGTGTTGGATTATATCCAGACGGCTAAGAATCTGGCAGACCCTTTTATGAAAGGGCTATCACGAATTGTGATAGAAAATGCATCGAGGGAGATGGGTATGAGACCCACGTAAGTTGCCATGGGGGTAACCCAACCTATGTGATCGGAGATCCCGTGAATGAGGACCTGAGAAAACAGTCCAGCGGTCAACTGAGGAGAGTATCCTTAATTATCCCACTCCGTTGGAGATGCAATAATACTCTCAATTCTGTAAGGCAGGCTGACTTTTGTCTTAATGTGTTCCAAAGCTTATGTAAGCAAGATACTAACCTACAGAGCATTTTTTGAAGGAACACACCTATGTGAGCCCGACTGCTGGTCACAGTCTATGAGATTGGGTGATCTCTAGGAAGCTCATGAGAAGGTACGGAGTATGACTAATAAGCTCCACCCGTGGGGTTTAGCCTTGGCAGCCACGTATCGGCGACAATAGGCGAAACTTCTACCGTAAGCCCGACAATTCAAGGCATAGTCCATTGTTCGGTTGTGAAGAAGTCTAATCCTATTGCTCTAGGTGGAAGTTCCACTTAACAGTCTCCAGCGAAAATTCTGGTATATCAAACATTGTTTGGAGCAGTTGACAAACTTATGTGCCTCGAGATCTGGTGGGGATTGATGGATTATGGATGGGCTTAGGCCCATATAAGACAATAATCCCTAGTTAATATCTAAGGCCCATGCATGTATGCGGCAAGTGGTGGAAAGTGTGGGAAGTTTAGTCCCATCTGCTTCTGATGAAAAGTGAGACCTCTTTATAAGGGATGCTCTACCACTTGCTATTGGGAGCTTGGGAATAGGAGCTGTACACGCGCGCTCCTCCTCCTTCGCCGCCCGCCTCGCCTCGTCTCGTCTCGTCACGGCCAGCAGCCTACCTTGGTTCTTGAGGAATGAGCCGAGCGAAGCTTATTTTGCCGCTCGAGGAATGGTTAATTAATTGTTAATTAATTAACGAGTCGCTCTGAAGCGCCACTGTCCAAGGCGTTGGACCGTGGGCTGTTCGCGGACTTCGGTCATGGGCACAGCCCAGGCCCATCCACTGACGTCTTATATAAGAAGGCGCTGGCGGTGGAGTGAACCCTAACTCAGTTCACTCACTCCCTCTCGTACAACCCTAGCCGTCATCTACTGTTCCTCTCGATTGTGCTGCTTCGGCGATCCCATCCAGCGACGCGTGCCACGGTTATGCGGGAAGAGCAGGTGCCTCCGGAACCCTATCGTTCGAGATCCTGCCGGGAGAAGCGGAAATAAGGTTTTTGGGGAGGCGTCTCGATCGACTGCTCCCGATCTGTCCCCGTCTTCATCCGCCTCTGCGTCCACTACTTCCTCTACATTGACTCCATGGCTGACGGCGAAGTCGCCAAGAAGAAGGCCTTGGCGGATGCCGAGGCTGCTGCTGCCGCCGCCGCATTGGCCTGGCCAACCGGAGGGTATGACTCGTTCATCCCATATTTGCTCGTTCATGTGCTAGTCGTATATATGTTGTTCATAGATGTTTTAGTTCTATGTACTGTACGTGCTCACATGCTTAGATATCGGTATGAGATGCATACCGTATTTGCTATGCTTACTGTTTACTTGTGGATTAGATTAGTCGGAAAAGTGCTAATATTTCCAACAAATGGTTGGCATTTCATTCAAATTTAATCCAAAGTCAACTAACAAGGCTTTTTTTCTTTCTTTTTTGCCAAATAACAAGCAAGGTTGTACTAGAAGAATCTCACTATCACTATGCATAGATGCGCTTTGCGCGCGCCATCACGTGGCCGCAACAACGTCTTAATTATGTGCCAGCAACCACGCCGGAGAAATGAATTAGTACAATTTCTATGTTAGATGATTAGGACGGCACTTTTTGTTGTTTTAAGATCTTGAAACAAGTTATACAGCTAGATTAGCCAGGATACAAACGCCATTAGGGGAGCAAAACGTGTTTTCGTCTCACCAAGGAAACTGCACAACGAGCAAGGTTTCAGGCTTCCTTACAGCATCTCCAATAGATGATGCAAATTTAGAGATGTGAACTAAGAGATATAAACTAAGAGATGTAAAAAATTACATTATCAAAAAGTGCATTTTACATTTTAAATAAAGAGGCAACTTCAACAGATGATGTAAATTGGTGATATGAAGTGCAACTCCAATAGATGATGCAAATGAAGATGTAAAACTAGTTGAACTACTACTTTATTTCAAACATACTCAAACATAGTCCTAATTAAAACATAAATTCAACAAAGTTCTAACACATAAGTTAAACATAGTTCAAAATACGACATCCATCAAGTTACTACTACTCCAACGTCTACTACTAGTTTAAACTACTACTTGAACTACATCGAAGATGAAACTACTCCTCACCGGAGCTCTCGAACTGCTCCCAGAACACATCCTTGTCCGGGTCATCGCACTTCTCGTCCTCCTCCTCTGAGTCACCCCAGCCCTTTGACTCAAACTCGACGGGGATCACCGTCGAGGGACCGGCCTCATCCTCCTTCTTCACCTTCTTCTTCTTCTTCTTCTTCTTCTTCTTGGTGTTGCGCTCCCAGAAATACTTCTTCTTGGCCTGAACATACTCTAGATGCTCCCGCGCGCGAACCTCGCCATCGTTGCATCGTCGCTATCACCGGGACTAATGACAATGGTCGGCCTCTTCTTCGTCTTCTTCTTCGGTATCTCTTCCATCTGAATGTCCTCCGTCACAAGGAAGTCCGCGTCCGCCCGGGTCTCGATCTCCGAGAAGTAGTTGAGGTCGGTCTTCGACCTTCCGGCATGCCACACCACCACGTCGTAGGCACGCGCGACCTTGTTGGCGGCGGTGTAGGTGTTGAGCCAGAAGTAGTGGTCGGCATCAAAGAACTTGATGCCAAATTGGCCGGATGGCTTCCCCCGCACGCCGAAGAACCCTGTCTTGCTCGTTGAGGGCTTCTTCAGCGGCATGGCGACGGACCAACTGGGCGCGGCGGTGCAGCAGCTGAAAATCTGACCCGGTCCAGCGGGGGTTGGTAGGCGATGGTGGCTAATGGGTGCTTAGCGGTCGGTGGTGGTTGCAATGACGGCAGAACCTGGCGGACGATGAATCGTCTGGCGTGCAGCGGCGGCGTGTCTGGCGGGGTTGGTGGAAGCGGATGAATCTGGCGGCAGGCGGGGCGGCGGAAGTGTGGCGGGCGGCGGGAGGAAAAGATGCGGGTGGGGAAAGGAAGTGAAACGGCAGTTCACGATTGGCGCGCGACCACGTTTTACATCTCTTGTAGGTGAAGATGCACATTTGTATCTTCATGAGTTGTAGTTTACATCTTCTGGAGGTGGAGATGTAAAAATATTTGCATCTATATCATCTATTAGAGATGGGTTTCGGGACCTCGGAAATGCAAAAATTAATTCTTTTGCATCTACGTCATTTATTGGAGATGCTCTTATTACCGCATAGATAGGACTAGAGGATACCGTGCGCTTCTTCGGTTTTGAAATTAATTCTATTTTACTCCAAAAACTTATATGGCTATCCATATTCCGTGCGTACTGTAAAGGTGATCGAGCAAACGCGGACCCGCACGGGTGGTACGGAGTCGACATGTAGGCGGTCCTTTCGGTTTTGGGAAGATTTCGTTCGGTTTTTTCAATCTTTTTTATCTACCATTTTGCATGTTTTATTTTCCTGTTCTTTTTTATATTTGTTTATATTATTGATTTTTGAATAATTTTGAAATTTTGGGAACATAATCTAAATTCTTAAACATTGTTTCAAAATCAAAATTATTTTCTTCGAAATTGTAAACACTTAAAAAAATCCATGAATATTTTTTCATATTTGTGAGAGTTTTTTAAAATTACAATATTTTTAAATCCACAATATTTTTTAATTTCATGAAAAATAATAAAACTCACGAACATTTTGTAGAATTCATGCATAGTTCTTTTAACATTCCTGAAGAAAATGTTTAAATTCAAGAATGTTTTTTAAATTTTGTGGAAAAATTGGAAACTCACAAAAAATGTAATTCCCAAATGTTTTTAAAAAAAATTGAAAAGAGTTTTCATGGAATGTCGGCTCCGATACTGTCATACGGGACAGACGACCCAATCAGACCCTTACAAGCGGGGTCCACCTCAAGAAAAAAAATCGAGCTCTCCAAGCCTCTATTCCTAGGGAGCTTATTACCTCTAAAGATTAGGAAGAACTTCCCCTAGAAAAAGATTATGAAGTTAATTAGCCCGCCAAGTCAATCGGTGTATGGATTGATGAAGAGGGAATTTCTTATTTGGTCATTCTTAAAAGTAACATTTCTTATTTGACCCTAAAAAATTAAAATTTTCCCTATTTTTCCACGAATCTAAATTAAATGTCTTGCATGACACTTCCGTCCATTTCCTATGTAACGATTTTGAAATGGCAGGTAAAAGACATGTTTGCCCCTCATTCGTACACTCCTTTTTTCTAGCAAAACACCACAACAAAAGTCACCTCCACGTGTCAGTCATAGTGACCACCCGTGGGACAATGGTGGAGCGGCGTCGAAGTGATGCTCCAGGCCACCCTGATGAGTGACTTGCACTAAAATTAAGCAAAGGATGTTGCGGTTCTCACCGTGCCAGCCGAGGACCTATGGTGGCCGGATCAGAGGAGACGAATGGCTAATGAAGAAGTGGCTGGACACAAAGCGGAGTAGAGAACACACGGACATGATTTAATTTCAGCAAACACATACTATCTATGAAAATTTTGGTCACATTATACATGAGGGCGAAAATGTCTTGTTACCCTCCGTTTAACACCGTTAGCTAGGAAAATAGACATAAGTGTCATAGAAGACATAAAGTTTAGGTTCGGGGACAAATAAGGGTGAACTTTTTCTGGGCAAATAGAAAGCACAAATTTGAGGCGAATTGGCCAAATAAGAAATTCTCTCATTGAGCAATGAAATAGCACCACAAACTACCTACATGTGGCTGGCGCAATGCAGACGAGGCCGTCGGCTAATAGATTGTGGTCCATTGTTATAGGGTTCATAGTAGAATTGTACAGATGATGTCGCGAGGTCGGCCCAATTTGGGTGGTCTTAGATATTTTGGTATTCAAATTAAATTGATTCGATATCGAATCTTTGTTTTGTCTCACGTCATTGAATAATTAATAATTCCCTCCATCTCAAATTCTTGTCTTAGATTTGTCTAAATACGGATGTATCAAGTCACGTTTTAGTATTAGATACATCCGTATCTAGACAAATCTAAGACAAGAAGACGAAGGAGTATTATCTAGCGTTGTGCATCAATACCACTCGCTGTAGAGACCAGGGGTTTTCCTCCTTGAATATACATGAGCTACAAATTTACATTTTGAAGGCAAGAGCAAAGAGAAAATAAAAGATGACACAATATAGAAGGGACACACATCACATAACAAGGAGAAGCAAAGTAACAATGCAGAGAAAATCACACCGGCACGACGGCGGCGCCGTGCTTGGTGTCATCGTAGTGCTCGCCATCGCCCCACAACGCGTAGGCCTCCTCGCCGTGCACCGCGTCGTCGCCAATGGCGAGCTTCTCCTCGGACATGCGCAATGGGACAACTAAGCGGATGACCACGCAGATAATGGACGTGACGACCACGTTCCACCCGATCACAAAGAGCGCTCCGGCGATCTGCTTCCCGAGCTGGGCACCGCCGGTACCACCATAGAAGGCGCCGCGGGAGTTGGTGACCGGAAGGAATAGATTGCAGAGGTTCGGCTCGGCGAAGAGGCCTGTGAGGATGCCGCCCAGCAGGCCGGCGACGCCGTGGGTGTGGATGACGCCGAGGGTGTCGTCGACGCGTTGAAGGAGCTTGGAGCGCTTGTGCAGCACCATCATGGTGTACCACGGTATGCTGCCGGCCAGCACGCCCATCACCAGGGCTGCCCAACCTTGCACGACACCTGTATCGCCAGAGGCAAACATGTCAAACCACTGAAATACTGTAGATGTGAAAATGAACTAGTTCTTCTTTCGTTTTCCATGTGACTTGTCTACGGAGAAAATTTGCAGAGCAAACAAATGGGCAATTTGGTCAAGAGTTGAGACTTTGACTTGAGATGGTGACAAGTGCCAACAAGGGCAGAAATGATAAACAACTGGGACGTTAGAGATTCCTAATCCTATGGGTCCTGACAAAATACGCATCCAGATTCCACCTACTTAACTTGATCGATGTTAATTGTTCACTAGTGCAGTGGTTATTTAGGATTTATAAATTGAACGTGCTGACTACCAGTGGCGGAGCTAAATGCAGATTACGTCTAGGGCTGTGCTATGTTGAGTGATAAACTTCTATAATTTTCTATGCTTTGCATGAAGAAATTACAAAGAAAATTGTTTCTAGGCCTGGGGCTATAGCCCTAGCTGCCCCAGGCATGTCTCCGCCACTGCTGACTACGTCCACCCAAGTGAGCTAGTAACTAAGATTGTTTGGTCATTAGATTTGAACAAATTAAAGGTAAGATCGTGCTATTGATCTTCTCCAGTTTTGACTTTTGCGTGCAACGCATACAATTTTGTCTGGAGGAAAATTTGCACAGTCAACAAATACGCATGTTGAGACTTCGACTGAGATGGTGACAAGTACCGATTGGCAGACCAGAGGTTAGTTCCCCTGGTTCCAGGCAAATTATGCATCAAGAATTCAAGATTCCACGTACTTGACGTTTGGTTATTCACTAATTCTTCAGTTCTGGAATTATTGATATGTATTTACTAGCAGGATTATCATAAAACTATTAATAAACATGCTAAACTACGTGCAGCTAGCTAAGGTTAATTGTTTGGCATTTATAATTCGAACAGAGATGAGATCGTGCTACTGATCTTCTCCAGTTTTCCGGGCAAACGCGTACAATTTTTTGAATCCAAAGTCAACTAGTAGGTTGTACTGTGAGAATCTCTCTACGCATGCATGCATGCGCTTCCCGCCATCATGTGCACGTCTTAATTACGTCCCAGAAGGAGAACTTAATTAGGAGTAGAATAATTAGATGGTCTAGATGACAGAGATAAGAAAAAGAAGAAATTATAGATCGATCGATGGCGGGGCAGCACGCGTACCTGCGCCTGGCGTGATGCAGACGAGTCCGGTGATCACGGCCTGGACGGCGCCGACCACGGAGGGCTTCTTGAAGAAGACGGCGTCGAGGCAGGTCCACACGATGAGGCTCGCCGCCGTGCAGATGTTGGTGTTCAGGATGGCCATGGACGAGTCAACGTTAGCTGCGTACGGCCCGCCGCCGTTGAACCCGGCCCACCCCATCCACAGCAGCCCGGCGCCGGTGAGCGCGAACAGGATGTTGTTGGGCGGGAAACTCTCCCTGTCCTTCTTGGTCCTTGGCCCGACCCAGTAGGCGGCCGTGAAGCCGGCGACGCCGGCGGGGATGTGGATGACGTAGCCGCCGCAGTAGTCGATGACGCCCCACTGGAAGAGGAAGCCGCCGCCCCACACGGAGAAGGCGCCGACGGTGTAGGAGAAGGTGAGCCAGAGCGGCACGAAGAGCATCCACGCCAGGAAGCTCATGCGCCCCAGCAGCGACCCGGCCACGAGGATAAGCGTGATGGCCGCGAAGACGCACTGGAAGTAGACGACGGTGGCCATGGGGAAGTAGGGCTCCACCATGGCCGTCTCGAGCGAGCCGGCGGCGCGGTAGTGCGCGGTGGCCGGGAGCGAGGCGCGGCCGACGAGGAAGGCCTGGTCGAGCGCCGGGCCGGCCGTGCCCCAGAACGGGAGCAGCTCCTCGCCGAAGGACATGTTGTAGGCCCAGACGACCCAGCAGATCCAGACGGCGGCGAAGGCGTAGAGCGCCATGAAGGCGGAGTTGACCGCCCACTTCTTCTTCACCACGCCGCCGTACAGCACCACCATGCCCGGCACGCTCATGAGGCCCACCAGCGTGGACGCCGTCAGCTGCCACGCGTTGTCGCCCTTGTTCAGCCAGTCGGCCACCGCCGCCGACGTGTTCCCCTGGTACGCCACCGGCACCGACATCTTGGCCGACCGATCTACCTACCTATGCCTTGCTCAGTTGCTTATCCTCGCCGTCCGGCGGCCACGTAGCTGCTATCTAGCTCGCGGCCCGGGAGGGAATAAGCTGGAGGTATAAGGTGTAAGTGCTACAGCCCGGTCCGTCGTCTTCGTATATATAGTGGGAGGGCAGCCTCCCCGCGTAGGTGGTGCAGTGGCCATTGATGACGTATGTAACACGTACCGGCCGGCCGTGCGGAGGAATCTCGCGCATGCATTTCACACTAGCGGTTGAATAATCTCGAGATTCCGTTCACTGTACTTCAGTTGATGATCTGTACGAGTACGTGTACTTCCTCTGCTCCGTCCGAAATTACTTGTCATTAAAATAGATAAAAAGAGATATATCTAAAACTAATATACATTCAGAGTGTTTAACTAAACTATAGTACGTGCTAACGACCTTGTATGTCAGTGGTGGCCTCACTAGCTAGTACAGCGTACAGTTCACACCCGTAGACTTTCAAGTCTAGGGCCGGTATATACGGTATGGGATCTTGATTTGGACGGCAGATTCTTCTTTGTCGCAGGTGCGGCCGTGCAGTGCGGTGCAGGTCGACTGCTTTGTTTGAGGCCAACACGAAGGCACGGCCTCAAATGGACGTTTGTTTTATCCGTTTTCTGTCCATTTAAGGGCTCCATCTCTTTTAGTTGTATTTTTGTTTAGCGACAGCTCCTTTGTGCAGTTTTTCCTCTTCGTGCTTGTATCAGTGAGTCTCGGTGTGGATATCCTCGGTTTTCTTGGTGCAGCGACAGGTCGGGCTGAGTATCTCCCTTGGTGGCCGGAACCGTGTCCGTTCTTTGCTCTAGGGTGAGCAATTCCATCTTCCGCGGTCCGGCGTCTTTTCGATCCAAGGCGAGGGCAGGGTCCCCTCGGATTTGGAGAACAACGGCATGTTTTCGGTGTCCACCTTCCTGGGTTGATGAGTGCGGTCCTTTGTCGATTGAGCCTTTGGCGCCGTCTGATGTTCCTCTCTGTTCGCTCTTCTGGGTCAAGTTCACTTGGAGGACTCCGTCGACTACAAGCTAGAGCTTATTTAGGATTTTTGTGTAGGGCTTATAGTCTTTGGTGCTTGTAAGCTGCTGGGCAACACTCTGTATCGGCTGTAGCTTTTCCTTTCTGTTCTGTGTTGGTTGTATTGGTGGCCTTGTGTAATCCCTGGCCGGTTGATGGCTTTGTTAATTCAAAGCTGGGTTTCTCTGGCACCTTCGTTCCAAAAAAAATTAATGGGGCCGTGCCCATTTGAATTTGTGGATGTATCACCGGCTGTGCGCCCAACGCACGGTCCGCACGGCCGCATCTCGTCCGCGGTGCATGCAAATATGAAAAACAAATGAAGCAGCCCAACGTACGGCAGCGTACACGCCAGTTCATACTGGTCGGCAACAAAATCAGCGGCCTACAAAATGGTCATCCAAGTTTCACGCCGGCAACAAAGTCAACGGCCAGCACACTAGGCAGCCTTCAAAATGGACATGTTTTTTACGCCGGCAACAAAGCCAGCTGCCAGCACACTAGCCAACCTTCAAAATGGACATGTTTTTTACGCCGGCAACAAAGCCAGCGGCTGGCACACGAGTCAGCCTTCAAAATGAACATGTTTTTTACGCCGGCAACAAAGCCAGTGGCCGACACACGAGTCAGTCTTCAAAATGAACAAGTTTGTGGCGCTGGCACACCAGCCAGCCTTCAAAATGAAGGGCCATAGTCCTCGGCCGGATCTCACCTAGGTCAGGCCGTCGCGGGCGAACATCTCCTTCTGACGGTTCGCGAACCAAGCCTTCCTCTTCGGTGACATGTTGTTCTTGTCGATGCTCATGAACACGAGTGCCACCTCTTTTGCTTTGGTCTCGGCATTGGTGGCCTCGATCTTGAGCTTCTTGAGTGTAGCGGCCTCCTCGATGCCAAGCTTCCTCCTCTTCACGGGCTCCTCCATGTCAAGCTTCTTCGTTTGGAGATCTAGGTATATCTTCATTTGCTCCTCCTTCCCTTTGCTCCTCCCCTCCTCCCTCACTTCCTTTTGGCTCATCATACCTCATCAGCCACGGCCGCCTTCCCTTCTTTCTTCTTACAAGCGGCATATTGGTCTTTGAACTTTGGGCAATCTTTGATGAGCGACCAACAATGCGTGAGAGTAAACAACTTGTTCTTGTGCCGGACCTTGAAGGCTTCCAAGGATTGGAATGACTACACAATCAAAGATGCGGCCACAATTGTAATATGGAAGGACAAAAAAATGCATCAAACATAAATGGCATGGCAATATGAAAGGACACAAGATGAAAAACCGAGAGGTTCATACCAAGTCACCAATGCCTAGGCCACTCACGGGACGGTCTTAAACGCTCTGAAGCGCGACACAATGTTTGTTGCACTCTTGTTGGATGAACCCCCATCTCTTTTGGATTGAAATGATGTCGCTGGTGCTCGCAAATTGGTAGGAGGAAACTTTCTTCGCTCATGAAAGTTCTTGTGAACTCTTGTCGAAAAGACGGATCCTCTTTGCTCGGCACCTTTCATGGGATCTTGGCCTATCTCCATCCAACTCTCGCAAATCAAAGTGTCCTCTTGGGTGTATGATCCCGTTCGAATGCTTTGCCTCCTCTTATTGCACCTCGGCCCTTTGGGCGAGCTCATCGATAAACACCAATGGCTCCGCCGAAATGCCGATCTCTTCCTCCTCATGTTCATAATACAAGTCATCATCTTCATGCCATGAGTTTCCATGGTGGTCCTCATCTTCATCATGGGGGGCGAACTGAGTGTCATCATAGTTGCCGCGGCCGTCCTGGCTTTGGGTCGTGTCGGGATCGAAAGCTTGGCCTTGTTCGTCGACGTGGAAGGCCTCACCACAGCCCTCGATGATGACATTTTATATGAACGCCGCGTGGTCAGGGTCCTCGACCATCGCCGTCGACATTGGCATTTCTTCAAACAGCCTGTGGGCGCCGGCCATGTTGGCCGAAGGGATCGACCGGGGCTGCTTCCTTTGCGTCCCGTCTGATGGCTAGCGAGCGCCACTGTACCTCGGCATGATGTTGAGGTCGATGACGGCCGCGGGCGTGGCCGGAGCGACCATGCTGTAGCCCGGCGACGTGGAGGACCGTGTCTGCCCATGGCCGTGCAGCTGTGACGCATGATACCTTGGCATCACGGGTGTGACGGACGAGCTTGGGGATCGGTGCTGCGGAGGACGAACGGTCGATGAGCCTCTGCTTGTTGCAGCCATGGCAGCGACCGAGAGAATGGTCGGCGGGGGTCGGCACAAACCTAACATGAGAAGGGCGTGCACCTTGGCAACCATGGACTCCTTGTCGTTGACGTCAGCCTCGTGTTGCGCGGCATGCAGCGAGGCGCCTCGACGGCATAGTCGGCAGCGGCCTTCTTCTCTGTGGCCTTTGTCTGCCAGTTCCTCCTCTTGGTCGATTCAGCGTCAAGCTTGGTGAGCTCCGCCGGCGTGAGCTTCAACCGCGACTTCTTGGTAGCCTTCATCTTAGCTGCGGGGAGCGCCACCGCGGGTGGGTTGCCAGGATTCGTCGGGCCGCCATGGTGGAGGGAGGGAGGGGGAGAGGGTGCGGGAGAGTTTTGGGTGAAATGAAGGGAAAATGGGCGGTCATGTCCCCGACGGGTCAGGGGAGGACAAGGGCGCACGTCCCACCCATCTGCGCGCTGTCCGTTCGGCCGCAAGCGCGTCCCAAAGTTGGGCTGGGAATGGGTCAAAAGGACACTGTTTCCGTTTGCTCCCATGCATTAGGACGCATATTTCGTCAATTTACTCTCAAATGGAAACAGTCGGACCATTTGGGGTTTTGCGTTGAAGTTGGCCTGATGCGCGCCCTGGCTGGCCGTGACTAGTGCTCCGTCGAGCTATCAAGACGAAAGTACTCGCTCGGCGTCAATTGATTTTTAGCTTCTAATTAGTCTGGATTAGATAGGTTCGGTTCACATGTGTGTGTTTTCTTTGCGGGGTTCAAATGTGAGTGATTAATATTTTATTGAACACGGTCCACTTGAAGTCGTTCGCACAAGCATACACTCATCCCTATAAATGCACGCACGCACACACACACCCCCTATCTTTATGAGCACATCCGAAAGATTGAGTCAGCACATCATCTTCAGATGGACGAAGCTGCCGCAGATGCCTTCATAGTCGATGAAATGTCTCCTCCCACTAAACGCACATCACCGAAAGACATGGAATAAATGCAGAAAAATATGAGTGATTAATTAGAAGCATGGGTTTGCATAGAATCTCGGGGTTTGGAATAGACTTCATTCTTATATACTAGTCCTGAAAATATTTGGTCATTTCTTTTATTGAAGGGATGTACGCTTCAATTTTTCTGTCTCTTCAAAGCTTTTAACTTACACTTTCAAAAAGAACATGTGTTTACAACCAATATGTTTGTGTTTTATCTCAATGGTATAGGTTCCACCGCAGTTAGTGTTAGGGAAATTGATCACATAAATATGATAAGATATGACTTATTCACTCTTTGACCAGTTGAAAGAACATGTGGTGCCCCATGTTTGTTTTGGTAATTGATGACAATCTCTATGGACTAATGGTTGCCTTGAGTTATATTTGAAGGATTTGTCCATAGGCATTTCTTGGAGTAGCATTTCGTGGAGTCCATTTGTTGGTTTCAAGGAGTTTATGTGTTGACCAATGTGCTATTCAAGGAATTATCCAAAGATTGGTTATAGAGAAGACATGATACAAGGTTGATCAAGACTAAGTCAAAGAGTGGATCAAGTTGATCAACACACAAAGCGTACAAGATGTACTAAGAGGGATCAAGTGATCCCATGGTATGGTAAGTATTGTCCATTACGCTTTGTGTACTAACCCATGGTATACGCGAGAGTTCTATATGGGGTTAGGTATGTTTCCATGGGCTTGTGTCAAGAGGAAGATCACATACAGCCCATGGAGGATGACATCAAGTGGTGATCGTCATCAATATTGCGGTGTGCAAGTTCAAGTGATGCATCACGAAGAGATCAAGTGCTTGAAGCCTGCCGCCCATTATGGTGGCAATGGACTTGTGAAGATGTGCCAAAGAGTGGCTCGCCCATAGTGGAGTATGGGAGAGAAATCAAATAGTCTTCATCGAGCCAACGCAATCAAGAAAGGTGGTCCAACTTGAGGAAGTCAAAGATCGTCATGATCTAGCTCAAGTGGACTTTGTGCAAGGCAAAGGTTTGCCCTTGATAGGTTTTATATTTTACTGGTCTCAGAGTGGTAGTTGGGAGACCGGGTTATAGGATCGATTGCCGTTCTGTCAAGGGGGCTCTCAAGTAAGTAGCTTGATCGTATCATTCGTAAGGAGCTCAATGTTGGAAATATGCCCTAGAGGCAATAATAAAGTGGTTATTATTATATTTCCTTAATATGCTAGAATTGTATTTATTGGAAACTTAAATACATGTGTGAATACATAAGCAAATACCAAGTCCCTAGTATGCCTCTACTATACTAGCTCGTTCATTAAAAGATGGTTAAGGTTTCCTGACCATAGACATGAGTTGTCATTTGATCACGGGATCACATCATTAGGAGAATGATGTGATGGACAAGACCCAACCATTAGCGTAGCTTATGATCATTCAGTTTATTGCTATTGCTTTCTTAATGTCAAATACATGTTTCTTCGACCATGAGATCATGCAACTCCCGGACTCCGGAGGAATGCCTTGTGTGCCATCAAACGTCACAACGTAACTAGGTGATCATAAAGGTGCTCTACAGGTATCTCCGAAGGTGTCTGTTGAGTTGGCGTGAATCGAGATTGGGATTTGTCACTCCGTGTGATGGAGAGGTATCTCTGGGCCCTCTCAGTAATACAACATCACAAGAAGCTTGCAAGAAAAGTGACAAAGGAGTTAGTTACAGGATGATGTATTACGGAACGAGTAAAGAGACTTGCCGGTAACGAGATTGAACTAGGTATGGAGATACCGACGATCGAATCTCGGGCAAGTAACATATTGACGGAGAAAGGGACTACGTATGTTGTCATAAATGTTCGACCAATAAAGATCTTCGTAGAATATGTAGGAACCAATATGGACATCCAGATCCCGCTATTAGTTATTGACCGGATAAGCGTCTCGGTCATGTCTACATCATTCTCGAACCCGTAGGGTCCGCACGCTTAACGCTCGTTGACGATATAGTATTATGTGAGTTATGCATGTTGGTGATCGAATGTTGTTCGGAGTCCCGGATGAGATCAAGACATGACGAGGAGCTTCGGAATGGTCCGGAGGTAAAGATTGATATATAGGATGATATGGTTGGGCCAAGGGGTAAGGCCCACGAGGCCTTAAGACAGTACAGAAAGTGGGTTTTCGGAGGGCACGAGCTAGACGCCAAGTTTCCTGACGTCTACCCCCTATGCCTGACGCCGGAGTCCGTGGCATCTACGTAAACACCGGGAACCGTGGCGTTTGGTCCTGGAAGTCCAAGAAGGACTCTTCTTTGCATTCGGAACCGACTTTCGGGAGGCCTCCTCTCGAAGTTACGACCCCAGGGCTCAACATATAAATAGAGGAGTTGGGCTAGCACTCGGGACACATCAAGATTCACCAAGCCGTGTGCCGGCAACCCCGTCCCTCTAGTTTATCCTCTGTCATAGTTCCCGTTGTGCTTGGCGATGCCTTGCGGAGATTGTTCTTCACAACCAACATCACCACACCGTCATGCTGCCGGAACTCATCTACTACTTCGCCCCTCTTGCCGGATCAAGAAGGTGGGGACATCACCGAACTGAACTTGTGCTGAACGCGGAGGTGTCGTACGTTCGGTATTTAATCGAGACGGATCATGAAGGTGTACGGCTACATCAACCGCATTGATAAAAGCTTCCACTTAGCGATCTTCAAGGGTATGAAGATGCTCTCCCCTCTCGTAGCTATGCATCTCCATGGATAGATCTTGCGTGTGCATAGAAATTTTTTGTTTTCCATGCAAGGTTCCCTAACAGTGGTATCAAAGTCAGGTCTACGCGTAGATGATATGCACCAGTAGAACACAAAGGAGTTGTGGCGGTGATGTTCATACTGCTTACCACCAACGTCTTATTTTGATTTGGCGGTATTGTGGGATGAAGCGTCCCAGACCAACCTTACATGTCCACGTACATGAGACCGGTTCCACCGACTGATGCAACTTGTTTTGCATAAGGTGGCTGGCGTGTGTCTGTTTCTCTCACTTTAGTTGAATCGAATTTGACTATGGCCGGTCCTTGCAGAAGGTTAAAATAGCAAACTTTATAATCACCATTGTGGTTTTGCATAGGTAAGAACAGTTCTTGCTAGTTACCCACAACAGCCACGTAAAAATTGCAACAACAAAGTAGAAGACATGTAACTAGTTTTTGCAGGATATGTTGTGATGTGATATGGTCAGGACGTGATGTGATATATGTTGTTGTATGAGATGATCATGTTTTGTAATATCGACAACCGGCAGGAGCCTTAGGGTTGTCTTTTAATTATTGTATGACCTGTGTGTCAATCATTAAACGCTGTGTAATTGCTTTACTTTATCGCTATGCGTTAGCAATAGTTGTAGAAGCAATAGTTGTAGAAGCAATAGTTGGCAAGACGACTTCGGCGCAACGATGGAGATCAAGGTGTCGCGACGGTGACGATGGAGATCGTGACGTTGCTTTGGAGATGGTGATCAAAAGCACAAGATGATGATGGCCATATCATGTCACATATTTTGATTGCATGTGATGTTTATCCTTTATGCATCTTATTTTGCTTAGAACAACAGCAGCATGATAAGATGATTCCTTCACTTAATTTCAAGATAAAAGTGTTCTCCCCGAGTATGCACCATTGCTAAAGTTCGTTGTTTCGAAGCACCTTGTGATGATCGGGTGTGATAGACTCTACGTTCACATACAACGGGTGTAAGACAATTTTGCACATGCAGAATACTTGGGTTAAACTTGACGAGCCTAGCATGTACAGACATGGTCTCGGAACATTGGAGACCGAAAGGTCGAACATGAGTCATATAGCAGATATGATCAACATGAAGATGTTCACCATTGAAGACTACTCCATCTCACGTGATGATCGGACATGGTTTAGTTGATTTGGATCATGTATTACTTACACAAATTGAGGGATGTTGATTTAAGTGGGAGTTCATTTTTATTAATTAAACTAACACTACTAGGGAAATGCTTATAGGTAGGACATTAGTAGTAGTGATGGTTACGTGGCCAGCGCTGTTGACACTTCGTAGTAGCGCTGGGCAACAGAAAGCGCTGCAGGTAACAAAGTATCAATAGTGTTGGGCCACCAGGCAGCGCTACTGCTAAGTGGTCCCATGTCCACCAGTAGGGCTTACACGTAGTAGTAGCGGTTGGCTGAGGCAAGCGGTACTACTAGGGACTTAGCAGTAGCGCTGGCCGGGCAGCCAGCGCTACTGTTATTGATACCTTATCCTTGATACGTCCATTTTGCATCATGTTTCCCTACTGTTATTTATGTTGTTTTATTGTATAATAATGCTTTTTGGAGTAATAATGCCTTTTCTCTCATAATATGCAAGGTATGCACCAAGGGGGAGAATTCCGGCAGCTGGAAATCTGGACCTGAAAAAGCCACGTCAAGCTACCTATTCTGCACAACTCCAAATAATCTGAAACTTCCCAAGGATTTTTATGAAATATTTAAGAACTATTAGAGCAAATAAG
Organism: Aegilops bicornis; assembly: GCA_021605145.1. NCBI lineage: Eukaryota > Viridiplantae > Streptophyta > Magnoliopsida > Poales > Poaceae > Aegilops > Aegilops bicornis. The sequence goes on along the minus strand of CM038673.1, from coordinate 779,151,896 downwards.
TACCAGAGTGGGGCCACTAAGTGGGCACAACCCACCTGGGCGTGCCAGGAGGCCCAGGCGCGCCCTGGTGGGTGCTGCCCTCCTTGGCCCACCTCCGGTGCCCATCTTTCGAGGCGGAACTTGAGCAGGAGCGATTCCGCCAGGAGGACTTCCCTCCCATAGGGGGGAAATCATCGTCATCATCATCACCAACAACTCTCCCATATTGGGGAGGGCTATCTTCATCAACATCTTCAACAGCACCAACTCCTCTCAAACCCTAGTTCATCTCTTGTGTTCAATCTTTGTACCAAAACCATAGATTGGTGCTTGTGGGTAACTAGTTGTGTTGATTACATCTTGTAGTTGATTACTATATGGTTTATTTGGTGGAAGATTATATGTTCAGATCCATTATGCTATTTAATACCCCTCTGATCTTGAGCATGATTATCATTTGTGAGTAGTTACTCTCGTTCTTGAGGTCACGGGAGAAATCATATTGCAAGTAATCCCGTGAACTTGATATGTGTTCGATATTTTGATGATATGTATGTTGTCATTCTCTTAGTGGTGTCATGTGAGCGTCGACTACATGACACTTCACCATATTTGGGCCTAAGGGAATGCATTGTGGAAGTAGTTATTAGATGGTGGGTTGCGAGAGTGATGTAAGTTTAAACCCCAGTTTATGCGCTATTCCGTAAGGGACCAATTGGATCCAAAAGTTTAATGCTATGCTTATAATTTATTCTTAATACTTTTCTCGTAGTTGTGGATGCTTTTGAGAGAGTTAATCATAAGTAGGAGGTTTGTTCAAGTAAGAACAGCACCTAAGCACCGGTCCACCCACATATCAAATTATCAAAGTACCGAACACGAATTAAGCCAACATGATGAAAGTGACTAGATGAAATTCCCGTGTACCCTCAAGAACACTTTGCTTATCATAAGAGACCGTTTTGGCCTGTCCTTTGCCTCAAAAGGATTGGGCTACCTTGCTGCACTTTGTTACTATTATCGTTACTTGCTCGTTACAAGTTATCTTGCTATCAAACTACTATGCTACTTACAATTTTAGCACTTGCAGACAATACCTTGCTTAAAACCACTTGTCATTTCCTTCTGCTCCTCGTTGGGTTCAACACTCTTACTTATCGAAAAGGCTACAATTGACTCCATATACTTGTGGGTCATCAATCCTCCCCCCTCGCGCCAGCCCGAACACTCACTTTCTTCCCACACACTCTCGTCCTGCAGCCGCCCGATATGCCACCTCCCTCTCTTCTCCTTCCATCCCTCCCTTCTCCGTCCCTCCCTGCGACCTCCCCCTCTCCCTCCATCGTCCGCTGCCGCCTCTCCCTCCTTCGTCCCTTCCCCTTCTCCCTCCTGCTCCCTCCCCCTCTCCCTCCATCCCTCTCTCCCTCCCAGCCCTCTCCCTCCCTCCGATCCCTCCTGCATTGCATGCATACACAGATGGATAGATAGATCAATGGATATATAGATAGATAGATAGATATATAGATAGATAGATAGATGATTATAACTATGGAATTTTTGATATATTGTATGTAGATAGACAAATGGATGGATGGATATATAGATAGATGGATGGATGGATAGATGTTAGGGCTAGAATTAGGGTATTTTTAGTAAATGTATAGGTCTTTTCAATTTTTAGGGTTAGAACAAGGTTTTACAAATTATTAGGGTTAGAACTAGGTTTTTAAAATTTGTTTTCTGTTTTAGCCATATGATTTCACTAAGTCCTAATAATGTTTTTCTTCATATTTTGTTTTTGTAGAAATCAAGGAGCCCCTGCATTATCCGGGCCGACGTCGTCCCCGTCACCGACTGATGTCTACTACACAACCTTCTTCTTGTAGACGTTGTTGGGCCTGCAAGTGCACAAGTTTGTAGGACAGTAGCAAATTTCCCTCAAGTGGATGACCTAAGGTTTATCAATCCGTGGGAGGCGAGGGATGAAGATGGTCTCTCTCAAGCAACCCTGCAACCAAATAACAAAGAGTCTCTTGTGTCCCCAACACACCCAATACAATGGTAGATTGTATAGGTGCACTAGTTCGGCGAAGAGATGGTAAGAGGCATGCTATCATCATAACAACTTTGCATATCAAAACTTGGGATGCTAAAAATATAATCTTCATTAAACATAGCATCCCCAAGCTTGGGACAAACAATAATTTCAGCAAATATATTCTCAAATATTTCATCCTCATCAAACATAGCTTCCCCAAGCTTGGGCCCTTTCATATCATAAGCATAATCACTCTCATAATTAAAAATATGGATAGCACCAATAGTATAGCAATTATCATCATCACAATGAGTAGTAGGAGCAACATCATTTGGGAGGGATAACTTTCTACCTTTGTTGCTCCTTCTTTTCTTTTTCTCCTTCACATTATGTGTGGGTTCAACCTTCCTCTTTGAGCTCCTTATCGATTTAGATTGGTTGAATAGAAAGCTCCTCCTCGTTACCTGATTCATCATAAGAAATAATAGGAGGATATTGGGAAATCTCTTCCCTTTCATTAGTGTTCTCTTCTTCTTCTATTTGCTTTCTTTTCTTTAGGTAATTGGCAATATAAGGATTTTCAATGCAATTCACCGCACAATACATATAAATTTTCTCTAGATCAAAATCAAGAAATCTATCAAGATTAAATTTTGGAATACCCTCAGTTATACGCTTTCATTTCTTCATACCCCAAAAGAAGACTAAGCTCTTTATGATGCCCAAGGGTAATCAAGTTATCACAATTTATGGACACGATTCGATCATGAAACAATTTGCATTGGAGATTTAAATGACCACGTTCATTGCAAAGTTCACAAGGGGCACGAAAAATATTGAATCTTTCAGCACAATCATCAAGACTTTCTTGCAAACCTTTGATTTCTAAATACTTATGCTTCTTGCAATATCTATCTTCCCTATTTGGTGTGTACTTGCAAACCCGATTCACTCCACAAAAATCGACATGCTTATAAGAGATATTTTCATCATAACTAGTGCAATCATCATTAGTACTATGGATATTCAAAGAGTTCATACTAACAACATTGCAATCATGCTCATCATTCAAAGATTTAGTACCAAGCATTTTAATGCATTCTTCTTCTAGCAATTGAGCACAATTTTCCTTTCCATCATACTCACGAAAGATATTAAAAAGACGAAGCGTATGAGACAAACTTAACTCCATTTTTTTTCTTTTATAAACTAAACTAGTGATAAAACAAGAAACAAAAAGATTCGATTGCAAGATCTAAAGATATACCTTCAAGCACTCACCTCCCCGGCAACGGCGCCAGAAAAAAGTTTGATGTCTACTACACAACCTTCTTCTTGTAGATGTTGTTGGGCAAGTGCACAGGTTTGTAGGACAGTAGCAAATTTCCCTCAAGTGGATGACCTAAGGTTTATCAATCCGTGGGAGGCATAGGATGAAGATGGTCTCTCTCAAGCAACCCTACAACCAAATAACAAAGAGTCTCTTGCGTCCCCAACACACCCAATACAATGGTAGATTGTATAGGTGCACTAGTTCGGTGAAGAGATGGTGATACAAGTGCAATATGGATTGTATATAAAGTTTTTTGTAATCTGAAAATATAAAAACAGAAAGGTAATTAAAGATAAAAGTTAGCGTAAACGTTAATGAAAATCTAGGAAACAATTCATAGTGTTCATAATATCACTAGTGAAAGTTCTATCAACAATAATAACATAGATAGATCATATAACAATCCCTCAAAGATGCAACAAAGAGTCACTCCAAAGCCACTAATAGCGGAGAACAAACGAAGAGATGATGGTAGGGTACGAAACCACCTCAAAGTTATTCTTTAGGATCAATCTATTCAAAATTTCGTACTAGAATAACACCTTAAGACACAAATCAACCAAAACCCTAATGTCACCAAGATACTCCATTGTCACCTCAAGTATCCGTGGGCATGATTATACGATATGCATCATACAATCTCAGATTCATCTATTCAACCAACACAAAGTACTTCAAAGAGTGCCCCAACATTTCTCTGGAGAGTCAAGACGAAAACGTCTGCCAACCCCTATGCATAGGTTCATGGGTGGAACCCGCAAGTTGATCACCAAAACATACATCAAGTGGCACGTGATATCCCATTGTCACCATAGATAAGCACGTCAAGACATACATCAAGTGTTCTCAAATCCTTAAAGACTCAATCCGACAAGACAACTTCAAAGGGAAAACTCAATTCATCACATGAGAGTAGAGGGGGGAGAAACATCATAAGATCCAACTATAATAGCAAAGCTCGCGATACATCAAGATCGTGCCATAGAGAGAACACGAGAGAGAATGAGATCAAACACATAGCTACTGGTACATACCCTCAGCCCCGAGGGTTAACTACTCCATCCTTGTCATGGAGAGCGCCGGGATGATGAGGATGACCACCGATGATGGATTCCTCCCACGTAGGTGCCGTGAACGGCTCCCCGAGAGGTTTTTGGTGTCTCTGAGAGGCTTGCGCGGCGTGAACTCCCGATCTATCTTCTTTTCGATATTTTTAGGGTACGTAGGCTTATATAGGCGAAAGAAGTTGGTCGGGGGAGCCTCGAGGGGCCCACAAGAGTGGAGGGCGCGCCAAGGGGGGTGGGCGCGCCCCCCTATCTTGTGGCTTCCTCGATGCTTCCCCGGCTTGCACTCAAGTTTCTGGGTCACGTTTGCTTCCAAAATCACGCTTTGAAGGTTTCATTCCGTTTGGACTCCGTATGATATTCCTTTTCTTCGAAATAATTAAACAGGCAATAAAACAACAATATGGGCTGGGCCTCCGGTTAATAGGTTAGTCCCAAAAGTAATATAAAAGTGTATAATAAAGCCCGTAATCATTCAAAACAGATAATAAAATAGCATGAATGCTTCATAAATTATAGATACGTTGGAGACGACGTAATCCCCAAGCTTAATTCCTCAGTCCTCGAGTAGGTAAATGATAAAAGAAAGAATTTATGAAGTGTGAATGCTAGAAGGTGCACAAGTTTGATCAATGATAATTTCAATCACCTTTTCTAGCATGATTATATGTCATAACAGTAGTTCATCTCATAAAAATTCTCACGAACAAGCAACAAACTTTTCACATGTTAAAGCATAGACCGTAAACTTTCTTGAAAACTAGAAAACTTCATTCTTGGTCATCAAACAATTACAATTCATCTTATCTCAGAGCTTTGATTTAGCAAACTTCACATACTCAACTATCATATAGTCTTCTACAATTGCTAACACTCACGCGATACTAATGGTTATGGAGTTTTAATCGGACACTAAGAAAGATAGGGGCTTATAGTGTTGCCTCCGAACGTATTGACCTTTGGGTGATGTCAACAATAATAGTTCATGCTAACTTACATCCAATTGGATATATATATATATATATATATCAGGATCTTTCCAACACGAGGTGCTTGCCAAAGGATAAAAAGAAAAAGGGAAAGGTGAAAATCACCATGACTCTTGCATAAAAGTAAAAGATAGGCCCTTCGCAGAGGGAAGCAGGGATTTGCAGAGGTGCCAGAGCTCAATTTTGAACTAGAGATAAATAATTTTGAGAGGTATGATCTCATTGTCAACATAACAACCAAGAATTCCAAATATCTTCCATACTACATACATTATAGGCGGTTCCCAAATAGATGGTAAAAGTTTTTACTCCCCCTCCACCAACAATCATCAATCCATGGCTTGCCCGATACAACGGGTGCCTCCAACTAAAATCAAACCTGGGGGAGTTTTGTTTGCAATTATTTTTGATTTGATTTTGATCTTTTGATCATGGGACTGGGCATCCCGGTTACTAGCCATTTTACTCGTGAATGATGAGCAGAGTCCACTCATCTTGAGAATAACCCACATAGCATGAAAGATATCGACAACCCCTAGTCGCTACATGAGCGATTCGCATACAAAACAGATTATTATTTGAAGGTTTAGAGTTTGGCACATGCAAATTTACTTGGAACAGCAGGTAAATACACATATAGGTAGGTATGGTGGACACTCATGCAACACTGGGTTTAAGGATATTTGGAAGCACAAGTAGTATCTCTACTTGGTGCAAGGAATTTTGGCTAGCATGAGGGGGAAAAGCAAGCTCAACATGTTGGAATGATCCATGACAATATACTTTAACTGAGATGTGAGAAAACATAACCCATTACGTTGTCTTCCTTGTCCAACATCAACTCTTTAGCATGTCATACTTAATGAGTGCTCACAATTATAAAAGATGTCTAAGATAGTATTATATGTGAAATCTCTCTTCCTTCAATAAATTCACAACCTCTAATTCTTAGATGTGGAGTCATTACTCCCTATGGGATAAGCAAATTCAACATATATAATTTCAGATTTATGACATTCAACTCATTCAACAATTTACTCATAGGATATAAGTGAAGCACACGAGTAAATGAAAAAACTACTCCAAAAAGATATAAGTGAAGACCAATGAGTAGCTAAATAATTATATAACTATGCGAAGACTCTCTCTCATTAAAGAATTTCAGATCTTGGTATCTTATTCAAACAGCAAGCAAAACAAAATAAAATGACATTGCAAAGATAGCACAACTCATGTGAAGAAGCAAAAATTTAGGCTCAACCGATACTAACCGATAGTTGTTGAAGAAGAAAGGTGGGATGCCTACCGGGGCATCCCCAAGCTTAGATGCTTGAGACTTCTTGAAATATTATCTTGGGGTGCCTTGGGCATCCCCAAGCTTAGGCTTTTGTGTCTCCTTAATTCCTTTAATATCTCGGTTTCTCTATTTCTCAAAAAGCTTCATCCACAACAAACTCAACAAGAACTCGTGAGATAGGTTAGTATAAACCAATGCAAAACCTTATCATTTTCTACTGTAACAAATCACTAAAATTATTATTCAACATTTCATACTAAATGCCTCTGCATATTTAACACTCCTATCCTCAAATAGAATCATTGAACAAGCAAACATATGCAAACAATGCAACCATAACAGCAATCTGCCAAAACAGTATAGTCTGTAAAGAATGCAAGATTCATCATACTTCCCTAACTCCAAAAATTATTAAAGAAACTTTCCACTGTAATAAATTTATCATATCTAAATATGCAAAAAGTTTCAACATTATACCATTCTCTGACTTTTCTAGGGAATTTTTGCGACAGCGGTAAACTTTCTGTTTTCAAACAGCAATATGTATACTAGCAAAATAAGCATGGCAAAGGCTATCCTTGACATTTTTATTGAAAATAAAGATGCAAAACACTATTATAAATAACAAAAGAAAATGACGCTCCAAGCAAAACACCCGTCATGTGGTGAATAAAAATATAGCTCCAAGTAAAGTTACCAATGAACGAAGACGAAGGAGGGGATGTCATCCGGGACATCCCCAAGCTTAGGCTCTTGGTTGTCCTTGAATATTACCTTGGGGTGCCTTGGGCATCCCCAATCTTAGGCTCTTGCCACTCCTTATTCCATAGTCCATCGAATCTTTACCCAAAACTTGAAAACTCCACAACACAAAACTCAACAGAAAACTCGTAAGCTCCGTTAGTATAAGAAAATAAAACCACCACTTGGGTACTATAATGAACTCATTCTAAATTCATATTGGTGTAATATCTAATGTATTCCAACTTATCTACGGTTCATATCCTCCGATACTACTCATAGATTCATCAAAATAAGCAAACAACACATAGAAAACAGAATCATCAAAAGCAGTAATAAATTGTAGTAATCTGTATCAAACGTATACTTCTTGAACTCCAAATATCCTACAAAATTAGGAAGTCCTAAGCAATTTGTGTAGCAATCCAGAGGAAAAAGAATTAGATCAGAATCACATTTATGTGAATTAACAAAACTAATTGACTGGGTGCAAAAGTTTCTGATTCTCAGCAGGATCAACACAACTATCACCGTAAGCTATCCTAAAGGTCTTACTTGGCACTTTATTGAAACAAAAGCTATAAAACATGATTACTAAAGTAGCATAATCATGTGGACACACAAAAACAGTAAGGATAAATATTGGGTTGACTCCCAACAAGCGCTTTTCTTTAATGCCTTTCTAGCTAGGCATGACGATGACAATGATGCTCACATAAAAGATAAGAATTGAAACATAACGGAGCATCATGAAGCATATGAATAGCACATTTAAGTCTAACCCACTTCCTATGCATAGGTATCTTGTGAGCAAACAACTTATGAGAACAATAATCAACTAGCATAGGAAGGCTAAACAAGCATAACTTCAAAACTTTAAGCACATAGAGAGGAAACTTGATATTATTGCAATTCCTACAAGCATATGTTCCTCTCTCATAATAATTTTCAGTAGCATCATGAATGAATTCAACAATATAACCAGCACCTAAAGCATTCTTTTCATGATCTACAAGCATAGAAAATTTACTACTCTCCACAAAAGCAAAATTCTTCTCATTCGGAATAGCGGGAGTATCATAAGAGACTTGAACACTAAAAATTGTTTCCACATTAAAAGAGTAATGTTCAGAAAAAGGGTAATCATAATCATGACAAGATTTATAAATATAATCATCACTACTTTTTATAGCATAAGTTTCATCACAATAATCATCATAAGTAGCAACTTCGTTCTCATCACAATCAATTGAAACCTCTCCCAAGATAGTGGAATCACTAAATAAAGTTGACACTCCACTTTCATATTCATCACAATAAGATTCAACATCCTCCAAAATAGTGGGATAACTACTTCCTAAAGTTGACACTCTTCCAAACCCACTTTCATCAATATAATCATCATAGGCAAGAGGCATGCTATCATCATAACAACTTTGCATATCAAAACTTGGGATGTTAAAAATATCATCTTCATTAAACATAGCATCCCCAAGCTTGGGACAAACATTAATTTCAGCAAATATATTCTCAAATATTTCATCCTCATCAAACATAGCTTCCCCAAGCTTGGGCCCTTTCATATCATAAGCATAATCACTCTCATCATTAAAAATATGGATAGCACCAATAGTATAGCAATTATCATCATCACAATGAGTAGTAGGAGCAACATCATTTGGGAGGGATAACTTTCTACCTTTGTTGCTCCTTCCTTTCTTTTTCTTCTTCACATTATGTGTGGGTTCAACCTTCCTCTTTGAGCTCCTTATTGACGAGATTGGTTGAATAGAAAGCTCCTCCTCGTTACCTGATTCATCATAAGAAATAATAGGAGGATATTGGGAAATCTCTTCCCTTTCATTAGTGTTCTCTTCTTCTTCTATTTGCTTTCTTTTCTTTAGGTAATTGGCAATATAAGGATTTTCAATGCAATTCACCGCACAATACATATAAATCTTCTCTAGATCAAAATCAAGAAATCTATCAAGATTAAATTTTGGAATACCCTCAGTTATATCGCTTCATTTCTTCATACCCCAAAAGAAGACTAAGCTCTTTATGATGCCCAAGGGTAATCAAGTTATCACAATTTTTTGACACGATTCGATCATGAAACAATTTGCATTGGAGATTTAAATGACCACATTCATTGCAAAGTTCACAAGGGGCACGAAAAATATTGAATCTTTCAGCACAATCATCAAGACTTTCTTGCAAACCTTTGATTTCTAAATACTTATGCCTCTTGCAATATCTATCTTCCCTATTTGGTGTGTACTTGCAAACCCGATTCACTGCACAAAAATCGACATGCTTATAAGAGACATTTTCATCATAACTAGTGCAATCATCATTAGTACTATGGATATTCAGAGAATTCATACTAACAACATTGCAATCATGCTCATCATTCAAAGATTTAGTACCAAGCATTTTAATGCATTCTTCTTCTAGCAATTGAGCACAATTTTCCTCTCCATCATACTCACGAAAGATATTAAAAAGACGAAGCGTATGAGACAAACTTAACTCCATTTTTTTCTTTTATAAACTAAACTAGTGATAAAACAAGAAACAAAAAGATTCGATTGCAAGATCTAAAGATATACCTTCAAGCACTCACCTCCCCGGCAACGGCGCCAGAAAAGAGCTTGATGTCTACTACACAACCTTCTTCTTGTAGATGTTGTTGGGCCTGCAAGTGCATAGGTTTGTAGGACAGTAGCAAATTTCCCTCAAGTGGATGACCTAAGGTTTATCAATCCGTGGGAGGCGAGGGATGGAGATGGTCTCTCTCAAGCAACCCCGCAACCAAATAACAAAGAGTCTCTTGTGTCCCCAACACACCCAATACAATGGTAGATTGTATAGGTGCACTAGTTCGGCGAAGAGATGGTGATACAAGTGCAATATGGATGGTAGATAATGGTTTTTGTAATCTGAAAATATAAACACAGAAAGGTAACTAATGATAAAAATGAGCGTAAACAGTATTGCAATGCTAGGAAACAAGGCATAGGGTTCATACTTTCACTAGTGCAATTTCTCTCAACAATAATAACATAGATAGATCATATAACAATCCCTCAGCATGCAACAACGAGTCACTCCAAAGCCACTAATAGCGGAGAACATACGTAGAGATTATGGTAGATACGAAACCACCTCAAAGTTATTCTTTCGGATCAATCTATTCAAGAGTTTGTACTAGAATAACACCTTAAGACACAAATCAACCAAAACCCTAATGTCACCTAGATATTCCAGTGTCACCTCAAGTATCTGTGGGCATGATTATACGATATGCATCACACAATCTTAGATTCATCTATTCAACCAACACAAAGTACTTCAAAGAGTGCCCCAAAGTTTCTACCGGAGAGTCAAGAGGAAAACGTGTGCCAACCCCTATGCATAGGTTCATGGGCGGAACCCGCAAGTTGATCACCAAAACATACATCAAGTGGCACGTCATATCCCATTGTCACCACAGATAAGCACGGCAAGGCATACATCAAGTGTTCTCAAATCCTTAAAGAATCAATCCGACAAGACAACTTCAAAGGGAAAACTCTATTCATCACAAGAGAGTCGAGGGGGGAGAAACATCATAAGATCCAACTATAATTGCAAAGCTCACGATACATCAAGATCGTGCCATAGAGAGAACACGAGAGAGAGAGAGAGAGATCAAACACATAGCTACTGGTACATACCCTCAGCCCCGAGGGTGAACTACTCCCTCCTTGTCATGGAGAGCGCCGGAATGATGAGGATGACCACTGGTGATGGATTCCCCCTAGGTGTCTTTGCACGGGCTCCGAGAGGTTTTGGTGGATACAGAGGCTTGGCAAGTGCTGGAACTCCCGATCTATCTTCTTTTCGATGTTTTTAGGGTACGTAAGCTTATATAGGCGAAAGAAGTCGGTCGGGGGAGCCTCGAGGGGCCCACAAGAGTGGAGGGCGTGCCCAGGGGGGTGGGCGCGCCCCCTATCTTGTGGCTTCATCGATGCTTCCCCGGCTTGCACTCCAAGTTTCTTGGGTCACGTTCGTTCCAAAAATCACGCTGCCGAAGGTTTCATTCCGTTTGGACTCCGTTTGATATTCCTTTTCTTCGAAATACTAAAACAGGCAATAAAACAACAATATGGGCTGGGCCTCCGGTTAATAGGTTAGTCCCAAAAGTAATATAAAAGTGTATAATAAAGCCCGTAATCATTCAAAACAGATAATAAAATAGCATGAATGCTTCATAAATTATAGATATGTTGGAGACGTATCACCGACCCCCTCCGACCTCGAGGTGAGACCAGCCAAATCCCCATGTCGATGATGATGTAGGTGTTTGGATAGATGTAGTGGAGTAGTCTATGAGTAGTTGTGACAAGGTGATGACCAGCCAAACACCTCCAAGTGGCCTATGTTTTGCCAGAGTGTCAATTAATTTCCATTCCGAAAAATTTTAGGTGCTTGATATGTCCTTTCTAGCAAAGGTCATGCCAGATTATTCTATGAATTTTGGCATGACTAGTGCTAGAATATGTAGGAAATATCAAGTCGCCCGGATTTTCTAGAAAGATAATTAAACGACATTTCGGGTTGACTTTAAGTTTGTCGAGAAAAGAAGAATCCCGACTATTGTCATTGGGGGTCGTTTCTCCTTCTTCTCCTTGTGCTAGACCTTTGTTATGCACTAGGGGATGGAGGAGTAACGACGATTACCGACGGTCGAAAAATCAGTGAGTGAGTGTCCACCATATACACCACATGAGATGAGCTGATAGTTTTCAAGAAAAAACTCAACAAATCGATAGTCAACCCGTGATGAATAATAATGATCTAATTTAGTTTTTGTAGTACATATATTGAATTTTACAAGTTTAATCTTTGAATTATGGACACAGGAAATGTTTGACGGTGACGATAGGATCCCGGAGTGCGACTAGTGCGGCGACGACCGGGGTCTATGCGACAGGCCTCACCTGGTAGACGGTCGGCGCTTCAGTGTTAAGCTTGATGAGACCTTCGATGTTGAAACGGTATGCAACGATAAGTCTTTTTTCGTAATTAAGCATGACTTATGCTTCTTCAACGTGTAATTTTCATTTTTTACAATTCGACTAGCTTATCCCATGCCATGCAAGACGCTATGTCTTGGCGCATCTGGATTTCGAAGATCATGAAAATATTGAGACAAAGATAATTCATCTCAGGGCCCATCATGGTTATGATTTTGCTGTAAAGCTATACAATCCAGAGAGCGTAACCCATTTTGGCTGCTCGAATTGGGAAGCACTGTGCAAGACATGATTTTCAGGAGGGTATGTATGTCACCTTCGATCTTGGTGATCATGACGATGGCATTTGGGTCCTTGTTGATACGCTTCCACTTCTACCTCTATGTGAGTTTCTCAACCATATTAAAGTATTTTATATTGCTTATTTCAAAATAGTTGATAGCTTATTTTCATTCTTGAAAAAATATATGGAAGATGGTAGACAGAACCTACTACACTGATGGCGCAGAATTAACTTATCAGGAGAAATATCATATTATCTCATTTATTAATGTTGTTGAGAATTACAATATCAATTATCAAACTCTTGCACATTATGGTCAATACGTGCCACTAGTGCATGTGTTGAACTACGGTAACATCCATGGAGATGGCATGGTAAGATTTTTTACTATTACGACATCCGTGCATCTTTTGCATAAATTCTTCTAAAGCTAAACTACATTGCTAACTACGAAGTTTTTACTATGTTTCTAAACAGAAAATCCCGAAGGATTGTGTGCCTGATCTGATGCTTCCGAAAGGTCGTCTTGATGTTATGAGCTTACGGCCAGGTCATCTTAGGCTTCACAGTTGTCCATACCAGATTTCTAAAATCGATGAAGACATGACAATCAAATATTGAAAAAAATGTATGAACAATCATAGGGAGCTACTTGGAAGCAACATTGTGCGAAGCGCAAGAATTGAAGACAGGATAATCTCCATTCTCCATAATGGAGAGTCGGACCTATCTTGTTTTATGCTATTTTACCTTAAAGAGGGTAGTTAGGTCCTAGCTAATACTCATGATCATGTGCTAAGAACAATCAAGTAGGGTTGGTTAGATAATTACGATGATGATGAGTATGACTTGTTATTATGATAACGAATAGAAGTTGTATGATGATGAGTAGGACTTGTTATTATGATAACAATGATGAATTATTTATTATTATGATGATGTATGATGCTAAGTTGTTATATGAGCATGATGACACTATTCTGATCCCAGGATTAGAATAACTATTTGGATCACGATCTGGCCTATATAGGACCCGATGAGGATTTTTCCGAACTCGCGAAACGGGCAGTGACGGTAAAAAATAGAAAAGCCCACCCCACCTCGCGCTCCCCCCGATCCACCACCTTCCCCAGTCCCCCACCTTCCCCGATCCCCCACATCTCCCAGACTCCCACCTCCCGCCCCCAACGGCGACGCGCCCGCCGCCCCGTCCCCAACCGGCGGCTCCGCCGCTACCCCGCCACGCCCCAACCGGAGACACCGCCGCCCCTAGATCCCACCGCCGCCGCCACCTGCGCTCATCGTCGGTGTTGTGGTCCCCATCTTCCCCCGCCGCCGCGCCCAGCCTCCCACGCGCTCGCCTCCTGCCTCTACGCACCGCCGCCCTACCTCTCGCGCACCATCGTCCCCCATCCAGCCATCCCACGCGTCGCCGCTTCACCTCCGTGCGACGCTGCCTTCTTCCACTGCGGGGACGCCCTCTCTCTCCCGGAGAACCTCGGGGCGCCAGATCCGGTGAGGATTCTACACTGGCCTCCACTCGCCGGCGACCACTAGCCCACGTGCGGGTTGGGTGCTATCCTGCAGCTGGCCGCGCGCCTTCCCCGAACTCCTCCTTCCTACCCACCGCCGTCGTTCTCCCACCCCGCCACGGTGACAACCGGCATGGATGGGCTCGCTCAGTTCCCTTGCTGATCGTGTGCCAACATGTTTTCAGCCAATAACACCTCCGGCCTCCGGTCACACAGCCGCCGGCGGCTCCCTTTCGCTGCAGCTGCTCGTGCTCCTCCGTGGAGGCTTCTCGCCCTCGCCACGCTGCACCCCCCGCCTCGGCTTCCCTGAGCACCAATCAGCCGCAAGCTGGCCATATGGTCGCCATCCCTCTCGTGTTTCCTGTTGTGGCTCCTATCAGCGACCTTCCCTGGCGAATCTCATCGACCTGCACAAGTCTCGCCACTCCTCTATCCAATGCTACAGGAGAACCGGGTCAGGGTGCAAAAAAAGTAGCGACGTTGATCTTCTCAGGAACAGGAAACTCTCTCTTTTTCTACTGATGGACACCATGCCTGATGCGAGCGATGACATTGCCCAGTCGCTGCGGTGGCTTGAGCAACCGTAAATGATGGTGGAGACAGAATATGAAGTTAACTGAAGTCCAACTCTTGCGTTGGACAAGGTCCATCCAGTTCGTGGTTGACAAAGTTTGACACTCCATGGCCGTGCCTGTTACTTTTAATACAAAAAAATGAATGGTTGACGAGAAATACATTCAAGGAAATTCAAACATTATGTTCCAAAAAAGTTCACTTATACAAAGTGTTTGAATGTTGGAAAAAAGACAAAAAAAAAAGGGTTGGGAAAAAGAGAGAAGAAAAATTGACATTAAAAAACAAGCCAAAATTATTTTACCAAAAAAAGAGTTTGCCCCAAAAAATAAACTCTAGAAGTTCACAAAACCAAAAAAGCCAATAAGTTTAAAGACAAAACAATAGACACATTTTCCCATCTTTGAAAGTAAACCAAGAAGTTCAGTTTTAAAATACATAGCAGGTCAATGTTTATAAAAACATCAGAAATTTTTGTAGCTAAAGAAAAGCAAGAAGTTCAAATAAGCATAACACATTACTTCAATGTTTTTTGAGTACATGGTTTTACCGTTTCAAAAATTGGAAAAGAAAAGTATTACAAATTTAAAAACTAGAATCACTAGCTGAGATCCTCCCAAACTCGTCGAAAAAAAAGACACGATATTAAACTACCCAAATCCACCATACGACCCAACCGACGATGCACCCCACCTCCCGCACTATCTACCCCCGGTCCAACTTGCGATGATCCGCAAAGACCATGCCTAACTCAAGCGACGCCATCGCGCCTACCAACCAACCACCGATATGACGGCTAAGACTGTGGTATATGCGAAGCAGAGATGTAAAAGCAAAACGACCATTTCGGCAAAATTAAAAATCCAAAATAATCATAAGTTCAACTAGGGAAACCTGTGAAGTTCGATTTAACCAAAATAACAAAGTTCATATAAGCAAGTTAGGTTCACAGGGACATCCCCTATCCCTCAAAGTTGAACATGACATGCTCTCTACAAATTAAAGAGATGTTTTTTATGGCAGAAATATTCCTTAGCAGTACAAAAATTATAGAAAAAATTGGATTTTCCCTGTTCCTAGAAAAAAACCTTAAGGTTCAAATTCAAATAACAAAAAAGTTCAATGTTTGTTACAAACCCAAGAAGGTCAAATTAATAAAATAGAGCAGTTCAAAAGGATTGTAAAAATATGAATTTTCCCCGTTTCAAAAAAGTATAGAAATTCAAATTTAAATAATGGAAAGGTTTGATGTATATTACAAAACTAAGACTTTTCCGGTTACAAATGAATAACACCTAGAAGTTCAAATAAAAATGAAGTAGTTCAATGTGTATAAAAAAAACTCGAAGTTTCCTCGTTACTGAAGAATAAAACCTAGAAGTGAAATTAATAATAATAAAGCACATCACCCCCCTACCATCACCTAAAATTCATGAAGTTCATATTAAAGTAACGAAGTAGTTCGATGTATACGGCAAAGAAAGGTATGAAGTTCAATTTAAAAAAATAAAAAAAATAAAAGTATGAAGTTCAATTTTAATAAATTGTTCGATGCTTATTTAAAAACCATATTTTTCTAAGAATAAAAGTAAGAATTTCAAATTAAAATAATAGAGAAGATCGAAAGTAATAAAAAATTCATGTTTCAACTCCAACAAAACGGGTGAGGAATTGCGAAAAAAATGTGACAGAAGTTCGATATGAAAAAAACAGGAAGTTCAACTACTACACGGAATGTGTTTCAGATGAGAATAAAAAAGTTAAGAGCCGTTCAATGCATATAAAAAACTTGGATATTTTATCGTACTAAAGCGACACAGAGAGAAGTTCAAAGTGATAATAACAAGAAGTTCACATACTACATGGTGTGTGTTTCACATGAGAAAAAAGAATAAAAGAGCAAAGTCTAAAAAAAATTGTTGCTAGAAGTTCAAGTGCTCGGCCTGAGAAAGTTCAAAAATTCTTGTGAGAGAGGTTGAACAAAAATACGTGACAGAAGTTCAAGGTAAAAACAGCAGGAAGTTCAACTACTACATTTAAATGCATTTCAGATAAGAATATAAGCATAGAAAACTAAAAGCTTCAAAGGTTTGTTGTAAGAAGTTCACGTGCTCCTCCCGGTGAAGTTTGAGATCTCTAGTGCGAGGCGTCCAACCTTCAACTATATGTTAAAAACATGTAAAAACGATGTTGTTTTTGCCATTTTTAATACTGCTCTCAAACGGTAACGAATTTGTGACGGTTGTCTTGATGAAAAATTTAGTTGCTCGAAGTTCAAGTGACCTGCCCGGGAAAGTCCAAAAAAAGGATTTGCCCATTACTAACAAATAAAACTAAGAAGTTCAAATTTAAAAAATGGTGAAGTTCGATGTCTATAAGAAATGCAGATTTTTCTCATAATTTTTCCCATTACTAACGAAAAAAATCAAGAAATTCAGTTCGAAAATATCCAAGAAGTTGTACGATGTTTATTACAAAATTAGCATTTTTTTCCCGTTACAAATGAATGACAGCAAGAAGTCCAAATTGAAAAAACCAAGAAGTTCAATTTTTAAAAATACAAGAGTTCAATGTATATGAAAAAAATTAGATTTTCCTCGATAATAAATAATAAACCAAGAAGTTGAATTTCAGAAAATGGAGCAGTTCAATATCACACTTCATAAATTATTTCTTTTATCATTTACCTACTCGAGGACGAGCAGGAATTAAGCTTGGGGATGCTGATACGCCTCCAACGTATCTATAATTTATGAAGTATTCATGCTATTATTTTATCCATCTATGATGATTTATATGCCATTTTATATGATTTTGGGACTAACCTATTAACCTAGAGCCCAAAGTGCCGCTTCTGCTTTTCTCCTTGTTTTAGTGCTTTACAGAAAAGGGATACCAAACGGAGTCCAACTGACGTGCCAATTTTTGAGGATTTTTTATGGACCAAAAGAAGACCACGGAGCATAGGAATTTTTGCGAAGGGCCTATCTTTTACTTTATGTTTTGACTTTATGCTTGAGTCAAGGTGATCCTCACCTTTCCCTTTTTCATTTTATCCTTTGGCAAGCTCTTCGTGTTTGAAAGATCATGATATATATATCCAATTGGATGCAAGTTAGCATGGGCTATTATTGTTGACATCACCTAAAGGTGAATACGTTGGGAGGCAACACAATAAGCCCCTATCTTTCTCAGTGTCCGGCTAAAACTCCATAACCACAAGTATTGCGTGAGTGTTAGCAATTGTAGAAGACTATATGATAGTTGAGTATGTGGACTTCTTTGAAAAGCTCTATTTTTTACTCTTTTCCGATGTTATGATAAATTGCAATTGCTTCAATGACTGAGATTATAGTTTGCTAGTTCTCAATGAAGTTTCTGAACCATACTTGACATTGTGAATAGATCGTTACTTGATCATGAAAAGTTTTATGAGATAAGCTACTATTATGACACATATTGATGCTAGAAGAGGTGATTGAAATTATCTTTGATCAAACTTGTGCACCTGCTAGCATTCACACCTCATAAATTATTTCTTTTATCATTTACATACTCGAGGACGAGCAGGAATTAAGCTTGGATGCTGACACGCTCCAACGTATCTATAATTTATGAAGTATTCATGCTATTATTTTATCCATCTATGATGATTTATATGCATTTATATGCCATTTTATATGATTTTGGGACTAACCTATTAACCTAGAGCCCAAAGTGCCTGCTTTTCTCCTTGTTTTAGTGTTTTACAGAAAAGGGATACCAAACGGAGTCCAATTGACGTGCCAATTTTGACGATTTTTTATGGACCAAAAGAAGACCACGGAGCATCGGAGTTGGGCCAGAAGAGTCCCGGGCTTCCCACGAGAGTGGGGGGCCCACCCCCCTCCCTAGGGCGCGCCCCCTATCTCGTGGACAGCCCGGAGACCTTCCTGACGTGAAACCAACGCCAAAAATTCCTATAAATATAGAAACCTTCGGAAATTAACCTGGATCAGAAGTTCTGCCGCCGCAAGCCTCTGTAGCCACGAGAAATCAATCTAGGCCCTCTCCGCACCTGCACGAGGGGGCCATCATCACCGGAGGCCATGGAGGAGGATCTCGAGGGGCCATCATCGCCATGAAGGCCAAGGACCAGAGGGGAAAGCCATGGAGGAGGAAGCACAAGGGGGAGAACCTCTCCTCCTCTCTCTTGGTGGCACCGGAGTGCCATCGGGAGGGGAATCATCGCTGCGGTGACCATCTTCATCAACATCACCATCATCATCACCATCCTCATCTTTTTTACACGGTCCACTCTTCCACACCCCGCTGTAATCTCTACTTGAACATGGTGCTTTATGCCACATATTATGATCCAATGATGTGTTGCCATCTTATGATGTTTTGAGTAGATATCTTTTGTCCTTGAGTTGATTGATGATCTAGATTGGTACGAGATGTATGTTTTATTGTTGGTGCTGTCCTATGGTGCCCTTCGTGTCGCACAAGCGTGAGGGATTCCCGCTATAGGGTGTTGCAATACGTTCATGATTCGCTTATAGTGGGTTGCTAGAGTGACAGAAGCTTAAACCCGAGTAAGGGGGTTGTTGCGTGGGATAAAAGGGGACTTGATGCTTTAATGCTATGGTTGGGTTTTACCTTAATGAATCTTTAGTATTTGCGGATGCTTGCTAGAGTTCCATTCATAAGAGCATATGATCCAAGTAGGAAAAATATGTTAGTTTATGCCTCTCCCTCATATGAAATTGCAATGACGACTATCGATCTTGTTAACAATTGCTTAGGACAATTCCGCGCACCGAGCCACCATTATTCCACACTCGCTACTTATATTATTTAGTATTATATTCTAACTTTATGATAACAACACCTACTTTTATATTTTAGCTCTCCGTTATCATACAAAGTTATCCTCTTTATACCCACAACACAGTTTTACTTCTTGTTTCTAGTTGGAAGCAAACGTTCGGTGCACGTAGAGTCGTATCAGTGGCAGATAGGGCTTGAGAGAATATTGATCTTACCTTTAGCTCCTTGTGGGTTCGACACTCCATACTTATCACTTCCACCTTTGGGAATTGCTACGATGATTCCCTGCACTTGGGGATTTTCAAGCTTTTTGTATGCATTCTTGGGGAGCAATAGCGTGGGGTTGATATTCTCGTGTGTGCTTGTTTGCTTTCTTCACTAAGTAGATTTTGTTTTTCCTTTTTGTTTCTGTTTAGTTGTGGGTGAAACATACAAAAAAATTTAAAATAATGAAAATACCAAAAAACATTTACTTGCCTCTCATGCCTAAAAAGGTTTTTCAAAAAGAGAAGCGATTGGAAAGTTATGCATTGAAGAGGTGAGGGTCGACCTTGAGCACTTGTGTTCATGCTCATGGAAACAATGTAGAATTTTTCATGGAAGTTTCTCTGTAAATAATTATCCCCTTGTATATATTCATTGTATTATAAAAAATAATGTGCCAAGCTTTGGTTTTAGTATGATAAGATTGCTCGCTTACTATGTGCGTAACAAAACAGAAACTTTGGCTGTACTGCATGAATTTTTATTTTTTACTGGAAAGTCAAATGGGTCTGAAACTTTTTGCACATTACTTATGTACAAATTTTTCAAATTTTCAAGTTTATTTCATAATTGTAGGAGTTACAGAAGTTTACTAAACTTCCAGATTACTACAGACTATCCTGTTCTTGACAGATTCTGTTTTTCGTGTGTTGTTTGCTTATTTTGATGCATCTATGGCTAGTATGCAGGGTATGAACCATAGAGAAGTTGTAATACAGTAGGTTTAACAACAATATAAACAAAGAATGAGTTAATTACAGTACCTTAAAGTGGTAGTTTGCTTTATTACACTAACGGATCTCACAAGCTTTTGTTTAAGTTTCGTGGAATGAAGTGTTTGAAGAACGAGGAGTTACCGATGTGAGAAGAATAAAGAGAGACAAGAGTTCAAGCTTGGGGATGCCCAAGGCACCCCAAGTAAATATTTCAAAGTATACTCAAGCATCTAAGCTTGGGGATGCCCCGGTTGGCATCCCATCTTTCTTCTTCAACAAATATCGGTATACCTCGGTTTTTGTTTTGTTCACATGATTTGTGTCCTTTGTGTTTTTATTTTTCTTTGAGAATCATGCTAGTATGAGATAGCTCTTCATTGATTTATAGAATACTTCATGTGCTTCACTTAAATCTTTTAAGTATGATCTTATAGAATTACTCTTTGTGCTTCACTTATATCTTTTGAGTATGGTTTTATAGAATGCTTCATGTGCTTCACTTATACGTTTTGAGCTTGGATATTGGTCAGTTGTAGAATGCCCCATTAACTTTACTTATATCTTTTGGAGTATGAATAATACTATAATTTAAAGTGGGTTTGGAAGAGTGTCAACTTTAGGAATTAGTGATCCCACTATCTTGGAGGGTGTTGAATCTTCGTACGATACTTATGAAAGTGGATTTGGAAGAGTGTCAACTTTAGTTAGTATTCCACTATTTCGGAAGAGGTTCCAATTGAGTATGAGAACAAGTTGCTATCTATGATGCTACTGAAAATTATTATGAGGGAGGAATATGTGCTTGTAGGAGTTGCAATAATATGAAGTTTCCTCTCTATGTGCTTAAAGTTTTGAAGTGATACTTGTTTTGCCTTCCTATGCTAGTTGACTTTTGTTCCTATAATTTGTGTGCTCACAAAATCCCTAGGCATAGGAAGTGAGTTAGATTTAAATGTGCTAGTCGTATTCTTCATGATGCTCTCTTTGTGTTTAAACTCTTTTCTTTTATGCGAGCATCATTGAAATCATCATGCCTAGCTAAAAGGCATTAAAGAAAAGCGCTTGTTGGGAGACAACTCAATATTTATCCTTACTGTTTTTGTGTGTCCACATGATTAAGCTATTGTGGTAATCATGTTTTATGCTTTTTGTTTCAATAAAGTGCCAAGTAAGACCTTTGGGAAGACTTGGATGAAAGTTAATGTGATCTTGCTTCAAAAAACAGAAACTTTGCGCTCACGAGAATAGATGTCATTTTTTTACAGAAGAGTGCTTTTGAGTTGATTCTTTTTGCAAAAGATTAAGACAAATTCCTCACGTCCACCAATTTATTTCATAATTTTTGGAGTAGCAGAAGTATGGTTATTGTTCAGATCATTACAGACTGCTCTGCTTCGATGATTCTGTTTTCATTGCATAGTTTGCTTGTTTTCTAGTTTCTATGGATTATATTTCTCAATATAAATTGTAGAAATGATATGGTACAGTAAGCATTATGTGAAAACAATTATGAACCTTGTCTTTGTCATTACCAAAGTGAATGGTTTGCTCTTTATCATACTAACCTAT
This sequence comes from Aegilops bicornis, assembly GCA_021605145.1. Classification (NCBI taxonomy): domain Eukaryota; kingdom Viridiplantae; phylum Streptophyta; class Magnoliopsida; order Poales; family Poaceae; genus Aegilops; species Aegilops bicornis. The sequence goes on along the minus strand of CM038673.1, from coordinate 779,129,685 downwards.
CTCACGAAGTTTGGCTAAGTTTTGTGTGATTGAAGTTTTCAAGTTTTGGGTGAGATATCGATATGAGGAGAATAAGGAGTGGAAAGACCCTAAGCTTGGGGATTCCCAAGGCACCACAAGGCAATATTCAAGGAAGACTCAAGCGCCTAAGCTTGGGGATGCCCCGGAAGGCATCCCCTCTTCGCCTTTCAAAACTATCGGTACACCTTACTCTGAGCTATATTTTTATTCGTCACATGATATGTGTTTTACTTGGAGCGTCATTTTATTTTGTTAGTATTAGCTTGATGTTATTTAGAATAGTGTTTTGCATCTTTATTTTCAATAAAAATGTCAAGGATAGCCTTTACCATGCTTATTTTGCTAGTATACATGTTGCTGTTTGAAAACAGAAAGTTTACCGCTGTTGCAAAAATTCCTTAGAAAAGTCAGAGCATGATATAATGTTGAAACTTTGTGCATAATGAGCTCTGATAAATATACTACAGTGGGAATTTTCTCTCATGATTTTTGGAGTTAGGGAAGTATTGATACTCTTGCATTCTTTACAGGCTGTACTGTTTTGACAGATTGCTATTATGTTTGCATTGTTTGCATATGTTTGCTTGTTTAATGATTCTATTTGAGGATAGGAGTATTAAATATGCAGAGGCATTTAGTATGCAATGTTTAATAATAATTCTAGTAATTTGTTACAGTAGAAAATGATAAGGTTTTGCATTGGTTTATACTAACCTATCTCACGAAGTTCTTATTGAGTTTGGTGTGGATGAAGCTTTTGATAAAAAGAGAAACCATGATATGAGAAGAATTGAGGAGACACAAAAGTTCAAGCTTGGGGAGGCCCAAGGCACCCCAAGATAATATTCCAAGAAGTCTCAAGCATCTAAGCTTGGGGATGCCCCGTTAGGCATCCCACCTTTCTTCTTCAACAACTATCGGTTAGTATCGGTTGAACCTAAGTTTTTGCTTCTTCACATGAGTTGTGCTATCCTTGCAATGTCATTTTATTTTGTTTTACTTGCTGTTTGAATAAAATCATTGGATCTTAATTATTGAATTGAAAAAAAGGGACCCGCCCATGGCTAGTTAATTATTTGACTACCAAAGGTCCTTCACTCATTTCTTTTGGAGTATTTTGTCATTTACTCATGTGCTTCATGTATATCATATTAGTAAATGTGGGAATGAATTGAATGTCATAAATCTGTATTTTTATATGTTTCATATGCTTATAACATGGTTAGTGACGACTTCACACATAGAAAGTATGAGGCATAAAATTTATTGAGAGTTGGCAAACGTAGTTTTGGTCATCGTTGCAATTAATAGGAAGTAATAAGGAAAGAGAGGTTCAGATACAGATATATTATCTTGGACATCTTTTATGATCGTGAAGCACTCATTAAGTATGACATGCTAAAAGAGTTGACGTTGGACAAGGAAGACAACGTAATGGTTTATGTTTTCCGACATCTCAGTTAAAGTATATTGTCATTGACCGTCCAAACATGTTGAGCTTGTCTTTCTCCCTCATGCTAGCCAAATTCCTTGCACTAAGTAGAGATACTACTTGTGTTTCCAAATACCCGTAAACCCAGTTTTGCCATGAGAGTCCACCATACCTACCTATGGATTGAGTAAGATCCTTCAAGTAAGTTGTCATCGGTGCAAGCTATAAAAATTGCTCTCTAAATATGTATGACTTATCAGTGTAGAGAAAATAAGCTTTGTATGATCTTGTTGTGGAAGTAATAAAAGCGACGGACTGCATAATAAAGGTCCACATACAAGGGGCAATATAAAGTGACGTTCTTTTGCATTAAGATTTTGTGCATCAACCCTAAAGGCGCATGACAACCTCTGCTTTCCTCTGCGAAGGGCCTATCTTTTACTTTATGTTTTGACTTTATGCTTGAGTCAAGGTTATCCTCACCTTTCCCTTCTTCATTTTATCCTTTGGCAAGCTCTTCGTGTTTGAAAGATCATGATATATATATATATCCAATTGGATGTAAGTTAGCATGGGCTATTATTGTTGACATCACCTAAAGGTGAATACGTTGGGAGGCAACACAATAAGCCCCTATCTTTCTCGATGTCCTTTGAAACTCCATAACCACAAGTATTGCGTGAATGTTAGCAATTGTAGAAGACTATATGATAGTTGAGTATGTGGACTTGCTGAAAAGCTCTATTTTTGACTCTTTCTGATGTTATGATAAATTGCAATTGCTTCAATGACTGAGATTATAGTTTGTTAGTTCTCAATGAAGTGTCTGAACCATACTTGACATTGTGAATAGATCGTTACTTGATCATGAAAAGTTTTATGAGATAAGCTACTATTATGACACATATTGATGCTAGAAGAGGTGATTGAAATTATCTTTGATCAAACTTGTGCACCTGCTAGCATTCACACTTCATAAATTATTTCTTTTTATCACTTACCTACTCGAGGACGAAAGCAGAATTAAGCCTGGGGATGCCGATACGTCTCCAACGTATCTATAATTTATGAAGTATTCATGCTATTATTTTATCCATATATGATGATTTATATGCATTTATATGCCATTTTATATGATTTTGGGACTAACCTATTAACCTAGAGCCCAAAGGCAGCTTCGCTTTTCTCCTTGTTTTAGTGTTTTACAGAAAAGTGATACCAAACGGAGTCCAATTGACGTGCCAATTTTTGAGGATTTTTTATGGACCAAAAGAAGACCACGGAGCATCGGAGTTGGGCTAGAAGAGTCCTGGGCTGCCCACGAGAGTGGGGCGCGCCTCCCTAGGGCGCGCCCCTATCTCGTGTGGACAGCCCGAGACCTTCCTCGACGTGAAACCAACGCCAAAAATTCCTATAAATACAGAAACCTTCGGAATTAACCTAGATCGGAAGTTCTCACGCCGCAAGCCTTTGTCGCCACGAGAAATCAATCTAGGCCCTCTCCGCACCCTCACGAGGGGGCCATCATCACCGGAGGCCATGGAGGAGGATCTCGGAGGGGCCATCATCGCCATGAAGGCCAAGGACCGTAGGGGAAAGCCATGGAGGAGGAAGCACAAGGGGGAGAACCTCTCCTCCTCTCTCTCTTGGTGGCACCGGAGTGCCATCGGGAGGGGAATCATCGCCGCAGTGATCGTCTTCATCAACATCACCATCATCATCACCATCCTCATCTCTTTTACGCGGTCCACTCTCCCACACCCCGCTGTAATCCCTACTTGAACATGGTGCTTTATGCCACATATTATGATCCAATGATGTGTTGCTATCTTATGACGTTTTGAGTAGATATCTTTTGTCCTTGAGTTGATTGATGATCTAGATTGGTACGAGTTGTATGTTTTATTATTGGTGCCGTCCTATGGTGCCCTTCGTGTCGCACAAGCGTGAGGGATTCCCGCTATAGGGTGTTGCAATACGTTCATGATTCGCTTATAGTTGGTTGCTAGAGTGACAGAAGCTTAAACCCGAGTAAGGGGGTTGTTAATGTATGGGATAAAAGGGACTTGATGCTTTAATGCTATGGTTGGGTTTTACCTTAATGAATCTTTAGTATTTGCGGATGCTTGCTAGAGTTCTAATCATAAGAGCATATGATCCAAGTAGGAAAAATATGTTAGTTTATGCCTCTCCCTCATATGAAATTGCAATGACGACTATCGATCTTGTTAACAATTGCTTAGGACAATTCCGCACACCAAGCCACCATTATTCCACACTCGCTACTTATATTATTTAGTATTATATTCTAACTTTATGATAACAGCACCTACTTTTATATTTTAGCTCTCCGTTATCATACAAAGTTATCCTCTTTATACCCACAACACAGTTTTATTTCTTGTTTCTAGTTGGAAGCAAACGCTCGATTGCACGAGTCGTAAATGTCGATGGGCAGATAGGGCTTGAGAGAATATTGATCTTACCTTTAGCTCCTTGTGGGTTCGACACTCCATACTTATCACTTCCACCTTTGGGAATTGCTACGATGATTCCCTGCACTTGGGGATTATCAACGCTATTCTAAGCGTGAGTGTAGAATAGCTTATTCTACACCCCCTAGTAATGCTATATACAAAATCTAGTAAAATGGTGTACACAATGTAGTAATTAGGAAAATATTTTTTTTATCACCCAAGTTTATAATTTACTACATTTTTACGAAAATTACTACATTTTACATAGTGTGTTACTATTTTTTTATGTACCGTTACTGGGGTGTAGAATAAGCTATTCTACACTCATGCTTAATTTAGTGTTACTATATATATCAGTGGGTGAAATGAATGTGGATTAGATTCCAGTAGAGGCAACGTTTGGATTAGTAGTACTTTCGACATGCACCACATGTTGCCTCCACTTGAATCTAATCCATGTTTATTTCACCCACTATTATATATAATAACTAATCATCGTCATAAAATGATATGATGAAAATAAGCTGCATTTTCGAAAATACAGGAAAATTTAGCAATAGCACTTTTCAAAAGAAACACTACTGCTACTTACTATTATCAGCAACGCATTTCCCAACCGAGAGCTATTGCTAACTAGGTATAGAAGTAGCGCTGGTTTACCAGCGCTACTGCTACCAGTTAGCTGTAGCGCCTTACTGGTAACACTTGTACAAGCGCTACTGATAGCTATAAAACCAGTGCTACTACTAGGGTTATCCCTAGTAGTGTAAAATTTATCATGAACTTAGTCTTAATAGTTTTTGCATATCTATGTTGTAGATCAATGGCCCGTGCTACCATTCCCTTGAATTTTAATGTGTTCCTAGAGAAAGCTAAGTTAAAAGATGATGGTAGCAACTACACGGATTGGCTCCGTAACTTGAGGATTATCCTCATTGCCGCACAGAAGAATTATGTCCTTGATGCACCGCTAGGTGACGGACCTCTGCAGGAGTCGATGCGTATGTTATGAACGTCCCGGTGCTCGATCTGATGACTACTCAATAGTTTAGTGTGACATGCTTTACGGCTTAGTACTGGGACTTTAAAGAAATTTTGAACACCACAGAGCATATGAGATGTTCCAAGAGCTGAAATTGATATTTCAGCTAATGCCCAGGTTGAGAGATATGAAGTCTCCAACGAGTTCTTTAGCTGTAAGATGGAGGAAAATAGTTCTGTCACTGAACACATACTCAAAATGTCTGAGTATCAAAACCACTTGACTCAGTTGGGAATTGATCTTCCAGTTGAGAGTGTTATTGACAGAATTCTTCAATCCACCAAGCTCTAAAGGCTTCGTGATGAACTATAATATGCAAGGAATGATTAAAACGATTTCTGAGCTCTTCGCGATGCTAAAATTGGCGGAGGTAGAAATCAAGATAGATCATCAAATGTTGATGGTTAACAAGACCACTAGTTTTAAGAAAAAAGACAAGGGAAAGAAAGGGAACTTCAAGAAGTATGACAAGCAAGTTGCCGCTCCCGTGAAGAAACCCAAAGCTGGACCCAAGCCTGAGACTGGGTGCTTCTATTGCAAGGATAATGGTCACTCGAAGCAGAACTGCCCCAAATATTTGGCGGATAAGAAGGATGGCAAAGTGAACAAAGGTATATTTGATATACATGTTATTGATGTGTTCCTTACTAATGCTCGTAGTAGCGCCTGGGTATTTGATACCGGTTTGGTTGCTCATATTTGTAACTCAAAATAGGAGCTGCGGAATAAACGAAGATTGGTTAAGGAAGAGGTGACGATGCGCATCGGGAATGGTTCCAAGGTTGATGTGATCACCGTCGGCACGCTTCGGATTAGTTTTAGACCTGAATAATTGTTATTTGGCGCCAGCATTGAGCATGAACATTATACCTGGATCTTGTTTATTGTGAGACGGTTATTCATTTAAGTTAGAGAATAATGGTTGTTCTATTTATATGAGTAACATCTTTTATGGTCATGCACCCTTAGTGAATGGTCTATTCTTGTTGAATCTCGATCGTAGTGATACACATATTCATAATATTGATGCCAAAAGATGCAAAGTTGATAATGATAGTGTAACATACTTGTGGCATTTGCCGTTTAGGTCATATTGGTGTAAAGCGCATGAAGAAACTCCATGCGGGTGGACATTGAGAATCACTTGATTATGAATCGTTTGATACTTGCGAACCATGCCTCATGGGCAAGATGACTAAAACTCCGTTCTCAGGAACAATGGAGCGAGCTAATGACTTATTGGAAATAATACATACCGATGTATGCGGCCCGACGAGTGTTGGGGCACGCGGCGGGTATCGTTATTTTCTAACCTTCACAGATGATTTGAGTATGTATGGGTATATCTACTTGATGAAACACAAGTCTTAAACATTTGAGAAGTTCAAAGAATTTTAGAGTGAAGTGGAGAATCATCATAACAAGAAAATAAAGTTTCTACGATCTGATCGCGGAGGCGAATATTTGAGTTATGAGTTTGACCTTCATTTAAGACAATGTGGAATTGTTTCACAATTCACGCCACCTGGAACACCACAATGTAATGGTGTGTCCAAGCATCATAACCGTACTTTATTAGATATAGTGCGTTCTACGATGTCTCTTACAGATTTGCCACTTTTGTTTTGGTGTTATGCATTAGAGACAGCCGCACTCACGTTAAATAGGGCACCATCTAAATCCGTTGAGATGACACCGTATGAACTATGGTTTGGCAAGAAACCTAAGATATCGTTTCTTAAAGTTTGGGGATCTGACGCTTATGTCAAAAGGCTTCAGCCTGATAAGCTCGAACCCAAAGTGGAGAAGTGCATCTTCATAAGATACCCTAAAGAAACTATTGGGTATACCTTCTACCACAGATCCGAAGGCAAGATCTTTATTGCTAAGAATGGGTCATTTCTAGAGAAGGAGTTTCTCTCGAAAGAAGTGAGTAGAAGGAAAGTAGAACTTGATGAGGTAATTGTACCTTCTCTCGAATTGGAAAGTAGCACATCAGAGAAAACCGTTCCCATGATGCCTACACCAACTACAGAAGAAGCTAATGATGATGATCATGAAACTTTAGATCAAGTTACTACTGAACCTCGTAGGTCGACCAAAACGCGTACCGCACCCGAGTGGTACGGTAATCCCGCCCTGGAAGTCATGTTGTTAGACAACGACGAGCCTGCGAACTATGAAGAAGCTATGATGAGCCCAGATTCCGACAAATGGCTTGAGGCGATGAAATCTAAGATAGGATCCATGTATGAGAACAAAGTGTGGACTTGCCCGATGATCGGCAAGCCATTGAGAATAAATGGATCTTCAAGAGGAAGACGGACGATGATGGTAATATCACTGTCTACAAAGCTCGACTTGTTGCAAAAGGTTTTCTAAAAATTCAAGGGATTGACTACGATGAGAATTTCTCACCCGTAGCGATGCTTAAGTCTATCTGAATCATGTTAGCAATTGCCACATTTTATGATTATGAAATCTGGCAAATGGATGTCAAAACTGCATTCTTTAACGGGTTTCTTAAGGAAGAGTTGTATATGATGCAACCGGAAGATTTTGTCAATCCTAAAGGTGCTAACAAAGTGTGCAAGCTCCAATGATCCATCTATGGACTGGTGCAAACATCTCGGAGTTTGAATAAACTCTTTGATGATGTGATCAAAGCATTTGATTTTATACAGACTTGCGGTGAAGCCTGTATTTACAAGAAAGTGAATGGGAGCTTTGTAGCATTTCTGATATTATATGTGGATGAAATATTGCTGATTGGAAATAATATAGAATTTCTGGATAGCATAAAAGGATATTTGAATAAGAATTTTTCAATGAAAGACCTCGGTGAAGCTGCTTACATATTGGGCATCAAGATCTATAGGGATAGATCAAAACGCTTAATAGGACTTTCACAAAGCTCATACCTTGACAAAGTTCTGAAGAAGTTCAAAATGGACCAGTCAAAGAAAGGGTTCTTGCCTGTGTTGCAAGGTGTGAAATTGAGTTAGACTCAAAGTCCGACCACGAAGAAGATAGAGAGAAAATAAAAGTCATTCCCTATGCCTCAGCCATAGGTTTTATTATGTATGCCATGTTGTGTACCAGACCAGATGTGTGCCTTGCCATAAGTTTGGCAGGGAGGTACCAAAGTAATCCAGGAGTGGATCACTTGACAGCGATCAAGAATATCCTGAAGTACCTAAAAAGGTCCAACGATATGTTTCTCGTTTATGGAGGCGATGAAGAGCTCATCGTAAAGGGTTACGTGGATGCTAGCTTCAACACAGATCCGGATGACTCTAAGTCGCAAACTGGATACGTATTTATATTGAATGGTGGAGCTGTCAGTTGGTGCAGTTCTAAGCAGAGCATCATGGCGGGATCTACATGTGACGCGGAATACATAGCTACTTTGGATGCAGCACATGAAGGAGTCTAGATGAAGGAGTTCATATCCGATCTGGGTGTAATACCCAGTGCATCGGGTCCAATGACAATCTTTTGTGACAACACTGGAGCAGTTGCCTTAGGGAAGGAATCCAGGTTTCACAAGAGAACCAAACACATCAAGAGACGCTTCAACTCTATTCGTGAAAAGGTCAAGGATGGAGACATAGAAATTTGCAAAGTACATACGGATCTGAATGTGGCAGACCCGTTGACTAAACCTCTTCCGCGGGCAAAACATGATCAGCACCAAGACTCCATGGGTGTTAGATTCATTACAATGTAATCTAGATTATTGACTCTAGTGCAAGTGGAAGACTGTTGGAAATATGCCCTAGAGGCAATAATAAAGTGGTTATTATTATATTTCCTTAATATGCTAGAATTGTATTTATTGGAAACTTAAATACATGTGTGAATACATAAGCAAATACTAATTCCCTAGTATGCCTCTACTAGACTAGCTCGTTGATCAAAAGATGGTTAAGGTTTTCTGACCATAGACATGAGTTGTCATTTGATAACAGGATCACATCATTAAGAGAATGATGTGATGGAGAAGACCCAACCGTTAGCATAGCTTATGATCGTTCAGTTTATTGCTACTGCTTCCTTAATGTCAAATACATGTTTCCTCGACCATGAGATCATGCAACTCCCGGACTCTGGAGGAATGCCTTGTGTGTCATCAAACGTCACAACGTAACTGGGTGATCATAAAGGTGCTCTACAAGTATCTCCGAAGGTGTCTGTTGAGTTGGCGTGAATCGAGATTGGGATTTGTCACTCCATGTGACGGAGAGGTATCTCTGGGCCCTCTCAGTAATACAGTATCACAAGAAGCTTGCAAGCAAAGTGACTAAGGAGTTAGTTACAGGATTATGTATTACGGAACGAGTAAAGGGACTTGACGGTAACGAGATTGAACTAGGTATGGAGATACCGACGATCGAATCATGGGCAAGTAACATACCCACAGACAAAGGAAACAACGTATGTTGTCATAAAGGTTCGACCGACAAAGATCTTCGTAGAACGTGTAGGAACCAATATGGGCATCCAACTCCCGCTATTGGTTATTGACCGAAGAAGCGTCTTGCTCTTGTCTATATCATTCTCGAACACGTAGGGTCCGCACGCTTAACATTCGTTGACGATATAGTATTATATGAGTTATGTATCTTGGTGACCGAGTGTTTTTCGGAGTCCCGAATGAGATCACGGACATGACGAGGAGCTCTGGAATGGTCTGGAGGTAAAGATTGATATATAGGATGATATGGTTGGGACAAGGGGTAAGGCCCACGAGGCCTTAAGACAGCACACAAAGGGTTTTTTTGGAGGGCAGGGGCTAGACGCCAAGGTTCCCGGCGTCTACCCCCTGGGCCGGATGCCGAAGTCCAAGGCGTCTACGTAAACATCGGGAACCGTGGCGTTTGGTCCTGGAAGTCCGAGAAGGACTCTTCTTTGAGTTCCAAACCGACTTTGGGGAGGCCTCCTCTCCAAGTTATGACCCCAGGGCTCAACATATAAATAGAGGAGCAGGGCTAGCACCCGGGACACACCAAGATTCACCAAGCCGTGTGCCGGCAACCCCGCCCCTCTAGTTTATCCTCCATCATAGTTTTCGTTGTGCTTGGCGAAGCCCTGGGGAGATTGTTCTTCACCACCACCGTCACCACGCCATCGTGCTGCCGGCACTCATCTACTACTTCTCCCCTCTTGCTGGATCAAGAAGGCGAGGACGTCATCGAACTGAACATGTGCTGGACGCAGAGGTGCCGTACGTCCGATACTTGATCGGGATGGATCGTGAAGGTGTACGACTACATCAACCGCGCTGATAAACGCTTCCGCTAGCAATCTTCAAGGGTATGAAGATGCTCTCCCCTCTCGTAGCTATGCATCTCCATGGATAGATCTTGCGTGTGCGTAGAAATTTTTTGTTTTCCATGCAACGTTCCCCAACGCTCAAATCATTGCATCCTTACATCATCTTTCTTGGTTATTCTTTAGTTTTTTCTCTATGCAGTTTTAGAGGTTATGGTCATCTTAAATGACAAGCTCGAGTTCATCGAAAACGGAGTTCACTTATGCATCTTTTATGATGTTTTCGATGTTGGAGTTTTTGCCGGTTCTTCACCGATAGAGATTTCATTCCTCTATATCTTAGGCATACTCCCCCTGCCTCTATCCAACACGCTTGGGTTTGCTCAATTCGGAGCTCATTTGTAGAAGTTGTGGTAGTTATGGTTTTCTTGTAGCCATCTGTTGTTGTGCTTGTGAGCTGGAGGCCACAAGTGGTAGTACCGCGCTGGTAAGCGGTAGTACCGCTGTCCAGTACTGCGGCTACTACCGCTGCTTCTGGGAACTCGGCTTTTGTATCGGGTTTGCGCGGAAGTGCAACAATATTGTGAAGCGATAGTACCGCCCGCTACTACCGCTGCACTGCCGCTCCCTCCAGGTCTCGATGCACTCTCAGTGGAAGTGAAGTGGCAGTGGAGAGCAGCACTACTGCCTATAAGCGGTAGTACCGCTATAGCAGTTCTACTGCTTCTCCCCTGTTCCTGCTCTGCTTCTGAGTAACCCCGAGCTGCAACCCCAGCGGTAGTACCGCTCCGGATGCACTACCACCTCGAGGCTTCGTGCCATTGCACTGTTTTTGGGTTACTACCGCCCGAGCGGTAGTACCGCTCTGTGAAGCGGTAGTACCACTCTGTGCGGCCTAGGAGCAAGGTAACGGTTGGATTCTCCCCCTCCTATAAAAGGGGGTCTTATTCCTCCTTGGACATTATCCTTTGAGCTCGTGTTTTGCCCCCATTGTTGACCTTCTTCGAGCTTGCTATCTCTCAATCTCCTCAATGATTCTTGCTAGTTCTTGAGGGAAAAGAGAGAGGAAATCTAGGTCCACATTTCCACCAATCACTTTCTCCTCTTTGTGAGGGGAACCCCTTGGATCAAGATCTTGGAGTTCTTGGTGTTCTCTGTGTTCTTCCTCTTATATTCCTTCATAGCTTTGTTGTTGTGGTGGGATTTGGGAGTGAGGGACTTGACCACTTTGTGTGGTCTTGCCATTGCATTAGTTGCATCGGTTTAAGTTCTCCACGGTGATACGTGGTAGTGAAAGTTGAGAAGCTTATTGCTCTTGGGTGCTTGGTACCCTAGAGCTTGTTCCTCATGGGTGTTTTGGCGCCCTAGACGGTTGGTGGTGCTATGGAGCTCAATCATTGTGACTTAAAGCTCCGGGCAAGCGTCCGAGTCTCCAATTAGATTGTGCAGATTGCCCTGAGCAATTTGTATGGGTTCCGGTGACTGGCCCCAAGGGTTGCCATACTATACTGGTTCGGTGACCACCCCAAGGGTTACCATTTGTATGGGTTCAGTGACCGCCCTTAAGGGTCCCTTAGTGGAATCACGGCATCTTCCATTGTGCGAGGGCGTGAGGAGATTATAGTGTCCCTAGTGGCTTCTTGGGGAGCATTGTACCTCCACACCGCTCCAAACGGAGATTAGCATCCGCAAAGGTTTGAACTTCGGAATACATCGTCTTCTCCGCGTACCTCGGTTATCTATTACCCAAGCCCTTTACTTATGCACTTTACTTTCTGATACCATAGTATGACATGATATATATCTTGCTATCACTTAGTTGTTTATCTTGCTTAGCATAAGTTGTCGGTGCACATAGGTGAGCCTAGTCATTTTAGGTTTTTGTGCTTGACAAATTAAACGCTAGTTTTATTCTGCATTTGTTCAAGCCTAAACCATAATTATTTTAAAGCGCTTATTCACCCACCCACCCCCCTCTAGGCGACATCCACGATCTTTCACCAGTGCAAGTTAATTGTACTCAATTTAAATCATGTTTGAAATGGAGCTACATTTTTTTTACTTTTTAGACATAGCCTCGAAAAAAACCTTCTCCTTCAATTGTTGCTCTTCAATGAAAAAGTTGCTTGCCTCCGTGGATTAAGAGCATCTACAGCCGGACGCCCCAAACCCGCCTCAAACACCTGGATGGACGGCCTGGTCACTAACCGGTCATGAAAATGCGACCGAGTCGGACGCCTTAAACGGGCCTCAAACACCCGGGCTGGCCGACACCCCTCATATCCAGCCCAAATATGGGGTGAATATCAGGATGCCCGGGCACGTCCGCCACGTCGGACCCGGCAGCCCGACTTCGCCTCAAAATGCACCAAATCCCCTCCCCGTCTTATCGGATCGTCCATTTGCTCCTCCTCCATAACATCCCTCTTACTGCTCTGCCGCCGCGCACACTCCGCGGTCGTTCCTAGCCTCTGCGCTGCTAGCACCAGCCCATCAGTCCTCTTTCCCATCCTCACCGCCTGGGACGTCGTCGCCGGCTCGGACGCCACCGTGGTACGTCTGTCAACTCTCTAGGTCCGCCTTGCGCTCTGTGTGTTCGACACATCGACTAACCAGATTTTTTCTGATTTTATTAGGAAAAACGATGAAGTTTGATGCTTTGTTGGATGAGGAGTATGGGCCAACGGAGCTTGATGAAATGATTCAAGATGAGTTCTTCGATTCCTCGGATTCGGAGGAAGAAGTGGATATGATCATGCTCATGAGCATGCAAGAGGAAATAGACCTGCACGTGGAGCATATTCTCAACTTTAAGGGCTCAATCAAAGGGAGAAGAGTGATCAGTCGGGATTACAGACGGACACCGAGCTGATGCGGTTTGGATTTAGGTCCGCGCGTTGGGCCGGCGCTTTGGTCCGTTTTAATCCAAACGGACACGTGCGAACAGTTTGGGTTGGCCCGGTCGGAGTTGCTCTAAAATGCAAATATGCGGCGGTGTAGTGTACTTTAGTACTAAGATGATACGGCTGTACGTGCTACTGACATGAGCATGACAATACATGCGTGCAAGCCTACTTCATTTTTCTTCATAATAACTGCGGATCTACTTCTTTGATGTGACATCTACGCGCAACCAAAAATCTAACGGAGTCCAGGCATGCGCCTTGCGTTATTGCACCGTTAATTCACTCGATCACACAACGTACTTATTTGTTTAACTATCACTATCACATTCGTAATCCAGTGTCAGCTCTTACACGGCACAAGTTGAGTCAAGCAGGTCTCCGGCCGGAGGTTCGCCGTAGAGCTGGAGAAGCACTCCGCATCGCGAAAGTCAGAATCAAACCACTTGCTTTTAGATTTCATCACTGCAATTTTTCCGATTGTTGAGGGATACAGCTGTACGTGTATATATGTTTGAAAAAATCAATGAAAGCGGCGGGAAGAAGACTCCTACGACCGTACCTATAAGGGATATGATTTTGATCGACTAAGAAATTCTTCGGCCGATCACAATCGATCTTTGATTCTTCGTCAACTGGTAATTCGGTAGTTGCACATTTTAGAAATTAATCATATCTAAGTCCAGGTCCATAAATGTTGTCATTATGTAATTTGAAAGGTCTTGCTGATTATATACCACTCATCAATTTACCAAAATATCAAACGTCCGACTTATAAATTATTGTGAAAACAGAAAAACTAATGGTAGCAAAGGTAAAATCTTATGGCACCTAGCATTCATACTTGGAAACACTACCTGAAGGAGGGACTACAGGTTACTCAGATCAGAGCTAAACCAGTCAAGGCAGATAAGATCAATGTCTGGATAGAACAGAACTTGTAATTGATTCGATGATTCCTAGGGCAAGCATTGGGTGATTAATTTTTCTTTATTTAGACTTTGTATGTACATATTTTAATTAATGAAAATACTGTAGAACTATTGTTGTACGGTTTCGGTTCAAACAAAAAAAAAATCTTATGGCATACCATGGTGTGCCAATCTAAAATCATTTTTGGTTTGTTGCCATGGACTATCGACAAAATCGTATACAATCGGTGTGTTGTCATCGTGACATTCACTCTACAAGTACAGCACCCATCATTGAGAAATAATATATGTACAAACTTGGTGTGCTGTCATATAGATAGATTATTAGCAGGGTACTTAGTGAGATCCAGAATAATGGCAAGATCAGCGTCAAGAGTGTTCCGCGACGAACCTTTCTATATTTCATCATTGCTGCCTACGTATGTACCTAGCCCTACAAGATCAGCGTCAAGTTTTTTGTTTATTCGGCAAGATCAGCATCAAGTCGGTGTGCTGTAGGATACGTATGCGTTACCGGTCGATGGATTTGGCCATTGTTCTGGTACATCCTCTTTATTTTTTTGCGGGATACAGTTGGATGGTTTTTATGGGTCTGAACACGCAAACATAACGCAACAGCTTTGAGTTCGTCCTATGTGGCGAACCAACCTGTGGTTGGATGGTTAGAGTGACTCGCCAGATTCCCCACCGGGGTTCAAACTCATTGTCAGCATTTATTCTTGGATTTATTTCAGGATTTCTGGCGATGCGCATTTAGTGGGAGGAGACGTTCCCGTCGATGACGAGGTGCCTATGGTCATAGGGACGAGTGTATGCACGTGTATATAAGCGCTTGTGTCTGTATTGATGTTAAATAAAAGTTCATCCTATGTGCATCCACTAAATAATACACTTTTTTCACCCGCAAAAATAAACTTTTTCAGTTCCTAATTATTTGTTGTTCAAGCTTTGTGTTAAATCAAAAAAATTATATGTTCAAGTATATAGTAAACCAATCAAAATCTACACACTAAGACAAAGGTTATAGACTTATAGTTACACGTACGGTACTGAAAAATAAAGTACCTAATAGTTCTAAACGAAGTAATAAATTATTTCATGATCATGATATTTGATATCGTTCATCTAGCTAATCAGTGATAATTAGATACTTGCACATTTTAGGAATCATGTACCGTTGAAGATTCAGAAATGTATAAACACAAATTTGTGTCTAAACAACAAAAGGGTGCAATCTTGTGGCATTATTGTACTAATCCAAAAGAAGCTACCGACAGTTCCTTTTATCTGCCAGAAACTATCAAGAAATTATACACAGTACTGGTGTCCTGTCATCGTGATATTTACTCTACAAGTACAAAAGTCATCGGTAGAAACTAAAC
Source organism: Aegilops bicornis (assembly GCA_021605145.1). Taxonomy (NCBI): domain Eukaryota; kingdom Viridiplantae; phylum Streptophyta; class Magnoliopsida; order Poales; family Poaceae; genus Aegilops; species Aegilops bicornis. Next base: position 779,114,222 of record CM038673.1, on the reverse strand, counting down.
AAACTTGGTGTGCTGGCGTGCTGCCATGTTGCATACCCAAATTATATATGTTTATTAGAGTAGTGAGCTCCAGGAAGAAGGCTGCTGATAGGCGCTAACCTATAATTAAGCAACACGCTCTCCACAGCCGTTGACATTGCAAGTTGGCAAAGGTCTCCAAAGCATCGTACGGACATTTATATAACAAAACGAAGAGTGCTCCACGAAGAATCTATCTAATGTTTGATTAGGGCAATTTGGTGTGTGTGCTGTACAGAATATGTAAGCTTAAATGGCTGGCGATCTCACAATCTGTGTATTATGGCTCCACAGTTGCTTCACTTGATCACACAATCCATTCATTTATTTGTATTACCCATCACATCCATAATTTGGTTCATATTGCAAGTTGAGTCAAGCAGGTTTCGGGCCAATTCGTCATGAAGCTAGAATTGGTCCAAAACACTCCACACCACAAAAAGTCAGAATCAAACCATAAGTAATTTCTGTTTTATGTGTGGCCAATTCTGATGAGGTATTGTTTTTTTTTTTGCGGGTGATGAGGGATACATGTATAAGTGTTGACGTTAGAAAACAAATTGACGGAAGTGTGGGGAACAAGATTCTTACGACTACGACGAAAAAGGATTCTCATGACAAAAATAGATATCACGGGGCAACATATGATAGGAGTGTTCTTTGTCAAAACCATCACCAAACCAAAAACATTAGAAACATATATCTTTTTCACATAAGGGTTTAAGAATTCATACATGGTACTATTTTGGTCCCATAGAGATAATGAAAGTTTTGAAAATTCCATATCATTCTGGATACAATTTTCAATCATGTCCAAAATATTAGAATTAAATTTGAAATTTCAAGAAGTGTGTGTTTCTGTGAAATTTGATCGGATTTTAAAACCCTAATTCGAAATTGCACTAATTACGGCATGTAATGTAACGGATCTAACGTCTGATTCGTGCTTCACACAAGGACACGGTACCTTACATTATATGCTATAATTAATTATGGGAAGGTGCGGTCAATAGAACTCAAACAACAACTTTGTGATGGCCTGCAACAAAAGATATGGTTTTCCAATAATATACTCTCTTGGTGTTCTGCCAATCTGCCAACCTGATTAATAAGATACGAAAATTAATATAAGCAACGCGCTCTCCACGACCGTTGACATTGCAACGGCCGCTGATCATGAACTCCTAGGAGCATCTCGGAGTGTATATCCAAAACCAAGATGAGCAAGTTTTTTTTTTAGGAACCAACCAAGATGAGCAAGTTGGTGCGCCGTAGAATACATTGTTTTCGTATGAACTGTACTGTAGGCCAGTAGGACAAAGCCCCCACTGAATTTTTTGCTATTATTATTGAAAGTAAACCAGTGCAGGAGAGCTGTACAAAGTAGAATACGCGAATTTATTCGGCTGAGGTGTAATCTATCTAGCTGTTGTTCAAGTGAGCTAGTCCGTACGTGAGTAGCTTACGGCTCTGGGCAAACGGAAACGTAACGCAACAGCTTTGTTTGAGCTTGAATTGGTCGTCCGTGTGTTCGTAGACATGATCTTTTTCTTTTGTTTTACTGTAGTTGCGATTTTACGTTTTTATGGCTCAAAATCAAGGTAATTAAACAACATATCAATTCTTCCGTTAAGAAAAACAACATATCAATTGTACTCCTTGCGATTTGTGTGTGTGAGAGAGAGAGATTGAGAAAGAGGCGCGACTACGAGAGTTTGCAGTTTGTGTAATAAAAACCTATTATATTCCCACAAAAAACATATTATATATGTATTAAAAAAGTTTAGTGTGTAACAAAAAGAATTTCGTGTATTAAAAAAGTTTACCATATATTAAGAAAGAGTTCACCATACATTGAAAGAATTTCATTGTATATAGAAAACTTGTTCATTTTATATAAAAATTGTTCACCATATATAATATGTTTTTACCGTAACACTTCATTGAAAATGACAGTGATTCCCCTCCCCTCCTCCTGCAACGCTCCCACGAGCGTCCGGGAGGCAAGCCCTAGCGTCGCTGCCTCCCCTCCCCTCCTCTTCCCCCCTCCCTCGCCGCCAGGGGGTGCGCGCGGGCGAAGCCCATTGAGGGAGTCCTGGATTAAGGGGTCCTCGGGCGTCCGGGCTATGTGACATGGGCCGGACTGATGGGCCGTGAAGATACGAGATAGAAGGCCTTCTCCCTTGTCCAGATGGGACTCTCCTTTGCGTGGATGGCAAGCTTGGCGTCCGGATGTATAGTTTCCTTCCTCTGTAAACCGACTTTGTACAACCCTAATCCCCTCCGGTGCCTATATAAACCAGAGGGCGTAGTCCGTAGAGACAATCACAATCATACAGGCTAGACATCTAGGGTTTAGCCATTACGATCTCGAGGTAGATCAACTCTTGTAACCCCTATACTCATCAAACTCAATCAAGCAGGAAGTAGGGTATTACCTCCATTAAGAGGGCCCGGACCTGGGTAAACATCGTGTCCCCTGCCTCCTGTTACCTTCGATCCTTAGACGCACAGTTCGGGACCCCCTACCCGAGATCTACCGGTTTTGACACTGACACCCGTGCTTCGCCGGCGAAGCCAAGGCCGCTTCGTCTCCTCACGCGGGAGGTGCGTGGTGGGCCAGATCTCGCGGGCCAGGATGCGGCGCTAGATGCCGGGCGTTGCGGCACTCCGACGCGGGCCGGTGGCGCTAGCGTGGTGGCCATGCGACGGGCGACATGGTGGTGGTGCAGGCCAGCAGGTGGTGGCGGCGGTGACGGCTTCGTGGCGGCGCATCCAGATCTGCCCTTGACGCTACGGGTCGGGGACGACTTGGGCCGTGGGAAGACACTCTCGTCGTGGCACGTTGGTGAGGGGCGTCGCGGCAACGGTGGAAGTGGCGTGACCCTTGCGATCGACGGCGGCGCTTCGGCAGCGATAGGGACTTCGGGTGAGCTCCTGGCTAAGACAAATGGATCGACGGCTTCCTCGCGCTGTGGGCGCGATTCTTGGTGGCCTCGCGGGGATGTGTGCCAGCTGCCATGGTGGGGCGACATGGGGGTTCGTTCGGTGGGGAGCTTGGTAGGAAGGACAGGTAGCCTTGATGCAGTCGCGTCCCCTGTCGCCGGCATAGGGGTGTGCCGGTCCGGATGCGTCTGCTCCTCCTTCTCCCCCTTTCCTCAGCCGTGGACGGGTTGGTGCAAGTCTGTCGATGTCCGGGGCGGAGCGTCTGTTGTGGCTCCGTTGGCCGGGGGCTATTGGTTGGGCCAAAGCCGGGGCCTTTGTGTGGTATCGGGGTTGTCTGGTTGCAGGGCGATGGCTCTGGCGGTGGCTTTGGCGGCGGGAGGCGTGACGTTTAGGGGCGGAGCATGCATCTCAGGTGCGGGCAGGCAACCATGGCCATGCGAGTGCGCGTGGTTGTGGGAGGTTGATGGAGCTAGGGTGCGACGGAGGTGGTGAGCGCCGGGGTACACCACTTGCCCAGTCCTTGGACTGGCCGATGGCGGCGGCGGCCGTTGACGTCGTATCGTTCCTGAAGGCTCTGTCGCTACGTTCCCCCTTCTGTTGTCCTGCTCCGGGTGAAAACCTGATCTTCAGTATCGGGCGATGGCGGCTATCCATGGTTATACCCTTCTAGGAGGCACCGCTTTGGAGTCATGACTTCATTGTTGGCCGGCTCACCTCTCTATTGTGGATGCTCATGGTGGAGGTCTCCGTTGGCTCCAAGTGGTCCTCCTCACTCATCTCTAGTTTGCTTGGTTGTCGGTGGGATGGTGTGTCGGTGCCCAGGACTTGTATCTTGTCTTGGGTGTGTGTGTTGTGTTCGATGATGTTGTGTGTTTGTATCGGTCTCTCTGTTGTAATCGATGATGAATGCTTTATAATATAAAGCGGGAAAACCCTTTTTTAAGTAAAAAACTTCGTCGAAAAAAGTTCATTGTGTATAAAAAAAAGTTCACCATACATTAAAACAAATGTTCAATGTGTATTTGAAAAATGTTCACCATATATTAAAAAATGTTTACAGTATAGAAGTTTATGCAAAAACGAGAAGGAAAAACATATCCAATAGAAAAAAGGGAATGGAAAAAGAACCATAATAGAAACAGAAAAAAAGGAATGAAAACAATAACCGGTGCACCGAACTTACGTGAAATATTTTGATATGGAATTTTGTGAAAATATGCATTGATGTAGTGTTAATGTGCTAGATTTTCAGATTTTATAAAATGTTCTATGGCATCCGGTGCACCGATAGCAGCACAAGTGTGGATGCACATGATACATTCCCCGGCAACTGTGCCGACCACGACATTGGCATTTGGGGCACTCAAGATTTTTTTCCTCATTCTTCTTGTTTCCTGCCTGATTTGCTCCTGAAAAGATGGCTATCGAACTTTATTAAAAATTATAAAATATATAATTACAAGACCAAAAAATGATAGAGAAATAAAAAAATGTACATGAATCTATACCAAATAATAAAGGGGCTATTACGGCGGAACGTCACCAAAATTGCCCCCAAAGTTCTATTCCCCATCGATACCACCTATAAGTTATATAAATGACATCTCACACAGGGGAATACCCCGCATGGGCCGCCCCATACAGTAGGAGCCTCCTATAATGCGCTCTACCCGCTGCGAGACGGTATGTCCTATGCGCCGCATTTTGCGGCAAACCCAAAAGAACCAGATTTCGCAAACAACATAGAGGAAGAATGAAAGGAAAATCCTGCCGAGGCAATCGTATTTGTTTTGGTAGATATGCTCTTCAAGCACTTGAACCCGCTTGGATCACGGCGAGACAGATAGAAGCAGGACGAAGAGCAATAACACGATATGCACGACGTGGTGGAAAAATATGGGTACGTATATTTCAACACAAACCGGTTACACTAAGACCCACGGAAACACGTATGGGCTCGGGAAAGGGGTCCCCCGAATATTGGGTATCCGTTGTTAAACCTGGTCGTATACTTTATGAAATGGGGGGAGTATCTGAAAACCTTAATCAAAACTATTCAACTAGCCTAAAAATAAAAAAAACCTTCAATGGAAGAGTTTACTTTTTTTTTGCAAAATTTCTGTAAATTTGAAGTTGAACTTAATTAAACAAGCCAAGCAATTTGCTCACAATCACAAGAAATTTTTCCCCCGCCATATTTTCTTCCTCTCTGTTTGTCCACTACCTCGGCTAAACCTAAGCAAAAGAAAAGGAGGTCCAAGAGACAGACCCGAATGAAAACGATCGGAAGCGAATCATACAGTAGCTAAAAAATTAAGCAGCCCTCACCAGGTATCGAACACGAGATCTCAACAAACAGACCACGAAATACAACAGTCTGAGCTACTACAGGTTATTGAACATAATGCAACGTAAACCTTTAAGAAGCAACATACGCCCAGATCCGACATATTTTAAGAATTCCGAACGCTTTTTTTTTTGAAAAAACCCTGAATGTTTTATGAAACACAAACACTTCTCAACTTTGTAAAAGAGTTTTGACAAACGAAAATATTTTCAAAGACAGGAACTTTTCTGAACTTCTGATTTTTTTAGGAAATTGGAACATCCCTGAAATTCCCAAACATATCATAATTTGTGAATAATTTTCGAAAAATGAACATTTATTGAATTGGTGAACAAATTTGGAAAACAGGAACATTTTCTAAAATTCCCAGATTTTTTTTAATATGTGAACAAAATTGAAAATGGGAAATTATTCAGAATTTGTATTGTGTGAACATTTTTTAAAATTGCAAATGTAGTTTTGTTTCCACGAACATTTTTCAGAAAGGATGAACATTATTTTGAAAGTGCGAACCTTTTTCACAAAGACGAACTTTGTTTTGAAAGCGCGAACATTTTTCAAAAAGACGAACATTTTCCAAATAGCGAACATTATCTTGAAAAACGTAAATTTGTTTTGACATTTACAAACATCGTTTGAAAATGTGACATTTTTCAACTTTACAAACATTTTGAATACACAAACATTTCCTGAAACATGATTTTTTTTAAAACAATTTAAACATTTTTTGAATTGCGCGAACATTTTTTTTATTTTTGAAAATTTCAAACATTGTTTTGATTGCACGAGCATTTTTCAGAAAAGATGAACATTGTTTTGAAAGCGCGCACATTTTTCACAAAGATGAACATTGTTTTGAAAGCACGAACATTTTTCAAAAAGATGAACATTTTCCAAATTGCGAACATTGTACTGAAAAACATAAATTTGTTATGAAAGATAAGAACATTTTTTTGAAAATGTGACATTTTATGACTTTACAAACATTTTGAATAGGGAAACATTTTTGAAAATTTGCGAACATTTTTGAACTTCACTAAAATTTTGAATATGGAAACATTTTTCAAATTTGGGAACATTTTTAACTTTATGAACAATTTGAATACGGAAACATATTTTAAAATGGGAACATTTTTTTAAACACGAACATTTCCTAGAATTTGTGAGCATTTTTTTGAACACATGAATTTGTTTGAAAACCCCAAAAATATTTTCATATTTGGGAACAATTTTCTATTCTAAACATTTTATAAATTTTCGAATTTTTCAAAAAAGACAAAGAAAAAGAAAAGAAGAAAGAGACAGAAAATATTTAAAAAACAGAGAAAAACCGAAACAGAAAAAAAGACAAAGAAAACCAGCCTCGGAAAACAACAGGAAAGAGAAAAACCGGATCGAGGAACCATCTAGAAGGTTCCCAAAACCGGGAGAAAACCGCCCGCAATAGCCACGCTTAATGGGTCGCGGCCCACTGACCTCTTCGCGTCGCTCCCTTCTGCGAACCTCCGCCATTTTGACGCAGAATGCGTCAAATAGAAAATACCCTGCGAGACGACAAAGCGCGCCTCTTTGTGATGGCCCATGTCTGGGCGGCCTGTTTTTCAAATTTCGTTTTTTATTTTTCCTTTTCCTTTTCCGTCTTAATTATTTTTACTTTAAATAATTTAGGACTTATAAAAATTTCCAATAAGTAAAAGTAAGAATTTTGAAATAAAATTTTTCATAATTTGTAAATGTTTGTGGATTCAGAAAATATAGGTGATTTTTAAAAACTATTCGCATATTGAAAATATGTTTGCAATTTTGAAGCAAATGTTCAGGAAATAAAAAACGTTCATGATTTGTTTTTAAAAACGTGTCTTAAAAATGTTAATGAAATTGAAAAAAGTTTCTTCTATTCAAAAAATGTTCCTGAACAAAAAATATCCTAAAAATTCAACAACTGTTCGTGAGTTACAAAATAGTTTATTCATTCATAAGATTTTCATTGATACAAAAACTGGTGAATTAAAAAAATTGTTTGTTTAATCAAATAAATATTCATCAATTACAGAAATTGTCCGACTAATTTCCAAAAATATGTTCGCCAATTCAAGGAAATTGTTTAGAAAAATGTTTACTATTTTTAAAAAATGTTTGGAAATAGTAAAAAATGTTCATGAATTCAGAAGTTGTTTTTTATTTTGGAAAATGTTTGAAAATCTGTAAAAGTGTTCAGGAATTTTAAAAATGTTCATGGTTTCAGATATGTTCACTAGTTAAAAAAATATTCATGCTTCCAAATTTGTTCATGATTTCACGAAATTGAGAGTGATAGTATATCTCGGTGATGCAGCAAAATGTGGACATGACCATTGGCAATTACGATTTTTTTCCCGTTGCAACACACATGCCGTTTTGCTATAATAATAAAGAGGGTATTGGTTCTAGTGGTACATCACGAAAATTCCCCCAAAGTTGTAAATTATTATGCATCAATGCCACCAATAAACAGTGATATAAAAAAATTACGTAGGGGAATCCCCACCTGGGTTGGCCCATGCAATAGGTATCCTGTACTCTACATGCTGGGACAAGACGCAGCGTGCCCGTTTGGACTAGCCGATGTCCGGGCGGCCTGTTTTTTAACTTTTGTTTTTACATTTTGTTTCTGAAATTTTTATTTTATTTTTTGTATTCATTTTTGTACTTAAAATATTTTGGGACTTCCAAAAAGTTCTGACAATGTAGAAACGAGAATCTTAAAGTAAAATATTTGTAGATTCAAATAAAGTTTGGGATTTTGTAAAAAATATTTTCTTATTCAAAAAAATGTTCAAATTTGGAGAATAAATGTTCTGAAAATCAAAAAATGTTAATGAATTCTTAAAACATTCGTGTAATAAAAAACTTTAATCAAATTGAACAAAATTTCACCGATTCAGAAAATGTTCATGAATAGAAAAACTTCTTAAAAATTCAAAAACAATCATGACTTATAAAATAGTTTATTCATTCATAAAATGTTCGCCGATTCAGAAACTAATCATGCATTTCAAAAAATGTTCATGAAATCAAAAAAAAGTTTGTGAATATAAAAAAACAAAATCCACGAATTTCCAAAAAACTTTTCGTCGATTCTAGAAATGTTCGCCGATTCAACAAATTTGTTTCAAAAAATGTTGGCAAGTAGTATCAAATGTTCATGAATTCAGAAAATGTTTGGAAATTTCTAAAATGTTCGTGAATTTGAAAACAATTCACGGTTTCAGATATGTTCACGAGTTTAAAAATATGTTCATGATTTCATGAAATTGAGAGTGATAGTGTATGTCGGTGATTCAGCAAAATGTGGTCATGGTCATTGGAGATTATGATTTTTTTTTACCCATTGTAACGCACGAGCCCATTTGCTAGGTATAAACAATATATTCACTTAAATTTAAGAATGTTTGTAAACCTTAGAAATGTTCAACTTATTTATGAAAATGTTCATAAATTATTTAAATGTGAATGATTGTTAAAGAATGTTCCTTTATTTAAAAAAAGTGTCCACAAATTTATATCAATGATCATGACTTAAAAAGTTAAAATAAGAAAATCAAAAATGAAAAAAAAACATAAAAAGAAAAAGATGAAAGGTATTAAGGAAACCAAAGACGAAAGAAACGGGCATATAAAACTACTATGCAAAAAATTGGGTTCATGGGCGACCCTTAACATCACGTCGGGTGTATGACATGCCGACATCTTGTCACAACTAACAAGAAATAAGATTCACTTTATCTTTCTTTTTTTTGAAAAGGAGGGTCATCCTGGCTTCTGCATCAGACTGCTGCATACAAACGTATTAATCAAAACTTGCAAAAGGCTTGCGGTTTAATACAAACTCACACGGAAATTCACTTTATCTTAGCCCATGATTAAGAGCCGAATGGAACGAAGTGTTGTACCAGTATTCCGCTAGAGCCAGCCACTTGGACCAATTGCCAGGGCAAGAGTGGACTGCGCATCGGAGAAAACTTTCCAGACATTGATTGACCCGCTCGGTCTGTCCGTCCGTCTGTGGGTGGTACGAGGAGCTGAGTCTGATGTCAGTTTTGCATAGGTGAAACAATTCTTGCCAAATATTGCTCGTGAATATCTTGTCCCGATCGGAGATGATTGCCAACGGTAGTCCATGAAGCCAAAATATCTCGCGCATGAAGAGCTTGGCTACTTGGAAGGCAGTGAACGAATGGGAAAGTGGCATGAAGTGAGCGTACTTGGAGAACTTGTCCACCACGACAAGAATGGTGTCGTGCCCACCCGAGCGCGGTAGTGCTTCGATGAAATCCATGGAGATGACAGCCCACAGCTTCTTGGGAATGGGTTGTGGCTGGAGCAGACCAGCAGGAGAAATCCGCTCTGTTTTTGCCTGTTGACAAACTATGCATTCACGAACCAGGGTTTTAACTTGCTGTTTCATCCCATGCCACGCGAAGAGCCGCTTGACCCGGTTGTAGGTAGCATGGAATCCCAAGTGCCCGCCTGCCGCGCTAGAGTGCAATGCTTTGATAAAGTTCTGCTGCACTTCGCTGTCCTTTCCAATCAACACACGCGCATGAAACTTCAAAATCCTGTCCGGTAAGGAGAAACCTGGGTCGCTGTCCGGAGCCAACGGCAATCTTGTCATGCGCTGGGTAGCCGCGGCATCCTGCTTATAGCTTTGCTTGATCGCTTCCAACCAAGTGGGCTTGCAGACTGGGGTTGCTGCCATTTCTACTTCCTGTCCCGGTGCGCGACGAGATAGCGCGTCCATGGCTCTGTTGGTCAACCCCACCTTACATTGAATAGTGAACTGCAGTCCAACCAGTTTGGTGAACGCTCGCTGCTGTATTGGCGTGTTGAGTCTCTGATCTGATAGGTTGAGCAAGCTTTTTCTATCCATCCGAACTATAAATTCTGCATGCTGGAGGTAGGGGCGCCAGTGATCCACTGCCAGGAGAAGAGCCAGACATTCTTTTTCGTAGGCCGACAGCCCAAGGTTGCGAGGGTCCAGAGCTTTGCTTAAGTAAGCCATCGGATGGTTATTCTGCATCGGAACTGCTCCGATGCCCGTGGCACTAGCATTTGTCTCCACCACAGATTTTTGCTGAAAGTTGGGCAGCGTCAGCACCGGAGCTTCGATCAGCGCTTGCTTGAGAGCGATGAAAGCCTTTTTTGCCTCTGGTGTCCACACAAACAAGGTATTCTTCCTGAGCAGATTGGTGAGCGGCTTGCTGATCACGCCAATGGAGCGTACGAACTTTCTGTAGTATCCAGCTAGACCCAAGAAACCCCTGAGTTCTTTAGTATTGGTTGGAACAGGCCACTGCTGCACAGTCTGGACTTTGGTGTTGTCTGTGGCCACCCCTTGTTCACTGATAACGTGCCCCAAATAATTGATTTTTCGCTGCGCAAAGGTGCATTTGGACATTTTGGCTTTGAGTCTGTGCTAATGTAGGAGCTCAAGAACCTGACGCACCAACTTTTTGTTGGCTTCCAACTCGTCTGTGTGAACCAAGATATCGTCCATGAAGACGAGCACGCCATGGCGCAGCACGGGAGCGAGTACAATATGCATGCCCCCTTGGAACGTGCCAGGCGCATAGGCTAGTCCATATGGCATCACTCGAAACTGAAAGTGCCCCAAATGAATTTTGAAGGCCGTTTTATGCTCATCTTCTGGGCGCAGTCTGATCTGGTGGTATCCTGCACGGAGATCAAGTTTTGAGAACCATTTGGACCCAGTAATCTCATCCAACAGCTCGTCTATGATCGGCATGGGGTAAGTGTGCTTGACTGTGATTGCATTCAAATGTCGGAAATCTACACAGAACCTCCATGTCTGGTCTTTCTTTTTGACAAGTAACACTGGAGAAGAAAAGGCATTGTTGCTGGGTACAATAAGTCCAAGGCGAAGCATCTCTCTGACTTGTGCTTCTATCTCGTCTTTTTGCTCCAGTGTGTACCTGTATGGGCGCATGTTGATGGGGTTTGCACCTGCAATGAGGGGAATGGCATGATCCCAATCTCTGTGCTCGGGCAAACTTGTTGGTTCGGCAAACACTGACTGAAAGTCATCGAGAATGTGTTGTATCGCTGGAGGTACTGGTGAAGGAAATATGCTCTAGAGGCAATAGTAAAGTTATTATTTATTTCCTTATTTCATGATAAATGTTTATTATTCATGCTAGAATTGTATTAACCGGAAACATGATACATGTGTGAATACATAGACAAACATATAATCACTAGTATGCCTCTACTTGACTAGCTCATTAATCAAAGATGGTTATGTTTCCTAACCATAGACATGTGTTGTTATTTGATTAATGGGATCACATCATTAGGAGAATGATGTGATTGACATGACCCATTCCGTTAGCCTAGCACTTGATCGCTTTAGTATATTGCTATTGCTTTCTTCATGACTTATACATGTTCGGTAACTATGAGATTATGCAACCCCGTTTACGGAGGAACACTTTGGGTACTACCAAACGTCACAACGTAATCGGGTGATTATAAAGGAGTACTACAGGTGTCTCCAAAGGTACATGTTGGGTTGGCGTATTTCGAGATTAGGTTTTGTCACTCCGATTGTCGGAGAGGTATCTCTGGGCCTTCTCGGTAATACACATCATATAAGCCTTGCAAGCATTGCAACTAATAAGTTAGTTGCGAGATGATGTATTACGGAATGAGTAAAGAGACTTGCCGGTAACGAGATTGAACTAGGTATTGGATACCGACGATCAAATCTCAGGCAAGTAACATACCGATGACAAAGGGAACAACGTATGTTGTTATGCGGTTTGACCGATAAAGATCTTCGTAGAATATGTAGGAACCAATATGGGCATCCAGGTCCGCTATTGGTTATTGACTGAGAATAGTTCTAGGTCATGTCTACATAGTTCTCGAACCCGTAGGGTCCGCACGCAAGGTTTCGGCGATGGATTATATTATGAGTTTATGGTTTTTGATGTACCGAAGGAGTTCGGAGTCCCGGATGAGATCGGGGACATGACGAGGAGTCTCGAAATGATCGAGACGTAAAGATCGATATATTGGACGACTATATTCGGAGTTCAGAAAGGTTCCGAGTGATTCGGTATTTTTCGAGTGCCGGAGAGTTACGGAATTCGCCGGGAGTATATGGGCCTTATTGGGCTTTAGGGAAGGAGAGATGAGAGGTTGGGCGCCCCCAAGGCCTAGTCCGAATTGGACTAGGGGAGGGCTGCGCCTCCTTCCTTCTCTTCTCTTCCCCTTTCCTTGACTCCTACTCCTACTACTTGGAAGGGGAATCCTACTCCGGTGGGAGTAGGACTCCTCCTTGGTGCGCCCCCTCCTAGGCCGGCCACCCTCCCTTGCTCCTTTATATACGGGGGCAAGGGGGCACCCCATAACACACAAGTTGATCTTCGTGATCGTTCCTTAGCCGTGTGCGGTGCCCCCTTCCACCATATTCAACCTCGGTCATATCGTAGCGGTGCTTAGGCGAAGCCCTGCGACGGTAGAACATCAAGATCGTCACCACGCCGTCGTCTTGTGGAACTCATCCCGACACTTTGCTGGATCGGAGTCCGGGATCATCATCGAAGCTGAGCGTGTGCTGAACTCGGAGGTGCCGTGACGCTCGGTACTTGGATCGGTCGGATCGTGAAGACGTCGACTACATCAACCGCGTTGTCATAACGCTTCGCCACGGTCTCACGAGGGTGCGTGGACAATACTCTCCCCTCTCGTTGCTATGCCATCACCATGATCTTGCGTGTGCGTAGGAATTTTTTGAAATTACTACGTTCCCCAACAAAGGCATCCGAGCCTGGTTTTATGCGTTGATGTTATATGCACGAGTAGAACACAAGTGAGTTGTGGGCGATACAAGTCATACTGCTTACCAGCATGTCATACTTTGGTTCGGCGGTATTGTGAGATGAAGCGGCCCGGACCGACATTACGCATACGCTTACGCGAGACTGGTTTCACCGCTGCGAGCACTTGTTGCTTAAAGGTGATTTGGCGGGTGTCTGTCTCTCTCACTTTAGTTGAACCGAGTGTAGCTACGCCCGGTCCTTGCGAAGGTTAAAACAGCACCAACTTGACAAACTATCGTTGTGGTTTTGATGCGTAGGTAAGAACGGTTCTTGCTCAGCCCGTAGCAGCCACGTAAAACTTGCAACAACAAAGTGCATGTGACGTCTAACTTGTTTTTGCAGGGCATGTTGTGATGTGATATGGTCAAGACGTGATGCTATATTTTATTGTATGAGATGATCATGTTTTGTAACCGAAGTTATCGACTGGCAGAGCCATATGGTTGTCGCTTTATTGTATGAAATGCAAGCGCCATGTAATTGCTTTACTTTATCACTAAGCGGTAGCGATAGTCGTAGAAGCAATAGTTGGCGAGGCGACAACGATGCTACGATGGAGATCAAGGTGTCGCTACCGGTGGCGATGGTGATCACGACGGTGCTTCGGAGATGGAGATCACAAGCACAAGATGATGATGGCCATATCATATCACTTATATTGATTGCATGTGATGTTTATCCTTTATGCATCTTATCTTGCTTTGATTGAAGGTAGCATTTTAAGATGATCTCTCACTAAAAATTATCAAGACGTGTTCTCCCTGAGTATGCACCGTTGCCAAAGTTCGTCGTGCCCAGACACCACGTGATGATCGGGTGTGATAAGCTCTACGTCCATCTACAACGGGTGTAAGCCAGTGTTGCACACGCAGAATACTCAGGTTAAACTTGACGAGCCTAGCATATGCAGAGATGGCCTCGGAACACGGAGACCGAAAGGTCGAGCGTGAATCATATAGTAGATATGATCAACATAGTGATGTTCACCATTGAAAACTACTCCATCTCACGTGATGATCGGTTATGGTTTAGTTGATTTGGATCACGTGATCACTTAGATGACTAGAGAGATGTTTGTCTAAGTGGGAGTTCTTAAGTAATATGATTAATTGAACTTTAATTTATCATGAACTTAGTCCTGGTAGTATTTTGCAAATTATGTTGTAGATCAATAGCTCGCGTTGTTGCTTCCCTATGTTTGTTGCTTTCATATGTTTATTTTAATATGTTCCTAGAGAAAATTGTATTGAAAATTGTTAGTAGCAATGATGCGGATTGGATCCGTGATCGAGGTTTATCCTCATTGCTGCGGAAGAATTATGTCCTTAATGCACCGCTAGGTAGCAGACCTATTGCAGGAGCAGATGCAGACGTTATGAACGTTTGGCTAGCTCAATATGATGACTACTTGATAGTTTAGTGCACCATGCTTAACGGCTTAGAATCGGGACTTCAGAGACATTTTGAACGTCACGGACTATATGAGATGTTCCAGGAATTGAAGTTAATATTTCAAGAAAATACCCGAGTTGAGAGATATGAAGTCTCCAACAAGTTCTATAGCTAAAAGATGGAGGAGAATCGCTCAACTAGTGAGCATGTGCTCAGATTATGCAGGTACTTCAATCGCTTGAATCAAGTGGGAGTTAATCTTCCGGATAAGATAGTGATTGACAGAATTCTCTAGTCACCATCACCAAGTTAGTAGAACTTTGTGATGAACTATAGTATGCAAGGGATGGCGAAAATGATTCTCGAGCTCTTACATTGATGCTTTGAAATCGACGAAGGTAGAATCAAGAAAAGAACATCAAGTGTTGATGATTGACAAGACCACTAGTTTCAAGAAAAGGGCAAAGGGAAAGAAAGGGAACTTCAAGTAGAATGACAAGCAAGTTGTCGCTCCCGTGAAGAAGACCAAAGCTGGACCAAAGCCTGAAACTGAGTGCTTACTTTGCAAAGAAATGGTCACTTGAAGCAAAATGCCACGAATATTTGGTGGATAAGAAGGATGGAAAAGTGAACAAGAGTATATTTGATATCTGAGTTATTGATATGTGCCTTACTAGTGTTTATAGTAGCCTCGAGTATTTGATACTTGTTCGGTTGCTAATATTAGTAACTCAAAGCAGGAGTTCTGAGAATAAACAGAGACTAGTTGAAGGGGAAGTGACGATGAGTGTTGGAAGTAGTTCCAAGATTGATATGATCATCATCGCACACTCCCTATACTTTCGGGATTAGTGTTAAACCTAAATAAATGTTATTTGGTGTTTGCGTTGAGCATGAATATGATTTGATCATGTTTATTGCAAAACGGTTATTCATTTAAAGTCAAAGCATAATTGTTGTTCTGTTTACATGAATAAAACCTTCAATGGTCATACACCCAATGAAAATAGTTTTCAAAAGCGGTTATTCATTTAAAATCGAGAGAATAATTGTTGTTACGTTTAAATGAATAAAACCTTCAATGGTCATACACCCAATGAAAATAGTTTGTTGGATCTCGATAGTAGTGATACACATATTCATAATATTGATGCCAAAAGATGCAAAGTTAATAATGATAGTGCAACTTATTTGTGGCACTTTGCCGTTTGGGTCATATCGGTGTAAAGCGCATGAAGAAACTCCATCTTGATGGGTTTTGGAATCACTTGATTATGAATCATTTGATGCTTGCGAACCGTGCCTTTTGGGCAAGATGACTGAAACTCTGTTGTTCGGAACAATGGAACGAGAAACAGACTTAATGGAAATAATACATACCGATGTATGCGATCCAATGAGTGTTGATGCTCGTGGCAAGTATCGTTATTTTCTCACCTTCACAAGATGATTTGAGCAGATATGGGTATATCTTCTTGATGAAACATAAGTCTAAAATAGTTGAAAAGTTCAAAGAATTTCAGAGTGAAGTAGAAAATCATCGTAACAAGAAAATAAAGTTTACTGCGATCTGATCGTGGAGATGAATATTTGAGTTACGAGTTTGGTCTTCAATTAAAACAAAGTGGAATAGTTTCACAGCTCACGCCACCGGAACACCACAACGTTATGGTGTGTAACGAACGTCAGAATCGTACTTTATTTTGATATGGTGCGATCAATGATGTCTCTTACTGATTTACCAATATCGTTTTGGGTTATGCATTAGAGACAGCTGCATTCATGTTTAATAGGGCACCATCTAAATCCGTTGAGACGACACCATATGAACTATGTTTTAACATAAAACCTAAGCTGTCGTTTCTTAAAAGTTTGGAGTTGTGATGCTTATGTGAAAAAGTTTTCACCTGATAAGCTCGAACCCGAATCGGAGAAGTGCGTCTTCATAGAATACCCAAAGGTAACTATTGGGTACACCTTCTATCACAGATCCGAAGGCAAGTTTTTCGTTGCTAAGATGGATCCTTTCTAGAGAAGAAGTTTCTCTCGAAAGAAGTGAGTGGGAGGAAAGTAGAACTTGATGAGGTAATTGTACCTTCTCCCTTATTGGAAAGTAGTTCATCACAGAAATCAGTTCCAGTGATTCCTACACCAATTAGTGAGGAAGTTAATGATGATGATCATGAAACTTCAGATCAAGTTGCTACCAAACCTCGTAAGGTCTTCCAGAGTGAAATCCGCACTGCAGTGGTACGGTAATCGTGTTACGGAAGTCATGTTACTAGACCATGATGAACCTACGGACTATGAGGAAGCGATGATGAGCCCAGATTCCGCGAAATGGCTTGAGGCCATGAAATCTGAGATAGGATCCATGTATGAGAACAAAGTATGGACTTTGATTGACTTGCTCGATGATCAGCAAGCCATGTTAAATAAATGGATCTTCAAGAGGAAGACGGACACTAATAGTAGTGTTACTATCTACAAAGCTCGACTTGTCACAAAAGGTTTTCGACAAGTTCAAGGTGTTGACTACAATGAGATTTTTCTCAATCAGAAGCGATTCTTAAGTCTGTCCGAATCATGTTAGCAATTGCCACATTTTATGAAATCTGGCAAATGGATGTCAAAACTACATTCTTTAATGGATTTATTAAAGAAGAGTTGTATATGATGCAACCAGAAGTTTTTGTCAATCCTAAAGGAGCTAACAAAATGTGCAAGCTCTAGCGATCCATCAATGGACTGGTGCAAGCATCTCGGAGTTGGAATATACGCTTTGATGAGTTGATCAAAGCATATGGTTTTATCAGACTTTTGGAGAAGCTTTGTATTTACAAGAAAGTGAGTGGGAGCACTACAGCATTTCCGATAAGTATATGTGAATGACATATTGTTGATCGGAAATAATGTAGAATTATTCTGCAAAGCATAAAGGAGTATTTGAAAGGAGTTTTTCAAAGAAGGACCTCGATGAAGCTGCTTACATATTGAGCATCAAGATCTATTGAGATAGATCAAGACGCTTGATAAGTTTTTCAATAAGTACATACCTTGTCAAGATTTTGAAAAGGTTCAAAATGGAACGATCAAAGAAGGAGTTCTTGCACGTGTTACAAGGTGTGAAATTGAGTAAGACTCAAAGCCCGACCACGGCAGAAGATAGAAAGAGAATGAAAGTCATTCCCTATGCCTCGACCATAGGTTCTATAAAGTATGCTATGCTATGTACAGACCTATTGTATACCTTGCTCTGAATTTGGCAAGGGAGTACAATAGTGATCTAGGAGTAGATCACTGGACATTGGTCAAGAAACATCCTTAGTGAGGACTAAGGAAATATTTCTCGATTATGGAGGTGATAAAAGAGCCCGTCGTAAAGAGTTACATCGATGCAAGCTTTTTACACTGATCCAGATGACTCTAAATCTCTATCTAGATACATATTGAAAGTGGGAGCAATTAGCTAGAGTAGCTCTGCGTGAGCATTGTAGACATAGAATATTTGCAAAATACATACGGCTCTGAATGTGACGGACCCGTTGACTAAGCTTCTCTCACGAGCAAAACATGATCATACCTTAGTACTCTTTGGGTGTTAATCACATAGCGATGTGAACTAGATTATTGACTCTAGTAAACCCTTTGGGTGTTGGTCACATGACGATGTGAACTATGGGTATTAATCACATACGAGATGTGAATATTAGTGTTGAATCACATGATGATGTGAACTAGATTATTGACTCTAGTGCAAGTGGGAGACTGAAGGAAATATGCTCTAGAGGCAATAATAAAGTTATTATTTATTTCCTTATTTCATGATAAATGTTTATTATTCATGCTAGAATTGTATTAACCGAAAACATGATACATGTGTGAATACATAGACAAACATATAGTCACTAGTATGCCTCTACTTGACTAGCTCATTAATCAAAGATGGTTATGTTTCCTAACCATAGACATGTGTTGTTATTTGATTAATGGGATCACATCATTAGGAGAATGATGTGATTGACATGACCCATTCCGTTAGCCTAGCACTTGATCATTTAGTATATTGCTATTGCTTTCTTCATGACTTATACATGTTCCGGTAACTATGAGATTATGCAACCCCGTTTACGGAGGAACACTTTGGTACTACCAAACGTCACAACGTAATCGGGTGATTATAAAGGAGTACTACAGGTGTCTCCAAAGGTACATGTTGGGTTGGCGTATTTCGAGATTAGGTTTTGTCACTCCGATTGTGGGAGAGGTATCTGGGCCTTCTCGGTAATACACATCATATAAGCCTTGCAAGCATTGCAACTAATAAGTTAGTTGCGAGATGATGTATTACTGAACGAGTAAAGAGACTTGCCAAGAATGAGATTGAACTAGGTATTGGATACCGGCGATCAAATCTCGGGCAAGTAACATACCGATGACAAAGGGAACAACGTATGTTGTTATGCGGTTTGACCGATAAAGATCTTCGTAGAATATGTAGGAACCAATATGGGCATCCAGGTCCCGCTATTGGTTATTGACTGAGAATAGTTCTAGGTCATGTCTACATAGTTCTCGAACCCGTAGGGTCCGCACGCTTAAGGTTTCGATGACAGTTATATTGTGAGTTTATGGTTTTTGATGTACCGAAGGAGTTCGGAGTCCCGGATAAGATCGGGGACATGACGAGGAGTCTCAAATGATTGAGACGTAAAGATCGATATATTGGACGACTATATTCGGAGTTCGGAAAGGTTCCGAGTGATTCGGTATTTTTCGAATCTGGGAGTTACGGAATCGCCGGGAGTATATGGGCCTTATTGGACTTTAGGGAAGAGAGAGAGGAGGTTGGGCGCCCCCAAGGCCTAGTCCGGGTGGACTGGGGGAGGCTGCGCCTCCTTCCTTCTCTTCTCTTCCCTTTCCTTGACTCCTACTCCTACTACTTGGAAGGGGAATCCTACTCGGTGGGAGTAGGACTCCTCCTGGTGCGCCCTCCTAGGCCGCCACCCCTCCTTGCTCCTTTATATCACGAGGGCAGGGGCACCCCATGACACACAAGTTGATCTTCGTGATCGTTCCTTAGCCGTGTGCGGTGCCCCCCTCCACCATATTCAACCTCGGTCATATCGTAGCGGTGCTTAGGCGAAGCCCTGCGTCGGTAGAACATCATCATCGTCACCACGCCGTCGTGCTGACAGAACTCATCCCCGACACTTTGCTGGATCGGAGTCCGGGGATCGTCATCGAGCTGAACGTGTGCTGAACTTGGAGGTGCCGTACGTTCGGTACTTGGATCGGTCGGATCGTGAAGACGCACGACTATATCAACCGCGTTGTCATAACGCTTCCGCTTACTTCGGTCTTCTGAGTATGCGTGGACAATACTCTCCCCTCTCGTTGCTATGCCATCACCATGATCTTGCATGTGCGTAGGAATTTTTTTGAAATTACTACGTTCCCCAACAACTGGCTCATTTCCTTGTTGTTGTTCTGCTGCACAAATCATCACAATATGTGCAATTGAGTTGCTCTGTTCCATCTCCAGGAGCTGCGACAAGGTGGCCTGCTGCACTTGTTTGACTTGTGGTTGCACCCCTTTGAACACCGTTTGCTCTTTGTCCCGGTCGAACTGCAATGTCTTGGCTACCCAGTCGACAAACATTGGTCCACACTGCTCCAACCAGTCTATTCCAACCACCATGTCGTAGCAACCCAATGACAAGACACGAACATCGGTGGAGAACTTGTACCCTTGAGTCTGCCACTTGCATTGTAGTACGATTCCAGAACATTTGAGCACACCCCCATCTGCAATCTTGACTGACACTGGATCCATTGGCAACACATGTTCAGTAATCAACTCTGCCACTGCCTCGTTGATAAAACTATGGGAGCTCCCTGAATCCACCAGTATGAGAACTTCATGCCCTTTGATTTCACCCAGGAGCCTGACAGTGCGGGGTGTAGTTGCTCCCATTGTGGCCAGTTTGGATATGGACATAAGTTGCTCTTCTTCTGAATCGGACTCATGCCGGAGTCGATCATTCTCCTCAGCTTGAAGCATCTCCCACAGCTCCTCAACTACGTGAAGTTGGACCGTGGCAGCGCATTGGTGACCTTGCCCCCAATGCTCCCCACACTTGAAGCAGAGTCCGTGGGCACGCCTGTAGTTGCGGAGCGCCGCGATGCGATCTTTGCCTAAATCACCGGATCTTGGCGGCGATCCTGCGTACACCCAGCGTCCAAAGCTGACGATCTTCGGCCGGGTAACAGTGCTGGCAATGCTTTGGCCATGAGGGAAGTCTTGAGAGCCAACATCGGCCGAATCGAGGCGCGGGCTGCGCCTTGCTCGTGCCACGGCTGATCCTTCTTCGGCATGCCTGCCAAGAGCTCCTCCTGCAACGTGGCAAGAGAAAAGGCAGTATCCAAATCCTGGGGGCGGTGTAAAGCTACACCGGCTTTAATCTCAATTTTTAGACCATCTAAAAACTGAGTTGTGAAAAACAGAGGATCAAAGGCAGAATTATGCACAAGCAAATGGTGCATAAGTTCTTCAAACTGCTCTAAGTATTCTACTACTGAACCCAACTACTTAAGATAGTTAAACTGACGCAATTGAGACTGATACTGTTCCCGGCCGAATTTGGCACAAACAGCGACACACAACTCTTCCCAAGTAAAGGGACCCCGATGTGCTTCCTGGACTTGGAGCCAATGCGCTGCATTGCCCGAGAAGTGCAAAGTAGCTACCCGAACCCATATGTCACACTGAATCCCATACACCTCGAAATATTTTTCGCACTTGGCCTTCCAAAACTGGGGGTTGTCCCCTTCAAATGATGGAAAATCAAGCCGGGGAAGCGACCAACTGTGATGAGGAGAGTGCACGGGGGAAAACTGCTCTCGCTCCTGAACGACCTGTACGGATGTATCGGAGGCAGTGCAAGGGGGGACAGATTTAACGCACCCTTGACCGGAGGAGGCACCAGGGTGGTGACCACCCCGTGAACCGATCCCCTGGGTTCGATAATGTCGCCGTGGCCCTGTGGCGCGTGGTGTGTCGTGGCAGGCATGGGGTGCACCGCCGCGGGACGCCCCACCGGATCCGCCACTGGATCCCCTTCTGCGCCGCTTGGATCGGCCAACGCGGGGTGGAGCGCGATCCTTCCCACTTGCTTGCGCAGTTCGTCGAGTTGGTGTTGGAGATTCGTCACCGCCGGTCGCCACAACTCGAGGGACGCCTGAATCGCCTCCAGGCGCGCGTCGTTGGCCGCGCGACCCTCGTTGAGGGACTTGACGAGTGCAGCGATCTGCTCCTCCATGGCCGCCGCCTTCTGCGCTTGTTTGGTGGTGTAGCGGGGGCGGGGGTAGGCTGTCTCCAGGGCGACTGACCACTGATACCACTTGTTAGGGACCTCGATCTAGGGTTTGGGTGGAGAAGGAGGAGAAGGGAAAGGGGATCGACCAAGGAGGACGAAGGTCAGCTTCGTTGCTCTCTTAAATTCGTTTACAATAATTCTCGATGCCTCTCACCGACTCACCTAACCCACTAAATAGCCAGGCACGCAGGCCACACCAACCTCACCACTCACTAGGCCTCCAGCTCGGTCCACTAGTCAGCCCATCTCAGGCCCGCCAGTCCTCCGCTCTGCGTCATCCGGGCCTGTCGTTGTAGCCGAGCCGCTGACCAGTGGGGTCACGTCTTCAGCCGTGACACAGGAGCCCCTTGACTCGGCCCTCGCCTGCATTAACGACCCCGCCCATCTTGGCGGGGTCGATTCCCCCATCGCCTGACTCGTCTCTGACGAGTATGACATCGGTGGGTACGTCGCGCCGTTCGTATGCCTTGGCGGGTTCCAGAACACCCGCGACCTGTATGAGCTCGACGAGGGTGAGGAGCTCGTGCTAGAGCTCGATGAGGCACACTTCCATCTCAGCACCAACTATGAGCTGTATTGTGAGACTGCGGGGCAAGCGGGGGCGACGAAGCCCGAAGTGGAGGCAGTTCGAGCTTGTCGCTGCCGGAGAGCTTGGAGAGGTGCACAAAGATACCTGGTTAGATTTATTGGCCCCCACTGCTAGATGCTCCATGTCTCCTCCCCTGGTTCCTTGTGCATTATTGGGCTGTCTCAAATTTCAGTTTGGAACACATAGCCGTGAATTTTTTATTGATATAATTGTTGTCGTCGTTACACATTGGTACTGGGAAGATTTGATGTATTATCGCTAAACTCTCACGAGCAGGCCTGATTTTACAGATGTTTAGATGTAGCGGTTCCTGTTCATTTACAATACAACCCTGCGATCTAATTGATGTTTCTCTGAATTTATGACAGGTAAACTGCACTAATAACAAATAAGATGTCATATCTCATGTTGCCGAGTCAACCCTGGAAGTTATGGTAGAGATGAAAGGCGGTTTGGTCCATCTGGTGGAAGGGTCGGAAGTGGAGATACATAGTAGCAGTGGAGATAGCAGGAGCATCACTACTGAGTTGAAGAAACACTTGCACCGGGTGCCAAAAGTTGTGTTAAAAAACGGGCCCACCTTCGGATGGTGTAAATTGCAGCCATACACAGGTTTATTTCCGTTGCCAACATATTTTTATTTAACCACATTATGTTTCAGCCACTAGATGGAAACTATAAAAAAAACTGGAGAGAATCACTTCTTTTCATGATATTAATTAATAGTGATTGCTATTTGTTTTGAATATTTAAGCCATAAGGATACCACAATTAAATTACGGTTACAACATGAAAGTTGTAGAGTAGTTAATTTTGCGTAGATGAGTACAGGGGTACCTTTTCTTATTTTTTTTAAAGTAGAATTAAAGATATGGAAACATCACTTAGTAAACAAGAAGTTAAGTGGATTAAGGTTTAAAAGCAAATTTGGTTTCAGGAGAGTTTCCCTACAATGTCTAGGAGAAATTACTATACATGGTCATGCTTGTTTGAGGAACTCGATAATCTTGCATCTAGATTATATTATTTTCTCCAACCTAGATCGATGAGGCATTGTTTTCCACCCCTGACTGGAATTATAAACTTATGTAAGACAAGATTTGCAGTGTTACTAGAGCTTGACTTATGTAGAAAGGTCCAGTTCACCTACATGTGTTGATGCTTGTAGGCTACGTGTTCAGTTGTACTGAAGTAGCAAGCAAAAACAAGTTTATGCCATGCCAATATTTACAACAAGGGTAATATTGTCTTCCCATTATTCTTGGAACAAAGTTCACCGTCTCATTCAGATGTTCAAATAGGTTTATTGCTCACTTTGAGGATCTCTTACAGGCTAACGTAGTATGTGAATGGTAGAAGCCAGCCAAAGTTCTTGACTGGTGAATGTCAGAGGTGGCGGTTGAGATTTTCCAAAGTATGTGAG
Organism: Aegilops bicornis; assembly: GCA_021605145.1. Taxonomy (NCBI): domain Eukaryota; kingdom Viridiplantae; phylum Streptophyta; class Magnoliopsida; order Poales; family Poaceae; genus Aegilops; species Aegilops bicornis. The sequence continues at coordinate 779,090,245 of CM038673.1, read as the reverse complement.
AAGCGAATGTGGTGTTTCAAATTTGCCAAAAGTATAGGAGAAGGTTTGCATATGATGGCGCAGCAGACCTGGGTGGAATGACTACAGAACAATTTTGAGTAGGACGACTTTGTAGCTGGAGCCACAAAGCAAGATTGATGGAGTTTGAAGAGCCATCAAACCACGAAGGGGGTTACCAGTAGTAGAACATGTTCGTACAATTTTGTAGTGTAGATGGAGTAGGAGAAGGTGTGCTCTCGACGGAGAAGTTCTTTTTAGTCACCTTTTATTTTGAAACAGTGGTAGCTACAAAGAGTTGAGCGGCACCAAGAGACAAGGAAGGAAGAGTGAGGACAAGATTTCTCCTTTAGAGAAGGGATGTAGGGGACATTCGGGTACGATAAAGAATAACGTAGGGGTGCATTTTGATCGTCATATATACGACATCAACAAAAAAACAAGATTTGTTGTTGTTGTGATAGCTTGTAGATCATGCACGCATTCATGAAATATCTCTGAAGCTTTTGAAATTTCCCCTTGTTCTGACATTTCTAAACTGCTGAAATTTCATAAGTAATTTTTTTCTCAACACTTTGTTTTCTCACTAGATCTGCACTGACTTAGGGATATTTTTTTAAACAATCGTTGAATCACCTCCAGGACGCCTCCTCTCCTCCCCCACCGATGCACCATTGGTGGTGGCCTCCCTCGCGATGCTAGCACCCACATAATCAAAGGGGAATGGATTGAATGATGAGTGATGTAGGGATGTAGAAGGTGATCAATGATAACTTGGATGGAAAGGTCTGCTAGAGGGGTGAAAAAGAGAGTAAGATGCTTGTGTTTGTGGTCTCGAGGAATATCACACACAATATGCACGTTTATGGTAAAAAAAAGAAGCTTTTTTTTTTGCGGGTGGTAAAAAAAAGAAGCTTCAGCAATATTTATATTCATTTGTTGGTCCGTGGCAACGCACGGGCATTGTACTAGTATTATTATATGCTCGTGTATGTACTAAGAGTATCTATAGCTGTGATGGGCAAATCCGGCACCCCAAACACCCACGGACGCGTTTGGGCACGTGGACATTGACCAGTCACGCCTCAAATAATGCAAACCACATCCGGATACCTCAAACCATTTTATTACATGCAATGTAGCGATTTTGAGCAGAGCTCGTCCGGTCGCCGTGGCCATTTCCGGCAGCCTGCTTTGCTCCCAGAGTGTTTGTCCGGACGCTGGCAAGGTAGAGTAGGGCATGGGACATGAGCCAGCTCATGGGAATCAGGGCGCTGCCGTCTCCCATGCCTAACTCTTCCTCTCGAAGCCCGGAAGCCGTTGGGTGCAGGTGGACGTCAGATCGATGATGGATCCGTCCTGAGACGAGGCGGCGACATCCACCACTACGCGGTTGTGGCGTCCGGAGTGGTGCACCATACAGGACGCCAGAGAATGCGACTCCGCCTCGCGGACGTCCACCGCCGTGAGGGTTGCCGCCTCCCGCGCCCGCTGCCACGCACGGTGGGCACGCCGCGCCATGTTTGCGTCGGACGACACTCAATGTGTGTCCATGGCTTCGGCGCGTCAACGGAGGGGTTGCGCGTCCGCCACCGTGTTTGGACGCCAGCCGGATCCATGCGCCATTTTGGCGAATGCAACGGATTCCCGGTAGAAGGAGTCCAAGCGCTGCCGTGCACGGGCCTCCTCCCGGGAGTGGCATAGCGGAAGCCGGACGACCATCTTCTCCTCGCGGCCGCGTGAGATGAGCTCGGGGTCAACGAATCTGGAGGTGAAGGATTTGAATCCGTTGCCCGCCATGCCAGAGACGGACGGACAATACCGAAGACGAGCTTGGGTGGCGGAGGGGAGCGGAGAAGAGTGGAGTGAAGTGGCTAGGGTTTGTCCGGCGAGCGGATGGAGAGGAATATATGTCGGGTCGGGTGGGCCAATGTGGGCCGGGTCCACGTGGCGGACTTGCACGGACGTGCCCGGGCGCCCCATATTTGAGCTAGATATGAGGGGTGCCGATCAGTCCAGACGTTTGAGCCCCGTTCGAGGCGTCCGTCTGGGTCAGATTTTAATGATTAGTCAGTGACTGGCGGGGCGCTCGGGTGTTAAAAGCCGGTTTGGGGCGCCCGGCTGTAGATGCTCTAACGACCTTGTGTGTATGGTGGCCTCACCACAATGTACAGTTCACACCTGTAGACCTTCAAGTCTAGGGCCAGTATATATGGTATGGAATCTTGATTTGGACGGCAGATTCTTCTTTGTCGCAGGTGCGACCGTGCATTGCCGAATTGCGGTGCAGGGCGAGCACTTTGTTTGATAGGCGACGTGGTATTGTGCTCCCGAGGAAGATTTCGAAAGATCCCGTGGAACTGTGCTTCCCAGGACAAAATGAAATTATTCCTGTTTTTTTGGAAACTCCGAAATTATTCATGTTTTTTTAGCATAGTACAATCACAGATATCCACACACACACGCATATACACTTACCCCTATGAATGGACCTTTGTACACCCTACCCGCATGACCATCTCCAAGATACTGAATCAACATCACATCTTGAAACTAACAAAGTCATCACAGACGTCATGTAATGATGGAAACGTCTTCTCGCACTGAATGAACATCGCCAAAAAGTCTAAAATAAATCCAGAAAAAAAAACAAGCATCAATGTCAAGTCTAGAACTTTTTTTTTGCGAGAAAACTTTCAATCTATTCATCTTCTTCATGGCAGGGTTGGTTCCACCACAACCTAATCATCTGAGCTACGCTCAATTCGTAATGAACTTACTCGTTGTTCAGTGGATCATTTTCTTAAGAAACACATCACAAATACAGGTGTTCAAATACGCACATGCATACTCACCTTTGGGACCGCACGCACACACACATACCAATTCTTATAGACACCTTCGAAAGACTGAGCCTATAGATCAGCATCAAAATGGTCGAGATTAGGGAGATATTGGTCCAAATGTGAGTGATTAGAAGGTGGAGTTAGCCTACAAGCTCACGGTTTGGATAGACTTCATTCTTATAGACTGCTAATAAGTTGGTTGTCTTGCATATTTCATACATAGGTTGGGGGTTATCTTTCTTGTGGTTATATTGGCTGGATACCATTAAAAAGGAAAAAATAAATACTTCTTAAAAATATGTTTACATTTTCTTTTTGAAAATAGAGAGTTGTATTTATTAGAAGAGAAAGCATTGTTCTTACAATCTTGCAAGGCGACGCTCAACACACAGGTTGGCATTGTCCCTTGCATAACACCACCACGCGACTCTCTACGCCCAAACTGGGCAAGACTATGGGCTAAACTATTGACTTTCCTATCTACTCTATGAACTTTAAATTCTCTGTTTCCTTGCTTGATGGCCTGAAATTCCCTTGCAAACATTCCAATTTCGATCTATCCATACATGAGGGGTCGAGTGCCTTTGCCACCGCGCTGCTGTCCGTTTCAATAACTAAAGGTAGGTATGTACCCGACATCGCTTTCCGTAGTCCATCAAGGCAAGCAGTAGCTTCTGCAAAGTCTGCTCCTTTGCATCACAGAATGTAGTCCCATGCCGACAAGATAATTCTCCCATCATGATCTCAAACCAAAGCTCCCCATGATCCACTGCTGCTCTCCTGCAAAAAACTTGCATCGACATTGACCTTAGCCCACCCAACGTCAGGCTTTTGCCAAACTTTCTGTTTTGCATTATCATGTTTTCTCAACTCTGGCAGTTTAATCATAGGGCTTTTGCCTTTATGATCAATCTTGGAATTCCCGTTCTCAATCGAGCTGATGTTTACAAGGTAGTTTTGGAGAAACCAGGCAGAGTGGGAAATTTTTGCTTTACCTTTTGCAAAGATTGCATCATTTCTATGATGCCAAACACGCCGCCAAAATAGCATAAGTTGTTGTCGTATGTCTTTAGTCACTTTATCTAGTAGGACAAAAACCCAATCCCTTGCTATGTAGCTTATTTTATGCTCAGGAGGAAGGTTCCACACGTCCTTCAACTCATGCCAAAGGGCTCTCGGGCGAACGTACATCGGTGTGCAGCATGGAATCCCGTTTCGCCATCAGCGCCACAAACATTACAAATTGGAGTGAGGCCCAGAATACGTCTGAATCTATTGGTTTGAACCGCAAGGGACTCTGTTGCTAGCCTCCACATAAAGATACACACTTTTTGGTGGACATTTGTTTTCCAGATAGTGTTCCAAATACTGCGGTCCCCCGATAGATTGTAGCTTGGTCCAATAATTTCAGATTTCTTTTCATCCATGGCTAGCCTATACGCGCTACGCACAGTGAAAATTCCATTCTTTTCTGCAAGCAATATAATCGTCCTCATCAAAGTTTGGGAGTCGAATACTCAAGATATCATTCGCATCTTGTTGTAAAATACGCCGGATGTTATCCTCCTTCCAAGAGTGGGTCTCTTGGCCAATGAGATCCGCAACCTAGCGGATTTGGGAGTTTGTTGGATTTATATTAATTTTCATATTTCCCCTCAAAATCAAGTTGTCTCTCCAGATGCGAATGCTTTTTCCATTGCATATACGACATACACATCCTTTCTTAAGGAGTTCTAAACCATGCATGATACCCTTCCAACCCGGTGACGCATTGTGAATAAACGTTGTGTCAAGTAGATATGCCTCATGATAGTATTTTTCCTTAAGCACTCTCGCACACAAATTGTCAGGATATGCAATAAGACGCCAAGCTTGCCTAGCAAGGAGAGCCTGATTAAAAACTCTAAGGTCCTTGAACCCCATACCTCCCTGATTTTTGTGTTGTTTGAGTTTCTCCCAACTCAACCAGTGGATATGTCGGCGATCCTTGTCATCCCTCCACCAGAAGTCTCTGGTCATGTGCATGAGCTCCTCACATAGGGATGCCAAAAACTTAAACACACTCATCGCAAAGGTGTGAATCGCCTGGGCCACATATTTAATTAGCGTCTCCTTGGCACCACTGGATGCATATTTTTCCGTCCAATCACTCATTCTTTTACTTGCTTTATCCTTGGTTGACTTGAATTTTCCATTGAACTGGCAATCCTAAGTACTTCTCTTCAAAACTCACAGTCACCCCATTTAGAATATCTATGACTTGCTGACCATCCTCTTGTGAGCATTTGTTTCCAAGAAGTAGGGAGGATTTTGATGGGCTAATCATCTGGCTCGTGGCTCGCTCATAGTTGCTCAGAATAGGCTTCACCTTGGTTGCTTGATCACTATTTGCTTTAAAAAATAACAAGCTATCATCTGCAAATAATAGGTGCGAGATACCAGGGCTGCGACGACAAATTTTTAGCTCCTAGATCTCACCTGCTTCGGTCTTACTATTTATTAGACGTGAGAGTCCATCTACAACAAAGAGGAAGAGATATGGTGAAAGTGGATCTCCCTGTCTCAACCCCTGTGTACGCGAAAAGCTTTGTAACATGTTCCCATTAAAACAGACCGAATATTTCACTGACTTCACAAACGTCATGATCCATTGTATCCATTTATCAGTAAAGCCTAATCTTTTCATCACCCCTTCAAGGTAATTCCAGTCGACTCTGTCATAGGCTTTCGCGAGGTCTAACTTATATGCACAAAATTTACCTTTTGCATCTGCGCTCTTCTGGATACTGTGTATACACTTGAATGCAATCAAGGCGTTGTCCGTGATCATCCGCCCTGGATTGAATGCGCTTTGAGTTGGGGTTATCAAATCTTGGAGCAATGACCGCAGCCTGTTTACTAGACACTTTGAGACAATTTTGTACACGACATTGCATAAGTTGATGGGTCTATAGTCTTTCAGGGAGCTGGGGTTCTCCTTCTTTGGTATTAACACTATGACCGTATCATTCACCCCCTCCCGCATGACGGCTGAGTTTAAAAAACTCCCTTACTCCTTAACCACCTCCTCTTTCAGAGTACCCCAGTGCCTTTGGTAAAATCTAGCAGGGAACCCATCTGCCATGGGGCCTTCAGTGACCTATTTGGAACAGTGCATTGCTGATCTCTTCATCGGAAATTCCCTGCATAACATGTCATTAATCTGTTGTGTAATTCGGGGCTCTATAGTGTCCAGTATAATTTCAGGTTGTACTCCCTGGTTTGCTGTGTATAATTCCTGGAAATAAGATGTGGCAAGCCCCTCCATCTCTTGAATATTATCTATAACGCTACCATCTTCCTTCTCCAGCTGGCTAATTTTCTTTTTCTTTTTCCTCCATGTTGCCTTACTTTGAAAAAAAATCTGTATTTCTGTCGCCATCATAGATATAATCCATTCTCGATCTTCGCTTCCAAAAGAGTTCTTTCTCCAGAAGGCTATCCAGTTCTTTTTCTAGACGTTTTTGGATCATATGTTTGTTTGGGTTACTACTATGTAAAATCCTTTCAAGTTTTTTCGTGTTTTTTTTTCTATTTTCCTCGGGACCGAGCCTACTGTTCTGCTACTCCATGAGTGCAGCGCATCCATCACACCCTCCAGTTTTGTTGCTACATCTCCTAAGTCCATTGCCTGCCTATGCATGGACCATGCAACTTCCACTTCGTCGGCTAGAGCGTTTTCCTTTTCCCAGTATATTTCATATCTACGGCAACGACGACCAGAGCTTCTTCCATTTGCTTTCTCTGTAAGATTTATTAAAAGAGGGGTATGATCAGACTAGAAGAGACAAGGTGTTTTACCTGGCAGTCCGGGAAAATGTTCGACCACTCTGGACTTGCCACAGCATGGTCGAGGCGTACTTTAACGTAACGTTTGCCTGCTTGTTTATTATCATACGTCCACGGCGTGCTAGAGACGAGATCATGGAGATCACAATGTGACAAAATTTCTCAAAAATTCATCATTTGTCTTTCGCTTTTTTTGTTTCAGAAAAATGTTCTTTTTGGTACATAGCTTCATTAAAATCCCCGGCCATAAGCCAATGGCCATTAAGCATAGATTTTATTCTTTTTAACATCAACCCCATATGGTGCCTGAGGTGTGTTCGAGGCTCACCGTAAACAAACGTGCATATTTATTTATTATTTTTCGACCATTCATGAACGATTACACATCAACGACATTTACTTCTATCTTAAACAACTCGACCTTTACATCCTCGCGGGAAGAGGGTCCGGCTCTCCTGCTGGGTTCCCAGCACGCACTATCGTGCAGGGCGAACCAGCGATCACCACGTGTCCCGGTGGACCCCCATCGCACAATAACGTTTTCGTTTTCTAATTTACTGAAAATATTTTTTTCTCTTTGCCTTATCGGCTTATCCTCGCGCACTACTGCTGCTGCCACTCCCTGTTCCACAGCCATTGATTCCACTGCGAGAGAGGATTCTCATGAGGTGAAATCCGCCCGTCCGGGCCGTGGCCGATAGCAAGACAGGAGCAGCCCGCCCGTCTCCGACGCGCTTCGTCAACTGGAGCCGTCGCGGCTAGCGCCGCCTATCTCCGGCGCGCTTCGCCGCCCGAAACGGTGGGGTTGAAAGGCGGTAAGACGGGAGTCGTCGCCGCTAGCTAGCGCTGCCTGAGGCCGTGGTCTTGGCTGGGGGCAAGATGGGATCCGTCGCGGCTATGTCTGCTCGCCTCTGGCGCGCCGCGCCGCGCTCGGCCGTGTCCTTGGCGGGCGGCAAAACAGGAGTCGTCGCAGCTAGTGCTGCCTGCCACCGGCGCGCTCAAGGCCCGGCCAAGGTTCTGGCCGACCCGCTCCCTTGGAGATGGTGCCATGGTGAAATTGCTGCGCTGTCAGCCAGTGACCGAGATGCCGCGCGGTCCACTAGAAGATGCGAGCTCGATACTCAACAGTCAAAGGTGAGTTATGATTCATTGCTTCATCTACCTCTGTACTAGTATCTAGCTCTGTATTAGTAGCTAACTAGCTCTCAGCAATTAGCGTATTGACATTTGCACGTACTGAACTTTCAAGTATGCGCTGTATCCATTTTTCTCTGCTTTCCAATTACACAGTAGAGGGGAAGGGGAAACCACAAATTGGTAGGATTTTCCATCTACTTGTATATAGCAAAAAAAAAAAAGGAAGGATTTTCCATCTGCTTGTCCTGTAGGTATTGAAGAATGGCACCTGTATCTCCTTCTTGGATTGATTGCATATGCTTTGATCGGAGATAATTTTTATAATCTTTTTGACCGAAGCTAAGATATTGTCGACCCCCTGCTTGTCTACTCATCACTTCATGGCCAGATTTTGGTCTAATACTTGAATCATTCAGGATGTCAATTTGGGCCTTCCGACCTTCTGTAATTCTTCTTTGGGATCGCAGTAGATGGGCTTTGCTTGGAGTTACGAGTTTATGATTATGAGCATCCTCAAAGCTACTTACAACATATTTTGCCATTAGCACTTATTTTGATGGTCATCTCTGCCAGACAACCAACTCTTGGTTCTGCTCGCTTCCTCTGACATTGTTCTTTGCTCTTGTCCTTGTGACCTTCCTTTGAGCATACAAATTTAGTTGTTGAGGATTTATCATGCCAAGATTTCCTGACACTGAAACCTACATGTCCTGCATATGTATTGTAAGACTCATATGCAATATCGTCATTCTCAAATTCCATTCCTATCTCTGGTTTTAACCTTTTGATGTAATAATCATTTGTATTTCCACCTGCCTCTCCGACATTTGTGGTCTCATGATCTACAAAACATAAAAATTATCATATACTGATTAGTTCATGATCCAGCTGCCATTCTTCTTTAGTAGGCATTAGCAAAATAACACAGGGTATTGACAAGAGCATTAGCAAAATATTGATTTTTTTTCTTTGATACAAAAATAAACTTAGGTGGTACTCTGTTAGTAGTGAACTTTGATTCTAAGTAAGATCGAGCTGATGTCTCGTTACTAAACAAACTCATGATGATTCCAAATACTGATGGATAAGAAGCAAATAAATTCACATGATCCAGAGTTTCAAACCTTAAGCATGTTTGTTTATCTACATAGACGAAGGGTAATGATATAACTTGCACTGAACCTAACAGTTCGTCCTAGTTTCATTTTCAGTGTCAGGATTTGCCCTCTGATGCATAGTGTGTGCAGCAACGTAGGAGCGACCATCCTTCACAGAATTATAATGCAATTCCAAAGGATTAATTTGCATGTGTTTGAACAAAAGAAACGGGGCTATTGAAGATGAAGCACAGGGAGTTATTTCCGAAGGATTAATTTGCATGTCATAGATTGAACTTATTTTTTGGTTGTTTGCTTGTTTTAATCTTATCACCTTCGTATGATAAAAGAGTGTTGATAATCTGTAGGTTCCAAGCGCAGCAACGTACCTATGGACGATGAAGTGCCAGCAGCTTCCATGCTGAAGAACACAGTAGATGCTGATCCGCGGAGAAGGCAATTTTTCTCTATCAATCCTGATCTAGTCTTCTATGATCCAGCGGCAATGGAGTAGATTAGTAGGAGAAAGATGTAAGCCACAGATGTATGCGACAAAGAGATTTTGGCCGCAATCTGTTGTTACCCGGGAGAAAAAATGTCATTTTGCTGATTTTCTGGAACGTAACTGCAATTACGGAGATATGCTGTGTTGTTTGAGCGCTGGGGCCCACCAGGACACGTGGCGATCGCTGGTTCGCCCTGCACGATAGTGCGTGCTGGGAACCCAGCAGGAGAGCCCGACCCCCAGAAGAGGGCTAGACCTCCCCCCTTTCCGGGCTCGTGAAAAGACACTACATGTTTAACCTAAGAGCAACTCTAGCAGACCCCGCATACCGCCCCGACCCGAAAAATAATCGCCAAAATGTGGGTCGGGGCCGAAAAACCTGCCCGATCAGACCTGCATCCCGCCCTGGCCTGCAAAAAATTCTAGAGGGCGCGGCAAAATCTCGGCCCCAACCCGCGAATACGCGGGTTTCCCCGTCGCGGCTGCGGTGCCCTGCATCACAGAGAAGTAGTTGGCAGGAGGGACATTTTAGCCCGCGCGCATTTTCGCCACCCCCTTCCGCCGCCGGCGATTCCACCAAATCTGCGGGTAGAAACGCACGGCGGGGCCGCCTACCATCCTCCCGCGCCATCACGCTGCACCGACACCCCCGGATCCGGCGAGAAGAGCGCCCTCGTTGCTGCCGCCGCCGGGGATCGACCACCTTCGAGCTCGCCCCTCGTCGCCGCCTGGGATCACCCGCCACATCCTCCACCGGTTAGTGCGTATTTTGTGATCTTTGCGAGCGAGCGCTATAGTTCCTTGACGCGCCGGTGTGCATGTAGATGGATTTGAGCCCGTGTGAGAAGTTCTTGCTCACCGATTCGTCCGATTCAGACGACTCGGATGTTGAGACCATGCTTGCCAACTTTCGACAGTAGACATTAGTCATGGCACTTGCCGTGAAAGAGCACGAAGACGAGAACCAGAAGAGAAGGCGAGGATCGACTGCTACGCCTTTGCATTCCTCGGAATCGTCATCTTGGGAACGAGATGTTGATGCAAGACTACTTCGTGGAGAATCCTACATATCCACCACACCTCTTCCGGAGAAGGTACCGAATGCGCCGATCTATTTTTGTGAAACTTGTTAAACTTGCGAGGCAAATTGCCAGTATTTTACTCAAAGAAGAAATGTTGCAGGCTTAAAGGGATTTAGCGCATATCAAAAAATCTCCGCAGCTATGCGGGTGATTGCATATGGCGTTCCGGCTGACTATGCCGATGAGTACCTTCGCATTGGTGAAGATACTACAATTGAATCCATGCGTAGGTTTGCAAAAGTGATCATTCGTGCCTTTGGTCATGAGTATCTTTGGGCACCCAACGAGGATGACACAAAGAAATTGATGGCATCTAATGAGAGGAGAGGTTGGCCTGGCATGCTAGGTAGCATTGATTGTATGCATTGGATATGGAAAATTTGCCCGAAGGCATGGCAAAGAATGTATTGTGGCAAGTCTAGTGATGCAACAATTGTGCTAGAGGTCAGAAAGTATCCGAGGATTTATGGATTTGGCATTGCTTCTTTGGTATGCCGGGCACTCTCAATGATATCACTGTGTTGCAATGGTCTCATTTGTTTGCTAGGCTTGCTAGTGGTGATGCACCTTCTTGCAACTACACTATCAATGGGCATGAATACACAAAAGGATACTATCTTGCAGATGGTATATACCCTCCTTGGTGCACATTTGTCAAGAGCATCAAAGAACCCAAAACTAAAAAACAGTGTGAATTTGCAAGGGTGCAAGAGGCAGCCCGAAAAGACATTGAAAGAGCATTCGGTGTTTTGCAATGTAGGTTTGCCATTTCCCGTGGTCCTGCTCGTTTTTGGGATAAGAAAACATTGAAAAATATCATGACATGCTGTGTTATCCTTTACAATATGATTCTTGAAGATGAGAGATGAATGAATTTGGGATTCTTCTACGACACCCTAACCGCATTAGAGGTTTTCTTCAGACATACAAGGAGACTGAAAATGCAGACCCACAATTTCAACTTCAGGAGGATCTCATTGAGCACCATTGGCAAAGGGCTGGACAGTGACTCCTTTTTGTATTCATTTGTATTTGTACTCATCACAAGTTTTGTATTGCATTATTTAAGATTTGAATAATTAATTGTAATATGTATGATTGTTGTATTGTGTTGAATTTGAATAATTATTTAGTTTGCTTCCGTTTGTTGTATTGTGCTGGATTTGATATATTTTGCGGGCTGATAAGATGCGGAAAGCAGCGGTGCAAGAGTAGACACCGCAAGCCGACCCGTATAAAAGCATATGCGGCGAATATATTATTATACGGGTCTGTTTGGGGGTCTACATGTACGGCCGTCCTTGCCGGCCCGTAAAAGCAGTTTTCCGCGAATTGCAAACGCGTTTTGCGGGCCGACGGGATGCTGGGTCTACTAGAGTTGCTCTAACCTCCAACGAAGACCATGGACTACAAATTTATTTTGACGCGTTTCCGACAAGAACAGAAGCTTTGGTTGATGAGCATGCACGAAGCGAGTAAGTTCTTGAACTGTCCAAGCATCCCCAAACGCCTGCAATTCCAACAAAGTATTGTCATGTCTCCAGTTGACCAGCGGCCCCTGGGCTGGTTGCCTCCGCTTCAGCTTCCTCCTCTCTGCCTTCCGGTTTCTCCACCGGCTCCATCGACCATGTACTGCGGCTCTTCTTGCTGCTTTCAAAACTGAACTTGATGTTGCCACCATCATCCATCTGCATCGGGACAAGGCATTCCCCGCCCCGCTTGCCAAGCCATGCTAGTTTGTACCCTACAATCCCTGCTGCATAATCTTCTGGTACTTGCCCTCCTAGAACAAGGTCTCCTCTTGGTAGGTTTGCGTACAGCTGCTTTGTTGAGGCCGGGTCGCTAGATGGCTGCTCGGACTCTGCATGCACATGCGAAGTCGCATGCAAATGGGCAGCCGCACTACCTACCACTCCTTCCTTCCCTCACAAATTCTACATATACTAAACCTGGCTAGGTTTAGTTTATCCTGTTTTTTTGAATTTTTCCTATCATAAAAAAGTGACCAACTGATGCCTGACACGTGTAATATTGGGGGACACAGCCGTGTACCTTCCTGGGTGTGCGGAGCAGCAGCCAATAGGAACTCAAAAAAGATATGTCGGCCCGTTGAAGGTTGGTTGCATATGCCTTCCGACGTTTCCGGTTCGCGATTGGGTACGCCGCTGGCGGTTGCGAAGATCAGGTTTGATTCGATGTCCTCTGCATGTGCCTGCATGCGCTGCTGCATATCTTCTTTTTTTTTTCTCCCGTCTGACGCCACGTACGCCAGGCTTGCGTCGCTGTCGCCTGCAGCTTCTCGATTCCTTCTGTTGGCGGTCGCCGCTTCCATACTGTTTTCTGGATCTTTCTTTGCCGCCTCTGATGGTCGTTTCCGATTTGGTCTTCTCATTGCTGTTGTCTCCTATAAATACTGGTGGGCATCCGACCCTCATCCTGCTCGCTGCTGCCTACCCTCTTTTTTCTCTAATCAGTGCTAGCGTGGCGATGGTTCCTCCTGGTGCTTCTGCGTCGGCGTCGCCGTCAGGCCGCCCGGATTCGGGCTGCTTATTGTTGTGCAGGCGCTGCTACCGGCGGCCGTGGTTCTTCGGATTTCCCCTCAGCGACGGCTGATGCTGGTGCGCGTGGCCGCCCGGCTGTACTTGATTCAGCATGTCGTCTTCGGTTCGGTCCTCGCCGGCTGTTTCGTTCTTCCCGGAATGGTGAGATCCTTTGCCTTCCTGTGGTTGTACTCCTCTTTCTACTGAACTTGTGCTCCTTTGTTTGGGTTGTCGCCTTCTTGATTGGTTGCTTCATGTTGTAGGTGTTCACCGATTGGACTCGCGGCAGGATGTTAATGCGCCCGTTGATAGTCGCCGTCGGGAGATTTCATTAGGGAAGCGTCCTGTGGATTTCACCATTGGTAAGTGCGTTCAATTCTTGCTGTGTGCATGGGAGTGCCTGTGTGTGTCTCTGGTTGCTTTGCTGCGTTTCTCCTTGTTGGTTTGATTGTTGTGGGTACTGATTCGTTGTTTCTTTTTCTGCAGGTATTCCTATTAGTGTGGCCTCTTCTTCGGCGGCTGCCGGGTTTGCTCCTGCTGTTTGGTCTGCCAGTGAGCGAGCTGGTTCGTTCTTATTTCTTTGAATAGTTCACTTGTTTGTGCCTGTGGTATTGTTCCATCTACCCGTCCAGTGTTATGTTTATTAGCATGATTCTGGTGCACTCTGTCTAATGTTTGTTTGCAGATGCTTTGTCTGTCAACCAAGTGGTCGACAGACCGTGTGTTTCTCCTTCTGGTTTTCCTGCTGTTGTTCGTCTTTATGAGTCTTTGGTTGGTGATACGTCTCTTCGTTGCCGTCCAAGAGTGGTGCCCTTATGTGCCGCTGGTGCCTTCGATCGGCCCACTCTTGGTAACTTCGACTCTCTGAATATGTATCCGCTTTTCGTGTTTTTTGTGGTGTTCTTCTAGGATTGGTTCTAACGTCTGCACGTGGTTGCTATTTGAGTTATGGCTACTCCTGTTATGGAGCATTCTCGTGTTTTGCGTGCTCGCCGTAAGCGGACGTTGGTGCGATCATACTGGTCCGGCCGGAAAAGAGGTGTCTTTTTTTTTCCTGCCCGCTGTGCTTACCCTCCTCGGGAGGCTGCTGCATGTGGTCTCATGTTTTTTTCTTCCTCTATTTTCAGTACGTGGGATGCAGCCTCCGTTTTCTAAGGATTATATCCAGCTGCTTAAGGGTGAGTATATATCATTTATGGTTTATGCGTCCGTCATGTTTTCGACCTCCTTTGCTGACTTGCTGTTCTGTCGTGCAGCCACTTTTAGGGGACGTTCATATTATGGTGGACCGGATTTGTGTTGCTGGAAATGTGGGGCTTTCTTTTGGTTCCGCGAAGGATCTATTCACCATGCTGATGCGACTACTCGCTCTTCTGTTTACACGGATTGTTGCCGGACGGGCAGGATTTCGTTGCCAAAATTTGGTGACTGGCCTTCTCCTTTGGATAGGCTGATGCGTTTTGATGGTGATGTGGTTTCCTCTCGGTTCATGCGATTAATACGGCAATACAATTCCATGTTCTACTTCACATCATTGGGTGCACAGGTTGATCATAGTATCAATGTTGGAGGTGCTCCATATGTTTTTAAGATGAATGGGGTGGTCTATCATCGTATTGGTTCGTTGCTGCCGGATGAGGGTGTACCTCCCAAGTTCGCGCAACTGTACATGGTCGATTCTGCTGACGAGTTGGACTGTAGGTTGAATGTGTTTCACAGAGAAGAAACTGCTTCGCTTGAGCCCGATCCTGAGGTTGTTTCTTCATTGATAAACATGCTTAATGTGCACCACCGCTTGGTGCACAAATTTAGAATTGCACGACAGAGTTTGTGTACTCCTGGTGTTTCTGCTGTGTCGATTCGTTTCTTGGGCAGCGATGGCGGTGCCCATGGTACACGTTTTTCCGGCTCTACTGCTTCTGAAGTGGCTGCATTTATTGTTGGCAATTTCACTTCTGAGTGCAGAAGGTTTGACGTGATTGCCGAGACGCGGTCTGGTTCGCTCAAACACATATCTTCACTGAATTGCAACCTTATGGCTTTACAATATCCTTTACTTTTCCCGTATGGTGACAAGAGCTACCATCGTGGTATTAGATATGTTGATGTTGGTGGTTCTTCGGCTACAGCTTATGCAGATGTGCAGTCCGAAGGGTATATGGACGTCGAAGACTCCGATGATGATGTGGACTGTAATTCCGAGGATGCGGACACTTCTCGTGGTCGGGTTACCATGTTGGAGTATTACAAGTACTATGCCCACTACCGTGAAGGCGAGGTTAATCCTTACACAAGTTGTGGTCGCCTGAGTCAGCAAATTGCTGTTAATGCTTATTCTTGTGTAGAGGCCGACCGTCTAGAGTATCATTTTTGTAAGCAAGATAATCTTAGATCAGAGACCTACCAAGGCATATCTGACGCCATGGGTGAAGGTAATTCAACTGGCAAGAATGTTGGTGTGCAGTTCATACTGCATGGCCGCTTTACAGGCGGCCCGCGGTATATGCTTCTGAATTACCATGATGGTATGGCTATTTGTCGGCAGTATGGTGCGCCCGATCTGTTCATTACTTTTACATGCAATCCTAAATGGCAAGAGATTGCCGATGCTCTCGCTGCCGAACCTGGACAAACTGCTGCTGACCGGCCTGATATTACTACTCGAGTATTTAGTATGAAGTACGATGAGTTTCTTGATGGAGTTAAGGACGGTACTTTTTTTGGTGCTGTTCAAGCATGTAAGTTTTTTCCCTCCTGCAACGAATTAAATTTTTGCATGTGTTTATTACTGACATGTCGTACTCTGTTTCAAATACTTGCAGATTTGTATGTTGTGGAGTTCCAAAAAAGAGGTTTGCCACACACCCACACGTTGGTGTGGTTGAAGGCGGATACCAAAGACCCTTCTCCTTCGTTTATAGATGGTCTTATTTCTGCGGAACTGCCGGATCCTTTAGTTGATCCATTAGGTTATGCTCTTGTTGATGAGTTCATGGTACATGGTCCTTGTGGGGCGTATGATACTAAATTTGCTTGCATGAAGAACAACTGTTGCTCCAAGCGATTTCCTAAGCAGTTGAGCGATGATACAATGATTGACCATGTTGGCTATCCAGTTTACCGTCGACGTGACACTGGGTTGTATGTGCTTAGGCAAAAGGATTCGCTTCGCCTAGGAAATCAATGGGTTGTTCCATACAATATGAACTTGTTGAAAAGATTTGATGCTCACATAAATGTGGAGTGGTGCAACAAGACGAACTTGTTGAAATATTTGTTCAAGTATCTCACTAAGGGTCATGATGTAGTCCCTATGCGTTTTCACGCTGAAGATAGACCTCGTGGTGTTTTCACCGTTCCATCTCCTACTGGGAGGAATGAGATTGATGATTACATCAAATGCAAGTTTGTCAACATGTTTACGTAAAATTCATGTTTACTGCTGCTGCATCTTTTACAAAATTTTACAATGTGTAGATACCTCTCTGCTTGCGAGGCTTTTTGGAGGTTGTTTGCATACAACATTCATGGTCGCCAACCTTCTGTCGAGCGGTTGGTTGTCCATTTGCCCAACATGAATAGAGTCATCTTTGCAGAAACCGACAGCTTGGGAAATGTTTTGGAGAATCCTTCAGCGGCGAAAACTATGTTGACCGAGTGGTTTGTTGCCAATCAAAAGAATGTGGCTGCTAGGTCTTTAACATACCTTGATTTCCTGAGTGAATGGGTCTGGAATAAAGGTAGTAAGGTGTGGAGTAAGCGGAGAGTTCATAAAAAGATGGGTAACAAAATTGGACGCATTTATCATGTTCATCCTGGTACTGGTGAGTTATTCTTCATTCGAATGTTACTTATGGTTGTCCCCGGTGCAACTAGCTTCGACGACTTGAAAAGGCACAACGGACGTCTGTACCACACATTCAAAGAGGCATGTCAATCGAGGAGTTTAGTGGGCGATGACAACGAGTGGTTCAAGTTATTTGATGAAGCTATTGTCTGGGCAAGTGCATTTCAGTTGCGTCATCTTTTCATGACCATTCTTCTTCACTGTGAGGTTGGCAATGGTCATGCCCTTTTTGAACGGTTTTGGCCGAGCATGGCCGAAGACATATCATTGGGACTGTCGTCTGCATTTGGAAACTCTAATTATCATGTGCCTCCGGACTATCTTCAAGAGTGCCTTCTTTCTGAGCTGTCCTCTATGTTTACAAGGAATGGGTATTGTCTTGCTTCTTTCAACATAACTTCACACACGATTCCATCTGGGGATGACTGCTTCAACAGATTGGTTGCTGAGGAGCTCAGTTATGATGCCATCAGCTTATCTATTGAAGCCGATACTTTATATTGCAAATTGAATGATGAGCAGAGGAGAGTGCATCATGAGGTTGTATCTGCAGTTCGTGGAGATGTTGGTGGATTTTATTTGTCTCTGGATGTGGTGGTTCTGGTAAGACATTCCTTTGGAACTCTGTTATTGCAACTCTTAGGTCTAAAAGACGTGTCGTTAACTTCTGTGGCTTACGTTCGGTGTTGCGTCCCTTGTTATTGCTGAGTGGCCGATCTTGGCCATTCGAGGTTTAAAATCCCACTGGATGTGAATGAGAGATCGCAGTGTAGTACATCCAGGAGTTCAATGCTTGCTGATACGATGAAGTGTATGCAATTTAGTTATTTGTAGTGTGCCACTTTTAATATTTACTTATGTATCCCTATATCTATCTACTGTCAATAGTTTCATATATCCAATTCCTTCAATGTGTTTATGTATTATTATGAGACTAAATGTGCACGCAACAAACTGAAAATCAAATCAACAGATTGTCCATTTACGAGTGATCGCCGAGCGCGGCGTGCCGCCGCGCGGGTTTAGGCTAGTTTATCTCCTAGCGCTTTCCCATTAGTGTCGCAGCACGTGCAGCTATGCCAACTGAGAGGGCTGCAATGATCTATCCAGTGCTTGGATTCTTCCTCGCCCCCTGAGCGAGGGTTCGAGACACGCCACGACGCTGCCGTCCGGTCTGGTCTGGCCAATTCTTCCTAGTCCAAGTCCCCTTCCCCGCCTTGTTCTGCATCAGAGGACCATTGTGGATATTCTCCATTGGTTGTCCCTTCCCTGTACCTTCTCCTTCAATGTTCAGCTTGTCAACTGCTTGCACTACATCTTGAATTTCACGACCTGGGCACTTATGGGGTCAGTGACAGTACGTTCATCATCACTCATATTTTGTTGTTCAGTTATCTTCCCAATTACTTTTGCCCTTTCCATCAGCCCAGTACCCTTTTCTGACTCAACTTGCGGGGTACATTTCCAGCATGAATGTGATGGCGAGTGAAACTGAAGATTACGCTTCGCCTTACTCTGTTCGCCGGGCATATAGAAACTTCTGTGCTCATACATTTTATACGGCGATGCACGCTGCTCAGTGCTAAAGCGAACAATCTTCTCCTCCTCTGGAATCAAACACGAGCTTTGTGTGTGTCCAATAAAACCACAGAAGAAACAAAAATGAGGGACACGTTCATATTTTACTAGGCATCTCTTCTTCTTCCTTTCAGGATTACTGATGTCTTCAATCACTATCCATTTGCGGAGCGGCTTGGTGACCCTGTGCTCAATCCAGACGCGTAGAAAATCATCAAAGGCTCTCCCCTTATTATCCGTGTGAACCATCCTCACCTCACCAAGGTTTTTCCCTACCTCCTCGCCAAATATGTTATCCATCATGGCCAGCGGCAGATTGTAAATCCTCGCCCTCATGGGGAGAATATCAAGAGGCACCTCCGCTGGTGTCATCCGTCCGTCATCTGCGCTACAAGGAGACCGTCATCGTCATGAATCCAAGCCCCCCCCCCACCCCACCCCACCCCACCCCGCGCAGGACATGCACATAATCTCCCTCCTGTTCAAACTCGGAAAATTGGATCTTTTGCCCCACTTTACTTCTCCATTTGATAATTTGCCCCCCCCCCTAGGCTATCAGGTGGGGCCCGAGGCCACATTCATTAAGATAATCAAAGAGCAAATCATCAAACCCCATGTAAAGTGGGGCAAATCATCAAATCCCCCGTTCAAACTCAACGATGAAGCGGTTGTTTGCAATCGGCTTCTCCAATATACAACCATTAGGTTTCCACACCCTGCGCATGGTACTGAACAGTGTATTGGCGTTGAAGATCTTGGTCGTGAGGGAGAACGCCACAATGATCCACTTGCTCCGTTTTTTGGCAGCTTTACCAAGATCCACACACAGCACATCATCATCATCATCATCTCGGAGGCATACCTACACGGCACCATGTCCAGGCACTTCTTCTTTGTCATACTGCACCCCGGACACGGCCCGCCATCTGGGTTCGGTGGGCGCTCGTTGGGTCGCGGGGGCGGCGGCCCTGGCTCCCTTGGCCATCGGCTCCCGGCGTCTGGCCCTGGTTCGTCCTCTGGAGCCTTGGGCGATGGGATCCTCCCTCCTCCTCCTCCTCCTCCTCCACCGACCCGCCCATCTCCTCCGCCTCTCCAGCCTCCAAACCCTAATCTCACGTGTTTCGCTTGCCACCAACCTGGTCACTTCCAATCGCGCTGTTGCAATCCCCCGTTCTGCCTGATCTGTAGAGAGGACGGCCATCTGACCGTGAACTGTCAAAACCGTCGCAAATTTGCATCTTTTAAGCTGTTTGGCCAAGGCCTTCCTGGCTGCTCCTTTTTCGCGCTTGATAGTGATATCCCTCAGGTGGCAGTGGCTCCTGTGCTCTCCAACGCCGTGATCATCTCGATAAAAGACCACAAAATCAACACCCAAACCCTCTTGGACGAACTCAAGGTGTGGGACGATGGGGGCTAGGATTGGCAGATCCGACAGTTGTCCGATTTTGATTTTGCTGTGGTCTTCCCCTCTAAGAGCAGCCTCAAGATGATTTCTTCCTGTACTAGTTTCACTCTCCCTCTTAACCAATTGGTAGTTCCGGTGAAGGCGGCCACCAATGGAGCTAAACCTATACCACCCCTCTCAGAGATTTGGGTCCTTGTGGATGATGTCCCCCCCCCCACCTTACGTTCCACTGAATTCGTCATGGCCTTCGGTGTTCTTATTGGCAAGCCGATCTTGGTTGACCAAGATTCCCTCTCTGTCCTTGGTCCTGTGCGTCTCAAGATCTGGGATGTGGACCCCTTGTGCATTCATGGTTGTGTCGATGTCTTCCCTTCTGCGGATGGTTTCAGGCTTCGGGTGCGTGTGGAGGGAGATGCCTCTGCCCAATCCCCTCCCCCGCCACCTTCTCCTTCAGCCGAGAACCTTGGCGGTGAGGGTGACAATGCTGGCAACATGAGTGGGGGCTCGCTTCCTCACTTCACAACCTATGAGTGGGATGGAATGGGTTCAGAAAGTCGCGAACTTTTCAAGGAGAATGCCCCGAAGAGCAAAGAAGGAGGAAAGGATCAGACGAATGTGCATGTTTCTGCTCAGGCTGCCCCGATGATCCCACCTGCTGGTACTCCTGTGTCGGGGGTGTGCTCCAACTTGCCGGCCCGGCCGGGCTCTCCGTCGCTCTCGGGCATTGAAGATCTTCACGCATCCTGCCACATGGCGACGGGCTCTCTTCCCAAGCGCAAGTCCTCAGTTCGCAAGTTCTCTGCTCGCAGTCGGGCTTCCTCTGGGACCAAGCTGTCTGCGGCGGGCCTGTGTCGCCGTCTTGACGGTGATATGGGCGACGTGGCGGGCCTGGCTTCTCCGGTGGTGGCTCGGTCTTCTCCGATCTGTTCCCCCTCCTCTACGGCGCGCAAAAGTGGTCGGATTCGCGACAGTGGTATGCGGATGGCTGACAAGGCGGCTAGGCGTGCTGCGGCTCGTGATCTCCCTGCTTCAGGTATCCCTCATGCCCCTTCTCTGTTGGTGCATAATAACTCTTCACCCACTAGGCTTGTTTTACCTTCTTATTCGGATGAGCACTTGATTAAGGTTCTCGTGGATTCTGGTATCTCTCTTGATCATAATTCTGGTCCTCCTTCTTCTCTGATTGCTGTTATTAGGGCCAATGAGGTGGCCCAGGCGGCTTTGGCCAAGGCTAAAGAGGTTGCCATGGGCTCCTCTGCCCCCCTCGGGTTGTGGCTGCGGGGTTCGGGGAGGAGGGGGCTCTGGCGGTGTTGTCCCTCTGTCTACTGTGAAGAAGGGTGTTTCTAAACGTGCTAAAACCTGCTTGGCACCCTGCAGGTCGAGTCTGCGCATTAAAGATCTCTCCTTCAAATGAAAGCTCTTTTTTGGAATATCAGAGGTTTCAGCGCTCGGGGGCGCCGGGACCAAATCAAAGATATTGTCAGGGGTGATAATATAGACTTAATTGGCTTAGTTGAAACTTTCAAACCCTCCTTCTCTCCCCATGATCTTTCTTCTATTGCGGGGGCTAATCGCTTTGATTGGAATTTCCTCCCCTCTTCTGGCCACTCGGGTGGTATTCTGTTAGGGTCGAAACGCGAGGTGTTTGATTTTGTCACATTTGATCATGGTATCTTCTGGGCTAGCTCCGTGCTTTTTCACCGCCAACTCAATTCGCTTTGGGAATTTATGGTTGTTTATGGCCAGGCGGATCACTCCCTTTTCCCCATCTTCCTGGACGAAATCTCGAACAAAGTCGAAGCTTGCAACCTCCCACTTGTGGTCGGAGGCGACTTTAACTTGCTTCGCTCTCCTGCGGATAAGAACACTAATATCTTTTCTTGGACGTTGGTTGACGCTTTTAACGATTTCATTAGCTCCTACGCCCTTCGTGAGATCCCTAGGGTGGGCTCTAGATTTACTTGGACTAACCATCAAATTACCTCGCTCGCTCCTGCTCGGATCGAGTCCTTGTTTGCTCGAATAGGGATTCGCTCTTCCCGCTAGCGACGCTCAAATCTAAGGCGATTGTGGGCTCGGATCACGCCCCTCTAATTCTTGATGCTGGGATTCGACCCGTCTCCTCTCCCCCTAGGTTTCAGTTTGACGCGTCTTGGCTCCTTGTTGATGGCTTTAGTGACCTCCTCGGCTCTAAAATTAGTGGCTTCCTTTCAGCGCCTCACCGTTCCTTTGGGCCCTTGGACGACTAGCATAACTGCTCCGCCCTACTGCGTAAATTTCTCCGTGGTTGGTCCCGTAATCATTCGGCCCAGGAACGCAGAGAGAAGGCCCTTCTCCTGGCCCAAATTGAGGCCCTTGACTCTCGGGCTGACGCCTCTGGCCTCTCTGATTCTGATTGGACCCTTCGCTTCTTCCTTGAACGCTCTCCGGTGCAGATTCACCGCCTTAATGAGATTTATTGGCGCCAGAGGGGATCGATTAATTGGATGCTTAAAGGTGATTCCCCATCGCTTATTTTTTGCTATTGCGAATGGGAGGCGCCGCAGATGCCTTATTGACAGCCTGATCATTGACAGGGTGCGGACTTCTGACCAAGGCGCCATCCTAAACCATGTTGTGGCTTTTTTTCCTCTCTCCTCTCTGCCAAACCTGACCAGGGGTTCAGGCTATCTTCTAACTTCTGGGAGCAGGAATTCATGGTCTCTTCAGAAGAAAATACTGCTCTTATGATTCCTTACTCTGAAGAGGAGATCTTCTCTTCGATCAACAAAGCGAACCCTAATTCTGCCTCGGGCCCGGATGGCTTTTCCATCCCTTTCTTTAAAAAATTCTGGCCTATTCTTAAAGAGCTTATTTGCGCGTCATTGGCTACTGTCTTGGGACAGTAGATATATCCAGGCTCAATTATGCGGTCATTTCCCCGATCCCTAAAATTAAGGGTGCCGATCTTATTTCTCAGTTTAGACCTATTGCGCTCATTAATAACTTCGCCAAATTCCCAGCCAAGTGTCTGGCCTCTCGCCTCACCCCAGTGGCTCATCGGACCCTCTCCCCTACTCAGTCGGCTTTTGTCAAAGGTCGCTTCATCCTGGATGGGGTCCTCTGCCTACATGAAATTATCCATGATATCCATAAATCAGGTAGCAAGGCTGTAATTCTTAAATTGGATTTTGAAAAGGCCTACGATTCGATGAGTTGGGGCTTCCTTAAACAAGTTCTACTGGCTAAAGGCTTTGACAGTGGGGTGGTTCAATCAGACATGCAGCTTGGTCATGGGGGGTATTACATACTGTCATTAATGTCAATGGGAAAGTTAGTAATTTCTTTAAGAACTCCAGCCTCCAAAGCAAGGCGACCCGGCCTCGCCCATCCTCTTTAATTTTGTGGCGGACACTCTTTCTAATATCCTATCTAGAGCCACGGAGGCCGGTCATATCTCTCCTGTTAGCTCACACCTCATCCCGGAGGGTATTACTCACCTGCAGTACGCAGACGACACTATTATTTTGGTCGAACTGAATGATCATTGCATTGCCCACCTCAAATTTCTGCTCCTTTGCTTCGAAGCTCTCTCGGGTCTTAAGATCAACTTCTCCAAAAGTGAAGTTATTGTCACTGGTGTGCCGGATTCCGAGGCTTTACGGGTGGCCCGCCTCTTGAACTGCTCTCTTGGCTCGTTCCCTATTAAGTATTTGGGTTTACCTATCACCTCTGGCAAGCTTCTTGCTAAAGATTTTGCTCCAACGGTGGCCAAGGTTGGTAACCGTGTTATGCCCTGGAGAGGCAGATACAACACTCAGGCGGGTAAAGTGGCCTTGATTAATGCGTGCCTCTCTTCTCTTCCTATGTTCTTGATGGGCTTCTACCTTCTTTCTATGGGAACCCATGCTGGCTTTGATAAACATAGAGGTGCCTTTTATTGGAACGCGGCTGATAACAAGCGCAAATATCACTTGGGCAAATGGGACCATATTTGTGAGCCAAAAAGCCATGGGGGGCTGGGCATTATTAACACTATTGTTATGAATAAATGTCTGATCATCAAATGGTGGTGGCAGATCATGACCATTCCCCAGGATAAGCCCCTCTGGTTCAACATTCTCAAAGCGAAGTACTTTCCCTCTTCTAGTCCAATGTTTGCTCGTGCCTCGGGGGCATCTCAATTCTGGAGAAATCTTGTTAAACTCAGGCCAATCTTTCAAGGCCTCGTCAAATTCGTTGTTCACAATGGTAGGTCCACCAGGTTCTGGCTTGATTGGTGGTGTGGTTCTTCTACGCTGGCTACTGCTTTTCACATTTCTGCTTACTTCGCCGGGACCACGAGATCTCAATCTTTGAGATCGCGTCGAATAATTGGGACCTGCGTCTGCGTCGTTCTCTCTCTTCCGCAGAGTTGGAAGACTGGCAGCGTCTTGCTGCTTTCTTCCCTTCGCTCTCGGAGGAGGAAGACACGGTTGTCTGGCCCCACTCCCCCTCTGCTCGCTTCTCGGTTAAATCCCTATATGGTAAGCTCATTGCTGGGTCCACCACATCCAAATTCAACTAGATCTGGAGGGCTCGTATTCCTCCTAAGGTCAAGGTTTTCCTATGGCAAGCCTCTCGTGGGCGTCTGCCGACGGGTGACCAAATTACAAGTTTAAATGGCCCGGGATCTGATAGGTGTGCTTTATGTGGTATGAGAGAAGACACGTCACATATTTTCTTCAACTGTGTGTTGGCTAATCTGTTCTGGTGTTGTATCAGATCATTTTGCATGTATCCTGGGCTCCGACCACCTTCTCTGACTTGGGCATCTTGGTAAATTCTTTGGTTGGGGTCCAGAGGAGATTGTTTTGGGTGGGCTTCGCAGCCATGTGCTGGTCCCTTTGGACGACAAGGAATAAATTTACTATCGAACATGTTTTCCCTACTAAGCCTGCTGATTGCTTATTTAAGACTTGTATATTCCTGTAGCAGTGGAGATTATTGACTAAGGAGGAAGACATGGACGCTCTCGACGCCATGTTGGCCAAGATCCAAAATTTTTTGCTATCTCCATCTCCCCAGTCCAAGCAGGCACTTAGGCGCTGGTGGTCTACTTTCGTTATCTCTTTTTCTCCGGCCTGCGAGCCGTGTACTAGCCTGGGAGCCATGTACTTAGACTACTCCCTCATGTTGTTTGGGTTGATATTCTGACTGTTTTCGTGATGGTCTCTGGGTCTGTGTTAACTCTGCCTGGTGGCTTTATTTATAAAGTCGGGCTGCGGCCTTTTATCTAAAAAATACTGCACCCCAGACCACTCGGTTTCGTCCCCTGCTTGCTACCATCAACCTCCACATCCGCTTTACCACGGGGACGGGCCATCGGTGTCACGCTTTCTCCCATGCCGCTTCCCTCCTTCCTTTCCCCTGTCTTGTTCTTCCCTGCATCCTGAACCATGTTGCCAGCCATCTCTCTTGTGTGTTGTGGTGTCTGGGCTTTTCCGGTGCGTATGATCTCTGTCGCTAGCCTATAGCTTTTTATCCTGCTGCCTCGCCATCGGCATACCATGTAAGACCATAGTCTTTCCTTTGCTGCAGCAGATTTCTTTCTGTTTTACCGGGAAAAAAATTATATGAGACCAGGTCTCATATAAACCAGATGAGACCCGCCCTGATGGATGACATGTGGCATTCACAAATCACAAAGCATCTAATCTCTCCCCCTCCTTCTGATTTTAGATGGGGATCGGATAGATGCTTTGTGATTTATGAATGCCACGTGTCATCCATCAGAATGGGTCTCACCTGCTAAACCGTGAGACCTGGTCTCATAGAATTCTTTTTCGTTTTACCGATTGTATCATCTCCTTCCTCCTTGCCTCGCCGTCGGTATACCATGTTTACATTTTGTGCACATTCATATATTTTTTTCCGCAAAAGGAGCTCCCTCTCCCATTTCATTTAACTCAAAAAAAAGTTAGCTTTCGCTTACAATATCAGGTAAAGGGAAAGAAGAAAAGGCATATCAACTACAAAAATTACAAATCATTGAATGCAAGAGTCTTATGTGCACATTCGTTATAAGTGTGTAGCTGTAAATGGTGTGTTGTGTTATGTGCACCAGCTAAGTATTTCACCACCGGCACTACGTAAATATGGATCCATAGGATTTCATGGCATATTGGCAAAAAGGGATACCATGGCATATTTTTTTCAGGTGTACATCCCTTCAATTAAATAAATTTATTGGTGGAATACACTTATCTCTTTTCCAAAACAAACTCATACTCTCTTCAATCTTTCTACTTACACCTCTCCATCCTAATAATGTGTTGTCAATAAATATGTTTGTATTCTATCTCAATTCTATATGTTTTCCGCTACACTTAACAGAATTAATCACGTAAAAATGCTAGGATACAACTTATTCACTCTTTGACCATTGCAAATGAATTTGCACTAAATTTGAATCATGTTTGGAACTAAGCTACATTAGTTGTTGCTTATTCCGGACCGCGTTCCAGAAAAAGTAGCTTACTTGACAGAAAGGGTGGGCACTCTCGGCGCGGAGGTAGGCACTCTCGTCTTTCAACCCCACCGTCACTTTGAATTTAGTGGGGCAGTGTTTACTTACAACCTCTACGAGTTGCAAGTGAATGGGGCGATGCGTGCAGTGAGCGGAAGGGTTCATCAAGCCATTTCTCGCCTTAACCCCTAAACTAAATAGGGAAGAGGGGCATTTGACTAATAGGGGGCAATTGCATTGCACCTGACTGTGAGGGACCTCTTGATACCTTATGTTCACTTCCTAACTAGTAGTCGATTTCCTGTCGCGGGAGCCTTTTCCCAGTGCGCGGAGCCCCGATGAGGAAGGTGTGCTTTCTCATGAGGTCAATAATGCTAATCCCTCTTTTTGTGCCGGGAAGAAGATAAAAAAAGGCGAAGCCTTCTCTTGGTTTCCCAACCTGTTGCTTCTAAAGGCTGCCCTCTCTCGGCTGGAGTTTGGTACAGCCTACTTTGAGGATCCCGTATCCCGCATACATCGCCTTTCTCTCCCTCCACAGGTTCCCGTGGTTCCTATGCCGTCGCTGCTTCCCGGTCCTTTTCTTTTAGTGCTTCGACCAAGCGATAGCTTGACGCGTTTTCCATGGATAAGATGGCAGCGCCCAGCTCACTAAAGAATGAGGCGGCCGTGGTCCGACGGCAAGCTCGCTCGATCCTCGACGCAATACATTGGAATCTGAAGCACCACCATTTAACGCTATCAAGGCGCGTGCGCTCAAGGTGCGGTAAGGCACCACCCTGTTGTGCCAAGCCAACTCTGACGTGTCAGCTTAGTTATCCTCATCAAGCCACAACCTTGATGTCTAGCTTCCCAACTGGTAGACGGTTTCCTTTCCCCCGGATGAATGAAGAAGGGGGAAGTCAGTTGATTCCTCCGAAGAACCGGAAGTGTAGCGCTATGCCGGGGCGAGGGGAGGGAAAAAAACTGCTCCGAAGAAAAATATTGGGGTTCCCAATGCTTCTCCACGCCTAATGGGATGCGCCAACCTCGGTATGCTTTACTCCTAACCCCACGGAAGTTCCGAGACGGAGCTTAACCTGAGTCTCGGTTATGGCTGAAAAGCAACAACTAATGTATTTCACCATTATACCACCATTAGGACATGCACATAATCTTCCTCCTGTTCAAACTCAACGATGAAGCGGTTGTTTGCAATCGGGTTCTCCAATATACCACCATTAGGTTTCCACACCCTGCGCATGGTAGTGAACAGTGTATTTGAAGGAAATATGCCCTAGAGGCAATAATAAAGTTATTGTTTATTTCCTTATATCATGATTAATGTTTATTGTTCATGCTAGAATTGTATTAACCGGTAACATAATACTTGTGTGAATACATAGACAAACAGAGTGTCACTAGTATGCCTCTACTTGACTAGCTCGTTATTCAAAGATGGTTATGTTTCCTAGCCATTGACATGGGTTGTCATTTGATTAATGGAATCACATCATTAGGAGAATGATGTGATTGACTTGACCAATTTCGTTAGCTTAGCACTCGATCGTTTAGTATGTTGCTATTGCTTTCTTCATGACTTATACATGTTCCTATGACTATGAGATTATGTAACTCCCGTTTATCGGAGGAATACTTTGTGCGCTACCAAACGTCACAACAATCGGGTTATTATAAAGGTGCTCTACAGGTGTCTCCGAAGGTACTTGTTGGGTTGGCGATTTCGAGATTAGGATTTGTCACTCCGATTGCTCGGAGAGGTATCTTCGGGCCCTCTCGGTAATGCACATCACTTGAGCCTTGCAAGCATTGCAACTAATGAGTTAGTTGTGGGATGATGTATTACGGAATCCAGTAAAGAGACTTGCCGGTAACGAGATTGAACTAGTTATTGAGATACCGACGATCGAATCTCGGGCAAGTAACATACCGATGACAAAGGGAACAACGTATATTGTTATGCGGTCCGACCGATAAAGATCTTCGTAGAATATGTGGGAACCAATATGAGCATCCGTGTTCCGCTTATTGGTTATTGACCGGAGACGT
Organism: Aegilops bicornis; assembly: GCA_021605145.1. Classification (NCBI taxonomy): domain Eukaryota; kingdom Viridiplantae; phylum Streptophyta; class Magnoliopsida; order Poales; family Poaceae; genus Aegilops; species Aegilops bicornis. The sequence continues at coordinate 779,061,850 of CM038673.1, read as the reverse complement.
GTCTCGGTCATGTCTACATTGTTCTCAAACCCGTAGGGTCCGTGCAACGCTAACGTTTCGATGACAGTTATATTATGAGTTTATATGTTTTGATGTACCGAAGGTTGTTTGGAGTCCCGGATGTGATCACGGACATGACGAGGAGTCTCGAAATGGTCGAGACATGAAGATTGGTATATTGGAAGCCTATGTTTGGATATCGGAAGTGTTCTGGGTGAAATCGGGATTTTACCGGAGTACCGGGAGGTTGCCGGAACCCCGGGGGGCTTAATGGGCCATAGTGGGCCTTAGTGGAGAAGAGGAGAGGCGGCCAGGGCAGGGCCGCGCGCCCCTCCCCCCTAGTCCGAATAGGACAAGGAGAGGGGGGCGGCGCCCCCCCTTTCCTTCCTCTCTCCCTCCTCTTTCCCCCTCCACTCCTAATCCAACTAGGAAAGGGAGGGAGTCCTACTCCCGGTGGCAGTAGGACTCCTCCCGCGCGCCTCCCGGCCGGGCCGCACTCCCCTTGCTCCTTTATATCTGAGGCAGGGGGCACCCTAGAGACACAACAATTGATCATTTGATCTTTTAGCCGTGTGCGGTGCCCCTCCACCATAGTCCACCTCGATATCATCAGAGCGGTGCTTTAGGCGAAGCCCCGCATCAAGAGAACATCATCATCGCCACCACGCCGTCAGCGATGAAACTCTCCCTCAACACTCGGCTGGATCTGAGTTCAAGGGACGCCATCGGGCTGAACGTGTGCTGAACTCGGAGGTGCCGTATGCTCGGTACTTGATCGGTCGGATCATGAAGACTTACGACTACATCAACCGGCGTTGTGCTAACCCTTCCGCTTTTCGGTCTCACGAGGGTACGTGGACAACACTCTCCCCTCTCGTTGCTATGCATCACGATGATCTTGAGTGTGCTTTGGAATTTTTTGAAATTACTACGTTCCCCAACAGTGGCATCCGAGCCTGGTTTTATGCGTAGATGTCATATGCACGAGTAGAACACAAGTAAGTTGTGGGTGATATAAGTCATACTGCTTACCAGCATGTCATACTTTGGTTCGGCGGTATTGTTGGATGAAGCGGCGCTGGATCGACATTACGCCAGACGCTTACGCTGAGACTGGTTCTACCGACGTGCTTTGCACATAGGTGGGTGGCGGTGTCGGTTTCCCAACTTTAGTTGAACCGAGTGTGGCTACGCCCGGTCCTTGCGAAGGTTAAAACAACACCAACTTGACAAACTATCGTTGTGGTTTTGATGCGTAGGTAAGAACGGTTCTTGCTAAGCTCGTAGCAGCCACGTAAAATTTGCAACAACAAAGTAGAGAACGTCTAACTTGTTTTTGCAGGGCATCATGTGATGTGATATGGTCAAGACATGATGCTAAATTTTAGTGTATGAGATGATCATGTTTTGTAACCGAGTTATAGGCAATGGCAGAGCCATATAGTTGTCGCTTTATTGTATGCAATGCAATACATACTGTAATGCTTTACTTTATCACTAAGCGGTAGCGATAATTAGAAGCATAAGATTGGCGAGACGACAACGATGCTACAATGGAGATCAAGGTGTCGCTACCGGTGGCGATGGTGATCATGACGGTGCTTCGAGATGGAGATCACAAGCACAAGATGATGATGGCCATATCATATCACTTATATTGATTGCATGTGATGTTTATCTTTTATGCATCTTATCTTGCTTTGATTGACGGTAGCATAAGATGATCCCTCACTAAATTATCAAAGTATAATTGTTCTCCCAGTATGCACCGTTGTGAAAGTTCTTCGTGCTGAGATGCCACGTGATGATCGGGTGTGATAGGCTCTACGTGTAAATACAACGGGTGCAAAACAGTTGCACACGCGGAATACTCAGGTTAAACTTGACGAGCCTAGCATATAACAGATATGGCCTTGAAACACGGAGACCCGAAAAGGTCGAAAGCGTGAATCATATAGTTGATATGACCAACATATTGATGTTCACCATTGAAACTACTCCATCTCACGTGATGATCGGACATGGTTTAGTTGATTTGGATCACGTGATCACTTAGAGGATTAGAGGATGTCTATCTAAGTGGGAGTTCTTAAGTAATATGATTAATTGAACTTAAATTTATCATGAAACTTAGTACACGATAGTATTTTGCTTGTCTATGTTGATTGTAGATAGATGGCCCGTGTTGTTGTTCCGTTGAATTTTAATGCGTTCCTTGAGAAAGCAAAGTTGAAAGATGATGGTAGCAATTACACGGACTAGGTCCGTAACTTGAGGATTATCCTCATTGCTGCACAGAAGAATTACGTCCTGGAAGCACCGCTAGGTGCCAGACCTGCTGCAGGAGCAACACCAGATGTTATGAACGTCTGGCAGAGCAAAGCTGATGACTACTCGATAGTTCAGTGTGCCATGCTTTACGGCTTAGAACCGGGACTTCAACGACGTTTCGAACGTCATGGAGCATATGAGATGTTCCAGGAGTTGAAGTTAATATTTCAAGCAAATGCCCGGATTGAGAGATATGAAGTCTCCAATAAGTTCTACAACTGCAAGATGGAGGAGAATAGTTATGTCATTTAACATATACTCAAAATGTCTGGGTATAACAATCAATTGATTCAACTGGGAGTTAATCTTCGGATGATAGCGTCATTGATGTAATTCTTCAATCAACGCCACCAAGCTACAAAAGCTTCGTGATGAACTATAACATGCAAGGGATGAATAAGACGATTCCCGAGCTCTTCGCAATGCTAAAGGCTGCGGAGGTAGAAATCAAAAAGAAGCATCAAGTGTTGATGGTCAATAAGACCACCAGTTTCAAGAAAAAGGGCAAAGGGAAGAAAAATGGGAACTTCAAGAAGAACAACTGGCAAGTTGCTGCTCAAGAGAAGAAACCCAAGTCTGGACCTAAGCCTGAGACTGAGTGCTTCTATCGCAAGCGCATCTGTCATCGAAGCGGAACCGCCCAAGTATTTGGCGGATAAGAAGGATGGCAAGGTGAACAAAGGTATATGTGATATACATGTTATTGATGTGTACCTTACTAATGCTCGCAGATAGCTTTTGGGTATTTGATCTCGGTTCTATTGCTAATATTTGTAACTTCAAACAGGGGACTACGGATTGCGAAGATTGGCTATGACGAGGTGACGATCGCTTGGCGTGGAAATGGTTCCAAAGTCGATGCGATCGCGGTCGCACGCTACCTCTACATCTACCTTCGGGATTAGTTTTAGACCTAAATAATTGTTATTTGCTGCCAGCGTTGAGCATGAACATTATATCTGGATCTTGTTTGATGCGAGACGGTTATTCAGTTAAATCAGAGAATAATGGTTGTTCTATTTATATGAGTAATATCTTTTATGGTCATGCACCCTTGAAGAGTGGTCTATTTTTGTTGAATCTCGATAGTAGTGATACACAATATTGAAGCCAAAACATGCAGGGTTGATAATGATAATGCAACTTATTTGTGGCACTGCCGTTTAGGTCACATCGGTATAAAGCGCATGAAGAAACTCCATATTGATGGACTTTTGGAACCACTTGATTATGAATCACTTGGTACTTGCGAACCGTGCCTCATGGGCAAGATGACTAAAACGAAGTTCTCCGGAACTATGGAGAGAGCAACAGATTTGTTGGAAATCATACATATAGATGTATGTGGTCCGATGAATATTGAGGCTCGTGGCGGATATCGTTATTTTCTCACCTTCACAGATGATTTGAGTAGATATGGGTATATCTACTTAACGAAACATAAGTCTGAAATATTTGAAAAGTTCAAAGAATTTCAGAGTGAAGTTGAAAATCATCATAACAAGAAAATAAAGTTTCTATGATCTGATCGTGGAGGAGAATATTTGAGTTACGAGTTTGGTCTTCATTTGAAACAATGCGGAATAGTTTGCAACTCACGCTACCGGAACACCACAGCGTAATGGTGTGTCGAACGTCGTGTCGTAATTTACTAGATATGGTGCGATCTATGATGTCTCTTACTGATTTACTGCTATCATTTTGGGGTTATGCTCTAGAGACGGCTGCATTCACGTTAAATAGGACACCATCGAAATCCGTTGAGACGACGCCTTATGAACTGTGGTTTGGCAAGAAACCAAAGTTATTGTTTCTTAAAGTTTGGGGCTGCGATGCTTATGTGAAAAAACTTCAACCTGATAAGCTCGAACCCAAATCGGAGAAATGTGTCTTCATAGGATACCCAAAGGAAACTATTGGGTACACCTTCTATCACAGATTCAAAGGCAAGATCTTTGTTGCTAAATTTGGAATCTTTCTAGAGAAGGAGTTTCTCTCGAAAGAAGTGAGTGGGAGGAAAGTAGAACTTGATGAGGTAACTGTACCTGCTCCCTTATTGGAAAGTAGTTCATCACAGAAACCTGTTCCTGTGACATCTACACCAATTAGTGAGGAAGCTAATGATATTGATCACGAAACTTCAGATCAAGTTGTTGCTGAACCTCGTAGGTCAACCAGAGTAAGATCCGCACCAGAGTGGTACGGTAATCTTGTTCTGGAAGTTATGTTACTAGACCATGACGAACCTACGAACTATGAAGAAGCGATGGTGAGCCCAGATTCCGCAAAATGGATTGAGGCCATGAAATCTGAGATGGGATCCATGTATGAGAACAAAGTGTGGACTTTGGTTGACTTGCCCGATGATCGGCAAGCCATTGAGAATAAATGGATCTTCAAGAAGAAGACTGACGCTGACGGTAATGTTACTGTCTATAAAGCTCGACTTGTTGCGAAAGGTTTTCGACAAGTTCAAGGGATTGACTATGATGAGACTTTCTCACCCGTAGCGATGCTTAAGTCTGTCCGAATCATGTTAGCAATTGCCGCATTTTATGATTATGAAATTTGGCAAATGGATGTCAAAACTGCATTCCTGAATGGATTTCTGAAAGAAAAGTTGTATATGATGCAACCAGAAGGTTTTGTCGATCCAAAGGGAGCTAACAAAGTGTGCAAGCTCCAGCGATCCATTTATGGACTGGTGCAAGCTTCTCGTAGTTGGAATAAACGCTTTGATAGTGTGATCAAAGCATTTGGTTTTATCTGAGACTTTTGGAGAAGCCTGTATTTACAAGAAAGTGAGTGGGAGCTCTGTAGCATTTCTGATATTATATGTGGATGACATATTGTTGATTGGAAATGATATAGAATTTCTGGATAGCATAAAGAGATACTTGAATAAGAGTTTTTCAATGAAATACCTCGATGAAGCTGCTTATATATTGGGTATCAAGATCTATAGAGATAGATCAAGACGCTTAATTGGACTTTCACAAAGCACATACCTTGACAAAGTTTTGAAGAAGTTCAAAATGGATCAAGCAAAGAAAGGGTTCTTGCCTGTGTTATAATGTGTGAAGTTGAGTAAGACTCAATGCCCGACCACTGCAGAAGATGGAGAGAAGATGAAAGATGTTCCCTATGCTTTAGCCATAGGCTCTATCATGTATGCAATTCTGTGTACCAGACCTGATGTGTGCCTTTCTATAAGTTTAGCGGGGAGGTACCAAAGTAATCCAGAGTGGATCATCGGACAGCGGTCAAGAACATCTGAAATACACGAAAAAGGACTAAGGATATGTTTCTCGTTTATGGAAGTGACAAAGAGCTCATCGTAAATGGTTACGTTGATGCAAGCTTTGACATTGATCCGGACGATTCTAAATCGCAAGCCGGATACATGTTTACATTGAACGGTGGAGCTGTCGGTTGGTGCAGTTCTAAACAAAGGCCGTGGCGGGATCTACGTGTGAAGCGGAGTACATAGCTGCTTCGGAAGCAGCAAATGAAGGAGTCCGGATAAAGGAGTTCATATCCGATCTAGGTGTCATACCTAGTGCATCGGGTCCAATGAAAATCTTTGTGACAATATCGGTGCAATTGCCTTGGCAAAGGAATCCATATTTCACAAGAGAACCAAGCACATCAAGAGACGCTTCAATTCCATCCGGGATCTAGTCCGGTGGGAGACATAGAAATTTGCAAGATACATACGGATCTGAATGTTGCGAGACCCCTTGACTAAGCCTCTTCCGCGAGCAAAACATGATCAACACCAAGACTCCATGGGTGTTAGAATCATTACTGTGTAATCTAGATTACTGACTCTAGTGCAAGTGGGAGACTGAAGGAAATATGCCCTAGAGGCAATAATAAAGTTATTATTTATTTCCTTATATCATGATATTTATTATTCATGCTAGAATTGTATTAACCGGAAACATAATACTTGTGTGAATACATAGACAAACAGAGTGTCACTAGTATGCCTCTACTTGACTACCTCGTTAATCAAAGATGGTTATGTTTCCTAGCCATTGACATGGGTTGTCATTTGATTAACGGGATCACATCATTAGGAGAATGATGTGATTGACTTGACCAATTTCGTTAGCTTAGCACTCGATCGTTTAGTATGTTGCTATTGCTTTCTTCATGACTTATACATGTTCCTATGACTATGAGATTATGTAACTCCGTGCTTATCGGAGGAATACTTTGTAGCGCTACCAAACGCCACAACGTGAATCGGGTGATTATAAAGGTGCTCTCTGGTGTCTCGAAGGTACTTGTTGGGTTGGCGTATTTCGAGATTAGGATTTGTCACTCCGATTGTCGGAGAGGTATCTCTGGGCCCTCTCGGTAATGCACATCACTTGAGCCTTGCAAGCATTGCAACTAATGAGTTAGTTGTGGGATGATGTATTACGGAACGAGTAAAGAGACTTGCAAGAACGAGATTGAACTAGGTATTGAGATACCGACGATCGAATCTCAGCAAGTAACATACCGATGACAAAGGGAACAACGTATATTGTTATGCGGTCTGACCGATAAAGATCTTCGTAGAATATGTGGGAACCAATATGAGCATCCAGGTTCCGCTATTGGTTATTGACCGGAGACGTGTCTCGGTCATGTCTACATTGTTCTCAAACCCGTAGGGTCCGCTTGCAACAACGCTTCGATGATGCTTATATTATGAGTTTATATGTTTTGATGTACCGAAGGTTGTTTGGAGTCCGGATGTGATCACGGACATGACGAGGAGTCTCGAAATGGTCGAGACATGAAGATTGGTATATTGGAAGCCTATGTTTGGATATCGGAAGTGTTCGGTGAAATCGAGTTTTACCGAGTACTGGGAGGTTGCGGAACCCCCCGGGAGCTTAATGGGCCATAGTGGGCCTTGGTGGAGAAGAGGAGAGGCGGCCAGGGCAGGGCCGCGCACCCCTTCCCCCCTAGTCCGAATAGGACAAGGAGAGGGGGGCGCCCCCCCCCTTTCCTTCCTCTCTCCCTCCTCTTTCCCCTCCACTCCTAATCCAACTAGGAAAAGGGAGGGGGAGTCCTACTCCAGTGAGAGTAGGACTCCTCCTGGCGCGCCCCCTTGGCCGGCCGCACCTCCCCCTTTCTCCTTTATATATGGAGGCAGGGGGGCACCCTAGAAACACAACAATTGATCATTTGATCTTTTAGCCGTGTGCAGTGCCCCCCTCCACCATAGTCCACCTCGATAATACTGTAGCGGTGCTTAGGCGAAGCCCTGCATCAGTAGAACATCATCATCGTCACCACGCCGTCGTGCTGATGAAACTCTCCCTCAACACTCGGCTGGATCTGAGTTCAAGGGACGTCATCGGGCTGAACGTGTGCTGAACTCGGAGGTGCCGTGCGTTCGGTACTTGATCGGTCGGATCATGAAGACTTACGACTACATCAACCGCGTTGTGCTAACCCTTCCGCTTTCGGTCTACGAGGGTACGTGGACAACACTCTCCCCTCTCGTTGCTATGCATCACCATGATCTTGCGTGTGCGTTGGAATTTTTTTGAAATTACTACGTTCCCCAACAGTGGCATCCGAGCCTGGTTTTATGCGTAGATGTCATATGCACGAGTAGAACACAAGTGAGTTGTGGGTGATATAAGTCATACTGCTTACCAGCATGTCATACTTTGGTTGGCGGTATTGTTGGATGAAGCGGTAGCGCTGACATTATTACGCCAGACGCTTACGCCGAGACTGGTTCTACCGACGTGCTTTGCACATAGGTGGCTGGCGGGTGTCGGTTTCTCCAACTTTAGTTGAACTGAGTGTGGCATACGCCCGGTCCTTGCGAAGGTTAAAACAACACCAACTTGACAAACTAACGTTGTGGATTTGATGCGTAGGTAAGAACGTTTCTTGCTAAGCTCGTAGCAGCCACGTAAAATTTGCAACAACAAAGTAGAGAACGTCTAACTTGTTTTTGCAGGGCATCATGTGATGTGATATGGTCAAGACATGATGCTAAATTTTAGTGTATGAGATGATCATGTTTTGTAACCGAGTTATAGGCAACTGGCAGGAGCCATATAGTTGTCGCTTTATTGTATGCAATGCAATCGCCCTGTAATGCTTTACTTTATCACTAAGCGGTAGCGATAGTCGTAGAAGCATAAGATTGGCGAGACGACAACGATGCTACAATGGAGATCAAGGTGTCGGCGCGGTGGCGATGGTGATCATGACGGTGCTTCGGAGATGGAGATCACAAGCACAAGATGATGATGGCCATATCATATCACTTATATTGATTGCATGTGATGTTTATCTTTTATGCATCTTATCTTGCTTTGATTGACGGTAGCATAAGATGATCCCTCACTAAATTATCAAAGTATAATTGTTCTCCCAGAGTATGCACCGTTGTGAAAGTTCTTCGTGCTGAGATGCCACGTGATGATCGGGTGTGATAGGCTCTACGTGTAAATACAACGGGTGCAAAACAGTTGCACACGCGGAATACTCAGGTTAAACTTGACGAGCCTAGCATATAACAGATATGGCCTTGAAACACGGAGACCGAAAGGTCGAGCGTGAATCATATAGTTGATATGACCAACATATTGATGTTCACCATTGAAACTACTCCATCTCACGTGATGATCGGACATGGTTTAGTTGATTTGGATCACGTGATCACTTAGAGGATTAGAGGGATGTCTATCTAAGTGGGAGTTCTTAAGTAATATGATTAATTGAACTTAAATTTATCATGAAACTTAGTACCTGATAGTATTTTGCTTGTCTATGTTGATTGTAGATAGATGGCCCGTGTTGTTGTTCCGTTGAATTTTAATGCGTTCCTTGAGAAAGCAAAGTTGAAAGATGATGGTAGCAATTACACGGACTAGGTCCGTAACTTGAGGATTATCCTCATTGCTGCACAGAAGAATTACGTCCTGGAAGCACCGCTAGGTGCCAGACCTGCTGCAGGAGCAACACCAGATGTTATGAACGTCTGGCAGAGCAAAGCTGATGACTACTCGATAGTTCAGAGCAAAGCTGATGACTACTCGATAGTTCAGTGTGCCTTGCAAGCATTGCAACTAATGAGTTAGTTGTGGGATGATGTATTACGGAACGAGTAAAGAGACTTGCCGCAGAATTTAGATTGAACTAGGTATTGAGATACCGACGATCGAATCTCGGGCAAGTAACATACCGATGACAAAGGGAACAACGATATTGTTATGCCGTCGACCGATAAAGATCTTCGTAGAATATGTGGGAACCAATATGAGCATCCAGGTTCCGCTATTGGTTATTGACCGGAGACGTGTCTCGGTCATGTCTACATTGTTCTCGAACCCGTAGGGTCCGCACGCTTAACTTCGATGACAGTTATATTATGAGTTTATATGTTTTGATGTACCGAAGGTTGTTCGGAGTCCCGGATGTGACCACGGACATGACGAGGAGTCTCGAAATGGTCGAGACATGAAGATTGATATATTGGAAGCTATGTTTGGATATCGGAAGTGTTCCGGGTGAAATCGGGATTTTACCGGAGTACCGGGAGGTTGCCGGAACCCCCCGGGGGCTTAATGGGCCATAGTGGGCCTTAGTGGAGAAGAGGAGAGGTGGTTGTGGCAGGCCGCGAGCCCTCCCCTAGTCCGAATAGGACAAGGAGAGGGCGGCGCCCCCCTTTCCTTCTCTCCCTTCTCTTTCCCCTCCACTCCTAATCCAACTAGGAAGGGAGGAGTCCTACTCCGGTGGCGATGAGACTCCTCTGGCGTGCCCCTCGGCCGGGCCGCACCTCCCCTTGCTCCTTTATATACGGGGGCATGGGGGCACCCTAGAGACACAACAATTGATCATTTGATCTTTTAGCCGTGCCCCCCCTCCACCATAGTCCACCTCGATAATACTGTAGTGGTGCTTAGGCGAAGCCCTGCGTCGGTAGAACATCATCATCGTCACCACGCCGTCGTGCTGACGAAACTCTCCCTCAACACTCGGCTGGATCGGAGTTCGAGGGACGTCATCGGGCTGAACGTGTGCTGAACTCGGAGGTGCCGTGCATTCGGTACTTGATCGGTCGGATCATGAAGACGTACGACTACATCAATCGCGTTGTGCTAACGCTTCCGCTTTCGGTCTACGAGGGTACGTGGACAACACTCTCCCCTCTCGTTGCTATGCATCACCATGATCTTGCGTGTGCGTAGGAATTTTTTTGAAATTACTACGTTGCCCAACAGTATTGGCATTGAAGATCTTGGTCGTGAGGAAGAATGCCACAATGATCCACTTGCTCTGTTTTTTTGGCAGCTTTACCAAGATCCACACACAGCACTTCATCATCATCATCATCTCGGAAGCATAGCTGCGACGGCACCATGTCCAGGCACTTCTTTGTTATACTGCACCCCGAAGCACTTGGCTTCGTCCCCTGCTTGCTACCATCAACCTCCACATCCGCCTTACCATGGGGACGGGCCATCGGCGTCGCGCTTTCTCCCATGCCGCTTCCCTCCTTCATTTCCCCTGTCTTGTTCTTCCCTGCATCCTGAGCCATGTTGTCAGCCATCTCTCTTGTGTGTTGTGGTGTCTGAGCTTTTCCGATGCGTATGATCTCTGTCGCTAGCCTATAGCATTTTATCCTGCTGCCTCACCGTCGGCATACCATGTAAGACCATAGTCTTTCCTTTGCTTGTAGCAAATTTATTTCTGTTTTACCGATTGTATCATCTCCTTTCTTCTTGCCTCGCCGTCGGCATACCATGTTTACATTTTGTGCACATTCATATATTTTTTTCCGCAAAAGGAGCTCCCTCTCCCATTTCATTTAACTCAAAAAAAAAGTTAGCTTTCGCTTACAATATCAGGTAAAGGGAAAGAAGAAAAGGCATATCAACTACAAAAATTACAAATCATTGAATGCAAGAGTCTTATGTGCACATTCGCTTTAATTGCGTAACTGTAAATGGTGTGTTGTGTTATGTGCACTAGCTAAGTATTTCACCACCGGCACCACGTAAATATGGATCCATAGGATTTTGTGGCATATTCGCAAAAGAGATACCATGGCATATGTTTTTCAGGTGTACATCCCTTCAATTAAATAAATTTATGTGGTGGAATACACTTATCTCTTTTCCAAAAAAAAAACTCATACTCTTTTCACTCTCTCTACTTACACCTCTCCATCCTAATAATGTGTTGTCAACAAATATGTTTGTGTTTATCTCTATTCTATATGTTTTCCGCTACATTTAACAAAATTAATCACGTAAATTGCTAGGATACAACTTATTCACTCTTTGACCATTGCAAATGAATTTGCACTAAATTTGAAGCATGTTTGAAACTAAGCTACATTAGTTGTTGCTTTTCAGCCATATTAATTAGAGTGTACTTGGGTTTCATGCATAAGAAATGTTACGAGAATTCTTTTAGAAAATGGATAGAAGTGAAAACGAATAGTTACAACCAAATAAAAAAATAGCAGAAACACATAAGTTGGCCACAATGAAAGCCTGAGCGGCAATTACTTTTCTCTGGACCTTACTAGATTCTTATCCACTTCGGAAAACAGTGATTTCGACTCCGGCTTCCTATGAGATGACGGTGTGACTGCGTATTCAATGGGATGGTGAGTGCTAGACAAATCTTCCATCACGACCCCTCCTCCCCTACAATCAAGGAGACTACAAAGCGGCATTGATCGCTCAAAATGGGTGATCTAACCATGTTGATAGATAACATGACATTAGTATGTTTTATAATACACTTCGCAAAATTATTCACATAACAATGATTAAATATAACTTATTTGTTCTTTGGGAATTTAAATAAATTGCATATTTGAGGAGGTAGTTACATTTTTTTTTTCATTTTTAAGCAGACCCGTTTAAAAATTGTTTCAAATGAATTCTCTTGAGAAAAATTGTTCCTTGCATGGATTAACTAGAATGGATTTAGGGTCTTGTGCAAAAAAAAATTACAACCTTGATTAGGAAGACATTTTAGCAATGGAAATAATATCTGACTTAAAACATTTCCTATACTCGGAACAAAACTTCCTCGAAAAGGATAGTCGAATTGGCTCATCATCGGTTTCTCGAAACAAAGTACACACAAAAAATCATTTTTATTGCACCTAGATAGTCCACATTGGCTATGTTATCCTAACTTAACCTAGAACCATACACCCTTAATGATTCTTAGATGAATGTGTATGTATGCTTTGGTCCACTTTAGTGCCATTAAATATATTAAGAAAGATTCTCTATTTTACTATCCTTTAATATCTTCACAAAAGAGCACCAAGATATGTTGTCAAAAAGTATCTCCAGAGGGTTCGACAATGTATGATGTCTATATTAGATGTAAATAAATGAAAATGTAATATAATGGTAAGGTATTATTTTTTGTGAAAAGGCCCTCAGATCTAATTAACAACAAAGATCAACAGCAGTACACAGCAACCCGAGGAAACCAGAAATTACAACCGGGTCCAAAGGGCACCCAACGACCTCATCTAACAATGCGAGACGTGGGCGCGCCGTCGCTGCCGCGGCCGCTTCCCCGAAGCCGGCCGGACCTTGAATCTAACGGCACATCATGCGAATGGGAAGTCTACGATCTTCGGTCTAGTTGGACCAACACACTGAAAGAGACATCGCCGCCGCTGTTGAGGAGAAGAAGATGCAAAGATCCAGAGACCACAATCCTGCGTCGGCTGATCCAACGCTTTGCTCGGAGTACGAAAGCTCACCAGATCGAAGGATCTGAGAGCACCTAAAGCTGGCAGTTCGCCGGCTCCGCCGAAGGCCTCGCCGGAATGAGGGAGAACACCCAACACCTTTATTCCACACCGACACCGCCACCCCCACCATGACGGCAACTCTGGGAACCAGTACCCTACTATCTACATGCCGGAAGCACAGGACCAGAGTTCCCACCCTCTCCCATCGCCGGAGCGGGGACGAAGAGGGAAGGAACCACCGGCCTGGCTGGCGGCAGATCGAGGGGACAAAGTCGCCTTCCTATTCGCCTTCTTGTTCCGGGTAGTGTTCGCCTTCCTGTTCGCCTTCGCAGGGGAAAGGAAAGAAAAGCGCTAATCTCGGTATGCAATGAAAACATAATGGTAAGGTATACGCAAGGTCATTTAGTCAGTTTTCTTTTGGCTCTAACATATCGGTTTGGGTGAGTGGCTGGCTGAAGGTCACTCCGACACCTTGTTGAAGGAATCCACAACTAACTTCCCGTCGTGCATCCTTTGGCTCGTACCCCCTTTAGCTCGTACGCCTGTTCACCGAGTACAGGTGAAAGAAACTGGTGAAAAAACCTACATGGGTCGACCCTCTAGATACCTGTCTTGTGGCAGGCGTGTCCGCCGGTTAGCAAAATACACACTAACTGGCTCTTGAGGCACCACCTAATAGTGAATTTTTTTTTTTTGAGTTGACCACCGAATAGTTGGGATAGTAAGTGGTGGATAAATTTTACAACAGTCTAGCAAGTGGGCCGAAATTATAAGGCTAATCATAATCGGAGTAACTTAGCTAGTAACATAGCGCACTTCAAGAATTTTTTGCTTATGTGGTAAGTATTTAATGTGAGGTGGTATAATATATGTTATCAGAAAGATAGCGCTTCCCAAGACAAAGATAAGTTTCAATTAATAAATGAAGGCCATCTATGACACTACTATTATATTATGTTACGACTATGAAGGTAGTAGCTCAGACTAATTAAATGCATATGACACTACTCTAAGTTACTCCCCACTATGACCAGCCCTAATTTGACCGGGACCATCGGGCTCCACTCCAGTTCTAAAAAAAACCCTCTCGGTACTGTGTTTTCTGAAAAATACTAAGGGGGCAAGCAGAGGAGTGGCTGTACAGTATTTCTTTGTTCCGTTCTGTTTTGCACCGCTCTGGAGAAAGAAGCAGAGGACTGATCGATGGAGCTTTGCATATAGAGGTCTATACATGGAGCTGAAATTAATATAGTGTGCTCCGTAGCAGTAATTATTTCCTAAACCGAAGTAGGAATTTATACATCTTTCGTATAAAGGTATACTATACGGATCATTTTCCCGCAAAAAACAAGGTATACAGATCATTTGGGCCAATGAATTTCCTAGCTGAAATGGGTGAAGAAGGAGGGGCCGTTGGTGATGAAGTTGTAGTTGAGCTCGCCGGGCCTTGCTGTCCGCTGCCACATCTGGTCGTCGATCATCTCGTCGGTGAGCCCGAACTCCCTCAGCTCGTCCACGGTGTGGTGGACCAGCAGGCTGTACCGGCCGCCCTCGCCGGTCTGCATCACCAGCGTGCCGCCGTTGTCCAGGTTCGCCAGGCCCTCGAACTGCCGCACCGTCCACTTGTACCACCGCATCAGGAACACCCGCAGCGTCAGCCCGTGCGACACCAGCACCAGGTTCATCTCCGGCGCCGTCGGCCGCCCGGCGGCGACGGCGGCTGGAACCGGCCGATGTCTATGTCGGCGCGGAGGGTCTCCCGGAACCCCGTGATCCGGTCGTACACGTCCGCCGCCGACTCGCCGTCCGGGAACCGGTAGAAGAACCGGCCGTAGCGCCGCCGGATCTCCTTCTCCACCCGCATCTTCTCCCGGTCCTGGAAGTTCCCTGCTCACGGCCACACACAGGCACGTGGGTGGTCGATCAGGCCACGTGGTAGTACGAGATAAGGCAATCCATTTCTTTATCCACATGCAGATCGGGTCGTCGTACCGAAGTCCTGCTCGCGGATGCGGGGCTCCTCGCGGACGCCGGCGATGCGGCGGGCGTCGAAGGCGCGGCCGACCCCGCGGAGCGTCTCGAGGGTGCGCCGGTACGGGGACACGTAGAAGTAGACCTTCCAGTCGTCGTCGCCGTCCTCCTCCTCATCGTCTCCGTGGCCGGAGGAGAGGAGGCGGTGCAGGCGGCGGCCGCAGTCCTCGGCCTGGCGGTGGCCCTTGGGGGTGAGGCCGATGAGCGGGTCGGGGACGCGCGTGTAGGCGCCCTCGTCCACGTTCCCCTCGCTCTGCCCGTGCCGCACCAGCACGATGCGCCGCGGCCGGGGCGGCGGCGCCGGGTACGGCAGCGGGCGAAGCTCCGGGAAGTAATGCTGCTGCTGATGCTGCTCCTGCTCCCGCGCTCCAGACGACGCCGTCGCGCGGCGGCGCGGGACGCCCAGCGTGTCCTCGCAGCAGCGGCACCGCAGCCGGTGCCGGGACCGGGGTCGCGGCGACGCCGCTGGCGCCGGGGCGCACCTGGTGGCCGCCGCCATCAACTAATACACTATCTTGGGCGGTTGCTATGGCCGCATCGGGTCGCCGGTGGCCAGTGGGGAACAGAGAAGCCGGCTCCGGCTGAGGGTGTGCGTGGGCGAAGCAGGTTTGTTCTCTAGCGCGCGTGCGGCATGCGTCCGATAGCTACGTGTGCGGACCAAGAACGACGAGAAGTTCCACGTGTACACTGTCTTTCTTTTTTTGAGACATGTGTACACTGTCTTTCGAGATTAAATATTCTGTTCTACGTGTCCACAGACAAGCAAATGGGCTCTCTATTCTGCTATCAACTGGGCCTCAACCACACGGCCTAGTTAGCCATAAAGATTTCATTGCAATGCAATCCACTCAAAAAAATCCACTAAAAAAAACATTCCTACCTCGTAACTTTATTAAACAATTAAAGAGCTTATAGGGGTTTCCCCTCAAAAAGATATTTGCACGTACTTCAGAAGATATAAAATTTTTGTTTCAAAAAAAAAGATGTAAATTTTACTCGGGCTTGTATTTTCTCAGAAAACCTACTTTAGATTTTAGTATTGTAAAAATGAAATAGAAGCTATTGGTGATCAAAGTTTAAAGATATATAATTAAAAAGTATCGATGTTGGCCTTTAAAAAACTAGAGGATGTAGCAAAACTTGAGCGGCATCGACACCCTAGCGAGCTATCCCCTCATCGTAGTTTCGAATATTTGGGGGGAAATGATGTATCAAATTTATTGAGTATATTTTTAATGTATCCATCATTTTATGATGTATTTTAATAGAAACTATTTATTAAAAAAATTAAAAAATAATAACTATTATTGACCAAAATTTAAATGTTTAATAAGTTTGTTTTCTCACAATATTTTTAGAAAAAAGTACTAGAGGAAGTAGCAATTCTTGAGCGTGTGGACATCCTTGTGAGCTATTGCCCACCATACTTTTGAATATTTTGAATACTTTTGAGTTGGGGTAGCACCAATTGAAGAGAAGCTTGTTCAACATCATCTGAGATGGTTTGAGCATATTCAGCGCAGGCCTCCAGGAGCTCCAGTGCATACCGGACTGCCCAGGTCGGGGTAGACCGAATTTGACATGGGAGGAGTTTGTTAAGGGAGACCTGAATGATTAGAGTATCACCAAAGAACTAGCTATGGGCGGGGGGTGCGTGAAAGTTTGCTATCCGTGTGCCAGAGCCATGAGTTGGTTGCGAGATCTTTTGAGTTTCACCTCTAGCCCACCCCAACTTGTTTGGGACTAAAGGCTTTGTTGTTGTTTGTACTCCCTCCGTTTCAAAATAGATGACCCAACTTTTTACTAATTTTGTATTAAAGTTAGTACAAAGTTGAGTCATCTAATTTGGAATGGAGGAAGTAGTTATTACCATATTGGAAAAAATATATATCAAATTTATAATTAGTGGTCCACAATATGATCATATTTTTGAAGTCAAGAGGAAATTTGATCTACTGAATTTACACCAAGGTGACATATTGTTTCTCATAATTTTGAGCATCAAGAAATAATAACAATATTTGCATATCACATTAATTAGAATTATGATAGTATATAATGTTTTGGAATTATTAAAACAAGATAAATTAATCTTTGCGGCTCAAACTCGAAATATGACCATCCAGTTACGTAGTCGTGAATGTAGTAACTATATATAAAAGTTTCAAGGCAAATTAATCATTATCTCACACCCAACAGTATGACACAATCTAGGAAAAATCTGTGTAACGCCATGCAGACATCGGCGACTTATTATTTTTCATAATTTTAAGCATTGGATAAAATACATATGCTTCATATATCATCTTGTTTTGGAAAAAATCAGCTATAGCAAAATCTATAAAAATAAAAAGATTTGTTATTCATATTGATCATATAGAATTAAGAAATATGAATATCATGCATTGCAAAATTATTTATTTTTTGTTTTTTCAATATTTCGGTTTTCACTATTATAAAAAAGTCATGGCTGGTCATGTCTCTCTCTGGCACATAAGTCTGGTATTGTATTTGCTCTTAGTGTTAGTTCCAAGAATGTGTATATAAGCTCTGGTCTAAGAGTCGTTATATATCTTGAAAGGATCTATCTATTATACTGCCTTCGAATATCTTCACAAAGAGCTCTAGGACGTGTTGCCAAGAAAATTATCTGCGAAGGGTTCAAGGTTGCAAGATATTCTGTATTAGATGCAAATAAATGGGAATGTATTTTTTAGGGACTAAAATGGAAATATTTTTTATGGGTAAATAAAATGGAAATATTAAAATGACAATAAGACATGTGAAGGTATGGTAAGGCAGTTTGTCTTGCTTCGTGCTGGAGCCTGGAGCTGACAAAAATGCCAATATTTTCTATGCTTATTTTCACCATCGGGCCCTTATATTAGCAAAAGAGTTTCATTTCATTTAATAACCAACGAAGAATAGTGCTAAAAAACCAACCAAAAATAAGTGGGCTAAAATGCGAACCAACCTGTGGTTGGATGGTTAGAGGGCCTGTAGTATCCCCAGCCCACCAGGGTTCAAATCCTGGATTTATTTCAGGATTTCCGGCGATGCACGTTCAATGGGAGGAGACGTTTCCATCGATGACGAGGCGCCTACGGTGACTTCGTAAATCTCAAGATGATATTCCGGCTCAGTCTTTCGGAGGTGCTCATAGGGGTAGGGTGTATGCGTGCGTTCGTAGGGGTGAATGTATGCGTGTGTATATGGTAACATTTATACTAATGTTAAAAAAAATAAGTGGGCTAAAACGATCGTCCAGAAGCCGCCCCTGTTGACTGACGACCGACCAACGAGCGACGACCGGCGCAACAAGTACGTAAATCAGGAGGTCAATTGTGTTGACGGTCTGGGACCACCTTCGGCTCATCGGGCCCAACCGCCTGATATTGAACGGCTGGGATCGCCTCGTAACATACTTGCACGTGCTGCTACCGGTGACGTTCCGCTGATATTTCTGTTAGCGGACTTGTTCTTGAGCTCACCGGCCATGCTCGATCAGTCGTTTCTTCTGGTCCAAAGACACGGTGACCTTCTTGCTATCTTCGCTTGATTTTTGGTATATGCAAGGGGTCTAGATTTTAGCTGGAAAAGTAAGTGATTAAACGCATCTAGAATTGGCCTGTTGACTTGTGCTTCCACGTGGTGTTATGAGTCGATTGGTTCGTACATGAGAGAAAAAGATACTCCCTCACTAAAGAAATATAAGAGCGTTTAGATCAGTGTATGTATACACTAATCTGAACACTAATCTGAACGCTCTTATATTTCTTATACACTAATTTGAACGCTTTTATATTTCTTTACAGGAGTATATGCAAATTATGTGTACAACTATTTTTTTTTCTTATGCTAACACAACTTTCAATGTACAATTTGTTTGTTTTTTCTTACGGTAGTGATAACTCCCGAACGTTCGGGAGTTAAGCATGGCAACCCAAACGATTTAGATGGCAAATATAGTTTGCGTGAAATTAGGGAAACACGGCAATTTTATGAAAAAAAACAAAAAAGGACAAAGTTGCCATCCCCTATCAACTAAAGTTGCCATCCCCATGAACTAAAGTTGCCATGTAAAAACGTTCGGAACGAAATACTCAAAATCCGAACGTTCGGGAGTTATTGAATTCCTTTTCTTAAGTTGCCTATCGAAGCATGGTACGCCGCCACTATCCCTTTTTTGCCTCGCTTTGTAGAGTAATTTTCCATACGTCCACCCTCCTCCCAAATCCTTGTAGATGGTCCGATCATTGGTGTCGTTGCTGTCTTTTGCCACCTGGTCCATATGTACTCCCTCCGTTTTTAAATATAAGTTTTTTAGACATTTCAAATGGATTACAACATTCGGATGTATCTAGACATATTTTAGAGTGTAGATTCACACATTTTACTCCACATGTAGTCACTTGTTGGAATCTCTAGAAAGACTTGTATTTGAGAACGGAGGGAGTAGTTATCAATGTAGTCATGTTGCACCACCAACCAGCCATGCTCAAACCGTCAATGGCATGAACATGTCGTCGTTCGGGCCATCCTTATAGTCCCGATAGCCAATGAAAATCACCTCTCACAAACTCTAACACCAGCAAGAGGTCATTAAAGCACCGCTGATCTAAGAAGTGTCACGTAAGAAGAAGCATCGGATAGAGCGAAAGTCTTCTTCTGCTCCCGAGCTCAAATGAGCTTGGATGAACAGTAAAATCCGATGCAAATGAAAAAAAATCAAACATTTTTGAATTTTTTTGTGAAATTTTGACAAATATTTTGAGTGCTTGAAAGTTCATCATGAAATGACATTTATGGAAGTTTGACAAAAAAACCAAAATCACCACTCCAAAGTGCTTTAAAAAATAGCATGTTTGGACCATCGTTTTTTTTTTGGCACGACTTCCTGAAATGTGATTTCATGATAAAAAAATCAGGAACACAAAACATTTGTCAAAAATAAAATTCAGCAGTTTTCGATTTTTGTACTAACTTTTTGGATTTTATTGTTTGTCAAAGAGCATTTGAGCTCGGGATCAGATACTCTTTGTCCCAGGGGCGGAGCCAGGATTTGACCATAGGGGGGGCGAAGAAGACAATGAACC
Source organism: Aegilops bicornis (assembly GCA_021605145.1). Taxonomy (NCBI): domain Eukaryota; kingdom Viridiplantae; phylum Streptophyta; class Magnoliopsida; order Poales; family Poaceae; genus Aegilops; species Aegilops bicornis. The sequence continues at coordinate 779,041,633 of CM038673.1, read as the reverse complement.
TATATAAAGTTTTCTTTCTGACAATGACCATACAAACAGGAACACCAGATTATATGTATTTTGTAACTAGAAAAATATATTAGTTTTCACATTAGTTTGAATGTGTCTCTTACGCCTAAAACATATAGAACAAAGTGGATAATCTTATGTGGTGTGCTTTTGGTTCTAGCTTGTTGTGTAAATATTAGTCATGCCAAAATATTCGATCAGTAGTTTGTATATGAACTAATTTCACATTTAAGCTCCCATGTATGCGAACAAGTATATTGATTTCTAATTGGACTGACATACAAACCCAGATGATAGAATTTGTGCATGCCTAATTTTGGGTACTACCTATTTTCGAGAATAAATCAAGAAAGTGCAACCCTAATTAATGTCATCTAAAGCAAGAAGTTTCTGGTCTTCTCGAGACAGGTGCGGATTAGTTCATCATAGTATCAATCTGCGAAGGATTCGACGAGACTCACCGCAGCGCTGATCCATTGTGCAGATGCCCTAGTCGAACTTCCCTTGGCGGCTGCGCAGGGAGCGTGCGTCCGTTCGTCGCCGCCGCCGAAACGATCGATGAAGGATGCGATCAATGGAGGATGCCCTGGATCGATCGTGGTCTGGTGGGCTTTCCTACTAGTGTGGGCTAACCAACAAATAGAGATGGGCTTTAACTTGCAAAGTTCCGGGCTTCAAGCCTTGACGCACGGTTAGGGGGGGGCAGTTAGTCAAAAACCTACTTGACCGAGATTAATCTCCTTATACGTAGATCACGGCACTTAACGTACGACGCAGCCGTTGTGGGGGTGGGTGGGCGTGGCCCCCGCTCGTCCCCCCGTAGCTCCGCCCCTGCTTTGTCCCGGATAGAGCAAAGATAAACTACATACGCGAAGTAAAACTAGAATAGGCAATACAAAATCAAAGGTCACTCAAAATAAATCTATGGAAACTTGGCCATACGTGCTCTGGCTAGTTTATTTCTCTCCTAGATAGCAAGGCATGCATGCAATATCTAAATCACATAAATAGGTATAAATTACATGCACAAATAGGTTCACCCATAAGCACGTATGAAATGTTTGTGCAATTGGTTGCAATATGACTTGAATAATTAAATTTTGTATTGAATAACCATGGATTTTTTTTCTGAAATTGTTAGTATTATGACTAAAACAATCGAAAATACGAAGGTGAACATGGTTCCACGTGCACCCACGCGAATAGTAAATTTTTAGAAAACACTAGGAAAAATAAAATAAAAAATTTCAAAAAAATTGGTTGCCAAACTTGGTATACCATTCTACTCATGTGTGAAGTTTCGTGAAGTACTGACACCCGTGATACTCTTGGTGAAGGGATTACAACTAAGACCTTACTGTTCACCAAACAGTGTTCTTTTAATATAACTTCAATTTTGCCATTTTTGCGCAGATTATCATGAGTGTCATTTCTTCATGAAACTTACATGCGAGTACAGCAGTCGACTATGTATGTTAGAAAACGCTTCAGATTTTTTTGGAGTATTTTTTTATTTTACTATTCTAACTGTGCGCGTAGAACCATATTCCAAAAATTCATGTCCCAAACTAATTGAAATTAATTAATATGTATGAATTTATTAATATATTTGATGAAAGAATGAAAAGTCGCTAAAATAAGTAAAACTGAATTAATAATAATGTTTTTAAATATCACTGAAATAGTTTTAAAAACTGAATAAAAATGCACCAAAAATAGGAAATGCATGTGACTTCAGTTGGATAGTTTTAAAACCTTTTTGGTTTTTTTAAAATAACACAAGCAAAATACGTTTTACAATTCTATTGTTTTGAATAGTCTTTGAATTTTTGGTCATACACAGGAGTGACATGACAAAGATTGAGAGAGACGCCCATCAAGAAAAATCAGGGAATTGTCAGCATCTAATTGGCCGTGGAGGCTCTGCTATATAGCCGAGGGAAGACGCAGCTAGCCTCTTCCGGTGCAACCATCACCACGGAGGAATCCGCGGTCTTCTTCCTCGCTGCCGTCGAAGAAAGATGGGGCCTCTACGGGGAGATCCCGGTGCCGGAGCGGACCTTGCTGTCCTCTGCTGCTGCTTCTTGATCCTCCCTTTCCTGTCACATGGCGCGGACATGCCCCTAGGCTCCTCCCTCTCGCCGGCCGCCAATTCGCCCTCGTGGTCGTCGCCCAACTCCACCTTCTCCCTCGCCTTCGCGCCGTCCCCGACCTCCCGGTCGCTCTTCGTCGCCGCGGTCACCTACGCCGGCGGCGTCCCCGTCTGGTCCGCCGGAGTCGGCGCGGCCGTGGATTCGAGGGGCTCGCTCCGCCTCTCCTCGTCCGGCGACCTGCAGCTGGTCAACGGCTCTGGAGCCGTGCTCTGGTCGTCCGGCACCGTCGGCCGAGGCGTCGCCGCTGCCTCCCTCCAGGAGAGCGGCAACCTCGTGCTCAAGAACTCCAGGGGGCGCGTCCTATGGCAGTCATTCGACCACCCGACGGACACCGTGGTCATGTCACAGAGCTTCACCTCCGTCATGAACCTCACCTCCGGCCCCTACGTCTTCGCCGTCGACAGGTCCGGTAACCTCACGCTCAACTGGGCCAGCGCCGGCGCAGCCCCCGTCACCTACTTCAATAAGGGCTACAACAACTCCTTCACCGCCCAGAAGACACTCACGCTCACGATGCAGACCAACGGCATGGTCTCCCTCAACGACGGCTCCCTCGTCAACCCCGTCCTCGTCGCCTACAGCAGCAACTACGGCGAGAGCGACGACATGCTGCGCTTCTTCCGCCTCGACTCGGACGGCAACTTCCGCGCCTACAGCTCCGCGCGCGGCAGCGGCACCGCAACGGAGCAGTGGTCGGCGGTGGCGGACCAATGCCAGGTGTTCGGCTACTGCGGCAACATGGGCGTGTGCAGCTACAACCGCACGTCGCCGGTGTGCGGCTGCCCATCGCGGAACTTCGAGCTCATCGACGCCTCCACCCCCCGGAGCGGGTGCAAGCGCAAGACCGAGCTCCAGAACTGCCCGGGCAACTCCACCATGCTCCAGCTCGACAACACGCAGTTCCTCACCTACCCGCCGGAGATCGCGATCGAGCAGTTCTACGTCGGCATCACGGCATGCCGCCTCAACTGCCTCGCCGCCAGCTCCTGCGTCGGCGCCACCGCGCTTTCCGACGGCTCCGGCCTCTGCTGGCTCAAGGTCTCCAACTTCGTCAGCGCCTACCAGTCCGCGTCGCTCCCCAGCACGTCTTTCGTCAAGGTCTGCTTCCCCGGCGTCCCCAACCAGCCCGTCAGCGCCACTAACGCGTCGTCGCCGGGGACCTCCGGCCTCCATGGATAATTTGTTTTCCCCCTCTAAAATCAGTACTACTAGCAAAGCTTGGCACCCGTTGCAGAACTTTGTGGGTTCAGAGAAATAAAATAACACCCTTTTAGCAAAAATAATCTGTGAAGTTATTCAGATTGCTTATTTCAGAACAGTTAACCCGTGTTAATTAATAACAAACATTGCAAAATTATTGCATCATGTTATTATGAATGTTTTTCAAAATGAACATTGATTTGTTTTCACATTATGTGTTTTGTAATAAGATCGTCGCTAATATATACTGACGCGCCCACACCAACCACCTTCGCCATCCCGCGGTTTAATCGTCTCCCAATTCATCGGCACAGACACAACGGGCAAGGGAGTTGGGTCCAATGGGGCTACGAAGAAGTTGCTGACCTCTATCGGATCCAGTGCGGTGGCGATGAAGGCGTGGGCGGTGACGTTGAGGGTGTAGATGGCGGTGTGGGACGCAAAAAGAGTGAGGTGAATTGTCAAAAACAGCGAGCTTCGAGTGGGGTTTAGATTGGCTCCGAATTGTTGGAGGAGTTAGGGCTCAGGGGGCCACACATCGACTGCCTTTGCCCTCAATTGCCGGGCTTGGCGTTTGATTGTCTCTCAATTCATCGGTGCGGACACAGCAGACAAGGGAGTTGGGTACGGCAGGACAACAAACAAGTTGTTGGCCTCCAGCAGGTCCATCGTGATGGCAGCAACGGCATGGGCGGGATTTGGTGTTAGGTTCTTTAGATCGATTCAAGGATTCAAAGGCGACAACTACGGCTCCCGAACGCTGGTCCTTAGGGACACGTGCACAAAGACTTTCCGGTTGTTATCGACAAGGTCAAGCTGGCTTCGGTATGGGAACGGCAACAGCAGCGCATCGGCGGCTCATTCTTGCGGCGGCAATGTTCTCTGGTTGTAATTTTTATTATGTTTGGGGTGTTTTGTACCTCCCGTAAATCTTTATAATAGATCTTATATTTTCACAAAAAAGAGACATGGACGGGGCCTTGAGGGTGGAGAGGGCAAGGCTGGGCAGGAAAAGAGTGGGGTGAATTGTCAAAAACTATCAGCTTTGAGTGGTGTTTTGGGTGGGTCCGGACCCCCTAAACGACCACCGATTTGGTACCAGACTGGGGACTTTCAGACGTCCAAACCGGTCCAACCCAATACGGGCATCCATTATGAATCATCCAGACATATAGGGAAGAAATGAGCGTCCGAGTAGAAAATTCCCCAAGGAACTGAAATTCATAACTTCTACTCCCACTGTACCAAAATACTTGTGGTTGGAGGAAACTAGTACAAGTTCCCCCAACTACAAGTATTTCGGTACAGAGGTAGTAGCTGTTATCTCGTCTTTGACTGCAATGCTAGGTTTATCCGTATGAGCATTGAAACCCATAAGGTGAACCATTTGAACAGACACGAAGAAGATTATGTCCTTTTCTATTACGGAACAAAACAATTGTTGATATCAATCAAAACAGACAGAAATCAGGAGGTCAAGAACCAAAGATACCACATAAACAAGATGCTGAGTTTGGCTGAAAGATGAACAATTTGTCCTGATCGGTCCAGGGAATACCGAGCTTCTGGGGACGCATGGCATGGCAGCACGCATGTCCTCTGCTTGTGTTACCTTGAGAGAGGGAGAAGCTAACAGCATTCATACGGACCTTAATTTACTACTACTTGGCCTTCTTAACAAGTGTGGAGGTGCGGAATTCTGCATCATCTCTAACGAAGGTCCACCAAAGATAGGTGAGAGGAATGGTGCTCGCGTGCCACAGCGAATGTGCATCAGCATACCCCTTGTACGGGGGAAAGTCATACACTTCAAGAAGCATAGCTAGAGCTCCTCCGAATATGACGATCCAAACCTTGAATCGTGATGGATGATGGGTCACAACAGCCCAGGTTGTCCATGCGACAATGTGAACAACACCCATTGCCACACAAACTTTCATGTTCCATCCTGAAAAGGCAAATAAATGCAGCAGATGCACATGAATTAATAATATGTTTCTACACAAAAAGCGAAGTGTGTGCAAGGTGCCAAGGTAAACTGAAGACACGATTATTCAGTTGTTAATGATAATATTCCATCCGTCGTATCTTTTATTTAACTTGTAACACCACAAAACATGGCAAAAGTAACAACTACAAGATTGTTGAGCCTAGCTAGTAAAATATTTAATTTGATATATATATATATATGTGTGTGTGTGTGTGTGTGTGTGTGTGTGTGTGTGCAGGATAGATCTTGTATGAATGAAGATAGCAAAAGATCAAATACTGTAGGAGAAGCAAAAGGAACTTTACCATAGTCAAGTTCGTAGAAGTTAAGATACAAGATGTGTGTTGTAACGAAGGCTAGAATAGGTGCGGCAAACATCACCCTGCCAGCCTCATCCTTGACATTAAAAGTTCTTAGCAATGTAAGGATTAAAGAGTAGCCAAGTTGGGCCACGGCTGAAGAGTAATCCACTTTCTCAGTCAAGTCAATATCCCTACAAAATGAAGAATGATGCTGCTGAGTAAGATATCAAACACTATCATGACAGCATGCCCAAGCTTTGAGCAAATGCACACCTAGTATGGAATATAGTGCTCCAGAACCAAGCATTCAGTGATAATATTGCATAGATATGCCACAGGCCAGTGTATTCGTAGTATGTCCTCTTCGTCTGAGGTCTAAGAGGTAATCTGTAATTCACTTGGAGGAAGAATGAAAGCCAGCCAATGAAGTGCGTCAATAGGTTGAGAGCAGAAAGTGCAGCTGAAAGGGGCTCCTGATAAATGGCAAACAAGTTAAGACATGTAGTAGTAGTCATCATGGTGAAATACTAGTATCACTCATCAACATACAAGCCAAAACATGCCTGGAAGACAGAAACACGTTTGAAGGGCCATTTTCCATGATATTTAACAGGGCTCAGGCCACCTAATTGGCGTTCCTCTTCTCTTCGTATCATGCAGTAGTAGCGGCAGTCTGACATACAGCTTTGTTGCTTCCACTGCATGTAAAGGGGCTCCTGTGTGTACCAAGAACTTCTAGCAGATGTGCTGTCATTCTCCTGGGACTGACAGTGGCTGATGATGTTACCTCCAATAATCCCTGTATTCTTACACTCCTTCACACAAGTTCTGCAGGTTGGTCACTATGCAAGTTACTAAAAACTTCTAAACAGTGTAAAATCAGAATGACAGCAACTGAAAGGTCGATAGATGAACAAATTTCAGGAATCCAACCAGTTTTCAGTTCAAATTTTGTTAAGAAAAATACAGAAGGAAAAACTAATATGGTGAACCAAATTACTTTTTACGAAATACATCTAGAAACTAAAAAGACAGGCAGAAAGCAGATATTACAGGTGGTTGACTTACGGTAATCCACTGTTATTCTTTTGTTTAGAAGTGGGGTTATTCTACCATTGTGCTGTTATATCTCCTAATGTGCAGCCACATAAATTCAATTTATCGTATTATACGAGATATTATTTACTATTTGTTCTTGTATCCTGAAATTTGATCACGAACACCTAGGCTTCCTGTCACCCCAGGTTGCTTTGACTGGCTGTCACAAAACAGCTACGGAACAGATGATGTGCAAGCAAACGCATCATTGATTAAGATAATTCCCTTAACCCTGTCCCACAATTTAGCAGAATCTAATCAACTGCATCTAGAACGATAAAGCTAACAAAATGTTATGGTAAATAAATGGCAAGGGGGCACATTGGATTGAAGGGAATCCATAGGAATTTGATCCTACCTTTCTGACCAAAGAAATGCCCCCCTCTGAAATTTCAGGGGCACCATTCAACAATTCAGTATGAATCAAAACTACGAAAATTCCAGAACCAACCTATCCAAGGCCTGGAATCAAGTATAAGAAAATAAACGGCAATCTAGCGAAATGGTACATCATCTGCAACACGAGATGAGTCAAGAACTGCTCTCACCTGTACAGCGGATGAGCATCTCCCGGGCTGGCCTCAACGGAGCCGACCACGAATCCGACTGCAAGAAGGGAAGCCAATCGAACCACCCAGAAGCTGCTTCCGGCCATCCCGGCGGTCGCGCCTGGGTACAGTCCGTGAGCCCAAGATCACGGAGAATGTTGATGCCCTGTTCAGACTCCCAAGTACCAAAGGGATAGAATTAGGCTTCTAGCAAGTGGAAAATGAATATGGAGCAGCAAATCAAATTAGATCGTTAGTTATCTGCACTATACATTAGCTTTAGTAAGGCAATGGCAGCAGGAGTGCACCTTGGGTGGGAGCTGCCGCCGCCTGCGAGCGCGAAGTGGAGATCTAAACCGGCGAGCTGCCACCAGCGCCTGCCTCCGTGCCTCGCTGAAGGCTGCTGAGTAGCCTGGTCCCTGAGAGGGCCAGAAAGCTGAGGGTGGAGTCGGGGGACGGGGAGGAACCGTCCGAGGAAGGAGAGGAGCAGTCCTCGCCGCCGGGTCAAAGGCGGGCTCACGGAGCGGAGCGGAGGGAGCGGCGGTGGTCTGGTGGAGGCCGGCGGAGGCGGCTCTGGTGAGGGCCGGCGAAGGGGAGGGGAGCGGCGCGGCGGCGGTGGACGGCGGAGTGAGCGAGGCTGGGAGATGGCTCGTGGTCGTGGCGGCGCAGTCGGAGATGGAGATGGGAGAGGACGAGGAAAAAAGGATTGGGCTATTGATTGATTTGGTCGTTGGGGGCCGGCCATTTTCGCTAACCAAACGGACCCTTGTGGCTGATGGAAAAAAGCCCACTCAGGCCTTCTTTGATTTACACGAATTGTGTAGAAATTTTATAGGATAGGATTTTTCAAATACTTTTTTGGAGGTTTGTAGGAAATAATTACTATTTCTATGCAGTAGGATAGAAACTAATTTTTCATATTCAAAGGAAAAAACATTAGCCTAGACTCAATGAAAAGATTCATATCCTATGCATCAAATGACATTCGTTTTTTTATAGGAATTGAGAGTACATTTCATCACACTTCCTATGATTTTTTTATTCTTATGATATTCCTATCCTATGAACAAAAGGAGGTCTCAGTCAAGACCCCCACACCCCACCTAGGAAAGAAAAAGGGAAATTACTAACTAAGGTTACCCCTTGCGGGGATCACCAAGGGTGCGGCAAGTAGTGCGTTCAGTTGTCGCCACATGTTACGTGTTGGGTGCTTTCGATGTATTTTTTATTCGCATTTTTGGGGTTTAGATGAGATTTTTCTGGGAAGTTTTTTGCTTTTTGGTTTCTGGCTATTTTTTTCTAGGGTTTGAAGAGAAAGAATGCGAAGCACAGCTATGCTTCACGGAAAAAATGTTTTCACGTGAAGCACATATTTGCTTCCGCGAGAAGCGCAATTGTGTTTCTCGAGGGAAAGAAATTTTGTGCTTCCATGAGAACCACATATTTGCTTTGTGTGGAAGTACAAATTTGCTTCTGTGGATGTGCTTCTCCAAAAAAGAGGAAAAGCACAACATATGCTTCAAGAAAAAAAGGGAAACCCCTCAACCACGCTTCTGGGCTTCGGGTTTTTTCTTCCCTTTTTCAATATTCATTTTCTGCATGAATAATTTATTATTGTTATTTTGAATTTTGTTATTTGGATTTTTTTTAGTTTTTAGTTTTTTATTTCTGGTTTTTTTTGTGGAAAAAAGTTTGTGGAAACTTATTAGCATGAGATCTAGTTTCAAATATCTCAAAGATAGAAATCCATTGCTGAAAATGATTTGGTATTTGGACGCACGGATCAAGAGATAGAATATCTTCGAAAAAATGAATCTATAAAAAAAAGGAAAAACTTTCAGGTCCCGACAACTGATGCACATGCAGTGCCCCATTTGTCAAACCAGAGAAAATGGGGAAGTAAACTTTGCAAGACGTAACCCTTAATTAGTGATTTTGAAGAAAAATCACAAAATCCAGAGAGCCCCAATCGGCGTTGTCCCTATCTCCCCCGTAGCTCGATAAATATCGATCAAACATGCATCCCCTCGCAACCATGAACCGTACTGGGCCAGCCCAGTTCGCTTGTTTTTCTCTGTGCTTCCCGCTAGTTTTGGGAAGGTTCTATGGGTTTTATTTTTACCAGTTTCTTTTTTATTTTATTTTTATAATTTTTGATGTTATATTTATTTCTTGGCCATTTTTTGAAACTGTGTTCTTTTTCAGAAATCACGATTTTTTTTAAACTCAAGAAAATTTTGCAAATTCACAAATTTTCTTGAATAGGAACATTTATCGAAATACAAAACAATTTTTAAGTTGTAACATTTTTTAAATGTGTGAGCATTTTAAAATTCACAACATTTGTTTCGAATTTGAGACCATTTTTTGAAATTCGGATTCGAAATTTGGGAACTTTTTAAAATTCATGAACATTTTTTTAATTTGAGAACATATTTCAAAACTTGGGACCATTTATCTCTGGAACCGTGCATCCAAATACCGAATTATTTTCCCCGTTAGATTTCTCGTGTCGGAATCTTCAAAACTAGATCTCGTATTAATATGTAGCTCTTAAGTCAAGTACCTTTAAATATGTGAAAGATTTGTGGGGGAAAGTGAACAGATGGGTAGAAAAAAGCAATTTCCGTCGCTTGCAAGGAGATACTTTTTAAAGCAGTGGCACAAGCAGTTCTCATCTTTTTGGTGTCATGTTTCAAGCTACCCCGGGGATTATGTGAACATCTGAACAAAATCATTAGGCAATTTTTTTGGGGCAGCAGAAGGCCAATGGAAATCACATTAGGTATCATGGAAATCAATGACACATCGGACCTTTTTAACCTCGCTCGTTTGGCTCGACAAGCTTGGCGTATCCTAACTAGCCTTGATTCCATGTGTGCTCCGGTGATAGAGTCTATGTACTTTCCAATCGAAAGTGTTGTACACACGATTTGTGATGCACGGCATGATTAGAAGCCACACAGATTTAAAAAAAGAGGCAAGCCAATGGTCTCGGTGACTTCTCGTGTGTGAATCGTGCAAGAACCTGTCGTGTGCATAGCAGTGCTCCTTTCCCATTGGTACTATTCTTACTGCAGAAGTGGGTTCCAATCTCTCTCAAATATGGCGTTCAATAGTACAAGGTAGAGACGTGCTCTATCAAGGTCTCATCAGAAGGAGTAGTAATGGAGCTTCGACACGTATTTGGGCATAGGATTGTATACCAAGGGGCACTTCTATGAGGTCGGTTGCTTGTTTTGTTGGGGAACATAGTAATTTCAAAAAAATTCCTACGCACACACAGGATCATGATGATGCATATCAACGAGAGTGAAGAGTGTAGTCCACGTACCCTCGTAGACCGAAATCGGAAGCGTTAGCACAACGCGGTTGATGTAGTCGTACGTCTTCACGATCCGACCGATCCAAGTACCGAACGTACGGCACCTCCGAGTTCAAAGACATCGCTCAAATTTCGATGACGTCCCGCGAACTCCGATCCAGCAGAGCTTCACGGAAGAGTTCCACAAGACAACGTGGCGTGGACGGTGATGATGTTGCTACCGGACGCAGGCTTCGCTAAGCACCGCCACTGATATGACCGAGGTGGAATATGGTGGAGGGGCACCGCACACGGCTGGAATAGATCAACAGATCAACTTGTGTGTTCATGGGGTGCCCCCGCCACGTATATAAAGGAGTGGAGGAGGGGAGAGGCTGGCCCTATGGCGCGCATACTGGAGGAGTCCTACTCCCACCGGGAGTAGGAATCCTCCTTCCAAGTAGTAGGAAGCAGGAGACAAGGAAGGGGAAGAGGGAAGAGAAGGAAGGAGGGGGCCGCCTCTCCCTAGTCCAATTCGGACTAGTCATTGGGGCGTCTGGTCTGCCTCTCTCTCTCTCCCTAAAGCCCAATAAGGCCCATATACTTCTTCCCCCGTATTCCCGTAACTCCCGGGTACTCCGAAAAAATCCGAACCACTCGGAACCTTTCCGATGTCCGAATATAGTCGTCCAATATATCGATCTTTACGTCTCGACCATTTCGAGACTCCTCATCATGTCCCCTGTCTCATCCGGTACTCCGAACTACCTTCGGTACATCAAATCACATAAACTCATAATACGGATCGTCACCGAACTTTAAGCGTGCGGACCCTCCGGGTTCTAGAACTATGTAGACATGACCGAGACACGTCTCCAGTCAATAACCAATAGTGGAACCTGGATACTCATATTGGCTCATACATATTCTACGAAGATCTTTATCGGTCAAACCGCATAACAACATATGTTGTTCCCTTTCTCATCGGTATGTTACTTGCCCGAGATTCGATCGTCGGTATCTCAATACCTAGTTCAATCTCGTTACCAGCAAGTCTCTTTATTCGTTCCGTAATACATCATCCCGCAACTAACTCATTAGTTACAATGCTTGCAAGGCTTATAGTGATGTCCATTACCGAGTGGGCCCAGAGATACCTCTCCGACACACGGAGTGACAAATCCTAATCTCGAAATACGCCAACCCAACAAGTACCTTCGGAGACACCTATAGAGCACCTTTATAATCACCCAGTTACGTTGTGACGTTTGGTAGCACACAAAGTGTTCCTACGATAAACGGGAGTTGCATAATCTCATAGTCATAGGAACATGTATAAGTCATGAAGAAAGCAATAGCAACATACTAAACGATTAAGCGCTAAGCTAACGGAATGGGTCAAGTCAATCACATTATTCTCTTAATGATGCGATCCCGTTAATCAAATGACAACTCATGTCTATGGCTAGGAAACATAACCATCTTTGATCAACGAGCTAGTCTAGTAGAAGCATACTAGTGACACTCTGTTTGTCTATGTATTCACACATGTATGACATTTTCGGTTAATACAATTCTAGCATGAATAATAAACACTTATCATGATATAAGGAAATATATAATAACTTTATTATTGCCTCTAGGGCATATTTCCTTCAGTCTCCCACTTGCACTAGAGTCAATAATCTAATTCACATCGCCATGTGATTTAACACCAATAGTTCACATCACTATGTTATTAACACCCATAGTTTACATCGCCATGTGACCAATACTAAAAGGGTTTACTAGAGTCAGTAATCTAGTTCACATAGCTATGTGATTAACACCCAAAGAGTACTAAGGTGTGATCATGTTTTGCTTGTGAGAGAAGTTTAGTCAACGGGTCTGCCAAAATTTATTCCCATATGTATTTTGCAAATTTCTATGTCTACAATGCTCTGCGCGGAGGTACTTAGCTAATAGCTCCCACTTTCAATATGTATCTAGATCGAGACTTAGAGTTATCCAGATCGGTGTCAAAGCTTGCATCGACATAACTCTTTACGACGAACCTTTTGTCACCTCCATAATCGAGAAACATATCCTTATTCCACTAAGGATAATTTTGACCGTTGTCCAGTGATCTACTCATAGATCACTATTGTATTCCCTTGCCAAACTTAGTGTAGGGTATACAATAGATCTGGTACACAGCATGGCATACTTTACAGAACCTATGGCTGAGGCATAGGGAATGACTTTCATTCTCTTTCTATCTTCTGCCGTGGTCGGGCTTTGTGTCTTACTCAATTTTACACCTTGTAACACAGGCAAGAACTCTTTCTTTGACTGTTCCATTTTGAACTACTTCAAAATCTTGTCAAGGCATGTACTCATTGAAAAAACTTATCAAGCGTCTTGATCTATCTCTATAGATCTTGATGCTCAATATGTAAGCAGCTTTACCGAGGTATTTCTTTGAAAAACCTCCTTTCAAATACTCCTTTATGCTTTCCAGAAAAAAATTCTACATTATTTCCGATCAACAATATGTCGTTCACATATATTTATCAGAAATGTTGTAGTGCTCCGCATCACTTTCTTGCAAATACAGGCTTCACCGCAATTCTGTATAAAACTATATTCTTTGATCATATCATCAAAGCGTATATTCCAACTCCGAGATGCTTGCACCGGTCCACAGATGGATCATTTGGAACTTGCACATTTTGTCGGCACCTTTAGGATTGACAAAACCTTCCGTTGCATCATATACAACTCTTCTTTAATAAATCCATTAAGGATTGCAGTTTTGTTATCCATTTGCCAGATTTCATAAAATGCGGCAATTGCTAACATGATTCAGACAGACTTTAAGCATCGATACGAGTGATAAAATCTCATCGTAGTCAACACCTTGAACTTTGTCAAAAACCTTTTTCGACAAGTCTAGCTTTGTAGATAGTAACACTACTATCAGCGTCCGTCTTCCTCTTGAAAATCCATTTATTTTCTATGGCTTGCCGATAATCGGGCAAGTCAACCAAAGTCCACACTTTGTTCTCATACATGGATCCCATCTCAGATTTCATGGCCTCAAGCCATTTCGCGGAATCTGGGCTCATCATCGCTTCCTCATAGTTCGTGAGGTTCGTCATGGTCAAGTAACATGACCTCCGTAATAGGATTACCGTACCACTCGGTGCGGATCTCACTCTGGTTGACCTACGAGGTTCGGGTAGTATCTTGATCTGAAGTTACATGATCATCATCATTAGCGTCCTCACTAATTAGTGTAGGAGTCACAGAACAGATTTACGTGATGAACTACTTTCCAATAAGGGAGCGGTACAATTACCTCATCAAGTTCTACTTTCCTTCCACTCACTTCTTTCGAGAGAAACTCCTTCTCTAGAAAGGATCCATTCTTAGCAACTAATGTCTTGCCTTGGATGCAGGATAGAAGGTGTACCCATGATCTCCTTTGGGTATCCTATGAAGATACATTTCTCGATTTGGGTTCGAGCTTATCAGGTTGAAGCTTTTTCACATAAGCATCGCAGCCCCAAACTTTAAGAAATGACAATTTTGGTTTCTTGCCAAACCACAGTTCATAAGGCGTCGTCTCAACGGATTTTAGATGGTGCCCTATTTAACGTGAATGCAACTGTCTCTAATGCATAACCCCAAAATGATAATGGTAAATCAGTAAGAGACATCATAGATTGAACCATATCTAATAAAGTACGGTTATGATGTTCGGACACACCATTACGCTGTGGTGTTCTTGGTGGCATGAGTTGCGAAACTATTCCGCATTGTTTTAAATGAAGACCAAACTCGTAACTCAAATTTTCTTCTCCGCGATCAGATCGTAGAAACTTTATTTTCTTGTTATGATGATTTTCCACTTCACTCTAAAATTCTTTGAACTTTTCAAATTTTTCAGACTTATGTTTCATCAAGTAGATATATCCATATCTGCTCAAATTATCTGTGAAGGTCAGAAAATAACCATACTTTGTCATGTAGCCTCAACACTCATCGGACCCGCATACATCGGTATGTATTATTTCCAATAAGTCGGTTGCTCGCTCCATTTGTTCCGAAGAACGGAGTCTTATTCATCTTGCCCTTGAGGCTTGGTTCGCAAGCATCAATTTATTAATAATAATGTTATTCCAAAAGCCCATCAGCATGGAGTTTCTTCATGCGCTTTACACCAATATGACCTAAACGGCAGTGCTACAAATAAGTTGCACTATCATTATTAACTTTGCATCTTTTGGCTTCAATATTATGAATATGTGTTTTACTACGATCGAGATCCAACAAACCATTTTCGTTGGTGTGTATGACCATAGAAGGTTTTATTCATGTAAACAGAACAACAATTGTTCTCTAACTTAAATGAATAACTGTATTGCAATAAACATGATCAAATCATATTCATGCTCAATGCAAACACCAAATAACATTTATTTAGGTTCAACACTAATCCCGAAAGTATAGGGAGTGTGCGATGATGATCATATCAATCTTGGAACCGCTTCCAACACACATCGTCACTTCACCCTTAACTAGTTTCTCGTTCATTCTCAGAACTCCCGTTTCGAGTTACTACTCTTAGCAACTGAACTAGTACCAAATACCGCGGGGTTACTATAAACACTAGTAAAGTACACATTAATAACATGTATATCAAATATACCTTTGTTCACTTTGCCATCCTTCTTATCCGCCAAATACTTGGGGCAGTTCCGCTTCCAGTGACCAGTCCCTTTGCAGTAGAAGCACTTAGTCTCAGGCTTAGGTCCAGACTTGGGCTTCTTCACTTGAGCAACAACTTGCTTGCCGTTCTTCTTGAAGTTCCCCTTCTTCCCTTTGCCCTTTTCTTGAAACTAGTGGTCTTGTTAACCATCAACACTTGATGCTTTTCTTGATTTCTACCTTCGTCGATTTCAAAGATCACGAAGAGCTTGGGAATCGTTCCATTATCCCTTGCATATTATAGTCCATCACGACGTTCTAGCAACTTGGTTATAGTGACTAGAGAACTCGGTCAATCACTATCTTATCTGGAAGATTAACTCCCACTTGATCAAGTGATTGTAGTACTCAGACAATCTGAGCACATGCTTAGTGGTTGAGCTATTCTCCTCCATCTTGTAGGCAAAGTAATGTCAGAGGTCTCATACCTCTCGACACGGGCATGAGTATGAAATACCAATTTCAACTCTTGGAGCATCTTATATGCTCCGTGGCGTTCAAAACATTTTTGAAGTCTCGGTTCTAAGCCGTAAAGCATGGTGTACTAAACTATCAAGTAGTCATCATATTGAGCTTGCCAAACATTCATAACGTCTGCATTTGCTCCTGCAATCGGTCTGTCACCTAGCTGTGCATCAAGGACATAATTCTTCTGTGCAGCAATGAGGATAATCCTCAGATCACGGGTCCAATCCATATCATTGCTACTAACATCTTTCAACTTAGTTTTCTCTAGGAACATATCAAAATAAAACAGGGGAGCTAAATGCGAGCTATTGATCTACAACTTAAATATGCTAATACTATGAGGTACTAAGATCATGATAAATTTAAGTTCAATTAATCATATACTTAAGAACTCCCACTTAGATAGACATCCCTCTAATCATCTAAGTGATCACGTGATCCAAATCAACTAAACCATGTCCGATCATCACGTGAGATGGAGTAGTTTCAATGGTGAACATCACTATGTTGATCATATCTACTATATGATTCACGCCGACCTTTCGGTCTCGGTGTTCGAGGCCATATACGCATATGCTAGGCTCGTGAAGTTTAACCCGAGTATTCGCGTGTGCAACTGTTTTGCACCCGTTGTATTTGAACGTAGAGCTTATCACACCCGATCATCACGTGGTGCCTCAAAGTACGAAGAACTTTCCATAGCGGTGCATACTCAGGGAGAACACTTATACCTTGAAATTTAGTGAGAGATCATCTTATCATGCTACCGTCGATCTAAGCAAAATAAGATGCATAAAAGTTAAACATCACATGCAACCAATATAAGTGATATGATATGGCCATCATCATCTTGTGCTTGTGATATCCATCTCTGAAGCACCGTCATGATCACCATCGTCACCGGCGCGACACCTTGATCTCCGTCGTAGCATCGTTGTCGTCTCGCCAACTATTGCTTCTACGACTGAGGGAGTCCCGGACTAGGGGGTGTCCGGATAGCCGGACTATCGTCAGGGCCGGACTCCAAGACTATGAAGATACAAGATTGAAGACTTCGTCCCATGTCCGGATGGGACTTTCCTTGGCGTGGAAGGCAAGCTTGGCGATACGGATATGTAGATCTCCTACCATTGTAACCCGACTGCATGTAACCCTAACCTATCCGGTGTCTATATAAACCGGAGGGTTTTAGTCCGTAGGACGAACAACTTCATCATCAAAAATCATACCATAGGCTAGCTGCTAGGGTTTAGCCTCCTTGATCTCGTGGTAGATCTACTCTTGTACTACCCATATCATCAATATTAATCAAGCAGGAGTAGGGTTTTACCTCCATCGAGAGGGCCCGAACTCGGGTAAAAACATTGTGTCCCTTGTCTCCTGTTACCATCGCCTTAAGCGCTTACGATTCGGGACCCCTACCCGAGATCCGCCGGTTTGACACCGACATTGGTGCTTTCATTGAGAGTTCCTCTGTGTCGTCACCGATAGGCCCGATGGCTCCTTCGATCATCAACAACGACGCGGTCCGGTGAAACTTTTCTCCCGGACAGATCATCGTGTTCGGCGGCTTTGCTGCGGGCCAATTAAGCAGCCATCTGGAGCAGATCGAAAGCTACGCCCACAGCCATCGGTCAGATTTGGAAGTTTAAACTATACGGCCGATATCCGGCGGGGACTTGATCTTGACGGATTTGAGCCGCAGCCAAGCGTGCCACTGCTTTGTTTCGATGGGCATGATCTCGCTCTGCAGCAATTAAGGCTCGGAGGTCAGACGATCCGCTCCGACCCTTAATCCGAGCCGATTCCTGATCGAGGACGAGTGGTTGGACACCGCCTCGGGGCTACAATCACTACGGCGATCGAGCGAACTCCATCCACGTCGCTGCGAAGACCTCGACTCTAGGGTGCGGACTTCTCTCGGGACTCCGAACCCTCCGCGCCCGCCAATCGAATCCGATTGGGCGCACATCATGGAGTTCACGGTCATGGACATCTTTCAAAGACTTTCGCCCTTTGGCGACATCACGAATTCAATAAAGTCTGTCTCTTTATCCGGAGAGTCCTGGCCGGACTACGGTCAGGAAGGTTGGGATACGGATGGCGAAGAAATTCAACTCCCACCTGCCACCCACTTCGTAGCCACTATCGAAAGTTTACACGACGTGCTCGACTTCGACTCCGGAGACATCGATGGTATGGACGACGTGTTGGGGAACGTTGCAGAAAATTAAAAATTTTCCTACGGTTTCACCAAGATCCATCTATGAGTTCATCTAAGCAACGAGTCATGGGAGAGAGATTGTATCTACATACCACTTGTAGATCGCGTGCGGAAGCGTTCAAGGGGATGGTGATGAGGGAGTCATACTCGCCGTGATTTGGATCACCGATGACCAAGTGCTGAACGGACAGCACCTCCGCGTTCAACACACGTACGGTACCGACGATGTCTCCTCCGTCTTGATCCAGCAAGGAGGAAGGAGAGGTTGAGGAAGGCAGCTCCAACGGCAGCTGACGGCGTGGTGTAGTTGGTGCAAGATACTCGGCTGGTGGCTTCGCCAAGCACGTCACGGAAGAGGAGAGGTGTTGGGGAGGGAGGGCTGCGCCTTGGCTTGGGTGTGGCCCTCCCTCACCCCTCTATTTATAGGGGGAAGGGGCAGGGCGGCCCCTCTAGATGGGAATCTAGAGGGGGCGGGCGGCCAGGAGGTGGCTTGCCCCAAGCAAGCGGGCGCCTTCTAGGGTTCCCCAAACCCTAGGCGCAAGGGCCCAAGGGAGGGTGCGCCCAGCCCACCAGGCTGGCTCCTTCCCACGCAGCCCATGTGGCCCCGGGTGGGGTGGCTCTCCCGGTGGACCTCCTGAACCCTTCCGTGGCCCCGTCACAGACAAGTATACCCCGAAACTTTCGGTGTCCGTTTGACAACTTCCCATATATAAATCTTTACCTCCGGACTATTCCGAACTCCTCGTGACGTCCGTGATCTCATCCGGACTCAACAACATTCGGTAATCACATACAAGTCTTCCTAATAACCCTCGCGTCACCGAACCTTATGTGTAGACCCTACGGGTTCGGGAGACATGCAAACATGACCGAGACGGCTCAGGTCAATAACCAACAGCGGATCTGGATACCCATGTTGGCTCCTACATGCTCCTCGATGATGTCATCGGATGAACCACGATGTCAAGGATTCAAGCAACCCGTATACTATTCCCTTTGTCGACGGTATGTTACTTGCCCGAGACTCGATCGTCGGTATCCCAATACCTCGTTCAGTCCTCGCCACCGCAAGTCACTTTACTCATACCGTAATGCATGATCCCGTGACCAAACACTTGGTCACTTTGAGCTCATTATGATGATGCACTACCGAGTGGGCCCATGATACCTCTCCGTCATACGGGTGACAAATCCAGTCTCGATCCGTGTCAACCCAATGACACTTTCGGAGATACCAGAGTGCACCTTTATAGTCACCCGATTCACGTTGTAGACGTTTGGTACACCCAAAGCACTCCTACGGTATCCGGGAGTTACACGATCTCATGGTCTAAGGAAGAGATACTTGACATTGGAAAAGCTCTAGCAAAACGAACTACACGATCTTGTGCTATGCTTAGGATTGGGTCTTGTCCATCACATCATTCTCCTAATGATGTGATCCCGTTATCAACGACATCCAATGTCCATAGTCAGAAACCATGACTATCTGTTGATGAACGAGCTAGTCAACTAGAGGCTCACTAGGGACATGTTGTGGTCTATGTATTCACACATGTATTACGATTTCCGGATAATACAATTATAGCATGAATAAAAGACAATTATCATGAACAAGGAAATATAATAATAATGCTTTTATTATTGCCTCTAGGGCATATTTCCAACACGACGATGTAGGAGACAACAATGAGCCAGCACCTCTAGGATGCTGGACAACCACCTCATCTCATGATGTATACATGGTGGATACACCTAAAGGAAATGAAGACGAGGAACAACGGGACGCTATGAAGGATAAATCCCTCGAAAAGCAGTCAAAACGGCAACGTAACGCCGAACAAAGTCCCGCCAACAAAGACCCAGCCATAAAGCGAGGCGAACGGTGGACAACGAACAAGCTATTGAGCAATCGTCTGAACAAGACAACGTGGACAAACAATCTGTCCCGACGAAGACAACGATCCGTGCGATCCGACACGGACAAACTATTGGAGCAAAGCGACCTCGAGAAAAGGCTCGCCGCCATCAAGGCGTAGCCTGAAAAAGCGGCGGAAGCTCAAGACAGCGGAAGATGCACTCAGGATCGATGGAGCAAAGTATTCAGCACACAGACAAGCACGACGACGATCGCCGAACAAAGAGCTACCCAAAAGAAAGCTACGCCGAATTGACGAGGAGGCCTTAGAGCCCCCACAATCAAAAGGCAAGAAAGCCACCCGGTCGGATGGACGACCTCACAGTAAGAAGAGAGCGGCAAATGGTGCCACACACAAGTCAATATGCGATCCGCATAAGGACTCACATCAAAAGGATGGCCCGATTCGGTCCATCTATGGGCCAAGAAAGCATGCTCACAAAGCAATGCAACACGCCAAAATTCAAGATCACGGCACACCCAACATGTGGGCGCCAGACACCCCTATGTTTCACCGATGAGGTCTGGATCATGAATTTCAAATGAGTTCAAACCCGCAAAACATAGAGGCATATGACGGAACAATGCACTCGGAGTTCTGGATTGAGGATTACATCCTCCACATACACATGGCTAGAGGAGATGATCTCACGCCATAAAATATTTACCCTTAAACTCAAAGGGCCAGCTCGGCATTGGCTTAAGAGCCTCCCGAAAATACCATTGGAAGCCGGGAAGAGCTCGAGGATGCATTTCTGGCAAACTTTCAGGGGACTTATGTCCGCCCTCAGGATGCTGACGATCTAAGTCATATAACTCAACAGCCGGAGAGTCAGCCCGAAATTCGGAACAGGTTCCTCACTAAAAGAACCAAATAGTCGATTGTCCGGACGCCAAGCCTTAGCATCTTTCAAACACAACGTCCCAGACGAATGGCTCGCCAGACACCTCGCCAAGAAAAGCCAAGAACAATGGCCGCCCTAACAAGCCTCATGACCCGCTTCTGCTTGGGGAGAGGACAATTGGCTGGCAAGATGCAGCACCAGCACCCAAGTACATCCAAATCAGGGATGGAAATGGGAAACCACGGCGCAACAAGGACCAGCGCGGATTAAAAGAAACAGTCCAAAGAGCACGGCGCCAATGCCGGATTCAAAAGCTCACGGCAGAACAACAAAAACTGCCCCTTAAGGACAATAGCGATGAGCTATCAAACTTCAACAAAATCCTGGACAAGGTATGTCAAATACAGTACTCTGGGAGGCACGCTAACCATACCCACCGAAACTGTTGGGTCTTCAAATAGTCCGCAGATGAACGCCCGAACACAAGGGGCTCGACACACCAAGTGAAGATGACGACGAGCACCACAAGCAGAGCCGGAAAACAAAGACTTTCCCACAAGAGGTCAAAATCGTAAACTCACTTCACGTGATCAAAGGGAAAAACAGCGCGGCGCCCACTAAAAGGCGCGCCGCACACTGGTTGTCAAAACCTTCGACCATCAGGACTATTCCGGAAATATCCGGAACACAGGATGGACTGCCCTGATATTGGATCCTATAATCAACGGATTCCAATTTACACGAGTCCTCATGGATGGCGGCAGTGACATAAACCTGATATATCAGGACACAATCCGCAGGATGGGGATAAACCCAACCAAAATTCGCCGTAGCAACACCTCCTTTAAAGGAGTAATGCCAGGCACATATGCCCATTGTACGGGCTCCATACTACTAGAAGTTGTGTTCGGTTCATCCGGCAACTTCCGTCGCGAAAGGTTACTCTTCCATATCGCCCGGTTTAAAAGTAGCCATCAAGCACTATTGGGACGCTTGAAGTTTTCGCCGCTTTTAACGTAATACCGCATTATGCATCTCTAACACTTAAAATGCCGGTCCACGCGGCATCATCTCGCTAAAAGGAAGTATTAAGTGTTACTTGAGCACGGAAAAGCGGGAGGCTGCCTTGACAGCCCACGCCTATCCGGCTCTACTAGGCGAAGAACCTGAATTGGTCATTCACTCTCTGGACACGGCTAGACGAAGTCCGCGCCTACTCGCAGCACACCCCCATACGAGGGGCTGCATGCATGTATAATAAGAGACAATAAAGCTCAACTCAATGCACTTCTTCGAACAATACTCTGTTTATTTACTATTAAGTACATATTTTGCACGATCCTTTTTTCTTTTAAAAACTAAGTTCCTCTCTTTTACAGATGAACAACGTGCTACACCCGTCCAGGATACGGCACAACGGAGACACAGAGCGTGCAAGAGGGGACCGTTGTAAAGGATTCTTTTGATTAAGACCCTGCATAAACCTTTTTTTACTGTCTCTTGTTGATATACATCCCCCGGTTCCTTACTATAACCGAGGAGGAGGCTGGTGTTTTGGCATTGACCGCATCAGAATTTTTGCGTGTACCTGGACATCAGGGGCTTAGGGCATTATTCTGCCCATTTTCATAAAGACCGAATACCTTAGGGAGTATTCGGCGTATCGAGATTAGGACTTATATGCATCAGCTCGAATCATGTCTTTGGTCAAATGTTGGGTTGCCCGGCTCCTTTGTTTTGCTGCCTTACGCCCGCTTTTCACGGCTAACGCGCACCGGAGAACCATCGCGATTGTGCCCCGGTTCGCCGGGCGAGCACCTCGATGGAGAAAGCCGAAAACTGACCGTCATGATATAGCGAGAGACCGTCAACCACTCGATGACTTACAGAATGTTTAGGATTCCTCCGCATTAACGAAGGACCGGTTTTCGTCGTGCACATACGCACTCGAATGCGAAAAGGGTGCGGTGGGCTGGGCTATATCGTAGCCCCACCCTCGAACTCCTATGGCTAAGTGAAAGTGATAAAGCATCATAGTCCGGTTGCCTGGTTTGCTACGCTATCACCTCCTTAACAGGACCAAGACGTTGGATAAAGTGTGAAAAAGCGCTTTTTTGCAAACACCCTCAAGACTGCGTGCGTAAATGGAAAGCCAAGGACTGCATCTTTCAGGTTATATACACATATACATAAGCGGCCGCAGGAGTAGTTTACTACTTGAACGCACAAGTATAAAAAGCTCTTATATTATATTGAAACATTGTTTTCACAGATCATACATGTCATCTAAAACAAAATATCCTTCGAAACCTTAATGCGTCTCTATTAAACGAGCGCCCGGTTGGACTTCTTCAAAGTAGTGCTCGGCAGGTACTCGGCTTCTGTCAGAATCTTGGGATGCAACATCGGTGGCCTTCATCTCTGCCCAGTATGTCTTGACACGGGCAAGAGCCATCTGCGCTCCCTCAATACACGCCGACCGCCTCATTTCGTCGATGCACGGCACCGCACCAAGGAACCGGCTGCACTAAACCAAAATAGCTCTTGGTGGGTTCGCCCGACCACGGTGGGTGAGGACATGCTTCATCGCAAAGCCGGACAACCGATTCAGTTGGCCCATTCGCCAACCGATCGGTCGGCGACGAAGGGCGATCCGGACTATGGAATTGAGACCAATATAGCTCTTCCTTACAGGCCCCTTACCGCCTGGAAGTGCTCAACCGCGTCCATGGCCTTCGCCGCCAAGTCCAGATAAGCATCCTCCGAACTCCACAACTTATCCAATTGCGCATACTTTGGATCTGTATTTTCTCCGCATAGAAACGGTTTTCCACCGCAATTGCCCGGCCCGACTCGGCTCCTCCTTGGCAGCTCTCAATGCCGCTTAGGCGTTCTTGGATTCGTGGCGGCCTTTTTAGGCTTCTTGTTCCGCTTTGACGTTCTTTTTCAAGAACCCCACAATGATCGGTAGTATTCCTTAACTTTTGGCCATATCGGCCATTTCCTCCTTGCTTCGGCAATGAGCAGCCCGTTCGCTTCTAGCTCTTGGCTGCCTTTAAAGCAGCCGCATTGATTCGGGCCTGCTCTTTTTGCTCGGGCTAGTTCATGGCAGCTCCTCCACGGCAGCGGCACCATCTGCATTAAGCATACGAATAGTAAGACATGGGCGTCAGGCCCCCTTACCAGGTGTTCGCATAGAAGTCGCATACCTTGTGACTCGTCGAACCGTTTATTGACCAGCGGATGTCCGCATCCGCCTCGTCAAGTCGCCGCATTAGTTCGGCATATTCATCAGTCCGGCTGGCCTCCGGACGCCCCGCCACCTGTTTAGGAGCGGCGATATGTTATAAGCGAAATTTGATCCTCGGCACGTTGTCAATTTTGACAACATACCGAGTCTCGAAGGGCTACTATCTATACAGTATGATTTTATATGCATAACTGTCGAAGGTACATCATTTTACGTACCTCAAACCCCGCCAAGAAGCTTCGACGGCTTCATGTAATCCGCTCTCCATGGATGCAATTTTTTCGATCACCGTACCCATTAGAGCACGGTGATCCTCTGAAATAACCGCTCGCCCGAGCAGATCCTTCAGCTCCTCCGATCGCACACCACCTGGCGTCGGACCTTCCGGCCCCACCGGACTTGGGGGAGCCCTCCGCGCCGACACCTCCGGGTCGTCTGCTTCACATGAGGGTGCGGCAAGTGGAGGCGTTTCGCTCTCCATCATCTCCGAAGAAGATCCTCAAGACGAGCTCTGCTGAGAAGGGCTGAGGTCCGAACTACAAGGTACAATTTCGATTATCTTCATAAATAAATACAGGGATGTTCCTTATTTACAAAACCCCTTCTTTTTAACTTACGGTTCGCTGGAGGGCTGATCCCCTTGGGGAAACAATGCGGCTGGGTTACTTCCCGGCGCCGGACACTTTGCCGAAGATCCCTTCCCCCTCTTTGAGGCCTTGACCTCCGGATCTTCCGAAGCGATCCTCTTCTCTCCTCGAGAGGCGGGACTCTTAATCCCTCCTTCCTCGATGGCCTCCTTCATAAAGGCGATTTGCTTCCCTGCTCCCCACTTCGCCTTCTTTAAAAGGTGCGACCTTCAACATCTTGGTCAGCATGGGATCCGGCGTGGTCTCTGGGAGGGGAGCCGGACACCTTATCAACTTGGCCTTGGCTATCCATTCCTGTTCAAAAAACAGCTCCTTTAAAGGGCACATATATAAAATAAATGAGAGAACAGCTTGTCCGGTTACCGGACTACTTACTTGAGTATCCGTGCGATTGCAGCTTAGTCCTGCATCCTCGGTCAAATCCGGACACTTCTCTTGTGATCCGAAGAACAGTTTATACATCTCCACGGGCGTTGTGCCCATAAAATTTTGGAGAGCTCGTGGTCCCTCCGGATTAAATTCCCACAAGCGGAGGGGGCGACGTTTGCAGGGCAGGAGACGCCGGATCACCATAACCTGCGCCACTGCAACCAGATTGATTCCTCTTTTCTGGAGGTCTCGACACGGCCTCGCAGCAAGGGAACGTCCTTGGGCGGTCCCAGTCGAGCCCCTTTGTTGACCCATGATGCCGGCCATGGTGGACTGGCGGAAGGCAGGGAGCGCCGCCCATTTGGTGCCCCTGGGAGCGGTGATATAAAACCACCCCCGTTGCCACAAGTCAAGCTCCTCTTGAAAAGAGCCCTCGGGCCACGGAGCATTGGCACATTTGCTTATGACCGCCCCTCCACACTCTATTTGTTGCCCCTCGATCATCTTTGGCTCCACCTTGAAGGTCTTGAGCCACAATCCAAAATGGGGGGTAATATGGAGGAAGGCCTCACTGTTGGAAATATGCCCTAGAGGCAATAATAAAAGCATTATTATTATATTTCCTTGTTCATGATAATTGTCTTTTGTTCATGCTATAACTGTATTATCCGGAAATCGTAATACACGTGTGAATACATAGACTACAATACGTCCCTAGTGAGCCTCTAGTTGACTAGCTCGTTGGTCAACAGATAGTCATGGTTTCCTCGACTATGGACATCGGATATCATTGACAAGCGGGATCACGTCATTAGGAGAATGACGTGATGGACAAGACCCAATCCTAAGCATAGCACAAGATCGTGTAGTTCGTTTTGCTAGAGCTTTTCCAATGTCAAGTATCTCTTCCTTAGACCATGAGATCGTGTAATTCCGGATACCGGTAGGAGTGCTTTGGGTGTATCAAGCGTCACAACGTAATCGGGTGACTATAAAGGTGCACTACAGGTATCTCCGAAAGTGTCCATTGGGTTGATACGGATCGAGATCGGATTTGTCACTCCGTGTTACGGAGAGGTATCACTGGGCCCACTTTCGGTAATGCATCATCATAATGAGCTCAAAGTGATCAAATTAATACGGTCACGGGATCATGCATTGCGTACGAGTAAAGTGACTTGCCGGGTAACGAGACTAAACGAGGTATTGGGATACCGACGATCGAGTCTCGGGCAAGTAACATACCGTCGACAAAGGGAATAGAATACGGGGTTGCTTGAACCCTTGACATCGTGGTTCATCCGATGACAACATCGAGGAGCATGTGGGAGCCAACATGGGTATCCAGATCCGGCTGTTGGTTATTGACTTGAGGCAGTCTCGGTCATGTCGCATGTCTCCCGAACCCGTAGGGTCTACACACTTAAGGTTCGGTGACGCTTAGGGTTATTAGGAAGACAAGTATGTGATTACGAATGTTGTTGGAGTCCGGATGAGATCCCGGACGTCACGAGGAGCTCCGGAATGGTCCGGAGGTAAAGATTTATATATGGAAAGTGGTTAAGCGGACTCGGAAAGTTTCGGGGGGCATGCCGGTAAAGTATCGGGGCCACCGGGAGGTTTCCGGAGGTCCACCGGGAGGGGCCACCCCTCCCGGGGGGCCACATGGGCTAAGTGGGAGAGGGAGCCAGCCCCTGGTGGGCTGGGCGCACCTCCCCCCTTAGGCCCATGCGGCTAGGGCAAGGGGAGGGGAAACCCTAAGAAAAAAAGGGGGGGCGCCCCCTAGCTTGGGGGGCAAGCCACCCTCCCCTCCTCCCCTTGTCGCCGCCCCATCTAGGGTTCCCTAGATGGCGGCCCCCTTGCCCTCTCTCCTCCTATAAATAGAGGGGTGGGGAGGGCTAGAGACACCATTGAAGGCGCAGCCCCTCCCCTCCCCAAACTCCTCTCTTTCTCCACACGAGCTTGGCGAAGCCACCAGCCGGAGAACTGTTGTACCCAGTTGCACCACGCCGTCGTGCTGCCATTGGAGTTGTCTTCCTCAACCTCTCCTTCTCCCTTGCTGGATCAAGACGGAGGAGACGCCATCGTCCCTGCACGTGTGTTGAACGCGAGGTGCTGTCCTTTCGGCACTTTGGTCATCGGTGATCGGAATCACGTTGGGAACGTCTTCATCATCACCACTCCCTCGAACGCTTCCGTACTCGATCTACAAGTGGTATGTAGATGCAAACTCTCTCTCTTGACTCGTTGCTTAGATGAACTCATAGATAGATCTTGGTGAAACCGTAGGAAAATTTTAATTTTCTGCAACGTTCCCCAACACTCACATACAACAATGAATGACGAGATATGGAGGATGGACTCTGGATTCAAGTCATGGAAATCAAGCCCATAATAAAACATGAGCCCCCGCACAAAGGGATCCATCGGGAAGCCTAAACCCCGAAGGAAGTGGGACATGAACACCACGTTCTCGCCGGGCTCGGAGTGGGATGACCTGCCCGAGCAGGCAGCCTATCACGAGATCTCGCCCGGTTAGGTACTGGCGTTCGCGGCTTTTAGCACATCTTCTTACGGTGATGAGGAAGACATCCATCGGCCGTGTTGGTCGGATCCGGACATCGTCGAAAGTCCGAAGCGCCTGAATCTGAAGTTTTGGGTGTTGGAACTTCGAAGCGAGGCGAACTTCGATGGAGGGTGTAAAAAGAAGAGGGCCTTGGTCCCATTATAAAGAGGTTGAATACCAAGAGCCCACCTAGTGGTCGATTAGGACTCGCCTTCGATAGAGGAGGCAGGCCAGTGGGCCCGGTTGGGTTACCCACGTCCGTATTGATGAGAATCCCGGAATAAGGGGGCACGATCTATGCTTTGATAAGCCGTGCCAAGGAAACTACCTCGCTAAACACGCTGAGGTGGAACAAAGAAAAGCGATTCATATAAAAGCCTGGCCGTGGTGTGATGTCACGCCACGGAATACGCCGGCAGATCTGTGCAAAAATTATTCTCTACGGTGTTATGTGGAACTTGTTTTGCGTGAGCGGACACTATCCTTGTGTTCAAAACCTTCTATGAAGTATTCGGAGGAGGAACCCGCCTTGCAATGCCGAAGACAATATGCGCGCCCGGACTCGTCGTCATTGAAGCCTGGTTCAGGCTCTTGAGGAGTCCCGGACTAGGGGTGTCCGGATAAGCGGGACTATCGTCACGGCGGACTCCAAGACTATGAAGATACAAGATTGAAGACTTCGCCTCGTGTCCGGATGGGACTTTCCTTGGCGTGGAAGGCAAGCTTGGCGATACTGGATATGTAGATCTCCTACCATTGTAACCGACTGTGTAACCCTAACCTATCCGGTGTCTATATAAACCGGAGGGTTTTAGTCCGTAGGACGAACAACTTCATCATCAACAATCATACCATAGGCTAGCTGCTAGGGTTTAGCCTCCTTGATCTCGTGGTAGATCTACTCTTGTACTACCCATATCATCAATATTAATCAAGCAGGAGTAGGGGTTTACCTCCATCGAGAGGGCCCGAACCTGGGTAAAAACATCGTGTCCCTTGTCTCCTGTTACCATCCGCCTAGACGCACAGTTCGGGACCCCCTACCCGAGATCCGCCGGTTTTGACACCGACAACGACTATCACTACCGCTTAGTGATAAAGTAAAATAATTACATGGCGATTGCATTTCATACAATGAAGCGACAACCATATGGCTCCTGCCCGATTGTCGATAACTTCGATTACAAAACATGATCATCTCATACAATAAATATAGCATCATGTCTTGACCATATCACATCACAACATGCCCTGCAAAAACAAGTTAGGCGTCCTCTACTTTGTTGTTGCAAGTTTTACGATGGCTGCTACGGGCTGAGAAAGAACCGTTCTTACCTACGCATCAAAACCACAGCGATAGTTCGTCAAGTTAGTGCTGTTTTAACCTTCTCAAGGACCGGGGTAGCCATACTCGGTTCAACTAAAGTTGGAGAAACCGACACCCGCTAGCCACACAATGTGCAAAGCACGTCGATAGAACGATCTCGCGTAAGCGTCTGGCGTAATGTCGGTTCGGGCCGCTTCATCCAACAACACCGCCAACCAAAGTATGACATCTTTGGTAAGCAGTATGACTTGTATCACCCACAACTCACTTGTGTTCTACTCGTGCATATAACATCTACGCATAAAACCTGGCTCTGATACCACTGTTGGGGAACGTAGTAATTTCAAAAAAATTCCTACGCACACACAGGATCATGGTGATGCATAGCAACGAGAGGGGAGAGTGTTGTGCACGTACCCTCGTAGACCGAAAGTGGAAGCATTAGCACAATGATACGTCTCCAACGTATCTATAATTTTTGATTGCTCCATGCTACTTTATCTACTGTTTTAGGCAATATTGGGCTTTATTATCCAGTTTTATATTATTTTTGGGACTAACCTATTAACCGGAGGCCCAGTTGATTCTTTGTTTATGCCTATTTCAAAGGTTTCGAGGAAAAGGAATATCGACGGAGTCAAAACGAACGAAATCAAGCTGGAGAAGTTATTTTTGGAAGGAAAGCCACCCGATGGACTTGGAGTGCGTCGGGAAAGAAGGGAGGTGCTCACGAGGGTGGGGGCACGCCCCCGGGCGCCACCGCCTCGTGCCCCCCCTTGGTCCACCGATGTTCTCCTTTCACCCATATATACCTCACGCACCCTAAAACTTCCGTAACAGAAGATAGATCGGGAGTTCCGCCGCCGCCAAGCCTCTGTAGCCACTCAAAACCAATTGGGACCTGCTCCAAGACTCACGGAGGGGGGAACCCTCACCGGAGGCCATCTTCATCATCCCAGCGCTATCCATGACGAGGAGGGAGTAGTTCACCCTCGGGGCTGAGGGTATGTACCAGTAGCTATGTGTTTGATCTCTCTCTCTCTCGTGTTCTCTCTCGTGTTCCCTCTATGGCATGATCTTGATGTATCCCGAGCTTTGCTATTGTAGTTGGATCTTATGATGTTTCTCCCCCTCTACTCTCTTGTGATGAATTGTGTTTCCCTTTGAAGTTATCTTATCGGATTGAGTCTTTTATGAGAACACTTGATGTATGTCTTGCCGTGCTTATCTGTGGTGACAATGGGATATCATGTGCCACTTGATGTATGTTTTGGTGACCAACTTCATGGGTTCCGCCCATGAACCTATGCATAGGGGTTGGCACACGTTTTCTTGACTCTCCGATAGTAGCTTTGGGGCACTCTTTGAAGTACTTTTATGTTGGTTGGATGAATCTGAGATTGTGTGATGCATATCATATAATCATGCCCACGGATACTTGAGGTGACAATGGAGTATCTAGGTGACATTAGGGTTTTGGTTGATTTGTGTCTTAAGGTGTTATTCTAGTACGAACTCTTTTATAGATTGCTCCGAAAGAATAGCTTTGAGGTGGTTTCGTACCCTACCATAATCTCTACGTTTGTTGCATGTTGAGGGCTTGTTATATGATCTATCTATGTTATTATTGTTGAGAGAACTTGCACTAGTGAAAGTATGAACCCTAGGCCTTGTTTCCTATCATTGCAATACCGTTTACGCTCACTTTTATCATTAGTTACCTTGCTGTTTTTATTATTTCAGATTACAAAAACCTATATCTACTATTAATTTGCACTTGTATCACCATCTCTTCGCCGGACTAGTGCACCTATACAATTTACCATTGTATTGGGTGTGTTGGGGACACAAGAGACTCTTTGTTATTTGGTTGCAGGGTTGCTTGAGAGAGACCATCTTCATCCTACGCCTCCCACGGATTGATAAACCTTAGGTCATCCACTGGAGGGAAATTTGCTACTGTCCTACAAACCTGTGCACTTGCAGGCCCAACAACGTCTACAAGAAGAAGGTTGCGTAGTAGACATCAAGCTCTTTTCTGGCGCCGTTGCCGGGGAGGTTAGCGCTTGAAGGTATATCTTTAGATCTTGCAATCGAATCTTTTTGTTTCTTGTTTTATCACTAGTTTAGTCTATAAAAGAAAACAAAAAAAATGGAATTGAGTTTGTCTCATACGCTTCATCTCCTTAATATCTTTCGTGAGTATGATGGAAAGGAAAATTGTGCCGAAGTGTTAGAAGAAGAATGCATTAAATTGTTTGGCACTAAATCTTTGAATGATGAGCATGATTGCAATGTTGTTAGTATGAACTCCTTGAATATCCATGATGCTAATGATATGCAAAGCCACAAGCTTGGGGAAGCTATGTTTGATGAAGATAATATTTTTTGTCCCCCAAGCTTTGATGAGCAAATTTATTATAATGAAAGCATGCCTCCTATCTATGATGATTATTGTGATGACACGTATGCTTTAAAGAATAATGATAACCATGAAACTTGTCATCTTGATCTTAATTTTCAATCACATGATAGTTGTTTTGTTGAGTTTACTCCCACTACTATTGATGAGAATAGATTTGCTTATGTGGAGAGTAGTAAAATTTCTATGCTTGTAGATCATGAAAAGAATGCTTTAGGTGCTGGTTATATTGTTGAATTCATTCATGATGCTACTGAAAATTATTATGAGAGAGTATCATATGCTTGTAGGAGTAGCAATAATATCAAGTTTCCTCTCTATGTGCTTAAAGTTTTGAAGTTTTTACCTTCCTATGCAAGTTGATTCTTGTTTCCATAAGTTGTTTGCTCACAAAATCCCTATGCATAGGAAGTGGGTTAGACTTAAATGTGCTAGTCATATTCTTCGTGATGCTCTCTTTATGTTTCAATTCTTATCTCTTATGTGAGCATCATTGAAATCATCATGCCTAGCTAGGGGCGTTAAACGTTAGCGCTTGTTGGGAGGCAACCCAATTTTATTTTAGTTTCTTACTTTTTGGCTCTGTTTATTAATAAATAATCCATCTAGATTCTGGTTAGATGTGTTTTCATGTTATAATTAGTGTTTGTGCCAAGTAGAACCTTTGGGAAGACTTGGGTGAAGTCTTTATGATCATGCTGTAAAAAACAGAAACTTTAGCGCTCACGAGATTAGCTTCAACCTTTTACTGGAGAGTGCTATTTAGTTGATTATTTTTGCAGATGATTAATAGACAAATTCCTCAGGTCCATCAATTTATTTTAGAATTTTTGGAGTTCCAGAAGTTTGCTTTAGTTACAGATTACTACAGACTGTTCTGTTTTTGACAGATTCTGTTTTCTATGTGTTGTTTGCTTATTTTGATGAATCTATGGCTAGTAAAATAGTTTATAATCCATATAGAAGTTGGAATACAGTAGGTTTAACACCAATACAAATAAAGAATGAGTTCATTACAGTACCTTGAAGTGGTGTTTTGTTTTCTTTCGCTAACGGAGCTTACGAGTTTTACATTAAGTTTTGTGTTGTGAAGTTTTCAAGTTTTGGGTAAAGATTCGATGGACTATGGAATAAGGAGTGGCAAGAGCCTAAGCTTGGGGATTCCCAAGGCACCCCAAGGTAATATTCAAGGATAACCAAGAGTTTAAACTTGGGGATGCCCGGAAGGCATCCCTCTTTAAATCTTCGTTCATCGGTAACTTTACTTGGAGCTATATTTTTATTCACCACATGATATGTGTTTTGCTTGGAGCGTCATTTTCTCTTGTTAGTATTTGCTTTCTTTTATTTAGTTTAATGTTTAGCATCTTTAGTTTCAATAAAAAAGTCAAGGATAGCCTTTGCCATGCTTATTTTGCTACTATACATGTTGCTGTTTGAAAACAGAAAGTTTACCGCTGTTGCAAAAATTCCCTAGAAAAGTCAGAGAGTGGTATAATGTTGAATATTTTTGCATATTGAGGTCTGATAAATTTATTACAGTGGGAATTTTAGTTCATAATTTTTGGGATCAGGGAAGTATTGATACTCTTGCATTCTTTACAGACTGTACTGTTCTGGCAGAGTGCTGTTATGGTTGCATTGTTTGCATATGTTTGCTTGTTTAATGATTCTATTTAAGGATAGGAGTATTAAATATGCAGAGGCATTTAATATGCAATGTTGAATAATAATGTTAGTGATTTGTTACAGTAGAAAATGATAAGGTTTTGCATTGGTTTATACTAACCTATCTCACGAGTTCTTGTTGAGTTTGTTGTGAATGAAGCTTTTGATAAAAAGAAGAGAAACCATGATATGAGAGGAATTAAGGAGACACAAAAGTTCAAGCTTGGGGATGCCCAAGGCACCCCAAGATAATATTTCAAGAAGTCTCAAGCATCTAAGCTTGGGGATGCCCCGGTAGGCATCCCACCTTTCTTCTTCAACAACTATCGGTTAGTATCAGTTGAGCCTAAGTTTTTGCTTCTTCACATGAGTTGTGCTATCCTTGCAATGCAGTTTTATTTAGCTTTGCTTGCTGTTTGAATACAATACCAAGATCTGAAATTATTAAATGGGAGAGTCTTCACATAGTTACATAATTATTCGACTACTCATTGATCTTCACTCATATCTTTCGGAGTAGTTTGTCATTTGCTCTAGTGCTTCACTTATATCTTTTAGAGCACAATGGTGGTTTTATTTTGAAGAAATATATGAACTCTCATGCTTCACTTATATTATTTTGAGAGTCGTTAATAGCATGGTAATTTGCTTAAAATTAATATACTTGGTATTCAAGATATGTGAAACTTTCTTTTGAGTCGTTGAATACTAAGAAAAGTTTGATACTTGATAATTGTTTTGAGATATGGAGGTAGTGATATTAAAGTCATGCTAGTTGGGTGATTATGAATTTAAAGAATGCTTGTGTTGAAGTTAGCAAATCCCGTAGCATGCACGTATGGTTAAAGTTGTGTAACAAATCTGAAACATGAAGTGTACACGGCTTGTGCATCCTTATGAGTGGCGGTCGGGGACGAGCGATGGTCTTTTCCTACCAGTCTATCCCCTAGGAGCATGCGCGTAGTACTTGATTTTTGATGACTTCTAAATTTTTGCAATAAGTATATGAGTTCTTTTGACTAATGTTGAGTCCATGGATTATACGCACTTTTACCTTTCCGCCATTGCTAGCCTCTTGATGCAGTGCATTGCCCTTTCTCACATTGAGAGTTGGTGCAAACTTCGCGGTGCATCCAAACCCCGTGATACGATACGCTCTATCACACATAAACCTCCCTATATCTTCCTCAAAACAGCCACCATACCTACCTATTATGGCATTTCCATAGCCATTCGAGATATATTGCCATGCAACTTTCCACCGTTCCATTCATCATCATGACATACTTTACTTTTGTCATATTGCCATTGCATGATCATGTAGTTGACATCGTATTTGTGGCAAAGCCACCATGCATTATTTTTCATACATGTCACTCTTGATTCATTGCACCATCCCGGTACATCACGGAGGCATTCATATAGAGTCATATCTTGTTCTAGTTTCGAGTTGTAATCCTTATGTTGTAATCAATAGAAGTGTGATCATCATTATTAGAGAATTGCCCAAAAAAAAGAGAAAGGCCAAAAAGAAAAAAAGAAAGGCCCAAAAAAGGAAAATAAATAAAAAGGGCAATGTTACTATCTCTTTTTCACACTTGTGCTTCAAAGTAGCACCTTGTTCTTCATATAGTGAGTCTCATATAATGTGCTTCAAAGTAGCACCATCTTTTTCATATAGTGAGTC
This sequence comes from Aegilops bicornis, assembly GCA_021605145.1. Lineage (NCBI taxonomy): Eukaryota > Viridiplantae > Streptophyta > Magnoliopsida > Poales > Poaceae > Aegilops > Aegilops bicornis. The sequence continues at coordinate 779,006,886 of CM038673.1, read as the reverse complement.
TCATAAGTTTTCTTTTTCTTACTAGTGGGAATTTTTCATTATAGAACTTGGCTTGTATATTCCTACGATGGGCTTCCTCAAATGCCCTAGGTCTTCATGAGCAAGCAAGTTGGATGCACACCCACTAGTTTTTTTTGTTGAGCATTCATTTATAACTCTAGTGCATTTGTTGCATGGCAATCCCTACTCCTCATGTTGACATCAATTGATGGGCATCTCCATAGCCCGTTGATTATCCTCGTCAATATGAGACTTTCTCTTTTGTCTTCTCCACACAATCCCCATCATCATATTCTATTCCACCCATAGTGCTATATCCATGGCTCACGCTCATGTATTGCGTGAAGGTTGAAAAGTTTGAGATTATTTAAGCTAATGTAAACAATTGCTTGGCTTGTCATCGGGGTATAGAAGTTGGGAACATCTTTGTGTGACGAAAATGAAGCATAGCCTAACTATATGGTTTTGTAGGGATGAACTTTCTTTTGCCATGTTATTTTGAGAAGACATGATTACTTTGATTAGTATGTTTGAAGTGTTACTATTTCTTTTATCAATATGAACTTTTGTCTTGAATCTTTGGATCTGAATATTCATACCACAATTAAGAAGATTTACATTGAAATTATGCCAAAGTATCACTCCGCATCAAAAATTCTTTTTTATCATTTACCTACTCGAGGACGAGTAGGAATTAAGCTTGGGGATGCTTGATACGTCTCCAACGTATCAATAATTTTTGATTGCTCCATGCTACTTTATCTACTGTTTTAGGCAATATTGGGCTTTATTATCCAATTATATATTATTTTTGAGACTAAACTATTAACGGAGGCCCAGCCTGATTCTTGCTTTTATGCCTATTTCGGTTTCGAGGAAAAGGAATATCGAATGAGTCGAAACGAACGTAAATCAAGCTGGAGAAGTTATTTTGGAAGGAAAGCCACCCGATGGACTTGGAGTGCACGTCAGGAAAGAAGGGAGGTGCTCACGAGGGTGGGGGGCACGCCCACCCCCCTGGGGCGCGCCCCCCTGCCTCGTGGCCCCCCCTTCGGTCCACCGATGTTCTCCTTTCACCCATATATACCTACGTACCCTAAAACTTCCAGAACAGAAGATAAATCGGGAGTTCCGCCGCCACAAGCCTCTGTAGCCACCAAAAACCAATTGGGACCCTGTTCAAGACCGCCGGAGGGGGAACCTCACCGGAGGCCATCTTCATCATCCGGCGCTATCCATGACGAGGAGGGAGTAGTTCACCCTCGAGGCCGAGGGTATGTACCAAGAGCTATGTGTTTGATCTCTCTCTCTCGTGTTCTCTCTCGTGTTCCCTCTATGGCATGATCTTGATGTATCCCGAGCTTTGCTATTGTAGTTGAATCTTATGATGTTTCTCCCCCTCTACTCTCTTGTGATGAATTGAGTTTCCCCTTTGAAGTTACCTTATCGGATTGAGTCTTTTATAAGGACACTTGATGTATGTCTTGCCGTGCTTATCTGTGGTGAAAATGGGATATCATGTGCCACTTGATGTATGTTTTGGTGACCAACTTATGGGTTCCGATGAACCTATGCATAGGGGTTGGCACACGTTTTCTTGACTCTCCGGTAGTAGCTTTGGGGCACTCTTTGAAGTACTTTTATGTTGGTTGGATGAATCTGAGATTGTGTGATGCATATCGTATAATCAAGCCCATGGATACTTGAGGTGATAACGAGTATCTAGGTGACATTAGGTTTTGGTTGATTTGTGTCTTAAGGTGTTATTCTAGTACGAACTCTTTTATAGATTGATCTGAAAGAATAGCTTTGAGGTGGTTTCTGCATCTACCATAATCTCTACGTTTGTTCTCCGCCATTAGTGGCTTTGGAGTGACTCTTTGTTGCATGTTGAGGGCTTGTTATATGGTCTATCTATGTTATTATTGTTGAGAGAACTTGCACTAGTGAAAGTATGAACCCTAGGCCTTGTTTCCTATCATTGCAATACCGTTTACGCTCACTTTTATCATTAGTTACCTTGCTGTTTTTATTATTTCAGATTATAAAAACCTATATCTACTATCTATTTTGCACTTGTATCACCATCTCTTCGCCGGACTAGTGCACCTATACAATTTACCATTGTATTGGGTGTGTTGGGGACACAAGAGACTCTTTGTTATTTGGTTGCAGGGTTGCTTGAGAGAGACCATCTTCATCCTACGCCTCCCACGGATTGATAAACCTTAGGTCATCCACTTGAGGGAAATTTGTTACTGTCCTACAAACCTGTGCACTTGCAGGCCCAACAACATCTACAAGAAGAAGGTTGCGTAGTAGACATCACACAACGCGGTTGATGTAGTCGTACGTCTTCACGATCTGACCGAACCAAGTACCGAACGCACGGCACCTCTGAGTTCAACAGACGTTCAACTCGATGACGTCCCGCGAACTCCGATCCAGTAGAGCTTCACGGGAGAGTTCCGTCAGCACGACGGCGTCGTGACGGTGATGATGTTGCTACCGACGGAGGGCTTCGCCTAAGCACCGCTACGATATGACCGAGGTGGAATATGGTGGAGGGGGGCACCGCACACGGCTGAAATAGATCAACAGATCAACCTGTGTGTCTATGGGGTGCCCCCTGGCCACGTATATAAAGGAGTGGAGGAGGGGGAGAGGGACGGCCCCTATGGCGCGGCCTGGAGGAGTCCTACTCCCACCGGGAGTAGGAATCCTCCCCTTCCAAGTAGTAGGAGTAGGAGACAAGGAAGGGGAAGAGGGAAGAGAAGGAAGGAGGCGCCGCCTCCCCTAGTCAATTCGGACTAGTCCTTTGGGGCCGCGGCCTGCCTCTCTCTCCCCTAAAGCCCAATAAGGCCCATATACTTCTTCCCCGTATTCCCGTAACTCCCGATACTCAAAAATACCCGAACCACTTGGAACCTTTCCGATGTCCGAATATAGTCGCTCAAAGATATTGATCTTTACGCCTCGACCATTTCGAGACTCCTCATCATGTCCCCGATCTCATCCGGGACTCGAACTACCTTCGGTACATCAAATCACATAAACTCATAATACCGATCGTCGTCCCGAACTTTAAGCGTCACGGACCCTACGGGTTCGAGAACTATGTAGACATGACCGAGACACGTCTCCGGTCAATAACCAATAGCGGAACCTGGATGCTCATATTGGCTCCTACATATTCTACGAAGATCTTTATCGGTCAAACCGCATAACAACATATGTTGTTCCCTTTGTCATCGGTATGTTACTTGCGAGATTCGATCGTCGGTATCTCAATACCTAGTTCAATCTCGTTACAGCAAGTCTCTTTACTCGTTCCGTAATACATCATCCCGCAACTAACTCATTAGTTACAATGCTTGCAAGGCTTATAGTGATGTCCATTACCGAGTGGGCCTAGAGATACCTCTCCGACACACGGAGTGACAAATCCTAATCTCAAACACGCCAACCCAACAAGTACCTTCGGAGACACCTATAGAGCACCTTTATAATCACCCGATTACGTTGTGACGTTTGGTAGCGGAACATAAGTGTTCCTACGATAAACGGGAGTTGCATAATCTCATAGTCATAGGAACATGTATAAGTCATGAAGAAAGCAATAGCAACATACTAAACGATCAAGTGCTAAGCTAACGGAATGGGCCAAGTCAATCACATCATTCTCCTAATGATGCGATCCCGTTAATCAAATGACAACTCATGTCTATGGCTAGGAAACATAACCATCTTTGATCAATGAGCTAGTCTAGTAGAGGCATACTAGTGACACTCTGTTTGTCTATGTATTCACACATGTATCACGTTTCTGGTTAATACAATTCTAGCATGAATAATAAATATTTATCATGATATAAGGAAATATATAATAACTTTATTATTGCCTCTAGGGCATATTTCCTTCATGTTTAGCTAATAATTCATCCATGTGTTGTTAGTGAGCTAATTGATAATACTTCTGTAACATGGAGAGACAGACTTATTCAACGGTTTTTCCTTTCTGTTGATGCAACCGCAATCAAAAGTACTCCTCTTTGCACTCTCCCAATGGATGATTTATGGGATTGGCAGCTCGAGAAGAAGAGTTATTTTCCATGGGATCGGCTTATAGAATGTTAGCAAACACGAGAAATAGGTTGAGGATTGGCTAGAAGAGAGAGAAGCAACTTCAAATGGGTCTGCGGAGGAGAAGCACTAGGTGTCCTTCTGGAATTTCCAGGTGCCAGCTAAAATCAAAATAATTCCTTTGAAGATCAGGGCACCATGGGCACTCGTTGTTTTTTGAGGATGTCCGACTCAACAGAAAGATGACTAATGTTGATAGTTGTCAATTGTGTGAGAATATAGACTCTTGGAGACACTCTTTGCTTGAGTGCACCATGGCAAGGTGAGCATGGGCCTTTGTAGGTGGAGATCTTGCCAAACATCTTTTGGAGATGCGAGAAGCAAGTGCAAAACAATGGTTATTTTGATTGCTGAAAAATTTACCTCATGCTAAATTTGCGAAGATGGCAATGAACTCCCTCAACCCTAGCTTTTTGTTCTACGAACTTTTACCTGAAATCCTTTTGAGTATAATTTCTAGTGTTGATTACTATTTGTAGATAATGCTTAGAAGTTTTATTGGTGAAAGATTCATATGTTCATATTGTTACTCATATATTCATCTTTACTGATCATGATCCATATGATGTGTTGTGAGTAGTCCGTTACATTCTTGAGGACATGGGATAACCCTGGTTGCTAGTAATCTTGTGATGCTTAGAAGTTTTATTGGTGAAAGATTCATATGTTCATATTGTTACTCATATATTCATCTTCACTGATCATGATCCATATGATGTGTTGTGAGTAGTTCGTTACATTCTTGAGGACATGGGATAACCTTGGTTGCTAGTAATCTTGTGAAGCTTAATCTAGTTCGATGTTTTGATGTGTGCGTGTGTGTGTGGGCCCGCGCGCACGTGTGTGTTGCTCATTGCGGGGATGTTGGTGGTGATGAGGTCAGTTAGAGTCGACGGGGGTGTGTGTGTTTATGGGGCCAATACAACGGAAATCTCGGTGCTTTGAGCAATCAATTGATCCTCATGTATTTGTCTTCGACTATGTTCTTCGGGGTTCGGTGCTGGTGCCTTTGATGTCATAGTGTCGCCGGCTCACGGGACTTGAGATGCCGCCGTCTCCCATGCTTTAATCCTTCTCGTCAGAGCCCGGAACCTTTCTGGTGTCTGTGGATGTGAGATCTATGATGGATCCGTCCTGGGAGGAGCCGGCGACGTCCACTACGACACGGTTGCGGCACTCAGACTGGTGCACCATACAGAGCACCGAAGAATGCGACTTCGCCTCACCAACGTCTACCGCCGCGAGGACTGCCGTCGTCTCCCGTGCTCGTTGCCTCGCACGGTGGGCACAACGCGCCATATTAGCATCGGTCGACGCACATGCATTCACCTCCGCCTCGGCGCGCCAACGAAGCGGCTGCGCATCCGCCATCGCGTTCGGACGCCGGACGGACCACACCGCCTCCGATGAGGCGTCGGCGATACACCTCGTGGAGTGGCTAGGGTTTGGTCCGGGGAGCGAATGGGGACGGATATATGTGGGGTTGAGTGGGCCAGCGTGGGCCGGGTCCTAGGTGGCGGACACGCCCGGTCATGCTTGGGCCACCCCATATCCGTCTCATTTGGGCTGGATACGAGGCTCAGGCGTTTGAGGCCGGTTTAAGGTGCCCGTCTAGGTCGGATTGCTTTTACTCGTCAATGATAGGACTGTCTGTCTGCGTGGTGCGGACGTTTGATGGGGTTTTGGGCGTCCGGCTTTCTGTTGGCTTGGTATTCTGTGTTCCAAACATGGCCTCATTTGATGTTTCTCACACCTGGCTCTCATGTGCAAGACTAGTCATAATGACCCTACAGTGCAAGACTATGTTCAATACTATCATACGGATGTAAGTTGATGGCAGTGATGGTGACATACTGACATCGTTGTTGTGCGCGTAAGACTATGTTCTGCTCAGCTAGATCCTCGCATAAAGATTTGTTACTGTATAAAAAAAAGTCTGAATTCCCAAAGTCAAGGTCAATACAAACACTCAATACTTTTGACGCTGGTAGGTTATTTTGTTTTGCATTGTCACCGACAAGTAAGTTCTCCCTACTTGTCTTCCTTCTTGGTATGATCATCTTCCAGTAACAAATTAACACAACGATAGTCAAACAAGATGGTGAAAAAAAAATGGCAGTATTACCAAAAGAAGTGCATTTGGTTTATAGTAGTAATAACCAACCGAAGATAATTATGAGTGGGCTGCTCGATCGTCCAGAAGCCGCCGCCCCTGTTGACCCTCCGACCGACGACCAGCGCTGCAGGTGCCACCAAGTCAAGCGTGCGTGTCGGCTAATCAGGGCCCTCGGCGGGGATCTTGGACGGCTGAGATCGCTTCCAACAGCTGACATTTAAGAGGGCCGTGAGTGGGCTTGGTCCTGAGCTCACCGGCCATGCTCGCTCACTCGTTTCGTCTGGTCCGGAGACACCTTGACCATTCTACTACCTTAATTTGATTTTGGTTGGTGCCAGTAGTTGATTAGCACAGGCCATAATTATACTACTCCAACTAACCACTGGTAGCATAAACAGCCGTTTGCTCATTAGTTAGGCTGGAAATTTGAATGATTGGATGTCATCCAGTGGAAATATATGGAATAAAAGAGCACCCACTTCAATCTGTGTTTTCTCAAACGACAGGGTACTATATTTCTTGTTTAGCAAAACAAAATGATGGGTATGTATGTACTAGTATTTCTTAGTCACGGCTAAGAAATTGTCGAACGACAACGAGGCCCTCGTCGTCAACTACCACATGATAATGCAAGCCGGTGCACCGCCGGTTCGTAAGCGAGCTCGCTGGCGAGGCTGCGGTGCGGAAGGCAGTTCGTGAGGGAGCTCGACCAAGAACCGGCCAATTGCCCCTCGCAAAAATAAATAAATCATTTTGAAGTAAAAAGTGGATCGCTTAAATGAATTTATGATAAATATAAGTCCAAACAAGGCTTCATTTTACTCGGCTAAAATTCCCATCAGGGAGCATTGGTCTAGACAGCTGTCATTACTAGTCCAGTTCTAAAAAAAATGCATGCAAGGCATAGTAGATGTAACGTAGTTATGTCACATCTAACTGATCTTCATTTATGTTTGTGGTTTATTTTTTTTGGGTTTTTTTTGTCACGCTTTATTTATTTATGAAAAGTTAGATATGACATCCTTAAAAAATATCTAGATGTGAATTAGACAAACTGAAAAAAGAATATCACTAGTCCACAAACATACGGTGATACTACAAGAATTTGACCGAACAACTACAAGGACCGAGCACGGTCAGTGTGCGTGCGTGTGCGTCACAGTCGCTCTCCTCATCTGCTCCGGCTACTTCCTCCTCCCTTCCTCCCTCCCCTCCCCTGCTTCTCCCCCTCTGGCCAAGTCCCGATTCACAGCCGCAATTCACGCCATGAGAGGGGAAGCCGAGCTACATAGCCTCCGGTAGCCTCTCCGCTGCAGCTCCCGGCGCAAGAATCCGCGGCCTTCTTCATCGCTCCCGTCCGTCCAAGAAAGATGCGGCCTCCGCGGGGGGATCTCGCCGTCCTCCGCTGCTGCTTCCTGCTCCTGCTGCTCCCTTTCCTGTCCCATGGCAAGGACATGCCCCTGGGCTCCACCCTCACGCCGGGCGGCAACTCGGCCGCGTGGTCCTCGCCCAACTCCACCTTCTCCCTCGCCTTCGCGCCGTCCCCGACCGCGCCCTCGCTCTCCGTCGCCGCGGTCACCTACGCCGGCGGCATCTCCGTCTGGTCCGCGGGCGCCGGCGCGCCCGTCGACTCGGGGGGCTCGCTCCGCCTCTCCTCCACCGGCGACCTGCAGCTGCTCAACGGCTCCGGCGCCGTGCTCTGGTCGTCCGGCACCGCCGGCCGGGGCGTCTCCGCGGCCGCCCTCCAGGAGAGCGGCAACCTCGTGCTCAAGAACTCCACGGGGGGCGCCCTGTGGCAGTCCTTCGACCACCCCACGGACACCGTGGTCATGTCCCAGAACTTCGCCTCCGGCATGAACCTCACCTCGGGCCCCTACGTCTTCGCCGTCGACCGGGCCACCGGCAACCTCACGCTCAGGTGGGCCACCGCCGGCTCCGCCACCGTCACCTACTTCAACAAGGGGTACAACTCCACCTTCACCGCCAACAAGACGCTCAGCTCCCCGACGCTCACGATGCAAACCAACGGTATCGTGTCCCTCACCGACGGCACGCTCAACGCCCCCGTCGTCGTCGCCTACAGCAGCAACTACGGCGAGAGCGGCGACATGCTGCGCTTCGTGCGCCTCGACTCGGACGGCAACTTCCGCGCCTACAGCGCCGGGCGCGGCAGCGGCACGGCCACGGAGCAGTGGTCGGCGGTGGCCGACCAGTGCGAGGTGTTCGGCTACTGCGGCAACATGGGCGTGTGCGGCTACAACGGCACGTCGCCGGTGTGCGGCTGCCCGTCGCTGAACTTCGAGCTCAACGACGCCTCCAACCCCCGCAGCGGGTGCAAGCGCAAGGTGGAGCTCCAGAACTGCCCGGGTAACTCCACCATGCTCCAGCTCGACAACACGCAGTTCCTCACCTACACGCCGGAGATCACCACCGAGCAGTTCTTCGTCGGCATCACGGCCTGCCGCCTTAACTGCCTCTCCGGCAGCTCCTGCGTCGCCTCCACCGCGCTCTCCGACGGCTCCGGTCTCTGCTTCCTCAAGGTCTCCAACTTCGTCAGCGCATACCAGTCGGCGTCGCTCCCCAGCACGTCCTTCGTCAAGGTCTGCTTCCCCGGCCAGGCCAACCCGCCCCTCAGCACCGGCGGCTCGTCCTCCTCAGGGCCCTCCGGCCTGCGCGGGTGGGTCGTGGCCCTGGTCGTCCTCGGCGTGGTGTCCGGGCTGGTCCTCGCCGAGTGGGCGCTGTGGTGGGTGTTCTGCCGGAACAGCCCGAAGTACGGGCCGGCGTCGGCGCAGTACGCGCTGCTGGAGTACGCGTCCGGCGCACCGGTGCAGTTCTCGTACCGCGAGCTGCAGAGATCCACCAAGGGGTTCAAGGAGAAGCTGGGCGCCGGCGGGTTCGGCGCGGTGTACCGCGGCGTGCTGGCGAACCGGACGGTGGTGGCCGTGAAGCAGCTGGAGGGGATCGAGCAGGGGGAGAAGCAGTTCCGGATGGAGGTGGCCACCATCAGCAGCACGCACCACCTCAACCTGGTCCGCCTCATCGGCTTCTGCTCCGAGGGCCGGCACCGCCTGCTCGTCTACGAGTTCATGAAGAACGGCTCGCTGGACTCCTTCCTCTTCGGCGCCGGCGGCAGCAACACCAACGACAGCGGCAAGGCGATGTCGTGGGCGACGCGGTTCGCGGTGGCCGTGGGCACGGCGCGCGGCATCACGTACCTGCACGAGGAATGCCGCGACACCATCGTGCACTGCGACATCAAGCCGGAGAACATCCTGCTCGACGAGCAGCACAACGCCAAGGTGTCCGACTTCGGGCTCGCCAAGCTCATCAACCCCAAGGACCACCGGCACCGGACGCTGACCAGCGTGCGCGGCACCAGGGGGTACCTGGCGCCGGAGTGGCTCGCCAACCTGCCCATCACCGTCAAGTCGGACGTGTACAGCTACGGGATGGTCCTGCTGGAGACGGTGAGCGGCCGCCGCAACTTCGACATCTCGGAGGAGACGAGCCGGAAGAAGTTCTCGGTGTGGGCGTACGAGGAGTACGAGAAGGGCAACCTCCTGCCCATCGTGGACCGGCGGCTGGCCGGGGAGGAGGTGGACATGGCGCAGGTGGAGCGCGCGCTGCAGGTGAGCTTCTGGTGCATCCAGGAGCAGCCGTCGCAGCGGCCGAGCATGGGGAAGGTGGTGCAGATGCTGGAGGGGATCATGGAGCTGGAGCGGCCGCCGCCGCCCAAGTCGTCGGACAGCTTCATGACGGTGACCACGGCCACCACGGGCGGCGGCGTGAGCAGCAGCGTGGCGTCGACGTTCGCGTCGTCGGTGGCGGCGCCCGTGCCGTCGCCGAACGTGGAGCAGGAGATGTCCGTGGGGCGGTCGGCCTCCGCCCGCACCCGCGAGATCGCGGCGCTCCCGCTGCGCTCGTCGGAGCCATACATGACAATGTAACATTGCCGGTGTCAGTCTTCTTCTTCGGGTGGTCCGATGGAAGGGAAACCGCGCAGATCATCGAGCAAGTTAAGGGAATTGGTAGGGTGCCCTTTGAGATTTGGCATAGTTGACAAGCATGCATGTATGTGCCGGATGAACCACAATTTGTAAGTAAAAATAGAACTAGGCCGAACGCTACTCATGCGTAAATTTGTACAAATAATTCAAATTGGAGGCAGAAGTGTTGTAGGATGAGGGGCACAATTTGTGATGCATTTGGATTGGGATGCCGAATTGGCGACGCCGACCGCACTCTGCGTTGGGGCTTGATTGATTCATACAGTGACCTGGGTGTTTCTCAGTGGCTCTGATGATTGTGATTAGTACGAGTAGTGCCTTGGTGTAATGGCACTGGCAGTTTGGCACCTACCCTACCATTACCAGTGGGTGTGGCTGCATTGGACGGACGTGGGTGGGTGCAGTGCAGGGGTCCGTTTTCAGCAGACTTGTGCATCAACTTGAACAAGTGTGCAAGTTGGATGAATTGCCCTGGACCCGTTTGTGGATCAAGTGGCACCAACCACAAGAGAATCCTGCATCATGTGTCACTTTTTGTCATCACTGGCTGAGGTTCGTGTTTAATGCTTGGTTCATGGAAACAGCTGCTCTGCGTACTGCCACCGGTGGAGAAAGAGCCGTGGGTGGAGCTCAGATCCACTGTAGGCTATCTGTCCGCCTCTCGGTTTGATTGCTTGGGTTTTGTTTAAATAATATGAGAGAGAAAAGTTGTCATCAATTGGTTTCGTAGTGTAGTGGTTAGCACTCCAGACTTTGAATCTGGCGACCTGGGTTCGAATCCCGGCGAGACCTCCTTTTTTGTTCATGTGTTTTTCCATTTTCCCCCCTTTCTAACTACGTGGCACGTTATTAGCTCATTCTTTTTTTCTTGCCAGCCCATCAATTACGCACATCAACTTGCTCTCAATTGCAGCCGCCGTCCATTCCATGTCGCTTCAGAAAAACAGACACGCTCGCTCGCATCTTATCTTGCATCCATACTACAGCTCGTCATACTATTTTATTACTACTGGTAGTACGTAGTATTACTACTAGTATTATTTCGTGAAAGAAACAAGAGCATCATCATCATCAGCCGAATCCGTGCACAAGGCACACCACTGTCCCTGTCCCTGTCCCGGTCCCGGGTTAATGGCCAAGAGGAAGAAGACGGAACGGAAAAATCTAGAGCACAGGCATTCTTCCACGTTTCTTCAACGCACGTGTGCTTGGAAATGTCAGTCCATCCAACGACCGGCCAGTGCAATGCAAGCACTGAAACAAAGCCCTGTCCCACCATGCGCGCGCACTTGCCACTTCTAATGACAGCGACGAGGAAGCTGACAGACACGCAAGCCCCACGTCAAAGAAAAACAGGAGAAAAAAGGTAACCCCGGCCGGCAGAAACCTCCAGCTCTAGAGCTTTGACACACAAGATTGGTTAGTCGTTTTTGGCGGCAGACAACTCAACCGGCGTTCGTTCCATGCAGGAAAGCCATAGCCAGTGTGCATCACCTCCTTATTTTTTTTCTGTACACAGTTGCTTACAGGTTGGATTGGTCAAGTATGCGGGCGGGAGCAACCGGAGTCGCCTGCCCTGCAGTTCAGTACTCGACCCAGTTGATGTCCAGGTCCTTGAGCTTCAGGAGCCACTTCTGCGCGTCCAGGGGCACGCTCGCCTTGTCTGCTTTGCTGCTGCTCGGGTGCTTGGTTGCCGCGGCGCTTGGCGATTCAGGCTGCCGCTCGCCGTCGTCGGGGTCGGCTTGCTTCCGTGGCCGCCTTGGTTCGAGGGACAGCAGCCGGGAGACCTCCTGTATCCCGCCCCATTTCTCCAGTGCTCGAGCAATGTCGTACCGCCCTGCCAACCACAACAAACAGAGTATGAATGGAGACTGTTAGGAAGGAAGACCGGCCATGGTGGACCAACAGAGAATTACAGACCACATGACTGGTGGCACTAGCATGATAGATAGAAACCCCTGGCACGACCATGTTGCCGTCATCAATCTGGCATGGCATATACGAAACCGTGAATGCGACCAGTAATGTCAACTCGTGCATCAATTGCATCCGTGTTGATCATGGACCGAAAAAAACGTCAACAATAAAGGTTGTAGAAAACTACAGAAATTTGGTCCTAAAAGGTGAGGGGGGCCAGATATCTTAAGCAAATCCTAACAGGTAGTGCAGTGACATGGCCCACGGCTATTTGACCATACAAAAGTAGTCCATAAAAATATTCATTGACTAATTGCATACCCAAATGGGGCACCGGCTGCAATCAACGTTAGTAAGAAGAATGGTCAATCCCATGTTAAACTTGGTCCAAGTAGAAGTAATCAGTACCTGCCCTCTCAAAAGCCTTCCTACTTGGCATATAAGAAGGGTCCATCCCCCAGTTCTTCTGGAATCTCCCTATCTGCAGACAATGGTCATTCTCAGTGTTAAATTATGATCATAAACTGAACATGTCATAATAAATAAATAAATTTCAAATATAATACAAAATGTATGGCATACAAAGATTGGAGTGTGCGTTATCATTTCCCTTACTAGCAATCTCAAAGTTATTTAAGAAAATCTTACGGGGAAAGATGTAGCTTCTTCAGTTCCAAGATATGATACAGCTCAAGCTAAGAAAACCATGATATACTAGCAGCCTTGTATGGGACTGGACGTTTACAAAGCAGAGGGGGAGAAGAAAAAGTAATTTGTCTCACCTCTTCTTGCAAGTTCTCGAGATTATCCCAATAACCCCTTGGTTTCCGATTTTTATAAGAAAGGGAGAGATTCATTAAGGTGGCAATCTTCCTGAACCCACCCATCCGTGTTATAGCCTTCTCAATATCAACTCTTCCATGTGTCCGAAGATGTTTTCTCTTAGGCATGAAACCATTCTGACCATGTTTTGCAATAAAGCTACCAAGTTCTGATTTCAGGACCTCGATGTCCTTTTGCAGGCCAGGAACTTTTGATCTTTGCCTTGTGGAAGTTGAAGAGCAATGTACAGATGCTTGCTCCGGCTGCCGTCCTTCTGTGTAATACATAGGAACAGTATCTGGATTGGTTGGCCCATCCGAGTGAATTATGGAATTACCTCTCTCAGCTTCTGCCTTTTCAACATAATCACGGATTGCACATAAATTTGACGGAAGATCTTCGTATATGACCTGAAAAGGATAAAATAAAATGTTTTCGTTTATGTCTCCCCAAAGATGAGAACAAAATGCTGTCATTTGCACAATGATGCCACACAAGTAAGCTACAAATATTTGACAGCAGAACTGTCTTTATAAGTTCAATATCGTGTTTGCATAGCGATGATACATTGTAACAAGAATGCCTTCAAAACGAATTATTTGGATGCCTGAGATAGATGTTTGTGGCTAGCATAAAATTGGGAAAAATAATCCCTAGGAGACTCTTCAGAGATAACCTAATGCAGAATTATTGTTATCAAGGGAATGAAATACCAATTATTTCATTGGGAGAGACAAATGCCAATTTGTAAAGATAGCGGCGGATACAAGCTTATATTGTTTCAGATTCAGGTATATAGATACATTCAGTTCATCATTTGTCAGGAACAAGCCTGTGACTGTAACTGATGGAAGAAATAAAATGAATGGGTAAAAGGATAAAAGGTAAAGTCTGTCACATGAGCATGATGGTACATTCAACAAGATGATACATCCACACAAAGGTTGCTTTTTAAATAGTAACACCCCAGGGTTTCGTCAGTGCTGGTGTAGTTCTTTCCCAAATAAATAATGTAGAAGGATGGGGGGGCACACAACCATTTTCTATTCCAACTTTTCTAATCCACAACAATAAGCTCTTTTTTGGATTAAGTAGAATCAAGTCACATGCATAAAATGCACATATTGTTCCTAGAACAAGGTTGTGCATACCTCTTCAAGGATAGACTCTGAGAGAAAGGTATCTTTATGCATCTTAGTCTCGACCATATACTTCAGCAGTGTATGCTGATCTCCAAGCTGTTCAAGGCGCCATTTTCCTTTAAATGAGTAGAAATCGCCCTCAACTTGCTCAAAGCTGATCTCACGTTCAAGTTTCTCACGAAGATCCATTACAACACGGGCATGAAGTACCATATAAAGTAGGCCTTTGCAGCCCTCCTGGAAAATAATAATCTGAGATGTTACAAAACTTGGACAGCTCACAAAACAATCAAATTGAACTTTTTTTTTGAGAAGGATCTTTGGGGATAGGGGGCATTGATATATTTTTTATTTCACAAAACATTGAACTCTTAAGCATCAGAAAGTTTCAGAAATATCTTGGGTAAAAGCCAAAAAAAGAAACTACAAAAGATAAGCAAGCTAACAAGCAGAAAGTGTTCCCGCAAAAAAAAAGCAGAAAGTAAAATTGTGGACTGACAACTCTGTGAAAAATCCATGCAATGCTACAACCCCAAACTTAAATGCTATTTACAAACAAACAACCAGGATCTCATGTAAAATATTAACAGAATTTGTACCTGTAATATTCGAACTTTGTTATTATCACGAAGAATAATCCGACTGATAGCCAGGTTTGGTATAATCCTACAAGATAGCTATATTAGATCATAGCTGCGTATTGGAAAAAGACTATGTGAACTCCAAATACTGCATAAAGATAAAACTGCTTACTCAGGTAACTTCTCATATGCTGTTAGTGCATTCCATACTTCTCGAACTGGTGCTTTCACGGTGATACTAGCAACAACACACCTGTGAGCCCCTTCACGCTCCTTCACCCAAAGCATTCCACAAGAGAAGATAATTTTGTTAGTGTGCTTTCCGTGAAATTTAAGAATCCAAGGATTTGACAGGTATAAGCTTCGTTAGTTACCAAGAGGCCATCAAATCGTCGAAGATGAATCTCATCTACCACACAAGGCCTATCAAGCCTGCAGACACTTCCATATACACCCCATTTCGCGTTTAACTCAGGAGGGGGTGAAGCAAGCACCCCACCAAAACCAGAAGAGGCAGGCGCTTCTTTGAACTTACTAGAAGAGATGACATCATTCTCAACTGTTGCACTACGCAAGTTAAGTGGCTTGGACTCTGCACCGGTAAATTTGGTAGGTCCAAATTTATGGTTTTCTAAATACATTTTTCAGATCTGAAAGCCAAGGCTGTAAGATTCACAGGAAGATCCGACGTTATAATCCTCTCAAGAAATATTGCTGGGAAATTAAATCGTGGTATCACATTAACTTCATACAGCAAAATCGCACTAGCGGACCTGTTACAAAACGAAACAGGGGTCATATAAGATTTATGAACGGAACTCTTTTTCGGATGTTCAAAAGCCTAAGGCGATGAAATATCAAAGGATCTCTGAAATCAAAATATTTCTATATCAGGGCATCAAGTGGTACTCCCTCCGTTCCTAAATACAAGTCATTTTAGAGATTCCAATATAAACTACATACGGAGCAAAATAAGTGAATCTATACTCTAAAAGGCGTCTACATACATCCGAATTTAGTGCCTATAGTGGAATCTCTGAAAAACTTATATTTAGAAACGGAGGGAGTAGAAGATAAGCCACTATGGTCTTAAAAAGCTAGATGCTCATTGAAGTATGTTACAAACAACGCATAAAAATGACCACAAGATGCCCACCTTGGACCAGCCCTGACAGACCATTTCCCTTCAAACTTTTTGAAGTCACCATCTACCATGGAGAAGTGGAGCTCTCGTCCATCCACCTGCACGATAATTGTTACTGAACAATTTAGCAAATAAGGCTATAGCTCAACATATAATTAGAAAACGTGGCTATTTAGCAAATCTGCTACCCACAACTTAAGAAGAAACAACACATGCAGAGACGCTGACAGTAAAATGCATTCGCTAGTCAGGACGTAGTCAACTGATCATGTACAGATGCTCCTAATACATTCAGTAAGAGCGCTCTGCCAACATTTCAGTGACATCCCATTTTACCCCGCGACTCGCGGCCAATGAGAAAAATGTACCGCGTAGTAGGTAGTAACATCTGATCCGTGATCAAGTTCAATGCAATTTGACAATTTAACAATGGTGAACACTGAACAGAAGTAGAGAAGACAGCACGTACGGCATCGGGGACCTCCCGGAGATCCAGCACGACGCGGGCCTCGATGTGCCAGTAGAGCGCTTGCTGCAGCCCCTCTGCTCCAGCCATATCCTGCCCTCGTGCGGGCACGGAATCCTCCCACTGCACACAAATTATTTTCCCCAAATTTCCAGTTCACAGATATGGTGAAGGGACTGATACGGCGGTGGACCTGTGCACGGGAAACGCGGACCTGTGCACGAGGTTGGGGACGAAGTCGGCGAGGCGCTCGTAGTCGGTGATGATGCGCCACACGGTGTCGACGTCGGCCGCCACCGCCACGGACGCGAACACCCGCCGCTCGCGCCACGACACCACGTCCACGTCGCACTGCACGCTCGGCCCCGCGCGCCTGGTGCCTCCCCTGCCGGCGCCGCCGCGGTACTGCTGCTGCTCCCGGCGGTGCTGCTGGTCGTCGGCGCCCCAGTGGTCACCCGTGGCAGCAGCCCCGGCGGCGACAGCGCGGCCACCGGAAGAGGAGCGGTGCCGCGAGACCGCTGTGGCCCCTCGAGGGCTCGCGCCGGGGCTCGGGGTCCGCGGGAGGAATGCGGCGGCGGCTGGGGCCGGGGAGACGAGGGCCCGCATGGCTCCCGCGAGCGGCGACGGCGGTGTGGACTGTCCGAGGAGGAGTGGAGGTGGAGCGGCCGGGGAAGGAGGGGACGAGAGCTCACCCAGTTCGAGTGGATGCGGACTGGGGAGGGGGGCCTCCAGCCACTGACGTCCGGGGCCCAGCGCGTCGGCTCGGACGACGGCGACGTTGAGATGTTTCTGCCGCGGCCAGGGGCGACGCGTGGCGGGAAGGAGAGGTGGCGGCAGGCCCAACTGATGTGCCGTGGGCCCACATGATGTGGGGCCGGGTAGTCAGCCTGCGACGCGTACACGGTCAGCGCCCGCGCGTCGCATGGGGGAATATCCACCTGCCCAGCGCTGCAGCCCATTGATCTTAACCACTTCCCTTGATTCTAGACCAACTTAGATCACAGTTCACAGTCCTCATTCTCGCCGCCGCCGCCTCCTCCTAGCACCGCCGCCTCACGCGTCCGATGCCGATCTCCCACTCCCGCTCCCAGCCTCTCCTCGCCCACCACCACCACGACAACACCGGCGACCTCCTCTCGTGCGCGCAGGGCAGCAGCAGCGACGGCTCCTTCCCCAACAACAACAACAACAATGGCCTGCTGCGGACGCGCTCCCACGAAGACGTGCGTGTCGGCCGCGTGCAGTGCGCCGGCAGCGACGAAGCCGAGGTCTGCTTCGAGGGGCGGCGCCGCGCCGGCGATCTCGGCTACGTGAGCTTCGAGGACATGGTCCTCTTCGAGGCGTTCCGGGAGGGCAATGTCCGCTCGTCGGAGGCGGGGGCCGTGACGACGGCGTCGCGGATGTACACGCGCGTCGCCCACCGGCGCTATCGTCGGCGGTCCCCGGGGCCGCTCGGGACACGCCGCGGCGGCGCCATGCATAGGTTTGTGAAGAAGTTCGTCTGCCCTTGCTTGGCCTTCGTCGCCAGAGCTTTCGGCTGCGTGCCAGGCGTGCCGGCGCATTGATCTGTAAAATAGAGATAGGTATGTTTATTTGATCATGCAATGAGTAGACTGTTCTTAGATGGACTAATAATTCTCTGAATTTAGTTAGCGACGCAGTTAGTTGTAGATTCTCGTGGGATCATTCAGGATTTTCTCTCCGTGAAGATCCCAGCCAACTAGCTTGTTAGAGAGTCTGTTTTTTTTTTTTTGAATTTTTGGTACGTCGCTACCTCTTTCATCAGTCCTTAATTAATTGATTGAAGAAAAAATGTCTGCTGAATGTGGCAGGATAATATCTCTTGCTTTTTTTTAGCAAAGGTTAATATCTCTTGCTGTGCTAAGCAAAAAAGAATAAGAATATTTCTCTTGCTGTAGCGCAGCGGCGAGTTTTTTTGTCCACAAATGGAGTTTTTAGCACCTAGACACCAAACAGATTGACGCCCAGTTGCTTGTTAACTTCACCTCAACACTTGGTCACACCAATCTGAAGAATTCAGAAATAGCTGTTCATGTAACCCAGTTTTTTGTCCACTTGCAATATAAGTTCTCCTCGAGCACAAAAATGTTAGTAATACATAGGCTACTTACTTTTTGTTCACCAACTTTAAAATATTATTCACATTGTTTAGTAAAAGGTCCATATGTATGCACGATGCTAGTTCTAGTACGTAGCATTTTTTCACATTACTTATTAGTTTGTTCACTTGCACAAAAGTTTCTGGCAAAAAAAGATGGTACTCCCTTTGATCCAAAATAAATGTCGCGGTTTTAAATTGGGATTAGTTTGAAACTGCGACACTTATTATAGATCGAAGGTAGTAATAAGTTATAATTTCACACATGAAAACGCACTTTCTAACCATTTAACAAAAGTTTTCATAGAACAATTCACATTTATGGCATTATTGTTCAATTCGACCAAGAGAGAAAAGAAGAAGAGGTGGAATCAGTAGCCCTATTGGGCCGACAATCACATAACACCGTCGAAAAGAGGGATCGAAGGAGCGATAATCTTAACACCTATGAAGGTTTACGTTATGTAACCTTCCAACTGACCGAATTTCACTTTTAGTACATCGAGCATTACTCGGTGACTGGAATAAGGGAGAGATAGAGGTAGGCCAAAGAGGGATTTTTGCGTTTGTGGATCACTCAGATAAACGCAACAACTCGGGTATATAAAGTATTCAACAGTTATAGAAATTAATACACAACCTGTACGAGAAGAAATTGATTCTTAATAGTAAAATGCTTGCACAAGTAGTTGTATCAAATCCAAATCTTTACAGATTTTCAATAAAACAAAGATCAACTAATAGACAGGTTCCCCTTGGGGGGATTCCTAGCTGGCAGCATGGGGAGCGTTCCATCGCTGCCACATGTCATGCGTTGGCCGCTCTAGCAGGATCACGCTTTTTTTCTGCACGCATTTTTGGGTTTTACCCGGTTTTTTCAGGATTTTGGATTTGCGTGGTTTTTCCTACGTTTCCTCGAAAAAGTAATTTTAGTTTTTCTCATGTGAAGCACACTATATGAAAAGCACAGGTGTGCTTCACGATGAAGCACAAGTATATGAAGCACACTATATTTCAGATAAACTTTCTCCCCCTCCCATTTCCTTGATTATTTAAAACTCTACCTAGCCACCACGCGCGTGAAACTACACAACATTAATCCATCGGCCAAACTGTTGAGGATAATTATGTCGGATGCCTCTCAGCAATATGTTAGTCGCATGGGAATGGGATAGTTTGGTAGTGATACGTCGTCACATGTCCAGATAGACACTAGGCACGAGTTTAACCCAGCTTCACCCCTAGCCGCGGGTAATAGTCCTACTCCTGCTTATATTGGGTTGATCTCGAAATAGGGCACAATAGATCTTCGTCCTCCTCCATGGTGCCGGACTCAAACGACTCTATAATGCAAAGTATGGAGGCAGCCCCACCTCATCGTAAGGTAAGGTAAGGTCCCATCGCTGCCACATGTCATGCGTTGGCCGCTCTCGCTGTCACCGAGTCATCCACAAACAAGACTCCTTTTCAGTTTGGTAGGGATACAACTCCTCTTTTTAAAAGGAAAACTTGGGTAGTACACCTTATGAAGTCGGTATCCTATGTATATATGAGTCCGATGAGCCATTGTGTTTGTGAGCTCGTACGGCCTGTGATATGGTACACTGTCACACAGATAATAAGACTACTTGACAAAAGGACCAACTAAGCAATTTTGACACCATAAGAGACCAACAGTTTTCGGTATTGGAGTTGTGGGACCAAATAAGAATTTTGACAATGGGAAGGATAAACATGCATGGTCTTCTTCCTATTATCTACCATTTGACAAGTTCCCCTCTTGTTAGTTTAAAAATCTTGAAATTATATATAGCAACAAAAACACAACTACATGATTACCGTAGTCACGTAACTCCCTAAGCGAGGGGAGTGCATTATCTCTAGCCCTACTTAGCCACTCCATTCTTTCATAAATGTACCCGTTTTTAGTTCTACTTTAGCCATACCTAGTGGCGGAGCCAGGATTGAAGCAAGCCCCGGGCCTATTTTTTTTTTCACCCGGAGGGAAAAACTCGATGTTCATAAGGCTTTTAGCTACCTCAAAAGGCACCCTAAAATATGGCTCAATTACACGAAAAATTTAGAATTTTAAACTCAATGCTTAACAATAAAACAGAATAGATAAGACATGTTAAACAATGAACAATACGTGATAAAAAAAGTACCAAATCAATGGTGTGCTTCACTTGTGCCTCCCATAACCTCATCAACGGTGTAAGAAGAGCCAACACCTTCAAGACATCAAAAAAAAAAATTCATAAGAGAAGGCATAAACCTGAAGTGAAACAATAATCATTAATACAAATGTAAAAACTTACCACTTCAACGAGATAAAAGTCCTTTGTGAGACCTATATATGTTTGAAAGCCATATAAAATATCACCATCGTCAATACTTGCAAATACATCTTGCTCTATTTAGCAAACCGGTGGAAAAAATCTCTTTATCTTCATTTTCTACAATATGAAATGAAATTTGCAATTACATCAATTTGACAATACCCTAGATAGATGACTGGATGCATACATACACATATTATTTCAATTAAATTTCAGTTCAAAGCTGTTTATACACTGATTAGGAAACATAATGCTTCAATGAAAATTAGAAACATACAAGCTGCGGCAGCGGCAGCAAGCAGCGAAATAGCCAGGGATGCAGCAGGGCGACGAAGAATAGGATAGGAGGGCGGCACCGGGAGCAGAGGGAGTGACGGGATCACGACATCCGATGCAGACGGCTGACGCCCATGGCGCTGGGTCTGGACTACGGAGATCGATGCTACTCGGTGGCGGCGGCTGACATCGTTTCCTCTTCTTTTTCTTTAGCAACAGCGTTGCGTCTCGTGCGTGCGAGTTAGATCATACGATTTTTTTTTGTTTTGAGAATTGTTAGATCGTGGGATGGTGGTCTTTCCTTGTCCATTTGTTTCCGAAATCACTAATTAAAGAGTACTCCTTGCGGAGATCACTCCAACTCCCCCAGGTTGCGACAAGTGGCGCGCTGCATGTGCGCCACATGTCGCTTGACCGAGAGTTTTTCCTTTTTCGTAGATCCGTTTATTCAAAATGTTTTATCTCTTAAACCGTGCGTCCAAATCTCGAACCGCTTTCGTCATTGGATTCCTCGTCGAGATCTTCAAAACTAGATCCCATGTTGATAGGTTTTGTGAACTTTTTTCACGAAAAAACCGGACGAAAAAAACCGAACCGGAAACACGGGTTTTTTCCCTTTCCGAAAGAGGCACGCCCATGCCTATGAAGAAAGCACAACCGTGCCTCTGGCGAAAGCAAAACCATGCCTCTCGCGAAAGAAAAAAAAAACAAAAAACACGTTTTTTTTCCTTTTTCGGAAGAGGCACGCCCGTGCCTCTCGCGAAAGCACAACCGTGCCTCTGGTGGAAGCAAAACCGTGCCTCTCGCGAAAGAAAAAAAAAACAGAAAACGCGTTTTTTCCCTTTTCGAAAGAGGCACGCCCGTGCCTCTCGCGAAAGCATAAACCGTGCCTCTCGCGAAAGAAAAAAATAGAAAACGCGTTTTTTCCCTTTCCGAAAGAGGCACGCCTGTGCCTCTCGCGAAAGCACAACCGTGCCTCTCGCGAAAAAAATGCATTTCTTTGCGCAAAAAGATATTGTTTCGAAAAAAAATTTGGTCGAAAAGCTAGGGAAGACCGGTAGAAAACCAAAACGTCAAAAAAACCCCGGAAAAACCTTTTAAAAAGCCAAAAATGCGTGCGTAAAAATAAAAAAAATAAAATCCGGAGGGAGCGCCCAGAGCGCGACACGTAATAAACTGTGGCGTGGCCAAAGTGGCGCTGATCGTTGCGAGGTTCCCGAAGGAGCGCTCGTTAATTAGTTGCCCCCGTTTGTTTCACGTAACACAACCATCAAGGCTTTGGGCTGCTTTCATTCGCTGGGCTGCACCCCGGGCCTGCAGAAAATCATATATAACAATAGCCAGTTCCATTTTCCATGGCCCGGGCCTGGGCCCTGGGTGCCCAGGGCCCAGCTCCGCCCCTGGCCATACCTACGTACTCCCTACGTTCCAAATTACTCGTCGTGATTTTAGTAAATTTGAACTAAAATCACGACAAGTAATTTGGAACGGAAGGAGTAGTACGTGTTGTGCCATGCATGAATGTATTAATTGGAGCATGGACAAATGATAGTTCCAATATGCCTCTCATGTTCGTATTTTTTCAGATTGTGCTATATAAGATGCCTAGGTTTTGGAAGAGGGAGAAGGTGAGAGCTCAAGCGAGGAGGAGGATCATGGCATTTGGATGGTGGATGGACGGTTTGGGAGGCTCATGCCGCGTCTCGACTGCGACTAATTAGACAGGGGATGGTACCACATGGAGGGGACGGGTTTGGAGGCTCCATTTAAGAGTTTGGTATATTCGGCTAAAAGATAGTTTGAAAAGGAGTATATTCAAATAAAGATGCGAAAAGCAACACATATATGTTATCTTTTAGGGGATAGGTCTTACTCCCCCGTCCCAAATAAAAATAAAAATAAGTGTCTTTGAGTTAGTACAACTTTATTGTACAGTTGTAGTAATTCAGAGACATTTTGGGATGGACGTAGTATTTTGTAAAATGTTTCAAAACATGCATGCCTAATCCGGGCAGCTTTCAAGAAGTGGACATCACTTAGATATTACGAAGTTATTTCAACCACTTGTTCTAATCTATACTTCCTTAATTAATAACAATGGCTACTACTAAAATTTATGATCTGGTACTGGAATAAATCAAAAATATAAATATTACGAGAGACGATGGCATTCGAACCATATGGGTTCTTCAACAATCATACAGAAGAGAACAACCTACACACGGGTCAGCTCTGGCTCTCAAGGGATGTGCTTGGCTTGGTTCCCCACCTCTTTCTGCCGGCGGCGAACCCAGGAGCCCCCTTCCGGCCGACTCATAATTTGGCCGAGGAGAGCGATCCCTCTCTAGCGTGTCTCACTAGAAGTGTAGTTATTGATCTTCGTGTCTACTCGAGCTTGACCTCGTTACGTCCGTCGCCCTCCCTCGGTTCCCTCCGTTGCATCGGCATCGGCCTCGACATCGGCGGCGCGAGTTTGTGCTTGAAGATTAACTTGTGAAGTACGTATAGATTATGGCACGTACGGCCACCCCCACCTTCATCATTATCTAACCTAATAAGCTGAATTAGCTCAAGTTTTAGTGTGGTGAAGTATTTCAAGAGCTTGGAAATGTGAAGTATATAGGTAGATGCATATGGTACATTTCTATAATGTAATCTATCTATCTATCCAAGTTAAATATTAATAGTAAAAGCTAAAGAAAAGAAGAAGCAGCTAGGTGGACTTGGTGGTTTGGCAAGCGCGAAGCTCCGAGCAGGCGAGGCGACGGGCATGCGTCCGGCTGCCAGCTAGGCGGATCCCCGGAGATCCTCCGTTCCGTTCCCTGCCCAACCAACCGACTCGGCGCCGCGCCGGCGTATGACAATCCCGCCAAAACCAACGGCCCAACCAACCGACTCCGCTCCGCAACGGCTTATCAAAACCCCGCCCCGCGCCTCACCTCGCTCGCTCGCTCGCTCCCTCTCCCTTCCGCTCCTCTGCACCACGCGCGAGCCCCACCCCGCCGCCATGACCGCCCTCAGCCGCCTCCTCGCCGGCGCCGGGCGCGTCCGTGTCCTTGCCGCTGCGCGGGTCCGCACGGCCACCGCGGGCTCCACCGCGGCTCTCCGCGCCGCCGCCACCCGCGCTTCCGCCCTACTCCGCGCCCCCGGCCCCGACGCCACTCGCTCCCGGTCGCCGCGCTGGACGGCCACGGTGCGTCCGCCGTGGACCACTTCCTCCAGGCTGACCTCCTCCGGCGCACCCGCGACTCCCTCCTCCGCGCCCGCCCCGTCCTCGCCGAGCTCCGCTCCAGTTTCCCGTCCACCACCTCCCTGCGCCCCGCGCTCCGGGATCTTTTCCAGGCGCTGCCGCGGCCGGGAGCGCTCGTCGGAGTCGGAGGCGACGGCGAGGAGGCCCTCCGCCGCCGCCCGCTCGAGCGGCTTCCGCGGCTCCGCCTCCGCCGCCGCGGCCCTCGCGCGGCGCGCCACGTCGAGCCCCACGGCGACGACGTCCTCGTCGTCGATGACGACGACGACCGCATGGCGGCGAAGCTCGACGCCGCACTTCGCCGCCTGTGCAAGGCATTCTGGGACGCATTCCTCGACCGGCATCGTCTCCAGACGTGGATCTTCCAGATGATCCACAGCACGAAGAAGACCCCTGGGCCTGGCCAGCGGCCGCGGCGGCTTCCGCTCCGGCCCGCCCGCCCTCGCACGCCGCTCCTCCCCTCGTCGTCACCTCTGAGGTGTGATGAATCCCTCTCTCAAGTCTCAACCTCTTGAAATTCAAGCCTAGCCCTCGATCGGATTTGGACTAAGGAGTTCTCGATCGCTGCTGCCGTGCGTGATGTGTTACGTGTGCAGGGGCCCGATCCACGGCGTAGAGCCACTGGATTGGATCATCCTCGCCAACGTTGCGGCGGTGGCGCAGGGCAGCGACCTCCAGCTCCAGGTCCACCTCTCGGCGGAGGCCCCTCCAAGGCCGAGCACCCTCAGCGTGTCGGCGGCCATCAGCGGCCCCTTCACCACCTACGTGGCCGCGGTGCTGGACCGCGGTCACCTCCTCCTCCTCCGCGCGGGCCCCGACTACTACCTGTGCGACATCGCTTCTGGTACGGCGACTCGGCTGCCCCTGCCCGTTCCAGGAGCTTTCCTGGCACCTGACACCATCGCCATCGTCTCCCGGGTCGACGGCGACGGCTACCTGGTGCTCGCGCTCCGGAACGCACCAGCAGCAGGTATGAGGACTGTTGCCGCACCTGGACTTGGAGCGGCTTTGCTGTTGCCGTGGAGGGAGTGCCCGTCGGCGGCGGTGACAGGCCGTGGTCCTCTAGCCACGGCGTGGTGTCCCACGGTGGGCGGATCGCCTGGGTCGACCTGCGCCGAGGTTTTGTCCTCTTCGACGCGCACGCCCAGGCCCAGGAGCGCAGGCTTAGGTTCATGTCCCTGTCCACGGGGAGGGTGCTTCCAGCGCACACCACCGGGGTGGGCAGGCTCCGGTGCGCCGCGCTGTCCCACGGAGTTCTACGCTACGCCGAGCTGGTCGAGCTGGATGGCCCCCACGTCGAGCTCTGGAGGTTCGACGAGGTGGACCGTACATGGCTGCGCGGCGGCAGGGTGCGCCTGGACGCCGGCCTCCGCACGGACCTGCTCCCTTGGATCGCGGTCATCCACCCGCACAAGGATGTCGTGTTCGTCAACACGGGGTCTGCCATCTCCGCTGTAGATGTCCGCCGCGGCCGGGTCATCATCGCTGAGGACATCTTCCAGCTGCCACCCCCGGAGCTGCGCTCGTCCTACTACGTCCGAGCGTGGGAGTTGGCCTGATCGCTGATCGAGTGATAGATTGTGCCCGTTCTTGTTCTTGTGTTGTTTTTGTTCGATCGTCACTAGACTTGATGGAAGTGATCTTTGGCATTCTTGTCTCTAGACGATTATTGTTGATATGCTTTGGGCGGTGAATGCATCCAAGTAGAACACCTTCCTTGATGGTGTTATTGATCTTTCATTATTTGCCTCTGCATGCATGAACTTTGCATATACTACTATATGTTGTTGTCTACTTGTCTCTCATAACCGCGCACCCTACAACACCTTCAAGGGAGTCGTCGGCTAGCTTCATATGTATGTCGCGCTTTATTTACCTAGTCTCTCCTCGATCGGTTTGCATTGCTCCATATATAGCTAATTACACCGGCCGGATCTCACCTCGACTTTCAGAGCGCAAGCAATTGACAAGTTAATTACCAGCTAGTGAACCAACAACTAGAAGAATCTGCCTCGTGGATTGATGAGTATCTTCTCCGGGGCCGGCTAGAGATCAATCAACTGAAAACGAAATGGGTCAGTCGATTGACCCAGATTTGTTTCAGTCGATTTGTTCCTAGTGTGAATGGAAGGACAGAGTGTTGCATGAGTCGGTCTTGAGAGTCCATCATCTGTAGTGCTGCTTAGGTCTGGCTGACGCGGAGCTGAACCAATCATTTGTTCACTTCCATGCCATGCATGCATGCACACAACCGCAAAACCACATAAGCAATATTTCGTTCATTAAGCACCGGCCATTAGCATTTAATTAATCACATGGAAAATCAGCCGGCACAGCCATTATCCGAACGGCAATGCAATGTGTTTCGTGCAATCATTAGTGACTATATGTGTAATGAAAAAGGAAAAAACTTTCAAAACTTGCATACAATTTGCACTGAAATTTCGCCTTTTGAAATATGCAAAGAATAAAGCATATAATAGTGCATTTTCACATTCTACTATAATTTACACATAGTGTAATTAAATAATGTATTTCCTTTAAGAAAAAAGAAAATTAAAAACAACTTGCACTGGAATTGCACTTTATCGTAATATGCAGAAATAATCAAATAATCACAAATTGTTGGCACATATTATATATTATTTGTTTGTATATAATTACACCAAGCCAAAAACCCACATAAAAAACCAATAAAAAAAGGAAAAAAAATACATGGAAACAGAAAACATAAATAAAAAATAAAGCAAAACTGAGCATATTATAGTGACATTTTCGCAAAAACAAGCATTTAGTTGTGGAGTAGTGACATTGTTATTACCCTTACAAAAGAAAAGAAATGAAAACTAAAAAAATCAAAAAATAAAATAAAAACTGAAACAAATTAAAAAAAATGATGTTTCCTATGGAAGAATGAATTCATGGCATTGGTATTACCCTTTCAGTGAAAACCTAAAAAAAATCAAAATAATGAAGTTTTCCAAGAAAGAATGAAAGCCTTTAAGAAGAAAGAAAATGAAAGGAAAAAAACTTTCAAAACTTGCACACAATTTGCACTGAAATTACACTTTTTGAAATATGCAAAGAATAAGCATATAATAGTGCATTTTTTGCATTCTGCTATAATTCCTACAGGGTGTAACTAAAATAATGCATTTCCTTTAAGAAGAAAGACAACTAAAAAAAACTTGCGCACAATTTTGCGCCAAAATTACACTTTATTGTAGTATGCAAAAATAATCATATAATCATGAAATTTTGGCACAAATTATATAGTATTTGTTTGTATATAATTAGACTCAGCCAAAACCCCACATAAAAACAAAAATAACCAATAAAGGAAAAAAGGGAAAATTAAAAACCCATAGAAACATAAAACATAAATAAAAAAGTGAAGCAAAAATGCCCTTAAATGGGAAAGAAAATTATATAAAAAACTAAAACAAAATAATGACAAAATTGCACAGAATCTGCACATAAATTGCGCTTTGTTATAATATGAAAGAATAAAACATAATAGTGATTTTTTCGCAAAATGAAAATTTTCTCAAGAAAGAATGAATTTGTAGCATTGACATTTGATCCATGGTGTCTCTACTTCTCCGGATCAAAATAATGAATTAGTGGTATCGGTATTACTGTTTAAGAAGAAATAGAAGTATAAAAAGACAATAATGACAAAATTTGCTACGGTTTGAATAGAAATTGCGCTTTTTTAAATATGCAAGAATAAGTACAAATAGTGAAATTTCACAAAAAAAACCTAGATAGGAATCAATTACCCTTAAAGAAAATGAAATAAAAAATTAAAGAAAATTAAAATAGTGAAGTATTCTAAGAAACAATGAATTAGTATCATTGCTTTCCCGTTAAGAAGAAATGACCTGAAAATAATAAAACAAATAATGAAATATTTGGCAAACAATTTGCACAGAAGTTGCGCATTTTTATAATAAGCAGGAATAAGAGTATAATAGTGTAATTTTTGGGAAAAGGAAGTTTCCTGGAAAGAAATGCGGCATTGGTATTATCACCAAAGAATAAAGGAGATAAAATAATACTAAAAACCGAAATACTAAAGTTTCAATAAAAATGAATTATTAGCTTACATATTACTCTTTAAGGAAAAAAAATGAAATAAAAACTAGAACAAATCAAAATAATGAGGCATTCCATGGAAGAATGAATTATTAGCATTGCTATTACCCTCTAAGAATAAAAATAAAAGAGAAGCTAAAAGAAAAATCAAAATAGTAAGTTTTTCTAAGAAAGAAATAATTAGTGTTAGTATTATCCTTTAAGAAGAAAAAAAATAAATTAAAATAAGGAAGAATGAATTAGTAGCATTATTTTAACCCATTGAAAAATTCAGAAATAAAGTTTGCAAAACTTGCACACAACTTCGAAATTACACTTTTTTAGTACGCAAAAAATAATCATATAATAGTGTCATGTTTGTACATATTGCAAATTATTTATGTGTGGTACATTACACTCACCCAACATCCCAAAAAATATCCACAAAATAAAAATAAAAACAAGTAACAAAGAGAACAGAAAAAAAATAAAAGTACATAAAAACAAAAAAGTAATTAAAAACAAAGGGAGAGAGAGAGAGCAGGGATGGATCACACAGTTAATGGGCTTGAAGGAAATCAACTGACCCAAAGAAGGGTTAGTCAAAAAAAGAAAGAAGCCGGAACAACAAACACCACACGCGAGGGAAAAAACACAGCACGAATCTTAAAGAAAAATCCAACGACCACAAAATCGACTGACCCAAAAGTGAAATTTCAGCTGACTGAAATGTAACTAACTCGATCTTCTCCATGGCAAAAACTTCCCATACGTGTTCCAACCGTACATGTACCATGCATGTCGCAACTACAACCATCTCCTTAAAACTCACGTGACCAAGCACCAAAACCACCTCTTCCTCCGCTATCCTCAACAGCTTCTCCAGCCAAATCAACTAATCCAACCCTTGTGTGATTAACATCATCAATACCCAACAGGGGCCCGGCCATATGTCTCCCTTAGCTCAAGGGCAGTCAAACATCATATATATGCCTTATATTATCCGGACTAGTATTACAAACTGCACATTAGGATTTAATCACGAGAGCAGCTTTGCAGACAAGACAGATGAATCTCCTCAGTATTGATCAGTTGCGGTAACACGTACATATACTACCAGCTACGCCCCTACATGCAGAGGTGCACAATGTCGGTGATAACAATCTCCACGAAGACTAGGACCTCTGGTACATCACCGGAGAATGATACAACATGTCATGCATAGCTTCAACAATCCCCCAAGTCCAAAATGGCGGCGGATGAGCGTTCAAGCTGGAGCAGAACTCACTGAACACCGATGACGGGAGCCCTTTGGTGAAGACATCAACATACTGGGAGGAGGTGGGAACATGAAGAATCTTCGCCTCGCCGAGAAGAAGTGGAGATCGATCTCCACGTTCTTCGTCCCTTGATGCTGCACAGGGTTAGATGACAAGTAAACGGTGCTAACGTTGTCGCCGTAGACAACAGTGACACGAGGAGGAGGAGGATGCAGCTCGACTAGAAGTCGACGAAGCCATCGCGACTCCGCTACACAATTCACCACGACACGGTATTCTGCTTCGGCAATGGAGCGGGAAATGGCATGCTGACGCTTGGACGACCACGAGACAAGGTTGGCGCCAAGAAATCATAAAAGATGGACGTAGAGCATCGAGTATCGGGGCACCCGACCCAGTCGGTGTCGCTGTACGCAAGTAGATCGTGGGAGGAGAGGAAGAGCTGCAACCCCATATCATTGGAATGGCAACAAAATTTGACGTAGAAGCCCTCCGTGATCGATTCCCCCTCCTGCAGATCACCAGATGGGATCACATAAGAATAGAAGCTTGCTGCGGCGGAAAAGTTATTTCAGGTGGCTCTCTGTTGGTTTGGGGATTTATGGGAATTTCTAGAGGTGGAATTAGGGCAAACGGAGCTGCATGGGACCCACGAGCTCAGGTGGCATGCCCCCCCCCCCCCCCCGCGGGGGGCGCGCCGTGTGAACTGGTGGCTCTCCTGTAGATCTTCTAGCCTCCTTCCGAACGTTCTAGGGTCCCTTCTGGTCTAGAAAAAATCACTGTCAAAAAGTTTCATCGTGTTTGGACTTTGTTTGGTATTTATTTACTGAAAAGCCAAAAAACAAGAGAAAAACAACAACTAGCACTGGGAGTGAGTTAATAGATTAGTTTCCCAAGATGATATAAAATTGCATATAAAGCATCCAAGATTGATAATATAATTCTATGAAACATTTAAAAATTATAGATACGTTGGAGACGTATCACTCAGCAAGCCAACATTACTAAAGAACTTGAAGCTACTATAGGCGATGAAAGTGCTCAACCAAAAGCATATGTGCACTCAACACACACAAAAGTTGTGCCACCTGCCACTGCTGAAGAAACGGCCTATGCTGATTTGGTCCCATACAAGAATGATTCGACCATCTCTCCTCGTCCTATTCTTAACGTGAGGCTGAACAAGATCAACCTACAGCCCAAGCCTGCAATGCCAAAATTTGGCAAGGGCGTCAAATAGACGAAGTTCAACAGAGCAGAGTTCTTCAACAAAATGAACTTCTCATTGGCGAATCACCGCATGACTCTCCAAAGACTAGACGACTTCGCTTCTGAAAAACTTATCAAATGAACTTTTATTCTTCACTGTGGTTCGACAATAACAAGGTTGAAAGGATCGATATGGTTGACTAGAGGGGGGGGGGGGTGAATAGGCAACTAACAATTTTTAGACTTTTCTTTAACAAATTAAAACTTGCAATGAAATAGGTTGTCTAGATGTGCAACTTCATTGAGACAACCTATATGATGCAAAGACAATAAACACACAAGCAAGCAATGGATATAACTCAAGTAAGCTTGCAAAAGTAAAGGACAAGATAACCAAGAGTGGAGCCGGTGGAGCGAGGATGTGTTACGAAGTTCCTTCCTTTTAAGGGAAATGCGTCTCCGTTAGAAGCGGTGTGGAGGCACAATGCTCCCCAAGAAGCCACTAGGGCCACCGTAATCTCCTCACGCCCTCACACAATGCGAGATGCCGTGATTCCACTATTGGAGCCCTTGAAGGCGGCAACCGGACCTTTACAAACAAGATTGGGGCAATCTCCACAATACTTGGAGGCTCCCAACAACACCACAAAGCTTCACCACAATGGAGTATGGCTTCGAGGTGACCTCAACCGTCTAGGGTGCTCAACACCCAAGAGTAACAAGATCCGCTAGGGATAAGTGGGGGGAATCAAATTTCTCTTTGTGGAAGTGTAGATCTGGGCCTTCTCAACCAATCCCGAGCAAATCAACAAGTTTGATTGGCTAGGGAGAGAGATCGGGCGGAAATGGAGCTTGGAGCAACAATGGAGCTTTGGGGGAAAGAGGTAGGTCAACTTTGGGGAAGAAGACCCCTTTATATAGTGGGGAGATCAATCCAACCGTTATCCCACTTACCAGCCCATACAGGCGGTACTACATGGGGAAGAAGCGGTACTACCGCTCGGTGATCTTGCCGCTCGACCAGTGATCTTGCCGTCTTGCTGGGCCCACGACCTGGTACTACCTTGGGGAAGAAGCGGTACTACCGCTCGAGGTGATACTACCGCTTAGACCAATGATCTTGACCTTGCCGAGCCACTGTCACCGAGGCGGTACTACCGCTAGGGAAGGGTGGTACTACCGCTTAGAGCGGTACTACCGCCCCTACTACCTCCCTTAGTGCATAAAACCCGACCACGAAAAATTCGATTCGAGAATCGGTGAAGTAGCCAGACGCTGGCGGTACTCTGGCTGAAACACCCAAAGCGGTACTACAGCTCACGAGAATGATACTACGCTGTGGAGTTCGGCGGTACTATGAATGTGATACTACCGCTAGGGCAAAGCGAGCATAGTAAGGGAAAACAGCGGCTCAGAGATGCGGAAGGAAAGGCGGCAGGTGTGATAATGATGTGTACGTGTGATTCCACCCAAGTCTTACCAAAACGGATCCCCTCTTGATAGTACGGTGAATCCTACGAAACTAGTCCACCAACAACGAAATGAAGGAGCTACACCGTCTTGAATTACAACACCGAGGGGAGGAAATCGTCTCGTGCCAATGGATGAATCTCTGGAAGAACTAACGCACACGATTAGTCCGCACAAGCATTGTCATCAATCACCAAAACATATTGGGAATAAATATGCCCTTACAATCTCCCCCTTTTTGGTGGATTGATGACAATACGGGATTTGCACAAAATGAAAGATATAGGATAAGCGCAAAAGTACAACCGTCCTAAAATGTAGAAGGGCTCCCCCTGGATGTGTGCTACCTAGAAAAGTGCTTTGGACTGCACGACACAGATGCCAGGAACAATGCTCCCCCTACATTTTAGAGACCAACTACCAAAGCATGATATGAGAGCAACATATATATAACAAGATAAGCATGGAACTCATAAGCTAGATAGACATAGATAAAGATACGAAGAGATAAGGTAGCATATGTCTCACACCATATGACTCGAGCTTAGGTCTTATGGACAGAACCAGAACTTAGGTCTCACAGACACAAACCAAATAAAACAACAAGCGAAAGCACAAACACAGACGACGGAAGACACAAAACGAAAATCCCTAAACTCTCTCCCCCTTTGGCATCGAGACACCAAAAAGGAGAGGGAGTGATGCTCTGACTCGGTGAAGGTAAGCAGCGGACACCCATCGGATCTCGGAGGGATCATCTGCGGTGCCATCGTCAGCCGGGAAGTGCTCAGCATCAGAATCAGTCCAGGGGCAGTGCTGCTGAATCCACTCCTCCTCCTCGGTAAGCTGATCCTCAGAACCACTAATCACAATAGCACCCATCTGACGCATGAGCTCCTTGTGGCGACCTCAGGCCTTCTTCTCAGCCACATGAGTCATGTACTGACCATGAGACTCCATGCAGAACAGCTTCTTCACCTTGATCTTGAGCTTCTTGGCCCAAGAGGGCTCTGCCTCAGAAGGCACGTAGTCATCATCTTCGTCCTCAGCCTCAGCCCCAAACTCCTCCTCAGTCTCCATGGCAGCAGCAGATGAAGGAACTCCAGTCCTAGGGTCCTGAGTGCCACAGTTATCCTTCTTCCTCAGACGCTTGACATCGTGAGAAACCAAGTCTCCAATCTCCAGCACCACCTTGGGATAGACACGATCCCAGGCCTTCTCAATGAGCAGCATAATGAATGGACCATAAATCGGGCACTTGCGCTCGGAGATAGCAGAAACCAGCTCAGACCACATAACATGAGAGATATCCAAGGACTCTCTGATTGCTCTGCCCTTCTCCGTGACAGAAGAGAAGCATGTCCACGAGATAAGAGTGAACCTGGTCCAGATTCCCGATGCGAGGGAAAGGAGTTTCTCTGAAGATACGGTGAAGAATGTCCAGGTAGGCAGGCAGCTCATAGGTCTCCTTCTTCGTCTCATGGTTGATCCTCAGAGTCTGAGTGAGGGCCTGAGCTTGCTTGTGAGTGGCATTGGCTCGACGGTGGGGGCGAAGCCGACAGCAGACTCAAGTCCAAGATCTTCCACCCCAATCAAGCTGCATGAAAGCTTTCCACTTGGTGACAAAGAACTTGCCATTTGTCATCCAAGTCAGAGTCCTGTCCTCATCGGTCCCAAGGTGAACTGTGGCATAGAATTGGGCCACAATATCAGCATCATAGTCCTTGTTGAATTGCATGATCCCGAGAATGTTCAGCTAAGTGCACATCTGAAGAGCTTCACCAAAGTAGTCAGGATCGTTCTCCATATGCTCGGTGTCGATGGAGTGCACGTTGACATAGAGATTCTTCTTGGCTTTGAGGACATCAAAATAGATGGCAAACTGGAACCTGTTCCAGAATGAATGATTGACCAAAGTGGGATCTTGGTCGACCTCATACGGGTTGCGGCGGCGCCTTGCCCAGAACTCCTTGGGCGGCATTTCTGGCACGGTTTTGCTTGGCTTTGGCTTCACCCCAAGCTTCTTCTGCAGTTGGGGAGGAGGTGGAGCACTAGAAGATCCTCCGGCAGGCTCAGTGGGCTCAGTGGTGTGGTAGCGCTTGGACGAAGCACGACCGGGGTTGACACGACGAGCCTGATGCTCAGGAACCTCATCACCTGGAACCACACACACAAACACGCAAACAACCCGAGAAAGAAACGGCGTAAGCCACAAACACGAACAAAGAGATCCTTTGAGAGGTTGGAGGATGATGGGCTGGGTAGAGGCGGTAGTCTGCGTGACCCTTGAGCGGTAGTACCGCTCAAGAGGTAATACCGCTTAGCTCTGGGAGAGCGGTAGTACCGCTTCAGTGAGAAACAACAGTTCCAACTACCGTGGTCAGATCCGGTACTACCGTCCTACCAAATTCAAAAATACTCCAACCAAACACTAATCCGAACAGTCTAGAAGCATTCTCCATCGTACTGAAGCCTAGATCTGGACAAAAATCTAGAGATGCAACTGCTATTGCCCCAAGAACGCTAGATTGGAAATCTAGACAAAAGGAAACAGGGAACGGGGCAATCTGGCATCCATGGCAAGAGGACAAGGTGGGGATCGATTCCACCGAAGGAAACAGAGAGGAGCGCCCCGGAGAGGGAGATCCGCCGGAGCCCTCCCGCGATGCCGGTTGCTGAAGAGAGAGACGAACAGGGCGAAGGGTGAGCAAATGGGTATGGGGGAGAAGAAACTCCCCCTGCCCCCGATATAACTTGACCAGCGCCTCCCTGGCCAGTAGTACCGCTCTGGAGGGCGGTAGTACCGCTGGGAGCGGTAGTACCGCTCTGGAGGGCGGTAGTACCGCTTCAGCAACCACGCTGCTTCTAGACCAACGACTAACGCTCAAAAAGAAACGGAAAGCAAAGCCAAAAGAACGAGAGGACTGACGCGAGAACACACACACACACAACAGACCAGAAACAACTCAAACACAAACAACCACACGAAACAGAGCAAGCTCTGGCCTCTCTCAGGAGAGGGCGGTGGCCGGATCCACCTATGTTTGAGTCAAATGGTATGGCACCACGAAGAATTATCCTTGGGCCCATGACCAAAACTCGTCTTTGAAGCACAAGTACCATCAAAAATGGCTATTGTGAAAGAATTGATCCTTTTATGCATAATGGGGGGAGGGAAAGTTCATTGAGAGAACAACACTCCCCCTATGTCCATGCCTACATCTAAGCAGGATACCAAGTTGAGTGGGGTGGGGTGTGCCAGGGTTCAAGTCACATTGCTCGAATCAATGATATTTAGCTCATGCCTTAACTCGCGAAATCTTGCTTCATCCAAGGGCTTCGTGAAAATATCTGCAAGGTTATCATGAGTGTTGACATACTTGAGCTCGATCTCTCCTCGCCTAATGTGATCCCGGATGAAGTGATACCGAATCTCAATGTGTTTCGTCTTGAAGTGTTGCACCGGGTTGAGAGAAATCTTGATGTCACTTTCGTTGTCACACCACAGAGGCACTTTGTCACAAATGACACCATATTCCTTTAAAGTTTGCCTCATCCACAAGAGTTGAGCACAACAAATAGCGGCCACCACATATTACCTTGGTGGACGAGAGACACACAACTTTGCTTTTTGGAAGACCAACTCACCAAAGAGCACCCAAGAAACTGGCACCCTCCGGAAGTGGACTTCCTATCCACTTTATCTCCCGCCCAATTGGAATCCGTAAACCCTTCAAGCTTGAAGTTTGCCCCTCTTGGGTACCATAAGCCAAAGTTTGGGGTATGAGCCAAATATCGAAAGATTCGCTTGACCGCCACATAGTGACTTTCCTTCGGTGCAGCTTGAAACCGTGCACACATCCCCACACTCAACATGATATCTGGTCTAGATGCACAAAGGTAAAGCAAGGAGCCAATCATGGAGCGATATACCTTTTGATCCACTGCTTTACCATTGGGATCAATGTCAAGTTGGCACTTGGTGGGCATTGGAGTAGAAGCCGGCTTGACATCACTTAACTTGAACCTCTTGAGCATGTCTTGAGTGTATTTGGCTTGGTTGATGAAGGTTCCTTCTCTTCTTTGTTTGATGTCAAAGCCAAGGAAGAACTTCAACTCTCCCATCAAAGACATCTTGAACTTGGAGGTCATGAGAGCGGCAAATTCCTCATTGAAAGCTTTGTTAGGAGAACCAAAGATAATGTCATCAACATATAGTTGGCATACAAACAACTCCTTTGACCTTCTTAGTAAAAGAGTGGGATCGATTTGTCCTACTTCAAATCCACGATCTTGTAACAACTTCGGTAAGGTGTTCATACCACGCATGCGTGGGGCTTGTTTAAGGCCATAGAGTGCCTTATCGAGTTGATACACATGATCCGGGAAGTAGGGATCCTCGAACCCGGGGGGTTGCTTGACATAAACCAACTCATTAATGGGACCATTAAGAAAAGCACTTTTCACATCCATTTGTTGCAACTTAAAGTTGTGATGTGAAGCATAAGCAATCAACAAGCGAATGGATTCAAGACGAAACAGCAGGAGCAAAGGTTTCACCGTAGTCGATACCCTCGACTTGGGAGTAGCCTTGTGCTACCAATCTTGCCTTGTTGCGAATGATGTTCCCATGAGCATCTTGCTTGTTCTTGAAGATCCACTTTGTTCCGATGACGTTGTGGTTCCCCGAAGGTCTTGGCACCAATCTCCACACCTTGTTGTATTCGAAGTTGTTGAGTTCTTCATGCATGGCATTGAGCCAATCCGAGTCTTTGAGCGCATCATAGACCTTATGGGGTTCAACACAAGAGACAAACGCATGATGTTCACAATAGTTTGCTAACTGTCTACGAGTGCTTACCCCCTTTCTTAGGCTTCCAACCACATTCTCCATGAGATGACCTTTGGTGGTGAGTTTGGAAGCAATCTTCGCGGCACGTCGCTCCAATTCCTCCTCGGATGTCGAAGGAGGAGGGTTCACTTGATCATCTTGAGCGGCGTCATGAGCTTGTTCTTGACCTTGAGCTTGCTCATGATCTTGAACTTGCTCGAGGGGAAGAACTTGACCTTGGGCATCAGGAGGAGGTCCATCACCATCTTGTGATTGATCTTGCCCTTGGTCTTGTTCCTTAGGTTGAGGGCCTTCACTTTGTTCTTCGGAAGCGTGTGGGTCTTGGGGAGGTGATGGCTCCACTTGAGTGGAGCATTGTCCTTCTCCTTCGGCCTGAGGGGTTCCTCAATGGGTAGGATATGACCAATACCCATTCTTCTTATGGCTTGGGGAGGAATTTCATCACCTACATCACAAGTACCACTTTGCTCCACTTGGGAGCCGTTATTTTCATCAAACTCTACGTTACACGTCTCCTCAATGAGTCCGTTGGACTTGTTGAGAACACGGTAAGCATGAGAGTTTGTAGCATAACCAACAAATATGCCCTCATGAGCTCTAGCTTCAAACTTAGACAAACGAACACCTTTCTTGAGAATGAAACACTTACACCCGAACACCTGGAAGTACTTGAGATTAGGCTTGTTCCCGGTGAGTATCTCATACGGAGTCTTGTTCAAGCCTTTGCGGAGATAGAGCCGATTGGATGCATGAAAAGCTGTGTTGATGGCTTCGGCCCAGAAGTGGTATGGAGACTTGAACTCCGCCATCATGGTTCTTGCCGCATCCATCAACGTCCGGTTCTTCCTTTCCGCAACACCATTTTGTTGAGGGGTATATGGTGCAGAATATTGATGCTTGATCCCTTCATCACTAAGAAACTCATCCAAGGTGTAGTTCTTGAACTCGGTGCCATTGTCACTTCTTATTGTCAAGATCTTTGCATCGTGTTGACGTTGAGCTTCATTTGCAAAGTCGATGATGGTTTGTTGAGTCTCACTCTTCCTCCTGAAGAAGTATACCCAAGTGTATCTTGAATAATCATCCACTATCACTAAGCAATACTTTCTACCCCCAAGACTATCAAAGGATGGGGGCCCAAAGAGGTCCATGTGTAGGAGCTCAAAGGGTCTCTTCAGTAGATGATAATCGTGGGAGGGTGAGCCGTCTCATGAAGCTTTCGCTTCGATACAAGCACTTTGCAAACACGATCTTTGGCAAAACTAACATTCGTTAGTCCATGAACATGGTCCCCTTGAGAAGACTTTGCAAAGATCTCATATTGGCGTGGGCTGGCGGCGATGCCAAAGCCATCCCACATCAACTTTAGCCATTAGGCATGTCGCGGTCTTAGTGGGTTGCTCAGAAGTTAACCACATATAGACCGTTCTCGACATGCTTAACAAAAACTACTTTAAGAGTCTTTCTCCACAAGAGGGCCACGGTATCAATATCAAAGAAGGTGGCAAAACCCATGAGTGCGAGTTAATGAGCGGAAGAAGTAGAATTGAGCGAGGGACTCAACAAGCATGACTTTCTCGATCGTTAGATCATGAGAAATGACAACCTTGCCAAGACCCAATACCTTAGAATGTGAGGCATCACCCCATTCAACATTGGTGGACATAGATGGGATATTGTGCATGTCCACCACCAAGTCCTTGCTCCCAGTCATATGATTTGTTGCTCCACTATCGAGCAACCATGATCCCCACGGGAAGCAAACACCTACAAGAGATCAATGCTTGGTTTTAGGTACCCATTGATTAATGGGTCCTTTGATGTTAGTAACAAGGGTCTTAGGAACCCAAATAGACCATTCAATGTACTCATAAGGAGAACCAACAAATTTAGCATAAACATGTCCATCACTAGCACGGCACAACACATAAGAGGGGTTAAAGTCGCCGGCTTTGTTGGGAGAGATGGCGTTGCGCTCTTTGGCTTCACCACTCTTCCCATAGTTCTTCTTCTCCTTAGGAGCACCTTCTCCCTCCTTCACAAAGGTTTGCGTGAGCGGAGGAGGTCGATTTGTCTTGCTCTTCTTCTCCTTCTTCTTCTTCTTCTTCTTGGACTTGGGTGCGAACCCAACTCCCTCCTTGCCCACAACTTCCTTTTGATTGCTCAAAAGGTCATTTAGGTTCTTCTCGCCTTGTATGCATGACACAAGACCTTTCTCGAGATGTTCCTTCAACTTGGCATTTTCCTCCACAAGATGCACATGCTCACAACATGGGTTAGTAGCATTTGCATTATCAATTAAGACCATGTGAGGAAATGTGGCCTTTTCCTTGGTTAGCTTAACTTGGAGTTGAGCATGAGACTCTTTGAGGGTGGCATGAGCACCTTTCAAGACCTCGTGGGCCTTGTCAAGTACGTCAAAATCCTCCGTGAGTCTAACATGATCAACCCCAAGTTTAGCCTTCTCGTAAGCTAGAACACGAGACACAACAAGAGAATGATCAAGATCTTTCTTTAGTTTAGCATGACCATCATTGTGTGACTCCTCAAGAGCCAAACGATGCCCACGCTCTTCCTCAAGAGCATTAGAGAGATCCGATATCTCATCGGCATAGTCACGACTATGACTTTCCATCTTAGTGATGGTTTCTTCATGAGCCTCGATCATGTCATTGGCTTCACCAAGTTGTTCCAAGAGAGCAACGAAGTGCTTCTTGGATTTGCCTTTGAGCTTACTCATGAAGGACTCAAATTCATTGATCTCCTCATTAGAACCCTTACCATTATCAAAGTCATCCGTTGAAGGAGGGTTAGGAATAATGGTGGTTTTGATGTTGGGGGTTACCTTGTTGGTGGCCTTAGCCATGAGGCACTTGGCGGTGATGTTCTCGTTAGGTGCATCGAAAAGAGACACCCGAGGAGTTGAGACAATGGCAACGGATGCCATGGCCATTGTTTCACCATCTTCATCATCATCTTCATCCTCACGGTATTCTTCTTGAACCACCAACCCTTGAGGAGGAGTCTTCTTGGTGAAGTTGTTCTTGTTTGGGAAGGACTTGGCTTTGTCTTTTCGAATGAACTTGCCACCATTGTCTTCCCGCTTCTCGTAAGGACAATCCGCAACGACATGGCTGACATTGCCACAGTTGAAACAAGTTCTAACTCGTTGCTTCCCCTTGAGGCCACTTGAGTTGTTCTTGTTGAAGTTGGGTCTTGTAGTCTTCTTACTCCAAAACTGTCTTGAGGCAAGAGCCATGTGCTCATGATAATCATACTTCGTGTCCTCGGGGTTGTTCTCCTCACCTTCCTCTTCTTCTTCTTCTTCCACACTAACCTTGGCCTTCAAGGCAAGATTTGGCTTCTTTGCCCGTTGGGAACGGAGCACCGCATTGTCGGCGGTCTTATCCAAGATGTTCATTGCAACAAACTCATCCAACACTTCACCAGGTGTCATGGAGTGGAAGTCCGGTCTTTGGCGGATGACGGAGGACATGGCCTTGTTGTAGGGCATCATGGCCTTGAGGAACTTGCACTTGATCCAATTGTCATCCGTGTCCTTGCTCCCATGATCTCGGTGCGACCGCAAGTTTGGTCACTCTTGAAAGAGCTCACGAGGTTCTTCATCCTCTTTCATTGCAAACTCATCGGCTTCATCTTGCACCACTTCATAGTTGGAGCGTTGAATGCTAGCACTTCCTTGATACATACGCTCGACACACTTCCATGCTTCTTTAGCCATGACATGAGGTCGAAGATGAGGGAGATCTTCGGGAAGGATAGCATCTTGGATGATGAAGAGAGCACTCTCATTGAATTGATTGTCCACTTCTTCTCGAGGGGTGAAGTTGCTTGGATCATGAGGATAGAAACCTTCTTCAATAATTCTCCAAAGGTTAGTGTTCACATGTTTTAAATGACGCTTGAAGCGATAAACCCAAGAATCATAATCTTCATTTTTCACATATTTAGGAGGAGGACCGGCATGATTCAAATGAGTAGAGGGGATCGGTCCTCTATACACCGGGGGTTCCACATGGGCATAGATGCCGGTGCCATTTCTACCACTAGTAGATGGACTCATTTCACTATTAGCTTCCCCCTTGTCGGGGTTAGCATCAAATCACCTTGTTAATGGGATCACCCACTTTCATTGGCGAGGTAGATAGTTTGAGTCCCTCTAGGAATTCAGAAAACATGCTTTTAACCTCGGCCGTCATGGAGGTTTTCAATGTGTCTAAAGCCACATTGAATTCCTCACGAGAGACCGAGGTTCCCCTTTCGGCCGAAGACGAGATGGGATTCACATCAGAGTGTTCTTCCGCACCGTCGTTGACGTCTACCATACTCTTCGGATGGCAAAGTCCTTAATAAAGAGACGAGGCTCTGATACCAATTGAAAGGATCGATATGGTTGACTAGATGGGGGGGGGTGAATAGGCAACTAACAATTTTTAGACTTTTCTTTAACAAATTAAAACTTGCAATGAAATAGGTTGTCTAGATGTGCAACTACGTGGACAACCTATATGATGCAAAGACAATAAGCACACAAGCAAGCAATGGGTATAACTCAAGTAAGCTTGCAAAAGTAAAGGGACAAGATAACCAAGAGTGGAGCCGGTGGAGACGAGGATGTGTTACCGAAGTTCCTTCCTTTTAAGGGAAATGCGTCTCCGTTAGGCGGTGTGGAGGCACAATGCTCCCCAAGAAGCCACTAGGGCCACCGTAATCTCCTCACGCCCTCACACAATGTGAGATGCCGTGATTCCACTATTGGAGCCCTTG
Source organism: Aegilops bicornis (assembly GCA_021605145.1). Lineage (NCBI taxonomy): Eukaryota > Viridiplantae > Streptophyta > Magnoliopsida > Poales > Poaceae > Aegilops > Aegilops bicornis. The sequence goes on along the minus strand of CM038673.1, from coordinate 778,964,891 downwards.
AAGGCGGCAACCGGACCTTTACAAACAAGATTGGGGCAATCTCCACAACACTTGGAGGCTCCCAACAACACCACGAAGCTTCACCACAATGGAGTATGGCTTCGAGGTGACCTCAACCGTCTAGGGTGCTCAACACCCAAGAGTAACAAGATCCGGTAGGGATAAGTGAGGGGAATCAAATTTCTCTTGGTGGAAGTGTAGATCTGGGCCTTCTCAACCAATCCCGAGCAAATCAACAAGTTTGATTGGCTAGGGAGAGAGATCGGGCGAAAATGGAGCTTGGAGCAACAATGGAGCTTTGGGGGAAAGAGGTAGGTCAACTTTGGGGAAGAAGACCCCTTTATATAGTGGGAAGATCAATCCAACCGTTATCCCACTTACCAGCCCCGCACAGAGCGGTACTACCGCTGGGGAAGAGCGGTACTACCGCTCCGGGCGGTACTGCCGCTCGACCCAGCGGTACTGCCGCGCTGCCTGGGGCCCTGACCACAGGGCGGTACTACCGCCAGGGAAGAGCGGTACTACCGCTCCGGGCGGTACTACCGCTTAGACCCAATGATCTTGCCAGCGCTTGAGCCACTGTCACGGTGTACTACCCGCTAGGGAAGGGCGGTACTACCGCTTAGAGCGGTACTACCGCCCCTACTACCTCCCTTAGTGCCGCAAAACCCGACACGAAAAATTTGTTCGAGAATCGAGGCGGAAGTAGCCCAGACGCACAGCGGTACTACGGCCGAAACACCCAAGCGGTACTACCGCTCTGAGAGCGGTACTACCGCTTGGTAGTACCGCTCTGAGAGCGGTACTACCGCTGTGGAGTTTCGGCGGTACTACCGCTGTGGACGCGGTACTACCGCTAGGGCAAAGCAGAGCATAGTAAGGGGAAAACAGCAGCTCCAGAGATGCGGAAGGAAAGACGACGGGTGTGATAATGATGTGTACGTGTGATTCCACCCAAGTCTTACCAAAACGGATCCCCTCTTGATAGTACGGTGAATCCTACGAAACTAGTCCACCAACAACGAAACGAAGGAGCTACACCGTCTTGAATTACAACACCGAGGGGAGGAAATCGTCTCGTGCCAATGGATGAATCTCTGAAAGAACTAACGCACACGATTAGTCCGTACAAGCATTGCCATCAATCACCAAAACATATTGGGAATAAATATGCCCTTACAAAGGTTTTCACGCATCATCATATTTTGCATATGGATATGGAGTCACTCCCATGCTTCACTCATGTTCTGACTGTTCTTCATGATGCTGGGATACTTGCCTTCTTCTTGGATGTGTGTGATTGGAATGAAGAACTCATTCTTCAGTTCCATGCCACCCTTCATCTCAATGGTGATGTTGAAGACTATCACACATGAGCCATTGATTGGCTGAAAATGCTCACTATAAGGCTCCCGCGAGTGAATTACTTCGAGCTCTTCCCTTCAACATTCCTACAGAGAACGCATGACACATCTTTGAGAAACCTGAGCTTTCACATCACATGATGCATGTTGATGAAGTCGCTTGTTGAAGGATAAGCTCCACGAATAACCTTCCTAGTGAAGGCTTTGTTGTATGTGCCTCAGTCAGTCTATTGCTAATTCTTGAGCTTGCGTTGGTTTTTCCCTTGAAGATGAAAGGGTGATGTAGCAAAGTTAGAGAACCAAGGTATCAATCCAATAGGAGACAAAGCACAAATCACCAAGACCTGCACAAACAATCAAACAACTTGCACCCAACGTGATAAAGGGGTTGTCAATCCCTTCACGGTTACTTGCAAAAGTGAGATCTGATAGAGATAGAATAAACTAAACAAAAGATAAAGTAAATATTTTTGGTATTTTTGGTTTATAGATCAAAAAGTAAAATATTGCAAAACAGTAGATCGGAAACTTATATGATGGAAAATAGACCCGGGGGCCATAGGTTTCACTAGTCGCTTCTCTCAAGATAGCAAATAATATGGCGGGCGAACAAATTACTGTCGAGCAATTGATAGAAAAGCGCAAAGTTATGACGATATCTAAGGCAATGATTATGAAATATAGGCATCATGTCCGTGTCAAGTAGACCGACTCCTGCCTGTATCTACTACTATTACTCCACACATCAACAGACTCACCTTTTGCATCTAGAGTATTAAGTTCACGAAGAACAGAATAACACATTAAGTAAGATGACATGATGTAGAGGAATAAACTCAAGCAATATGATGTAAACCCCATCCTTTTATCCTTGATGGCAACAATAAAATATGTGCCTTGCTGCCCCTACTGTCACTGGGAAAGGACACTGCAAGATTGAACCCAAAGCTAAGCACTTCTCCCATTGCAAGAAAAACCAATCTACTTGGCCAAACTAAACCGATAGTTTGAAGAGAATTACAAAGATATCAAATCATGCATGTAAGAATTCAGAGAAGATTCAAATAACATTCATAGATAAACTCATCATAAATCCACAATATCATATCTCGACAAACACACCGCTAAAGAAGATTACATCAGATAGATCTCCAAGAACATCGAGGAGAACATGGTATTGAGAATCAAAGAGAGAGAAGATGCCATCTAGCTACTAGCTCTGGACCCGTAGGTCTGAGGTAAACTACTCACGCTTCATCGGAAGGGCAATAGAGTTGACGTAGAAGCCCTCCGTGATCGAATCCCCTCCGACAGGATGCCGGAAAAGGCTCCTAGATGGGATCTCATGGAGTCTGAGAAGGTTGCGGCGGTGGAAAAGTGTTTTCGTGGATGCTTCTGGTGATTTGGGGATATTTGGGAATATATAGGATGAAGAAGTAGGTCAGGGGGTGTTGGAGTAGGCCACAAGGTGGGGGGCGCGCGCCCCTGTGGCTTGTCGTCTACTCCAAAGTCTTCTGACTTGGAGTCCAAGTCCAACAGGTGTCTTCTGGTCCAAGAAAAATCACCGCGAATGTTTTATTCCGTTTGGACTCCGTTTGGTATTCCTTCTATGCGAAGCTCAAAAACAAGAAAAAAACAAAAAACTGGCACTAGGCTCTAGGTTAATAGGTTAGTCCCAAAAATAATATAAAATAGCATATTAATGCATATAAAACATCCAAAACAGATAATATAGTAGCATGGAACAATACAAAATTATAGATACATTGGAGACGTATCAAGCATCCGCAAGCTTAATTCCTGCTCGTCCTCGAGTAGGTAAATGATAAAAACAGAACTTTTGATGTGGAATTGTACCTAACATATTTATCCATGTAATTTTTCTTTGTTGTGGCATGAATATTCGGATCCATAAGATTTAAAACAAAAGTTTAATATTGACATAAAAACAATAATACTTCAAGCATACTAACAAGACAATTATGTCTTCCCCAAATAACATGACCAAAGAAAGTTATCCGCTACAAAATCATATAGTCTGGCTATGCTCCATCTTCATCACACAAAATATTCAAATCATGCACAACCCCAATGACAAGCCAAGAAATTGTTTCATACTTTTGGTGTTCTCAAACCTTTGGTATTCAAATCATGCACAACCCCGATGACAAGCCAAGCAATTGTTTCATACTTTTGGTGCTCACGCTCATGTATGGCGATATTTCTCGGAATGGCTATGGAAATGCCATAATAAAATGCGATATGGTGGCTGTTTTGAGGAAGCTATATGGTGGGTGTATGGTACCGGCGAAAGTTGCGCGGTACTAGAGAGGCTAGCAATGGTGGAAGGGTGAGAGTGCGTATAATCCATGGACTCAACATTAGTCATAAAGAACTCACATACTTATTGCAAAAATCTATTAGTTATCAAAACAAAGTACTACGCGCATGCTCCTAAGGGGACAGATTGGTAGGAAAAGACCATCGCTCGTCCCCGACCGCCACTCATAAGGAAGACAATCAATAAATACCTCATGCTCCAACTTCGTTACATATTGGTTCACCATACGTGCATGCTACGGGAATAACAAACCTCAACACAAGTATTTATCCAATTCACAATTACTCACTAGCATGACTCTAATATCACCATCTTTATATCTCAAAACAATCATAAGGAATCAAACTTCTCATAGTATTCAATGCACTTTATATAAAAGTTTTTATTATATCCCTCTTGGATGCCTATCATATTAGGACTAATTTTGTAACCAAAGCAAATTATCATGTTGTTTAAAAAGACTCTCAAAATAATATAAGTGAAGCATGAGAGTTCAACAGTTTCTGTAAAATAAAACCACCGACGTGCTCTAAAAAGATATAAGTGAAGCACTAGAACAATATTGCGTATCTCAAAAGATATAAGTGAAGCACATAGAGTATTCTAATAAATCACGATTCATGCATGTCCCTATCAAAAGTGTGTACAACAAGGATGATTGTGGCAAACTAAAAATCAAAGACTCAAATCATACAAGACACTCCAAGAAAAACACATATCATGTTGTGAAATAAAAATATAGCCTCAAGTGAAGTTACTGATAAATGAAGGCGAAGAGGGATGCCATCCGAGGCATCCCCAAGCTTAAGCGCTTCGGTTATCCTTGAATATTACCTTGGGGTGACTTGGGCATCCCCAAGCTTAGGCTCTTTCCACTTTATTCCACAGTCCATCAAATCCTTACCCAAAACTTGAAAACTTCACAATAGAAAACTCAACAGAAAATCTCATAAGCTCCGTTAGTATAAGAAAATAAATCACCACTTTTGGTACTGTTGTGAACTCATTATTTATTTATATTGGTGTAATATATGATATATTCCAACTTTTCCATGTTTCATACCCCCGATACTACCCATAGATTCATCAAAATAAGCAAACAACACATAGAAAACAGAATCTGTCAAAAACAGAACAGTCTGTAGCAATCCAGAAACTTCGAATACTTCTGTAAATCCAATAATTTTGAAAAATTAGGACAACCTGGGAAATTTGTGTACCAATCTTGTGCAAACAGAATCAGATCTAAACCACGCTTCTGTGAATTATGGAAATTATTTTCATGGGCGCAAAAGTTTCTGTTTTTCAGCAAGATCAAAACAACTATCACCGTGAGCCATCCCAAAGGTCTTACTTGGCACAAATACTAATTAAAACACAAGATGACATATAACCAGAGGCTAGATGAATTATTCAAAGCAAAACAGGAGCAAAAATAAAAGAACAAAAATAAAATTGGGTTGCCTCCCAACAAGCGCTATTGTTTAATGCCCTTAGCTAGGCATAAAAACACAAACAGATCTAGGTATTGTCATATTTGGTATGCAATCCATAAGTAGCTCTCATAATAGATTCATCTGGCAACTTAATTTTCTTTCTAGGAAAGTGTTCCATGCCCTTTCTTGACGGAAATTGAAATCTAATGTTTCCTTCTTTCAAATCAATAATTGCACCAATCATTAAGGAAAGGTCTACCAAGAATAATAGGACAAGTATGATTGCAATCTATATCAAGAACAATGAAGTATATGGGCACATAATTCCTATTTGCAACAATAAGAACATCATTAATCCTTCCCATAGGATTCTTAATAGTGGAATCTGCAAGATGCAAACTTAAAGAACAATCGTCAAATTCACGAAAACCTAACACATCACATAAAGTTTTTGGAATCGTGGAAATACTAGCACCCAAATCACACAAAGCATGGCACTCATAATCTTTAATCTTAATCTTAATAGTAGGTTCCCACTCATCATAAAGTTTTCTAGGGATAGAAACTTCCAATTCAAGCTTTTCCTCAAAAGATTGCATCATAGCATCAACGATATGTTTAGTAAAAGCTTTGTTTTGATTGTAAGCATGAGGAGAATTTAACATGGATTGCAACAAGGAAATACAATCTATTAAAGAACAATTATCATAATTAAATTCCTTGAAATCCAAAAGAGTGGGTTCATTGCTACTTAAATTTTTGACCTCTCCAATCCCACTTTTATCAATTTTTGCATCAAGATCTAAAAACTCTGAATCATTGGGACGCCTTTTAACTAAAGTTGAGTCATCTCCAGTCCCATCTTTATCAAGATTTATATTGGAAAACAAAGATTCAATAGGAGTTACATCAATCACTTTAAGATCTTCATCATTATTTCACGAAAACTAGAAGAACACTCTTATACATACCAATCTCGTTTAGCACGCATCTTAGCGGTTCCTTCTTTGCACGCATCTTGATGATATCCCTGAGAAAACGGGCATGATCTCCACCTCGATGAGACGTGCTAGTAAAAAGTCTGCTTCATGCCACGATTTGGGGGAAGCAGTAACTGCTCGACCTGTCGTGGGGTGAGTCATTTCGATAAAGTTGTCAGACGAAGTGGGACTAATTCACACTGAGGTGGTTGGCCTTCGAGGCTAATTTATCTGATCTTTTCGGGTAGATAGTACAAGTTCGGTTGAGCCTTGGCTGGTGTCATGGTTTTGTCATGGCAGATGTCCTAGTGAAAGGACTTAGGTGTGGAGCCATCACACCTAGGTTAGCGTGAAGGGGTTGAACATGACAAAGGACACAAGAGTTAGCCAGGTTCGGCCCCTACGGTAGGGGTAAAAGCCTACTCCTGCTTTAGGTTGTATTGCTTGGGTTTCGATTATCGGGGAGCGAATACGCTTGACCTAGCTTTTGATTGCCTGTTTTTTGACTTAACCCACCGCTAAGTCTCACCTTTATATACACAGGTTGAGGCTAGGCGGCTTATAGAGTCCCGGCCGGCTCACACATTGTGACCGGCTCGGTTTGTAACTAATTATTGCCTTACAATACAAGTCATCATACAATAGCTCATGGGCCCCGGTTCTGGGTCTTATCCAGGCCTTCCTCCGTGAGTCGCCATTTTCACGCCTTGGGCTTCCTTGAACTTCTTTGTATGATCCGTCAATGGTATGACCAGGTCCCTCCTGGGCGGGTCATGCCTAGGAGTTATATCCCCAACATTAGGCCCCGGGTTGAGTTGAACTTGTTCAAGTCAATCTCCATCATCTTAATTTGAACAGAACTGCACTCCAATGTGAAAGCTCCATTCGCACCTGTGTAACCCGCCATGACGTAATACCAGCGAACCTTGGTAACCCGCCATGACGTCATGTGTATTGATTTCTGATGTCTACTACGCAACCTTCTTCTTGTAGACGTCGTTGGGCCTCCAAGTGCAAAGGTTTGTAGGACAGTAGCAAATTTACCTCAAGTGGATGACCTAAGGTTTATCAATCCGTGGGAGGCGTAGGATGAAGATGGTCTCTCTCAAACAACCCTGCAACCAAATAACAAAGAGTCTCTTGTGTCCCCAACACACCCAATACAATGGTAAATTGTATAGGTGTACTTGTTCGGCGAAGAGATGGTGATACAAGTGCAATATGGATGGTAGATATAGGTTTTTTTAATCTGAAATTATAAAAACAGCAAGGTAACAAGCGATAAAAGTGAGCGTAAATGGTATTGCAATGCTAGGAAACAAGGCCTAGGGTTCATACTTTCACTAGTGCAAGTTTTCTCAACAATAATAACATAACTAGATCTTATAACTATCCCTCAACATGCAACAAAGATTCACTCCAAAATCACTAATAGCGGAGAACAAACGAAGAGATTATTGTAGTGTACGAAACCACCTAAAAGTTATCCTTTCTCATCGGCCTATTCAAGAGTCCGTAGTAAAATAACACGAAGCTATTCTTTCCGTTCGATCTATCATAGAGTTCGTACTAGAATAACACCTTAAGACACAAAACAACCAAAACCCTAATGTCACCTAGATACTCCAATGTCACCTCAAGTATCTGTGGGCATGATTATACGATATGCATCACACAATCTCAGATTCATCTATTCAACCAACACAAAGTACTTCAAAGAGTGACCCAAAGTTTCTCTGGGAGAGTCAAGGCGAAAATGTGTGCCAACCCCTATGCATAAGTTCACAAGGTCACTTTGAACCCGCAAGTTGATCACCAAAACATACATCAAGTAGATCACGTGAATATCCCATTGTCACCATAGATAAGCACATGCAAGACATACATCAAGTGTTCTCAAGTCCTTAAAGACTCAATCCGATAAGATAACTTCAAAGGGAAAACTCAATCCATTACAAGAGAGTAGAGGGGGAGAACCATCATAAGATCCAACTATAATAGCAAAGCTCGTGATACATCAAGATCGTGCCAAATCAAGAACATGAGAGAGGGAGATCAAACACATAGCTACTGGTACATACCCTCAGCCACGAGGGTGAACTACTCCCTCCTCGTCATGGAGAGCGCCTGGATGATGAAGATGGCCACGGTGAGGATCCCCCCTCCCGTGAGGTCTTGGAATAGGGTCCCGATTGGTTTTGGTGGCTCTGAGGCTTGCGATGGTGGAACTCCCGATCTATTGTGCTCCTGGGTGTTTTCGGGGTATATGGACATATATAGGCGAAATAAGTCGGTCAGGGGAGCCACGAGGGGCCCAAGAGGGTGGGGGGGCGCCCCTGACCCTCGTGGCCACCTCGAAGCTTCCCTGACGTCTACTCCAAGTCTCATGGATTGCTTCCGTTCCAAAAGTAACTCTCCTGAAGGTTTCATTCCGTTTGGATTCCGTTTGATATTCCTTTTCTGCGAAACACTGAAATAGGCAAAAACAACAATTTAAATTTGGGCCTCCGGTTAATAGGTTAGTCCCAAAAATAATATAAAAGTGTATAATGAAGCCCATTAAACATCCAAAACAGATAATATAACAACATGAATACTTCATAAATTATAGATATGTTGGAGATGTATCAGCATCCCCAAGCTTAATTCCTGCTCGTCCCCAAGTAGGTAAATGATAAAAGAAAGAATTTATGAAGTGTGAATGCTAGTAGGTGTACAAGTTTTGATCAATGATAATTTTAGTCACCTTTTTTAGCATCCTTATATGTCATAACAGTAGCTCATCTCATAAAACTTTTCATGATTAAGTAACAAGCTATTCACAAGTTAGAGCATAGACCATAAACTTTCTTGAAAACTAGCAAACTTCATTCTCAGTCATCAAACAATTGCAGTTCATCTTATTTTCATGAAGGGTCTATGTCAGAGCTTTGATTTAGCAAACTCCACATACTCAACTATCATTTAATCTTTCACAATTGCTAACACTCACGTGATATTTATGGGTTCAAAGTTTTAATCGAACAGAGAGAAAGATAGGGGCTTATAGTTTCGCCTCCCAACCTTTTACCTCAAGGGTAATGTCAACAATAATAATTTATGAACGCCTACATCCAAATGGATATATATATATATATATCCAGATCACCCCAACACAAAGTGCTTGTCAAAGGAAAAAGTGTAAAAAGGGAAGGTGGTGATCACCATGACACTTGTACAAGGGTAGAAGATAATAGTAAAAGATAGGCCCTTCGCAGAGGGAAGCAGAGGTTGTCATGCGCTTTTATGGTTGGATGCACAAAATCTTAATGCAAAAGAACGTCATTTTATATTGCCTTGTGATAAAGACCTTTATTATGCAATCCGTCGCTTTTATTTCTTCCCTATCACAAGTTCGTATAAAGCTTATTTTCTTCGCACTAATAGTTAATACATATTTAGAGAGCAATTTTTATTGCATGCACCGATGACAACTTACTTGAAGGATCTCACTCAATCCTTAGGTAGGTATGCTGCACTAGTAGAAAAAGGGCCTTTTGTCCCGGTTCGTAAGGGCCTTCTATCCCGGTTTTGGAACCGGGACTAAAATGTCGTTACTAATGCCCATGGCCTTTAGTCCCGGTTCTTACACGAACCGGGACAGATGGGCCTCCATGTGGCCGCTGCGGCCAGCCCAGGCAGGGGGGCCTTTGGTCCTGGTTGGTGACACCAACTGGGACCAATAGGCATCCAGCGTCGGCTGGCATTTGGCTGAGGTTTTTGAAAGGGCTGGTTTAGGGGTTTTGGGGGTTAATTTAGGTTGTTATTAGCTAGCTGATAGAGAGAAGTGTCCTCTCTTATATATCTTCGTGCTTGGTTTACCAATGCTACTGCTATGCCTAACGTTAACATGGCTTAGATTGAAGTGAAGGCAACATGTGGTGCATGTCGAAAGTAACACTAATCCTAACTTGATCAAGTTTGGATTGTACTACTTTTGACATGCACCACATGCATGTTGCCTTCACTTCAATCCAATCAATGTTCCACCCGCTCACATCATGCATCATCATATATAATAACAAGTCCTACTAATTAATGATCATCATACAACTTCTACTCGTTATTAATAACAAGTCATATGATCATCATCCTCATAGTCATCGAACCAACCCTACTTAATTGTTATTAGCACATGATCATCAATATTAGGTATAAATACCCTCTTTAAGGTAAAATAGCATAAAACAATATAGACCCTGACTCTCCATTATGGAGAATGGAGATCATCCTGTCTCCAATTCTTGAACTTCGCTTCCTTTTGCTTCCAAGAACCTCCTTACGACTGTCCATACATTTTTTCCATTCTTTCATTGTCATGTCTCCACTTCTTTTAGAAATCCGGTATGGACAGTTGAGATTCATAGGACGACCTGGTTGTATGTTCAAAACATCAAGGCGACCGTGCTGATACATCAGATGAGGCACACAATCATTCAAGATTATTGTTGAAAAACATAGTAATAACTTCGTAGTTAGCAATGATGTACTAGTTTTAGAAGTATGCAAAAGATGCATGGATGTCGTAATAGTAAAAAATATTACCAGGGTATCTCCATAGTAGCTACCGTAGTTCAACACGTGCACTAGTGGCACGTATTGACCATAATGTTGAGGAGTTCGATTGTAGATATTGTAATTCTCAAGATCAGTACAAAATGCGATCAGATGATTTTTCTCCTTATAAGTTAATTTGGAGCCATCGGTGTAGTGGGTTTTGTCTACCATCTTCGTCACATTCTTTGAAGAATGAAAATAAGATGTAAATGGAAATAAGCTATCAACTATTTTGAAATAAACAATATAAATTACTTAATAACTATGTTTGAGAAGCTCACATAGGGGAAGAATTGGAAGCGTATCAACAAGGACCCAAATGTCCATATTGTCTTGCTCGATTTTAGGATCACCAAGATCCATGGTGAGAAGCATACCCTCATCAAAACCATACATCTTGCAAAGTGCTTCCCAATTTTTGCAACCAAAATGGATTACACTCTTAGAATTGTACAGCTTTACTTCAAAATCCACACAATGATGGGTCCTTAGGTGAATTTTATTTGTTTCCATACTTTCATGGTCTTCAAAACCCATCCTCTCCAAGACATAGCGTCTTGCATAGCATGGGATAAGCTAGTCGAATTGGAAAAGATGAAAAGTACACGTTTAAATAGTTGAAGTCATGCTTAATTACGAAAAAAACTATTGTCGTCGTTGCATACCATTTCAACATCGAAGGTCTCCTCGAGCTTAATGCTGAAGCGCCGATCTTCGTCCAGCTCAAGGAACCTGTCGCACATACCTCGGTCGTCGTGGCACTAGTCGCACTCTCCCGGGCGGTTTTCGTCGTTCGAGTACGACATTTCCTATGTTCATAATTCAAATATTAAACTTGTACAATTAAATATATGTACTAAAAAACCTAAATTAGATCATTATTATTCATCACGGTTTGACTATCGGTCTTTCGAGCCTTTTCTTGAAAACTCTCAGCTCATGTGGTGTACATATTCGACTGCCGGTGATGGTAGCTCCTCCTTTCATTCCCGAGTGCATTACACCAAATTGTCTAGCACACGGGAATGAAGGAGAAGCTGCCCCCACGACAACAGTCGGGATTCTTCGTCGTCTCATATATATATGGTTGGAGACTCTCCCTCACTGATTCCTCTCTGGCATTTGCGCCCGTCGATGATGGTAGCTCCTCCTTTCGTTCCCGAGTGCATTACACCAAATTGTGTCTAGCACACGGGAACGAAGGAGAAGCTACCCCCATGACAACAGTCGGGATTCTTCGTCCTCTCATATAGGTGGAGACTCGACAGACTTAAAGTCAACCCGAGGACTCATATTGACATGGAGATTTGGTTGGTCTCACCTCGAGGTCGGAGGGGGGGTCGGTGACGGGGACGACAATGCGGATGATGGAGGGGGCTCCTAGATTTCTTCATAGTGCTCTCCAATTTTAGCATTCAAAGTAGGAGTACTTTTCCAATTTGAGCATTCAATAAGCAAAACCAAATCGTAAAATAAAGTAGTATTCAAATTAGCATGCATTCAATTATAAGCAAAACTACATCATCTCTTGTGTCCGTACATCGTCGAATATTATCACTAATACTCCTTGAATACTATCATACATATAGCATCATTAATACAGCTAGAACCGTAGCGCTCAACGGGTATCGTCGTGGGCGGTGGACACCCAAAGAGAAGGAACCATCACAGGATCATAGCTCCAGTGAGATCCGTGAAGAACCTGCCAGGTATTGTCGAACCTGCCCTCCAATGCAACCATGTAGCGATGGATGTGATCGTCCTCCTCGCTGACACGGTGACGTACCACCTACGCGGTGTCCGGAAGCCTCGGCACAAATCGCCCACGCGACCGCCACCAAACAAGGATCGGGTCAACAACGGGCTGGGTCCTCACCAACCTACTCCCCACGGAAGGTAGCACCTCCCAATACCAGCCCGGCGGAGCCCAGTCCCGGACATGGCCCCTCTGATCAAGCCGGCCTCCTCCGCCGAGTCGATGACGAGGATGCGGGATAGGCATCGTAAAATGAACTAAAAAAATAAACTAGTTCTATTAATTTTCTTGCTAAAAATAAACTACTTATATATATAGTAAAATAAAGTAGTTTTATTAAATCAACTAGTTCAACTACTAAGCACTTACTATAAATAAATAAAATAAAGTAGTTATTACTAAAAATAAACTACTTCTATATATAGTAAAATTTAATAAAGTAGTTCTTACTAAAAATAAGCTACTTCTATATATAGTAAAATTTAATAAAGTAGTTTTATTAAATCAACTAGTTCAACTACTAAGCACTTACTATAAATGAATAAAATAAAGTAGTTCCTACTAAAAATAAACTACTTATATATATATAGTAAACTTTAATAAAGTGGTTTTATTAAATCAACTAGTTCAACTACTAAGCACTAACCTAGAATCAATATCTACTAACCTAAATAAAAAAATTAATACATATATGAAAAAAACATATATAAACAAAAAAATGCTATGAACATTATATTCATACATACATAGCCACACCATGCATCATATAGCTACCACATACATATATACATTATATATATACGAAAAAAATGCAATGAACAAAACAATAATACAAATTATATGAAAAACTGAACAGAGGCGTGGCGGCGGTGGCTCACATCGGGCGGCAGGCGACAGCGTGGTGGCGAGGGTGATGGCGACGGGGGGCGGAGGGCAACAACGACGGTAACGGGCGACGGCTCGGGCGGCGGAGGGCGACGGCGGCCGAAGCGGAGGCGATGGGAAAGGGCGACGGCGTGGGCTCGGGGGGCGGAGGGCGACGTGCGACGGGCGACGGGTGATGGGGCAGCCTGGCGGCGCCGTGGATGAGCTCGCGGTGTCCTCGAGCTGGGGGCAACTGGTGATGGAAATCTGAAAAATTCCCAAGTGTTGGCTTATATAGCAAAGGCTTTGGTCCCGGTTCGTCGCACCAACCGGGACCAATGAGCCCTTTAATCCTGGTTAGTGGCACCAACCGGGACTAAAGGCCTCTTTTCAACAGCCCAAAGGGAGGGAAACAGAGACCTTTGGTCCCGGTTGGTAGCACAAACCGGGACAAAAGATGGGCATTGGTCCCGGTTGGTGCTTGTCGGTGTCAAAACCGGCGGATCTCGGGTAGGGGGTCCCGAACTGTGCGTCTAGGCAGATGGTAACAGGAGACAAGGGACACGGTGTTTTTACCAGTCCGGGCCCTCTCGATGGAGGTAAAACCCTACTCTGCTTGATTAATATTGATGATATGGGTAGTACAAGAGTTGATCTACCACGAGATCAGAGAGGCTAAACCCTAGAAGCTAGCCTATGGTATGATTGTTGTTCGTCCTACGGACTAAACCTCTCCAGTTTATATAGAAACCGGAGAGGGCTAGGGTTACACAGAGTCGGTTACAATGGGAGGAGATCTTCATATCGTATCGCCAAGCTTGCCTTCCATGCCAAGGAAAGTCCTATCCGCGACATGGGACGAAGTCTTCAATCTTGTATCTTCATAGTCCGGGAGTCCGGCCAAAGGTCATAGTCCGGCCATCCGGACACCCCCTAATCCAGGACTTCCTCAGTAGCCCCTGAACCAGGCTTCAATGACGATGAGTCCGACGCGCAAATTTGTCTTCGGCATTGCAAGGCGGGTTCCCCCTCCGAATACTTCATAGAAGATGTTGAACACAAGGATAGTGTCCGGCTCTGTAAAATAAGTTCCACATACCACCGTAGAGAGAATAATATCTGCACAAATCTAATCTGCTGACGTATTCCGTGGCGTGACGTCATGCCACAGCCATGCCTTCATTCGAATCGTTTTATCATCCCACCTCAGCGTGTGCAGCGAGGCGGTTTCCTTGGCACGTCTTGTCAAAGCAGAGATCGTGTCCCCTTATTCCGGGATTCTCATCAATACGGACGTGGGTAACCCAACCGCGCCATCAATCGCGGCGCTTGGGAGATAAGCGAGCTTTACTAGGCTGGTGGGGGCACGCAGTTTCGGCCGCCCATATAAGGGGATAAGAATTCACCCTTTCAATCTACGCCTTCTTCCTCCTTTGCTTATCCATTTCCGCGCACTCGAGCTCGAGCGCCCAAGTCCGCACTTCCCACCTCAACCTTCTCCAATCATGTCCGGAGCGGGAGGTAGACGGATGGCCTCCACCATCACGGAGGGGCACATCAAAAAGTTGAGGAAAGCCGGATACTTGTCTAACGACATCGCGCATTAGCTCCCAGATGAGGGGCAACTCATCCCCACCCCTAGGCCCCATGAGAGGGTGGTGTTCCTCACCCATTTCCTCCGTGGACTGGGCTTCCCACTTCACCCCTTTGTCCGGGGGCTCATGTTCTACTACGGCCTGGATTTCCATGATCTGGCCCCGAACTTCATCCTCAACATCTCAGCGTTTATCGTCGTGTGCGAGGTCTTCCTCCGCATCTAGCCCCACTTCGGCTTATGGCTGAAGACCTTTAATGTCAAACCGAAGGTTGTGGGCGGCCGACAAGCGGAGTGCAGAGGCGCCATGGTGGGCAAGATGGCCAACGTCACATGGCTCGAGGGATCCTTTGTGGAAACCATCAAAGGGTGGCAATCGGGGTGGTTCTACATCACCGAATCGCGTGACCCTGAATGGGCAGCGGCTCCCGAGTTCCAATCTGGCATCCCCACATGGCTCACCTCATGGAAAGAGACGGGCCTATCGTGGGGTAATTCGGCAGAGGTGACTGGACTCCAAACCTGCGTCAAAGACCCGATCGACATGAAGGTGAAACTTGTCACCATAGTCCAGGTCATGCTCTTCCACCGGATCCTCCCATGCCAACGACGGGCTTTTAATTTGTGGGAATTCGACCCGGCCCAGCACCAAACTTTGTCCAGGCTCTTCGAGACAACGCACGAAGATGCCTGGAAGGTGCTTTTCAAGAGCTCCGAGGTTCACCCTCCCATTACCGAGGATCACGGATTCTGCTAAGCGCCAAGCCAACGCTGTAAGCTTAGTTTACCCGTTCTGAGGTACTTGTTTTTCATAGTTTGACTCTGTCACGGGATCTAAACTCCCATTCGTTTAACAGGAATTTGGCGAGAAGAAGGCGGACAGATCATTGTCCGGCTCCTTTTCGAAGGCCCAGAGACGCCTTGACTTGGCAAAGCTGATGGTTCCGGCACCTCACGTGGTGCCGGAGAAGAAGGCCAAGAAGAAGGCCACGGGGACTCGAAAGAGTTCCCGGCGCCTGGTGGTGTCGGATTCATTGCCCGATAACCCCGAAGCGCACTCCGCCTCTGAAGACGAGGAGGAGGAAGAAGAAGCTTCTCCCCCTCCAGCGGGGGGAGGAAAGAAAAGGAAGGCCGCCCCAACTGGGGAGGCTGGAGGGTCCAAGAAGGGGAAGACCCTTCTTCCGAACTACGCCTCCGACACCGACAACGGAGGAGAGGAATGGCCATCCAGGGCAAAGCCCCTGGCAAAATCGTAAGTATCCAGATACCAGAATAACTTATGGCGTTCCTCTATTGTACAATACCTTCTGACGACAAATTCAATCATGCAGTCCGCCCAAGGCTCAGCTCGGCGATTCGTCGAGCGGCTCCCTGGATTCGTCAGATGTGAATAGCGCTTCACTCCCGACGGCCTCCTCCCCTCGCCCTACGGACGATGCCGAGGTGGAGTCCCAAAAGGGGCTAAACCAGGAGGAGGTGGTCCTAGAGGCGCCAAAGGCGACCTCCGGACCCCGAGCCCAAAGGGATGAAGCCCCGGAGGATCTAAGTCCGCCTGGGCGGACACCGCTCCGGAACCTTCAGTGGTTCCGGAGTCCGGCAGGCGGCCCCCTCGCAAGAAGGGCAAGCCTACGATGCCGGCGGCCTCCGTCCAACCAGAGGCGCCGGACAATTTGCTGGAGGTGCTTAACGGCGCCTCCATCGACGAGGAGCACCGCACTGTTATGAGTGCGGTGATTGAAAGGATTCGATCTGCCAAGAGCGGGCTGACAGAAGCCTGTACCAGCCTTCTAACAGGCTTTGAGGTATGTATTTAAAACATGTAAAAATGTTACGGCATAGACAGTAGCCCCTGATGCTCAGTTTGGTGTTCGGAAAGAAAAACCAGACTGAGGATCTAAAAAGATATACGCAGGAGTCTAACATAAATATGTCAATATGTGAATGCAGGCTGCACTGCTGACCTCTGCCGCGCTGACTGCGGAGGTTGATGCGTTAAAGCAGAGCCTCGAGCGGTCCGAGAACGAGCTCGGCCGTGCCAAGAGGCAGCTCGAGGACAAGGAAGGTAGGTAGTACCTTATGTAAGTATATAAAAAATACCAACGTGAATATTACAGGGGCCACAACTGAGGTGGCGGCCCTGAAGGAAGCTTTGTCCAAGGCCAAAGACAATGCAGCCGTGGAGCGCACTGAGCGGGAAAAGCAAGAGGCGCAGGTGGCAGAGGTGCGGCAAGAGCTCGATGCTCTCGTGAAGAAACACGAGAGTTTAGAGCTTGACTCAAAGACGCGAGAGTCCGAGCTTGCCTCGGCACTTGAAAGCGCCCAGTCTGCCAAGGCCGAAGCTCAAAAGGCCCTTCAGGAAATTGAGGCGATGAAAAAGATAGCGGCGGGTAAGGCATTCTTTATGCAAAGCAAGCACATGAAAGTGAATTACCTGTTACTTACTGAATCCGGAGCTCTCCAGGAGCATTCGCAGATCTGCCCTTGATGTATCCGACGCCGCCACATTCTACCGGGCCGAGGAAGGAGCTCGACGGAGAAGGTGTTACGGTCCCCGGTATCGGGGCGGACACCCGGTGCCCCTGAGCGACTAGCTGAAGCAGTTGGTCGAGCTTCATAAGGCAGCCGAACAGGCCATGAAGGGCCTGATAGGCCGGCTGTGGCCTGGGGAGGCCATGCCTTTGAGCTACTTTGGGCTGGTGCGGCGGCTGGTGGATGCCTGTCCCCGGCTTGAAGTCATCAAGCGGTCCATTTGCATCGAAGGCGCCCGTAGGGATTTTGCCCGTGCTAAAGAGCACTGGGGCAAACTGGATCTTCGAGAAATTTGGTGACGGAGGGGCTACTGGGAGGAAGGAGCATCGCAAGCCCGAGATGTATTATGAGGAGTCTGAAGGGTGCCCGTCTGTGGCGGATGAATGTACCAGGATGTAATTTTTGAGTAAACTTCGCTCGTGTTTATCACTTGTGGCGATAACTTGTTCATATGCGCTAAGCAACACTTTGAATTTAAAATATTACCTTACATGCGGCCGTTTATTAAATCTGAGAGATGCAAGTCGTCGGCTTCTACCCCCATGCCACGAGTCTTTGGGGTGTTGGGATAAACTGAGCGCTCTTGTTCCCATTCTTGGGTCCATCGAGGAGGCGCCAGACAACGAACAAGGCAACCAGACTTATAATGCTTTATCACTCTCACTTAGCCATAGAATTCTATAATTTTAAATTTAGTGAAGCCCCTAGTATTTGGAAGACCGAGTTCGAGGCGCTATCACGCCTAGGCTGGACAAAGCCAGCTCCTCGCTCTAAGCGGCATAAGTCTTTAAGGACTCGAAAAACCTCTCGAACAGCGACCGGTCTCTCGCCCTATCATGACGGTCAGTTTTAGGTTTCTCTACTGAGGTGTTAACCTAGCTCAACTGGGGCACAATCGCAGTAGTTCTCCCAGCGCTACCTTAGCCGACATAGCGGAACATAAGGTACCAAAACATGGGAGCCGGGGAAACCCAACTATTGACCCAAGACATGATTCGGAGCCGATGCATATAATGCTATAAGTTCGGGGTGCCACACTCATGAGAGTGTTTGGTCTTCTCACACCGTATTATGGGGTACTTAAGCCCCTGGTGTATTGGCCGTACCAAAGTGTACGGTTGCATAATGTCATAACTGAACATATTTATATAAAAAATGAGTGCAATAATAGACAAGAGCTATGTATTGTTTATTAAAAGGGTTGCTATGAGAGCAGAACGATACAAATAGTGCGATACATAAAGAGATGGGATTATTTGACATGTCCCCCTCGAGGGGCAAGCTGCGAGACTTTAAGTAAGACAGGTATTTAGCTCGTTATAGAGACCACTGGACATTTAGCGTGGCTGTTGTCTCCTGTTACATTGCATCGTGTGTTTGGCGATTGTATTGCGGACAGGCCTTCCGAATAGTGGAGTCCTGAAAGTATATATATATATATATATATATATATATATGTATATATATATATATATATATATATATATATATATAGATATATATATATATATAAAAAAATAAATGGCAAAATAGGGAGCACATAGTGCGGTTGAGCCGCATTCTGGGCGTGCCGTGGTTGTGCCCCTCCCCTTATGCCCATGGTATATCCAGAGCGTAATTATGTACGCGTGGTACTGGTATCGCAATCTCGCGAGGGTGGGGTTGGGGCCGCACTGCTATGCTTGCTCGGAACGTGCCAGCCGGTTTTGTTGTAGGTTACTTCGGGCGCGTTTGACGTTGTCCGGACATTTAAAAGCCAGACTGGAGAATTGCCTTGAGAGGCTACTTTGTACTTCCGCCGCCAGGGCCACCGTGTGCTCCTCTGTTCGGAGAGAGCGTTCGGTGTTTCCATTGACCATAATGACTCCGCGAGGGCCTGGCATCTTGAGCTTGAGATATGCGTAGTGCGGCACCGCATTGAATTTTGCAAATGCGGTTCGTCCAAGCAGGGCGTGATAGCCAACTGCGAACGGGACTATGTCGAAGATTAACTCCTCACTTGGAAATTATCCGGGATCCGAAGACCACTTCAAGCGTAATCGAGCACATACGGCTGGCTTCTACACGTGGTATGACGCCTTTAAAGGTCGTCTTTGTGGGTTTAATCCTTGAGGGATCTATACCCATTTTTCGCACTGTATCCTGATAAAGCAGGTTCAGGCTACTGCCGCCGTCCATGAGGACTCTAGTGAGGTGAAATCCGTCAATGATTGGGTCTAGAACCAATGCGGCGAACCCGCCGTGACGAATGCTAGTGGGATGGTCCCTTTGATCAAAAGTGATCGGGCAGGAGGACCATGGGTTGAACTTTGGGGCGACTGGCTCCAACACATAGACGTCCTTGAGAGCACGCTTTCGTTCCCTTTTGGGGATATGGGTTGCGTATGTCATGTTCACTGTCCGCACTTGTGGGGGAAAGCCCTTCTGTCCTCTGTTGTTCGGCGGCCGGGGCTCGTCCTCGTCATCGCTATGCAGCCCCTTGTCTCTGTGTTCGGCACTTAACTTGCCTGCCTGCTTGAACACCCAACAATCCCTGTTGGTGTGATTGGCTGGTTGTTGAAGTGCCGTGTATCCGCACTGAGCGGTCGAGTATCCGGTTTAAACTGGATGGGCTTGGAGTATTTCTTTTGAATGGCTTTTTCTGCTGACCGGGTTTAGAGCCTCTGAATCCAGCATTAACTGCCGTATCCTCAGTATTGTCGCCGTTAATGCGGCGCTTGTGCTTGTTATGACGCGACCTGCCATTGTTGTCCTTGGTATCCGAATTACCAGGGCTCTTGGTCATGTTATTGCTACGAGCTAGCCAGCTGTCTTCTCCCGCGCAAAAGCGGGTCATGAGTGTTGTGAGGGCTGCCATAGATTTTGACTTTTCCTGTCCTAGGTGCC
Organism: Aegilops bicornis; assembly: GCA_021605145.1. Classification (NCBI taxonomy): domain Eukaryota; kingdom Viridiplantae; phylum Streptophyta; class Magnoliopsida; order Poales; family Poaceae; genus Aegilops; species Aegilops bicornis. The sequence continues at coordinate 778,944,545 of CM038673.1, read as the reverse complement.
GGGCAAGCCATTGGTCTCGGATGTTATGTTTGAAGGCTGCAAGGGCCTCTGCGTCCGGACAGTCGACTATTTGATTTTTCTTGGTTAGGAACCGCGTCCGTAATTGTTCCGGCGATTCCTCTGGCTGCTGAATTATGTGGCTTAGGTCATCAGCGTCTGGTGGTCGCACATAAGTGCCTTGGAAGTTGTCAAGAAATGCGGATTCCAGGTCCTCCCAGCAACCAATTGACTCTGCTGGCACGCTGTTAAGCCAATGCCAAGCTGGTCCTTTGAGCTTGAGCGGGAGGTATTTGATAGCGTGTAGATCCTCACCACGGGCCATGTGGATGTGAAGGAGATAATCCTCGATCCATACCGCAGGATCTGTTGTGCCATCGTATGATTCGATGTTTACGGGTTTAAAACCCTCGGGGATTTGATGATCCATTACTTCATCTGTGAAGCATAGTGGGTGTCTTGGCGCCTCTGTCTTGGGCTATATCACGGCGTAGCTTGGATGAGCTTTATGCATTGTGTTCCCGGCCGTATTGCCATATTCGGCGTGACGGTTGTAAATCCGCGTGTCGTGGGCATACGCAATCCGTAGATCGATCTTGTTTGCCTTGCCTTGTCCTCCAATATGTCTCGCAGGTCTGGCGCATTTCCTGGTGCCTTGGTACTTTTTGAGCGGCGCCGAGGTGGGGCTTGGGTTGAGGGCCGAAAGGCCTCTCTGTTGCGGCCAAGGGGTGGCCGATCGGCTGCATCGTATGATGGTGATGTAGGTTTAGTTGCTTCCTCCTCTAGTTGGGGTAGTAGCCTGCACTTTGGGTAGCTCTTGGAGGGGCGTTCGAGTTTGTATTCTTCGGCTGCCAGGACTTCAGTCCATCTGTCGGCTAGCAAATCTTGGTCAGCTCTAAGCTGCTGCTGTTTTTTCTTGAGGCTGCTTGCCGTGGCCATAAGCCTGCGTTTGAAATGCTCTTGTTCGACGGGATCCTCCGCAGCACGAATTAATTCGTCGTCGAGGCTTGCCTCGTCTTCGGAGGGAGGCATATAATTGTCGTCCTCGACCTCTCTATCTGCCGCTCTCGTATGAAGGCTGGCTTCTCCATCCTCCTGCGCTGAATCCTGATGGAGGGGGTTGTCTTCGGCACTGTCCGGGGTGTTATTGTCTCCGGTGCCGGAATCGCCGTTTTTGCTGTGGCGGGATTTGGAGCGGCGCCGCTGACGTCGGCGTTTAGGCTGTTTCTTGGAGGGGTCATCCTCCGTTGTTCCATCGCCATTCCCTTCCTTTGGGGTGTCCACCATGTATATGTCATATGACGAGGTGGCTTTCCAGTCCCCTATAGGCGCTGGTTCTTGGTCGTCTCCTTCATTGGTATCCATACCATCGATGTCTTCAGAGTCGAAGTCGAGCATGTCGGTTAAATCATCGACAGTGGCTACGAAGTGGGTGGTGGATGGGTTTCGAATTTCTTCGTCGTCCGTATCCCAACCTTGCTGACCATAGTCCGGCTAGGGCTCTCCTGATAAAGAGAGAGACTTTAGTGAATTCAGGATGTCGCCAAAGGGCGAGTGCTGAAAGATGTCCGCGGTGGTGAACTCCATGAACGGAGCCCCATTGGGTTCGATCGGAAGGGGTGCGGAAGATTCGGAGTTCGGAAAGGAGTCCGGCACCTTGGAGTCACAAGCTTCACAGACAAGGCTGATATTCGGCTCGATCGCCGTAGTTTTATGTGGGAGAGGCCACTGCTAGCATGTCATCCCTGACTTCGAATTCTATGCACTTATGATTGGAACTATTAGCAAGCATCCGAAACTACTAACGTTCATTAAGGTAAAACCCAACCATAGCATTAAGATATATTGGTCCCCTTTCAATCCCGTATGCATCAATTTCTATGCTAGGTTGAAGCTTCTGTCACTCTTGCCCTCCAATACATAGTCCTATCAACATACAACTGACCCTATGGTGTGATTCACGCGCACGCTCATATGATGGGCACCAAAGGACAACAACATAACCACAAGCAAATTAAACCAATCATAGCAATTCATCAATCACCGATAGGATAACGAAAATCTACTCAGAGATCATAGGATGGCAACACATCATTCGATAATAATATGAAGCATAAAGCAACATGTTCAAGTAGAGGGTAGTCAATTGCTTAGGGACAATTTCACAACTCCTACCACCACTTTTCCACACTAGCTATATTTACTATTATTGCTTCTTTATCTAAACAGCCCCTACTTTTTATTTACGTGCTCTTTATTATCTTGCAAACCTATCCAACAACACCTACAAAGTACTTCTAGTTTCATACTTGTTCTAGGTAAAGAGAACGTCAAGCGTGCGTAGAGTTGTATCTGTGGTCGATAGAACTTGAGGGAATATTTGTTCCACCTTTAGCTCCTCGTTGGGTTCGACACTCTTACTTATCGAAAGAGGCTACAATTGATCCCCTGTACTTGTGGGTTATCAAGACCTTTTTCTGGCGCCGCGTTCGGGAGTCATAGCGTGGGGTGAATATACTCGTGTGTGCTTGTTTGCTTTATCACTAAGTAATTTTTATTTGCTGTTCTTAGTTGTTCTCTATCTCTAGTTATGGATATGGAACACGAAATACTAAAAACATTAGGTGTACTTGCTACTCATGGAGATGGGGAACCTCCTAAAACCCTCGATGCTTGTTATGTGAAAGATATTATGTACTACTTTGATAATCCTGAGAAAACCCCATTCAATTATGTTATGGGAGACACGTTGGATCAACGTGAATACTTTAGGGATTATCGCTTGACACAAAAAGGGAAACTATTATGGGATCAAATTTATATGTTGTATTGGTATGCTAGGGATCTATGCTTGAGATATGATATTACTTGTTGCTCTAGGATGAAGGCTCCACACCTTCCCTTATCATGCAAATTTAATGATGATAAAACCTTAGCTTCTTGTGCTAATTGTATATATGATTACTATGATGTGGAACAAATAGAAGAATTTTTTGCTTTTAAAGGTGCTTATGAAATTGAATCTTTGTTTGAAAAGTATGAAGCTTTAGATGATGATGTTTATATGTCTAAAAATTATGCTATATTGAAATATTGCTATGAAAATTATGAATATAACTACAATATTTATGTGTTTAGTGAGAAAGTCTCCGCTGTCCAAGAAGAGATTAATATTTTGCAGGAAGCTATGGAAGAAGAAATTGATGAAACTGTGAGCTCATTGGATGAAAAAGATGAGAAGGAGAGTGAAGAACAAAAGGAGGAAGAGTGGATTGATCACCCGTGCCCACCTTCTAATGAGAGTAAATCTTCAACTCATACATTGTTTAATTTCCGTTCATGCTTACCGAAGGATGATTGCTATGATGATTGTTATGATCCCGTTGATTCTCTTGAAATACCCCTTTTTGATGATACTTGCTATGCTTGTGGCCAAGATGCCAATATGAATGATGCTTATGGAGATGAACATGCTATAGTCCCTTATGTTAAACATGAAATTGTTGCTATTTCACCCACACATGATAGTCCTGTTATCTTTTTGAATTCTCCAAACTACACTATATTAGAGAAGTTTGTGCTTATTAAGGATTATGTTTATGGGTTGCCTTTTACCATTGCACATGATGATTTCGATAGATACAATATGTATGTGCTTGCTGCTCCTACTTGCAATTATTATGAGAGAGGAACTATATCTCCACCTCTCGATGTTCCCAATATGATAAAATTGCAAGAAACTGTTTGTACTATGCATTGGCCTTTACTTGGTGTGCATGAATTGTTCTTTTTATGACATGCTGATGCATAGGAAGAGAGTTAGACTTTGTTGTTGCATGATATATGTTACTTTGTTCTCACTACTAAATTACAAATCATTGTTAATTAAAATTGGCTTTGACATACCTTGGGATCCGGGTGGATCCATTACTTGAGCATTATATGCCTAGCTTAATGGCTTTAAAAAAATGCGCTACCAGGGAGACAGCCCAGAAGTTTTAGAGAGTCATTTATTTCTGTTGATTGCTTTCATATAGTCTAAAAACAAAACAAAAAAGAGGGGCACCCAAAACATTTCAAAAAGGAAAGTGAAAGTGAGAGAGACAAGCATTGTTGAAGTGGGAGCTAGCCTTGAACTTTGTTCATGCTCACGGAAATTTTGTGAATCTTGATTACAGAAACTTTTCATCAAAAATAATTATACCCTTGTATAATTCCATTGTATTATAAAAATAATGTGCCTAGGTTTGCCTTTAGGATGTTTACAATGTTTGTTGGTTTGTGCGGTGCAGGACAGAAACTTTGGCTGTAGTGCGCGATTTTACATTGTTTACTGGAACGTCAAATGGTTCTGATTCCTTTTGCAATGTCTTACTGTAGAAATTTTTATTTTTTACTTATTTTGGTAGAATTTTTGGGGTACCATAAGTATGGTGAATGTTCAGATTGCTACATACTGTTCTGTTTTTGACAGATTCTGTTTTTGATGCATAGTTTGCTTGTTTTGATGAAACTATCAATTTTTATCAGTGGATTAAGCCATGGAAATGCTATATTACAGTAGACACAATGTAAAAACAAAATATGAATTGGTTTGTAACAGTATTTAGAGTAGTGATTTGCTTTATTATACTAACGGATCTTACCGAGTTTTCTGTTGAAGTTTTGTGTGGATGAAGTGTTTGATCGAGAAGGTCTCGATATGAGGAAAAGGAAGAGAGGCAAGAGCTCAAGCTTGGGGATTCCCAAGGAACCCCAAGTAAATATCCAAGGATACTCAAGCGTCTAAGCTTGGGGATGCCCCGGAAGCCATCCCCACTATCTTCAACAAGTATCAGTATGTTTTCGGGTTCGTTTTGTTTATGCGATATGTGCAAGTCTTGGAGCATATTTTGCATTTAGTTTTCACTTTTATTTTATGCACCATGCTGGTATGAGATAGTCCTTGGTTGATTTATAGAATGCTCTTTGCACTTCACTTATATATTTTGAGTATGGCTTTATAGAATGCTTCATGTGCTTCACTTATATCATTTGAAGTTTGGATTGCCTATTTCTCCTCACATAGAAAACCGCCATTTATAGAATGCTCTTTGCACTTAACTTATATATTGTGAGTATGGCTTTATAGAATGCTTCATGTGCTTCACTTATATCATTTGAAGTTTGGACTGCCTGTTTCTCCTCACGTAGAAAACCGCCATTTGCAGAATGCTCTTTAGCTTCACTTATATTTGTTAGAGCGTGGGCATATATTTTGTAGAAAGAATTAAACTCTCTTGCTTCACGTATATCTATTTAGAGAGATGACAGGAATTGGTCATTCACATGGTTAGACATAAAATCCTACATAAACTTGTAGATCGCTGAATATGATATGTTTGATTCCTTGCAATAGTTTTTGCGATATAAAGGTGGTGATATTAGAGTCATGCTAGTGGGTGATTGTGGATTAGTAGAAATAATTGTGTTGAGGTTTGTGATTCCCGAAGCATGCACATATGGTGAACTGCTTTGTGATGAAGTTGGAGCACAATTTTATTCTTGATTGTCTTCCTTATGAGTGGCGGTCGGGACGGCGATGGTCTTTTCCTACCAATCTATCCCCCTAGGAGCATGCGCGTAGTACTTTGTTTTCAATGGCTTGTAGATTTTTGCAATAGGTATATGAGTTCTTTATGACTAATGTTGAGTCCATGGATTATACACACTCTCACCCTTCCACCATTGCTAGCCTCTCTTGTGCCGCGCAACTTTTGCCGGTACCATACACCCACCATATAACTTCCTCAAAACAGCCACCATACCTACCTATCATGGCATTTCCATAGCCATTCCGAGATATATTGCCATGCAACTCCCATCATCATCATATACATGACTTGAGCATTCATTGTCATATTGCCTTGCATGATCGTAAGATAGCTAGCATGATGTTTTCATGGCTTGTCCGTTTTTAATGTCATTGCTACGCTAGATCATTGCATATCCATTACATCACGGAGGCATTCATATAGAGTCATATATTTGTTCTAGATATCAAGTTGTAATATTGAGTTGTAAGTAAATAAAAGTGTGATGATCATCATTATTAGAGCATTGCCCCAGTGAGGAAAGGATGAAGGAGACTATGATTCCCCCACAAGTCGGGATGAGACTCCGGACTTTATGAAAAATAAAAGAGGCCATAGAATCCCAAATAATAAAGAGAGGCCAAAGAAGCCCACAATATATATATATATATATATATATATATATATATATATATAAATGAGAGAAAAAGAGAGAAGGGGCAATGTTACTATCCTTTTACCACACTTGTGCTTCGGAGTAGCACCATGTTCTTCATATAGAGAGTCTCTTGAGTTATCACTTTCATATATTAGTGGGAATTTTCATTATAGAACTTGGCTTGTATATTCCTATGATGGGCTTCCTCAAATGCCCGAGGTCTTCTTGAGCAAGCAAGTTGGATGCACACCCACTTAGTTTCTTTTTGAGCTTTCATACACTTATAGCTCTAGTGCATCTGTAGCATGGCAATCCCTACTCACTCACATTGATATGTATTGATGGGCATCTACATAGCCCGTTGATGCGCCTAGTTGATGTGAGACTATCTCCTTCTTTTTGTCTTGTCCACAACCACCATTCTATTCCACGTATAGTGCTATGTCCGTGGCTCACGCTCATGTATTTTGTGAAAGTTGAAAAGGTTTGAGAATATTGAAGTATGAAACAATTGCTTGGCTGAAACCGGGGTTGTGCATGATTCGAATATTTTTTGTGATGAAGATGGAGCATAACCAGACTATATGGTTTTGTAGGGATAAGCTTTCTTTGGCCACGTTATTTTGAGAAGACATAATTGACTTGTTAGTATGCTTGAAGTATTATTGATCTTATGTCAGTATTAAACTTTTTTTGAATCTTATGGATCTGAATATTCTTGCCACAATAGAGAAGATTACATTGATAAATATGTTAGGTAGCATTCCACATCAAAAATTATATTTTTATCATTTACCTACTCAAGGACGAGCGGGAATTAAGCTTGGGGATGCTTGATATGTCTCCAACATATCTACAATTTTTGATGTATTCATGCCATGTTTATAATATTTTTACCTGATTTTGGTATGATCTGGTTAGAACTAACCGGATGACGATGTTTTCGATAGAACTATCGTGGTGTTGTTTTGTGCAGAAATAAAAGTTCTCGGAATGCGCTGAAAATCAACGGAGATTTTTTGGAAAATATAAAAAATCTGGAGCGAAAAAAGCTACGGAGGGAGTCCTATGGGCCCCACGAGGGTGGAGGGCTGATGTCTACTACACAACCTTCTTCTTATAGATGTTGTTGGGCCTCCAAGTGCATAGGTTTGTAGGACAGTAGAAAATTTCCCTCAAGTGGATGACCTAAGGTTTATCAACCCGTGGGAGGCGTAGGATGAAGATGGTCTCTCTCAAGCAACCCTGCAACCAAATAGCAAAGAGTCTCTTGTGTCCCCAACACACCCAATACAATGGTAAATTGTATAGGTGCACTAGTTCGGCGAAGATATGGTGATACAAGTGCAATATGAATGGTAGATATGAGTATTGTAATCTGAAATTATAAAAACAGCAAGGTAACAAGTGATAAAAGTGAGCGTAAACGGAATTGGAATGCTAGGAAACAAGGCCTAAGGTTCATACTTTCACTGGTGCAAGTTCTCTCAACAATAATAACATAACTGGATCATATAACTATCCCTCAACATGCAACAAAGAGTCACTCCAAAGTCACTAATAGAGGAGAACAAACGAAGATATTATTGTAGGGTACGAAACCACCTCAAAGTTATCCTTTCTGATCTATCTATTCAAGAGTCCGTAGTAAAATAGCATGAAGCTATTCTTTACGTTCCATCTATCATAGAGTTCGTACTAGAATAACACCTTAAGACACAAATCAACCAAAACCCTAATGTCACCTAGATACTCCAATGTCGCCTCAAGTATCTGTGGGCATGATTATACGATATGCATCACACAATCTCAGATTCATCTATTCAACCAACACAAAGTACTTCAAAGAGTGCACCAAAGTTTCTACCGGAGAGTCAAGACGAAAGCGTGTGCCAACCCCTATGCATAAGCTCACAAGGTCACCGAACCCGTAAGTTGATCATCAAAACATACATAAGGGAGATCACATGAATATCCCATTGTCACCACAGATAAGCGCGGCAAGACATACATCAAGTGTTCTCAAATGCTTAAAGACTCAATTCGGTAAGATAACTTCAAAGGGAAAACTCAATCCATTACAAGAGAGTAGAGAGGGAGAAACATCATAAGATCCAACTATAATTGCAAAGCTTGCGATACATCAAGATCGTGTCACCTCAAGAACACAAGAGAGAGAGATCAAACACATAGCTACTGGTACATACCCTCAGCTCCGTGGGTGAACTACTCCCTCCTCGTCATGGAGAGCGCCGGGATGATGAAGATGGCCACCGATGAGGGATCCCTCCTTCGGCAGGGTGCCGGAACAGGGGTCCTAATTGGTTTTTGGTGGCCACAGAGTCTTGCGGCGGTGGAACTCCCGATCTAGGTTATTTTCTGGAGGTTTCAGTATTTATAGGAATTTTTTGGCGTAGGTCTCACGTCAGGGGGGGTCTCCGGGCTGTCCACGAGGCAGGGGCGCCCTAGGGGGCGCCCTCCACCTAAGTGGGCAGTCCGGGACTCTTCTGGCCCAACTCTTGCACTCCAGGGGCTTCTTTTGGTCCATAAAAATTCGTCAAAAATTGGCACGTCAATTGGGCTCCGTTTGGTATTCCTTTTCCGCGAAACTCAAAAACAAGGAAAAAATAGAAACTGGCACTGGGCTCTAGGTTAATAGGTTAGTCCCAAAAATGATATAAAAGTGTTTAGTAAAGCCCATAAACATTCAAAATAGGTAATATAATAGCATGGAATGATATAAATTATAGACACGTTGGAGACGTATCAAGCATCCCCAAGCTTAATTCCTGCTCGTCCTCGAGTAGGTAAATGGTAAAAACAAAATTTTTGATGTGGAATGCTACCTGGCATATTTCTCAATGTAATTTTGTTTATTGTGGCATGAATGTTCAGATCCAAATGATTCAAGATAAAAGTTCATATTGACATAAAAATAGTAATACTTCAAGCATACTAACAAAGTAATCATGTCTTCTCAAAATAACATGGCCAAAGAAAGCTATCCCTACAAAATCATATAGTCTGGCTATGATCTATCTTCATCACACAAAGTATTTAATCATGCACAACCCTGATGACAAGATAAGCAATTGTTTCATACTGTAATATTCTCAAACTTTTTCAACTTTCACGCAATACATGAGCGTGAGCCATGGACATAGCACTATATGTGGAATAGAATGGTGGTTACGAGAAGACAAAAGGAGAAGATAGTCTCCCATCAACTAGGGATATCAACGGTCTATGGAGGTTCCAATTAATAGATATCAATGTGAGTGAGTAGGGATTGCCATGCAACGGATGCACTAGAGCTATAAGTGTATGAAAGCTCAACAAAAGAAACTAAGTGGGTGTGCATCCAACTTGCTTGCTCACGAAGACCAAGGGCATTTTGAGGAAGCCCATCATTGGAATATACAAGCCAAGTTCTATAATGTAAAATTCCCACTAGTATATGAAAGTGACTACATAGGAGACTCTCTATCATGAAGATCATGGTGCTACTTTGAAGCACAAGTGTGGAAAAGGATAGTGTCGGTGTCAAATACGGCGGATCTCGTGTAGGGGGTCCCGAACTGTGCGTCTAGGCGGATGGTAACAGGAGACAAGGGACACGATGTTTTTACCCAGGTTCGGGCCCTCTCGATGGAGGTAAAACCCTACTCCTGCTTGATAAATATTGATGGTACGGTAGTACAAGAGTTGATCTACCACGAGATCAGAGAGGCTAAACCCTAGAAGCTAGCCTATGGTATGATTGTTGTTCGTCCTACGGACTAAAACTCTCCGGTTTATATAGACACCGGAGAGGGCTAGGGTTACACAGAGTCGTTTACAATGGGAGGAGATCTTCATATCAAATCGCCAAGCTTGCCTTCCACGCCAAGGAAAGTCCTATCCGGACATGGGACGAAGTCTTCAATCTTGTATCTTCATAGTCCGGGAGTCCGGTCAAAGGTAATAGTCCGGCATCCGGACACCCCCTAATCCAGGACTCCCTCAGTAGCCCCTGAACCAGGCTTCAATGACGACGAGTCCGGCTCGCATAGTGTCTTCGGCATTGCAAGGCAGGTTCCTCCTCCAAATATTCCATAGAAGATGTTGAACACAAGGATAGTGTCCGGCTCTGCAAAATAAGTTCCACATGCCACCGTAGAGAGAATAATATCTTCACAGATCCAATCTGCTGTCGTACTCCACAGTGTGACATCACGCCACGGCCAGGCCTTTATTCGAATCGTTTTACTGTTCCACCTCTGCGCGTTTAGCGAGGCGGTTTCCTTGGCACGTCTTGTCAAAGCAGAGATCGTGTCCCCTTATTCCGGGATTCTCATCAATACGGGCGTGGGTAACCCAACCGCGCCATTAACCACGGCGCTTGGGAGATAAGCGAGTTTTATTAGGCTGGTGGGGGCTCATAATCTCGGCCACCCATATAAGGGGATAAGGATCCACCCTTTCCATTCACGCCTTCTTCCTCCCTTGCTTGTTCATCCGCGCACTCGAACTCCAGCGCCCAAGTCCGCACTTCCCACCTCGACCTTTCTCCAATCATGTCCGTAGCGGGAGGTAGATGGATGGCCTCCTCCGTTATGGAGGGGCAAATCAAAATGTTGAGGAAGGCCGGATACTTCTCCGACGACATCGTGCACCGGCTTCCCGAGGAGGGGCAACTCGTCCCCACCCCTGGGCCCCATGAGAGGGTCGTGTTTCTCCCCCATTTCCTCCGCGAACTGGGCTTTCCCCTTCACCCGTTCGTTCGGGGGCTCATGTTCTACTACGGCCTGGACTTCCACGATCTGGCCCTGAACTTCATCCTCAACATTTCGGCGTTCATCGTCGTATGTGAGGCCTTCCTCCGCATCCAGCCTCACTTTGGCCTATGGCTGAAGATCTTCAGCGTCAAGCCGAAGGTCGTGGGCGGATGTCAAGCGGAGTGCGGAGGCGCCATGGTGGGAAAAATAGCCAACGTCACATGGCTCGAGGGCGCCTTCATAGAGACCATCAAAGGATGGCAATCGGGGTGGTTCTACATCACCAAGCCGCGTGACCCTGAATGGGCAGCAGTCCCCGAATTTTGATCCGGCATCCCCACTCAGCTCACATCTTGGAAGGAGACGGGCCTGTCATGGGGTAGTCCGGGAGAGGTGACCGGACTCCAAACATGTGTCCGAGACCTGGTGAACAAGAAGGTTAAGCTTGTCAACGTAGTCCAGGTCATGCTCTTCCGCCGGATTCTTCCATGTCAACGACGGGCCTTCACCTTGTGGGAGTTCGACCCGGCCCAGCACCAGAATCTGTCCCGGCTTTTCGATGCAAAGCACGAGGACGCTTGGAAGGTGCTATTCAAGAGCTCCGAGGTCTCCCCACCCGTCACCGAGGATCGCGGATTCTGCGCCAAGTGCCAAGCCACCGAAGTAAGCTCGCCTTTAGTCTTTCTCGGGACACTTGATTTTCATGGTTTGGTTCCATGCAGGATCTAAACTCCTGCTCCTTTGACAGGACTGAAAGAGGACATCCGGACAGTTTGACTGCCCGGCCCCTTTGCCCGAAGGCCCAGCAGACGCTTGGACGAAAGCTGCTGGTTCCGGCACCTCACGTGGTGCCGGAGAAGAAGGCCAAGAAGAATGCCACGGGGACCCGAAAGAGTTCCCGGCGCATGGTGGTGTCGGATTCATCGCCCGACAACCCCGAAGCACCCTCCGCCTCTGAGGACGAGGAGGAGGAGGAAGAAGAAGAAGAACCCTCTCCCCCTACAGCGAGGGGAGGAAAGAAAAGGAAAGCCGCCCCAACTGGGGGGGGGGGGGCGGAGGGTCCAAGAAAGGGAGGACCCTTCTGCCGGACTACGCCTCCGATGCCGAAGACGGCGAGGAGGAATGGCCATCCCGGGTCAAGCCCCTCGCAAAATCGTAAGTATCCGGATACCAGAATAACTTATGGCGCTCCTCTGATGTATGGCACCTTCTGACGCTGAATTCAATTATGCAGTCCGCCCCGGGCCCAGCTCGGCGATTCGTCGAGCGGCTCCCTGGACTCGTCGGATGTGAATAGCGCTTCACTCCAACGGCCTCCTCCCCTCTCCCTACAGACGACGCTGAGGTGGAGTCCCAAAAGGGGATAAACTAGGAGGAGGTGGTCCTGGAGGCGCCACAAGGCGACCTCCCGGACTCCAGGCCCAAAGGGGGTAAAACCCCAGAGGGGTCTAAGTCCGGCCCTGGGCCGGACACCGCTCTGGAACCAACAACGGTTCCAGAGACCGGCAGGCGGCCCCTTCGTAAGAAAGGCGTGCCTACGACGCCGGCGGCCTTCGTCCAACCGGAGGCGCCAGACAACTTGCTGGAGGTGCTTAACGGCGCGTCCATCAACGAGGAGCACCGCACTGTTATGAGTGTGGTGATTCAGAAGGTTCAGTCCGCCAAGAGCGGACTGACAGAAGCCTGTACTAGCCTGCTAACAGGCTTCGAGGTATGTAAAACATATAAAAATGTTACCGCATAGACAGTAGCCCCTGATGCTCAGTTCGGCGTTCGAAAAGAAAAGCCGAGCTGAGGATCTAAAAAGATATACGCAGGAGTCTAACATAAATGTGTCAATATGGGAATGCAGGCTGCATGCTGACCTCTGCCGCACTGACTGTGGAGGTCGATACATGGAAGAAGAGCCTCGAGCGGTCCGAGAACGAGCTCGGCCGTGCCAAGAAGCAGCTCGAGGACAAGGAGGGTACGTAATACCTTATGTAAATGTATACAGAAATACCTGGTTGCAAATAATGACACGACCAACGTGAATGTTGCAGGGACCACGACCGAGGTGGCGACCCTGAAGGAGGCGGTGTCCAAGGCCGAAAACAGTGCGGCCTTGGAGCGCACCGAGCGAGAGAAACAGGAGGCACGGGTGGCGAAGGTGCGGCTAGAGCTCCAGGCTCTCGTGGAGAAACACGAGAGTTTGGAGCGTGACTCGAAGACTCGAGAGTCCGAGCTTGCCTTAGCTCTTGAGAGTGCCAAAACCGGTAAGGCCGAAGCCCAGAAGGCCCTCCAGGAGATCGAGGCGATAAAGAAGATAGCGGCGGGTAAGGCATTCTTTATGCAAAGCAAGCATATAAAGTGAATTATCTGTTACTTACCCGAATCCGGAACTCTCCAGGAGCGTTCGCCGATCTGCCCCATAGTGTGTCTGATGCTGCCGCGTTCTATCGCGCCGAGGAGGGGAGCTCAACGGAAAAGGTGTTCTAGTCTCAATATGTTGAGGCGGACATCCGGTGCCTGAGCGACCATTGAAGCAGCTGGTCGAGCTCCACAAGGTGGCGAACAGGCCATGAAGGGCCTCATAGTTCGGTGTGGCAGGAGAAGCCATGCCTGGGAGCTACTTCGGTCTAGTGCGGCGGCTGGTGGACGCTTGTCCCTGGATTGAAGTCATCAAGCGCCCCGTCTGTATTGAAGGTGCCCGTCGGGCCATTGCCCGTGCTAAAGTGCACTGGGGGAAGATGGATGCCGAGAAGCTTTGACGGACCCGCCACCGCTGGGCAAGGAGTATCGCAAGCCCGAGATGTATTATGAGGGCGTCCTGAAGGGTGCCCGCATTATAGCGGGTGAATGCTCCAAGGATGTAATTTTTGAGTAGACTCGCATTTGTTATCCTGTGCACTGAAAACTTTGTTCATATGCGCTAAGCAACGCTTGTTAAGTTAAAATATTACCTTTTGTGCGGCCGTTTATTAAATCTGAGAGATGCAAGTAAATCGACTTACGCCCCATGCCACAAGTCTTTGGGGTGTTGGGATAAACTGGCGCTCTTGTTCCCATTCTTGGGTCCATCTAGGAGGCGCTCGGCTGTGAACAAGGCCATCGGGCTTATAGTGCTTTATCACTCTCACTTAGCCATAGAATTCTATAATTTTAAATTTCGGCGAAGCCCCTAGTATTCGGAAGACCGAGTTTGGGGCGCTATCCACGCCTGGGCTGGATAAATCTGGCTCCTCGCTCAAAGCGGCATAAGTCTTTAAGGACTCGAAAAACCTCACGAACAGCGACCAGTCTCTCGCATTATCATGACGGTCAGTTTTAGCTTTCTCTACTGAGATGTTAACCCAGCTCAACTGAGGCACAATCGCGGTAGTTCTCCCAGCGCTACCTTAGCCAACATTGCGAAACATAAGGTACCAAAACATGGGAGCCGGGCAAACCCAACTATTGACCCAAGACATGATTCGGAGCCGATGCATATAGTGCTATAAGTTCGGGGTGCCGCACTCATGAGAGTGTTCGGTCTTCTCACACCGTATTACGGGGTGCTGAAGACCCTGGTGTATTGGCCGTACCAGAGTGTACGGTTGCAAAATGTCATGACTGAACATATTTGTATAAAAATAGATGAATACAATAATAGATAAGAGCTATATATTGTTTATTAAAGGGGACTGCTATGAAAGAAGAACGATACAAATAGTGCGGTAAGCAAGGGGTGGGATTATTTGACATATCCCCCTCCAGGGGTAGGCTGTCAGACCTTTAAGTAAAACGGGTATTTAGCTCGTTATAGAGACCACCTGGACATTTGACATGGCTTGTGCTCTCCCTGGCTGTTGCATCGTGTGTTCGGCGAGTGTATTGCCGGACAAGCCTTCCGGATAGTTGGGTCCTGAAATAAATAAATAATAAAGGAAACGGCAGAATAGGGAGCGCTTAGTGCGATTAAGCGCGATACAGCGATGCCGTAGTTGTGCCCCTCCCTTATGCCCATGATATTTCGGGCGTGAGTTATATGCAGCGTGGTAACGCTATCGCCATCTGGCGAGGGCTGGGGTTGGGACCGCACTGCTATGCTTGCTCGGAGCGTGCCAGCCAGTTTTGTTGTAGGTTACTTCGGGCGTGCTTGACGTTGTCCGGACGCTTAACACCCGGGTTGGGGAATTTCCTTGATAGGCTACTTTGAACTTCCGCCGCCAGGGCCACCGTGTGCTCCTCCGTTCAGAGGGAGCGTTCGGTGTTTCCATTTACCGTAATGACTCCGCGAGGGCCTGGCATCTTGAGCTTGAGATATGCATAGTGCGGCACCGCATTGAATTTCGCGAATGCGGTTCGTCCGAGCAGGGCATGATAGCCACTGCGGAATGGGACTATGTCAAAGATTAACTCTTCGCTTCAGAAATTATCCGGCGATCCGAAGACCACTTCGAGTGTAACCGAGCCTGTACAGCTGGCTTCTACACCTGGTATGACTCCTTTAAAGGTTGTCTTTGTGGGTTTAATCCTTGAGGATCTATACCCATTTTCCGCCTTGTATCCACGATAAAGCAGGTTCAGGCTCTTTGTCGCCGTCCATGAGGACTCTAGTGAGGTGAAATCCGTCAATGATTGGGTCTAGGACCAATGCGGCGAATCCGCCGTGACGGATGCTAGTGGGGTGGTCCCTTTGATCAAAAGTGATCGGGCAGGAGGACCATGGGTTGAACTTCGGGGCGACCGGCTCCAACGCATAGACGTCCTTTAAAGCACGCTTCCGCTCCCTTTTGGGGATATGGGTTGCGTATATCATGTTGACCGTCCGCACTTGCAGGGGGAAACCTTTCTGTCCTCTGTTGTTCGGCGGCCGGGGCCCCTCCTCGTCATCGCTATGCAGCCCCTTGTCTCTAATTTCGGCACTTAACTTGCCTGCCTGCTTAAACACCCAACAATCCCTGTTGGTGTGGTTGGCTAGTTGTTCGGGGGTGTCGTGTATCTGGCACGAGCGATCGAGTATCCGGTCTAAACTAGATGGGCCCGGGGGGGTTTCTTTTGAATGGCTTCTTCCGCTGACCGGGTTTAGAGCCTCTGAATCCGGCATTAACTGTCGTATCCTCAGTGTTGTCGCTGTTAATGCGGCGCTTGTGCTTGTTGCAACGTGACCTGCCGTTGTTGTCCTTGGTATCCGAATTGCCAGGGCTCTTGGTTATGTTATTGCTACGAGCTAGCCGGCTGTCTTCTCCCGCGCAAAAGTGGGTCATGAGTGTCACGAGGGATGCCATAGATTTCGGCTTTTCCTGTCCTAGGTGCCGGGCAAGCCATTCGTCTCGGATGTTGTGCCTGAAGGCTGCAAGGGCCTCAGCGTCCGGACAATCGACTATTTGGTTTTTCTTTGTTAGGAACCGTGTCGAATTATGCGGCGATTCCTCTGGCTGCCGGATTATGTGGCTGAGGTCATCGGCGTCTGGTGGTCGCACATAAGTGCCACAGAAGTTGTCAAGGAACACGGATTCCAGGTCCTCCCAAAGAACTAATTGACTCTGGCGGCATTTAAGCCAATGCAGAGCTGGTCCTTTAAGCTTGAGCGGGAGGTATTTGATGGCGTGTAGATCATCACCACGGGCCATGTGGATATGAAGGAGACAATCCTTGATCCATACCGCGGGATCTGTTGTGCCATCGCGTGATTCGATGTTTACGGGTTTAAAACCCTCGGGGATTTGATGATCCATTACTTCGTCTGTGAAGCATAGTGGGTGTGCGGCGCCTCTGTACTGGGATATATCGCGACGCAGCTCAGATGAGCTATGTCTTTTGTGTTCGGCCTGGCCGTATTTATCATATCCGTCGTGACGGTTATCGTCACGTGACGTGGGGTGCCCACGCGATCCGTAGATCGATCTTGTTTGCCTTGCCTTATTCTTCAATATGTCTCGCAGGTCTGTTGCGTCTCCCCGTGCTCTGGTATTTTTTGAGCGGTGCCGGGGTGCGGCTTGGGTCGAGGGCCGGAAGGCCTCTCTGTCGCAGCCACGGGGTGGCCGATCGGGCGCATCGTACGCTGGTGATGTAGGTTTGGTTGCTTCCTCCTCAAGTTGGGGTAGCAGCCTGCGCTTTGGGTAGCTCTTGGAGGGGCGTTCGAGTTTATACTCTTCGGCCGCCAGGACTTCGGTCCATCTGTCGGCTAGCAAGTCTTGGTCAGCTCTAAGTTGCTGCTATTTTTTCTTGAGGCTGCTTGCCGTGGCCATAAGCCTGCGTTTGAAACGCTCTTGTTCGACGGGATCCTCACAGCACAGATTAAATCGTCGTCGAGGCTTGCCTCGTCTTCGGAGGGAGGCATATAATTGTCATCCTCGACCTCCCTGTCCGCATCTTTCTCATGCGGGCTGGCTCCTTTGTTCTCCTGCGCTGAATCCTGCTGGAGGGGGTTGTCTTCGGCACTGTCCAGCGTGTTGTTATCTCCGGTGCCGGACTCGCCGTTTTTGTTTTGGCGGGATTTAAATGGCGCCGACGTCGGCGCTTGGGTTGCTTCTTGGAGGGGTCGTCCTCCGTTTTTCATCGCCATGGGGTGTCCACCATGTATATGTCATATGACGAGGTGGCTTTCCAGTGCCCTATAGGTGCTGGTTCTTGGTCGTCTCCTTCATCGGCGTCCATACCGTCGATGTCTTCGGAGTCGAAGTCGAGCATGTCGGTTAAATCGTCAACAGTGGCTACAAAGTGGGTGGTGGGTGGGTTTCAAATTTCTTCGTCGTCCGCCTCCCAACCATGCTGACCATAGTCCGGCCAGGCTCTCCTGACAAAGATAGAGACTTTAGTGAATTCAGGATATCGCCAAAGGGCGAGGGCTGAAAGACGTCCGCGGCGGTGAACTCCATGATCGGAGCCCAATCGGGTTCGATCGGAAGAATCTTGAGGAGATTCGGAGTTCGGAACGGAGTCCGGCACCCTGGAGTCATAGGCCTGGCAAAGGATTAGGCTGGTGTTCGGCTCTATCGCCGTAAAGATTGCGGCTCCTGGGGCGGCGTCCAACCGTCCGTCCCCAATTGGCACAGTCGACTCCGAGCTAATGGTCGGAGCGGGCGCCTGAGCGACGCTCTGGGCGTTGTCCGGTGGCAGAGCTAAATCATGCCCCTCGTGACAGTGTGGCATGCTCGGCCGCAGGTCGAATCCGTCGAAGATCAAGTCCGTGTAGTTCAAACTTCCGAACCTGACCTGATGGCCAGGGGCGTAGCTTTCGATCTGCTCCAGATGGCCAAGCGAATTGGCCCGTAGTGCGAAGCCGCCAAATACGAAGATCTGTCCGGGGAGAAAAGTCTCACCCTGGACCGCGTCGTGGTTGATGATCGAAGAAGACATCAGGCCTAAAGGTGACGACACAGAGGAACTCTCAATGAAAGCACCAATGTCGGTGTCAAAACCGGCGGATCTCGGGTAGGGGTCCCGAGCGTGCGTCTAGGCGCATGGTAACAGGAGACAAGGGACACGATGTTTTTACCCAGGTTCGGGCCCTCTCGATGGAGGTAAAACCATACTCCTGCTTGATTAATATTGATGAATGCGGGTAGTACAAGAGTTGATCTACCACGAGATCGGAGAGAGGCTAAACCTAGAAGCTAGCCTATGGTATGATTGTTGTTAGATCCACGGACTAAAACTCTCCGGTTTATATAGACACCTGAGAGTGCTAGGGTTACACAGAGTCTGTTACAATGGGAGGAGATCTTCATATAGAATCGACAAGCTTGCCTTCTAAGCCAAGGAAAGTCATATCCGTACATCGGACGAAGTCTTCAATCTTGTATCTTCATAGTCTTCAATCTTGTATCTTCATAATCCAGGACTCCCTCAGATAGTAACATTGTCCCTTCCTCATTTTTTGGTGGGCTTCTTTGGCCTTTTTTTATTATTTGGGCTTATTTAGCCTCTTTTTTTTATTATTTGGGCTTCTTTGGCCTCTTTTATTTTCATAAAGTCCGAAGTCTCATCCCAACTTGTGGGGGAATCATAGTCTCCATCATCCTTTCCTCACTTGGGACAATGCTCTAATAATGAAGATCATCACAGTTTTATTTACTTACAACTCAAGAATTACAACTCAATACTTAGAACAAAATATGACTCTATGTGGATGCCTCCGGTGGTGTACCGGGATATGCTATGAATCAAGAGTGACATGTATGAAAGAATTATGAAGGTGGCTTTGCCACAAATGCGATATCAACTACATGATCATGCAAAAGCAATATGACAATGATGGGCGTGTCATAATAAATGGAGCAGTGGAAAGTTGCATGGTAATATATCTCGAATTGGCTATGGAAATGCCATAATAGGTAGGTATGGTGGCTATTTTGAGGAAGGTATATGGTGGATGTATGGTACCGTGAAAGTTGCGCGGCACAAGAGAGGCTAGCAATGGTGGAAGGGTGAGTGCGTATAATCCATGAACTCAACATTAGTCATAAAGAACTCATATACTTATTGCAAAAAACCTATTAGTTATCAAAACGAAGTACTACGCGCATGCTCCTAGGGGGATAGATTGGTAGGAAAAGACCATCGCTCGTCCCCGAACGCCACTCATAAGGAAGACAAACAATAAATAAATCATGCTCCAACTTCATCACATAACGGTTCACCATACGTACATGCTACGGGAATCACAAACTTCAACACAAGTATTCCTCAAATTCACAATTACTCCACTAGCATGACTCTAATGTTACCATCCTCATATCTCAAAACAATCATCAAGCATCAAACTTCTCATAGTATTTAACGCACTTTCTATGATAGTTTTTATTATACCCAACTTGGATGCCCATCATATTAGGACTAATTTTATACCCAGAGCAAATATCATGCTGTTCTAAAAGACTCTCAAAATAATATAAGTGAAGCATGAGAGATCAATAATTTCTACAAAATAAAACCACCACCGTGCTCTAAAAAGGTATAAGTGAAGTACTAGAGCAAGCGAGAAACTACTCGGAAAGATATAAGTGAAGATCAATGAGTAGTTGAATAATTATGCAACTATGTGAAGACTCTCTAACATTTAAGAATTTCAGATCTTGGTAATTTATTCAAACAGCAAGCAAAACAAAACAAAATGACATTTCAAGGATAGCACACATCATGTGAAGAAGCAAAAACTTAGGTTCAACCGGTAGTAACCGATAATTGTTGAAGAAGAAAGGTGGGATGCCTACCGGGGCATCCCCAAGCTTAGATGCTTGAGACTTCTTGAAATATTATCTTGGGGTGCCTTGGGCATCCCGAAGCTTGAGCTTTTGTGTCTCCTTAATTCCTCCCATATCACGGTTTTCCTAAATCTCAAAAAAACTTCATCCACACAAAACTCCACAATAACTTGTGAGATAAGCTAGTATAAAACAATGCAAAAACCTTATCATTCTCTACTGTAACAAATCACAAAAAATATTATTCAACATTGCATAATAAATTTCTCTGCATATTTAATACTCCTATCCTCAAATAGAATCATTAAACAAGCACGCATATGCAAACAATGCAAACATAACAGCAATCTGCCAAAACAGTATAGTCTGTAAAGAATGCAAGATTCATCATACTTCCCCAACTCCAAAAATTATGAGAAAAATACTACACTGTAGAATATTTATCATAGCTCAATATGCAAAAAGTTTCAATATTATATCATTCTCTGAATTTTCTAGGGAAATTTTGCAACAACGGTAAACTTTCTGTTTTGAAACAGCAACATGTATACTTGCAAAATAAGCATGGTAACGGCTATCCTTGACATTTTTATTGAAAATATAGATGCAAAACATTATTCTAAATAACAACAAGCAAATAGTAACAAAATAAAATTATTCTCCAAGAAAAACACATATCATGTGGCGAATAAAAATATAGCTCCAAGTAAAGTTACCGATGAACGAAGACGAAAGAGGGGATGCCATCCGGGGCATCCCCAAGCTTAGGCTCTTGGTTGTCCTTGAATATTACCTTGGGGTTTCTTGGGAATCCCCAAGATTAGGCTCTTTCCACTCCTTATTCCATAGTCCATCGAATCTTTACCCAAAACATGAAAACTTCGCAACACAAAACTCAACAGAAAACTCGTAAGCTCCGTTAGTATAAGAAAATAAATCACCACTTTTGCTACTGTTGTGAACTCATTGTTTACTTATATTGGTGTTAAACCTACTGTATTACAACTTCTCTATGGTTCATACCCTCCGATACTACTCATGGATTCATCAAAATAAGCAAACAACACAATGAAAACAGAATCTGTCAAAAACAGAACAGTCTGTAGTAATCTGTATCATCCGAATACTTCTGGAACTCCAAAAATTCTGAAATAAATTGTGGACCTGAGGAATTTGTCTATTGATCATATGCAAAAATAATCAACATAAAATCACTCTCCAGTAAAAAATGACAGCTAATCTCGTGAGCACAAAGTTTCTGTTTTTTACAGCAAGATCATATAGACTTCACCCAAGTCTTCCCAAAGGCTCTACTTGGCACAAACACTAATTAAAACAAAAAACCACATCTAACCAGAGGCTATATGAATTATTTATTACTAAACATGAGCAAAAAGTAAAGAACAAAAATAAAGTTGGGTTGCGTCCCAACAAGCGCTATCGTTTGACGCCCCTAGCTAGGCATGACGATTTCAATGATGCTCACATAAAAGATAAGAATTGAAACATAAAGAAAGCATCATGAAGAATATGACTAGCATATTTAAGTCTAACCCACTTCCTATGCATAGGTATTTTGTGAGCAAACAACTCATGGGAACAATAATCAACTAGCATAGGAAGGCAAAACAAACATAACTTTAAAATTTTAAGCACCAGGAGAGGAAACTTGATATTATTGCAATTCCTACAAGAATGTGTTCCTCCCTCATAATAATTTTCAGTAGCATCATGAATGAATTCAACAATATAACTATCACATAAAGCACTATTTTCATGATGCACAAGCATAGAATTTTTATTACTCTCCACATAAGCAAATTTCTTCTCATGAATAGTAGTGGGAGCAAACTCAACAAAATAATTATCATTTGAGGCATAATCCAATTGAAACTAAAATCATGATGACAAGTTTCATGGTTTTCATTATTCTTAATAGCATACATGCCATCACAATAATCATCATAGATAGCAACTTTAATCTCATAATCAATTGGAACCTCTTCCGAAATAGTGGATTCATCACTAAATAAAGTCATGACCTCTCCAAATACACTTTCATAAATATAATCATCATAAATAGGAGGCATGCTTTCATCATAATAAATTTGCTCATCAAAACTTGGAGGACAAAAAATATCATATTCATCAAACATAGCATCCCCAAGATTGTGGCTTTGCATATCATTAGCATCATGGGTATTCAAAGAATTAATACTAATAACATTGCAATCATGATCTTAATTCAAATATTTAGTGCCAAACATTTTATAGACTTCTTCTTGTAGCACTTGAGCACAATTTTCCTTACCATCATTCTTACAAAAGATATTAAAAAGATGAAGCGTATGAGACAAACTCAATTCCATTTTTTTGTAGTTTTCTTTTATAGACTAAACTAGTGATAAAACAAGAAATAAAAAGATTCGATTGCAAGATCTAAAGATATACCTTCAAGAACTCACCTCCCGGCAATGGCGCCAGGAAAAGAGCTTGATGTCTACTAGACAACCTTCTTCTTGTAGAGGTTGTTGGGCCTCCAAGTCTTGAGAGGTTTTTAGGACAGTAGCAAATTTCCCTCAAGTGGATGACCTAAGGTTTATCAATCCGTGGGAGGTGTAGGATGAAGATGGTCTCTCTCAAGCAACCCTGCAACCAAATAGCAAAGAGTCTCTTGTGTCCCCAACACACCCAATACAATGGTAAACTTGTATAGGTGCACTAGTTCGACGAAGAGATGGTGACACAAGTGCAATATGGATGGTAGATATGAGTATTTATAATCTGAAATTATAAAAACAGCAAGGTAACAAGTGATCAAAGTGAGCGTAAACGGTATTGCAATGCTAGGAAACAAGGCCTAAGGTTCATACTTTCACTAGTACAAGGTCTCTCAACAATAATAACATAACTGAATCATATAACTATCCCTTAACATGCAACAATGATTCACTCCAAAGTCACTAATAGCGGAGAACAAACGAAGAGATTATTGTAGGGTATGAAACCACCTCAAAGTTATCCTTTCTGATCTATCTATTCAAGAGTCCATAGTAAAATAGCATGAAGCTATTCTTTATGTTCGATCTATCATAGAGTTCGTACTAGAATAACACCTTAAGACACAAATCAACAAAACCCTAATGTCACCTAGATACTCCAATGTCACCTCAAGTATCCGTGGGCATGATCATACGATATGCATCACACAATCTCAGATTCATCTATTCAACCAACACAAAGTACTTCAAAGAGTGCGAAAGTTTCTACGGAGAGTCAAGGCGAAAATATGTACCAACCCGATGCATAAGTTCACAAGGTCCGAACCGCATAAGTTGATCACCAAAACATACATCATGTAAATTACGTGAATATCCCATTGTCACCACAGATAAGCACGACAAGACATACATCAAGTGTTCTCAAATCCTTAAAGACTCAATCCGATAAGATAATTTCAAAGGGAAAACTCAATCCATTACAAGAGAGTAGAGGGGGAGAAACATCATAAGATCCAACTATAATAGCCAAGCTCGTGATACATCAAGATCGTGTCACCTCAAGAACGCGAGAGAGAGAGAGAGAGGGAGAGAGAGAGAGAGAGATCAAACACATAGCTACTGGTACATACCCTCAGCCTCGAGGGTGAACTACTCCCTCCTCGTCAAGGAGAGCGCCGGGATGATGAAGATGGCCACGGTGAGGATCCCTCCTCGGCGGTGCCGGAATAGGGTCCCGATTAGTTTTTGGTGGCTCTGAGAGGCTTCTGGCCGGAACTCCGGATCTAGGTTATTTTCTGGAGGTTTCATTATTTATAGGAATTTTTGGCGTAGGTCTCACGTCAGGGGGGTCTCCGGGCTGTCCACGAGGTAGGGGGCGCGCCCTAGGGGGGGCGCCCTCCACCCTCGTGGGCAGTCTGAGACTCTTCTGGCCCAACTCTTGCACTCCAGGGGCTTCTTTTGGTCCATAAAAATTCGTCAAAAATTGGCACGTCAATTGGGCTCCGTTTGGTATTCCTTTTCTGCGAAACTCAAAAACAAGGAAAAACAAAACCTGGCAATGGGCTCTAGGTTAATAGGTTAGTCCCAAAATGATATAGAAGTGTTTAGTAAAGCCCATAAACATCCAAAACAGGTAATATAATAGCATGGAACAATCAAAAATTATAGATACGTTGGAGATGTATCAAGGGCGCCCCCCTAGGGCGCGCCCCCTGCCTCGTGGACTCCCTGTGGGGGCCCCTGACGTGAGACCCGCTCCAACCCCTCCTATAAATCCCCAAACTTTCAGAACAAAACCTAGATTGGGAGTTCCATACCGCAAGCCTCTATAGCCACCAAAACCAATCGGACCTGTTACGGCACCACTTGGGAGAGGAGATCCATCATCGGTGGCCATCTTCATCATCCCGGCGCTCTCCATGATGAGGAGGGAGTAGTTCATCCTCGGGGCTGAGGGTATGTACTAGTAGCTATGTGTTTGATCTCTCTCTCTCTCTCTCTCTCGTGTTCTTGATTTGGCACGATCTTGATGTACCGTGAGCTTTGCTACTATAGTTGGATATTATGATGTTTCTCCCCCTCTACCTTCTTGTAATGGATTGAGTTTTCCCTTTGAAATTATCTTATCGGATTGAGTCTTTAAGGATTTGAGAACACTTGATGTATGTCTTGCATGTGCTTATCTGTGGTGACAATGGGATATTCACGTGGTTCACTTGATGTATGATTTGGTGTCAACTTGCGGGTTAAGTGACCTTGTGAACTTATGCATATGGGTTGGCACATGTTTTCGTCTTGACTTTCCAGTAGAAACTTTGGGGCACTCTATGATGTTCTTTGTGTTGGTTTGAATAGATGAATCTGAGATTGTGTGATGCATATTGTATAATCATACCCACAGATACTTGAGGTGACATTGGAGTATCTAGGTGACATTAGGGTTTTGGTTGATGTGTATCTTAAGGTGTTATTTTACTACGAACTCTAGGGCTGTTTGTGACACTTATAGGAATAGCCCAATGGATTGATCGGAAAGAATAACTTTGAGGTGGTTTCGTACCCTACGATAATCTCTTTGTTTGTTCTCCGCTATTAGTGACATTGGAGTGACTCTTTGTTGCATGTTGAGGGATAGTTATATGATCCAATTATGTTATTATTGTTGAGAGAACTTGCACTAGTGAAAGTATGAACCCTAGGCCTTGTTTCGAAGCATTACAATACCATATGCTCACTTTTACCACTTGCTACCTTGCTGTTTTTATATTTTCAGATTACAAAAACCTATATCTACCATCCATATTGCACTTGTATCACCATCTCTTCGCCGAACTAGTGCACCTATACAATTTAACATTGCATTGGGCCTGTTGGCACTAGTAGAAAAAGGACCTAATGTGAGACACATTAGTGCCGGTTCGATTTTGTTCCGGTACTAATGGTACCATTAGTAATGATTCGAGCAACTATGCATTAATGCCGATTCGTTTTTAACCTTTAATCTTGGTTCGTGCCACGGACGGTACTAAAGGGTGATGTGAGCTGGCGTCGGGCGGGGCCCGCGATCACCTTTAATACCGGTTCGTGGCACAAACCGGTACTAAAGGACTAACCTTTAGTTGCGGTTCGTGCCACGAACCGGTAGTAGAGGGGTTTGACCTATAGTACTGGTTCGTGGCACAAACCGGTACTAAAGGGCAATTGTCAATCTCTACCCCCCCCTCCCCGGTATATCGCCATTTCAGTTTTGAAAAATACAAAAGAAAATGATAAAAAAATTCAAAAAATAAAATTCTTCGAGATGTAGTTATATTACTACATCTACTAGTTAGGAAAATTAAAAAACTTAAATTTGGACATGTTTTGCAAAAAGTGTAGGGAAAATGTAAAACGGCTATAACTTCTGCATACGATGTCGGAAAAAAACGTATAATATATCAAAAAATTCAGCACGAAAATCCGCATCCAATTTTGACAGCCTATGGTCTGTTTGCAACTTTTAGAATCCTCAAATTCCAAAAGGAGAAAAAGATATGCTCAAATTTCAGTTTTTTTAATTTTGGTTAAATCTGGTCAAACTATGGTCAAACTACTTATTCAAGAAGTATTAATGTTACTACATACTTATTCAAGAATATTAGTATTACTAAATAATTATTTCATTTTTTTGGATTTTGGTCAAATCTGGTCAAACTATGGTCAAACTATGGTCAAACTATGGTCAAACTTATTCAAGAAATATTAGTGTTACTAAATAATTACTGTTTTTTAGAATAATAGTTTCAAACTCAAACGGTGAAATGTGTGACCTAATGCTCAAGCTAAACTGCTGAGGGTTAATAGGATTTATAGCTTACATTTGTCAGGAAAACAACAAGTGCAGACTTGGAAAGTAGGGGGAATAGAACTCCGAAGTTAAGCATGCTCAAATTTGGGGAGTGAGAGGATGGGTGACCGGTCGGGAAGTTAGACAATTTGGAATGAGTGATCCACACCTGAGTAGTTAAGAGGGGCGATTAGAGACTAAATCATCAAATAATTCAGACAATTGAAAATCGAAAAAAATCAATTTTTTTTCAAAAAATTCAAAAAAAATACCTTTAGTACTGGTTGGTAACACCAACGGTATTAAAGGTCCGCCACTCTGGCGCGAGCTCACGCCACGTGGTGGGCCTTTAGTGGCGGTTTGTAATGAACCGGTACTAAGGGGGGGGGGGCTTTAGTCTCCACTCTTTAGTGCCGGTTGCAGAACCAGTATTAAAGGTCCTTATGAACCGGTATTAAAGCTCCATTTTCTACTAGTGTGGGGACACAAGAGACTCTTTGTTATTTGGTTGCAGGGTTGTTTGAGAGAGACCATCTTCATCATATGCTTCCCACGGAGTGATAAACCTTAGGTCATCCACTTGAGGGAAATTTGCTACTGTCCTACAAACCTCTGCACTTGGAGGCCCAACAACGTCTACAAGAAGAAGGTTCCATAGTAGAAATCAAAAAGTCATCTTGTGGGGAAGCAAGAACGAGAAATTAGTAGGGTATTTTATTTTCCCACACAAGACTTCAACATCTCGAACAATCCCAGCTGGTGAAATAGTATCTGTATTGGCAAGATTAATAGTAACAATCAATATCTTCCATCTCAGTAGGTGAAATATCATTCATAATTTCTTTATATAAGGTATAAGGTATAAGGTATCGCACTCACACTAGAACCCACATCACACAAGCCATGATAACAATGATCTCCTATTTAAAAAAAAACAACATGCATGCCAACAACAGGTCTATGTTTACCTTTAGCATCGGGTTAGCAATCCTAGCATCTTCATCACAGAAATAAATAACATGCCCAAGAATATTATTGACCAAGAGATCTTTAACCATAGCAATGCTAGGTTCAACTTTAATTTGTTCAGGGGGTAGGTGTTCTAGCCTATACCTACTATTAAAGGGAATAGGTATTCTTGGTTTGGTTCCGCTTTGTTCATCCTGTTCTGAGTATTTTATAATATTGTTTTGTAAGGTCCATTTCCGTTTGTACATGTGCAAACGAAAAGAAACCGTGATGTGATGTACGTGTAAAGGAAACTAAGCGTACGTGTTAAACAGCCAGCCCATATTTCTATATATTTTTTCTTATCGAAACGACGACCTCTCATTTCGAGACTTACCTGAGGTAACCAAATGAGCTAGCACATGTTCATGAATAGACAAGATGCCTTTCTGAACAGTAAAGGCTGCTTTGCATGCCTTTTTTTTAATCAAATTGCTGGGCCTATTTGAGCATCTAATAATTGTTGCTAGGCTTTTCTGGGATGCGAGCCACATGAGAAAAACATAATTTTCAGTCCAATAGGCTGCAAAACATCAATATTTCATGTGAAATAATCCTACCTTGCTCCTTTAAGACGATTCTCACATGTTTATATAGGTTAGGAAGTTGGCTGTAATATCAACAAAACACCTACAAAAAGGGAAGACGACAATGGACGGGAGGGCAATTAAACTCATGATACAAGAAACGATGGATTTTGGACGTGGTGCACCCTGCAAAGAGGGACATGTGGGCTAAAAGAATTAACTTACTACTCCCTCCATCTAGGTGTGTAAGTCATCTTACGAAAACCAAATAATCCCAAAAAACTTAGGCGCGGTGCATTAACTTCTACCTAGTTTCTTATTTCTTGACATATCAACCAATAAGAGATGAGCGGTGTGCATACTTTTAATGACTTGAGACTATCAAACATGACATGCAGTGGTTAGTTCATTGCATGCAATACTATTAATTAGCAAATAAACATTAATGCCTCTCGTTTTCCCCTCCACCTTGGTCACGGTGCACTGCCTAAGATGACTTACTCACATAGACGGAGGGAGTAGGAAGGATTGTGTGTGGGTCGGAACATGCAAGGAAGGAAACGTCGCATGACACTATGAGTATTCTTAAAGTTAAACAAAGGAAGAATTTTAGGGCTGCAAAGAGTAGCAAGGATTGTGTGTGTGATGCCGTGCGCCGAGGATTAACTGGAGGCCTAAATTGTTCGGAGAATGTATTTTTTGTCTAAACCTTGGCGACTCCCTGTCATTGCTCGGATGTCGTGTTGCTGGTATGCATTTTGGCCTAGCAAAGCATAGGTTGTCGTGCTAGCACATGCACACCAATTTATTTCCCCGTTGCAATGCACGGGCATATGTCCTAGTATAACTCTTACGAACCACAGTTGAAGCTTTAGCATGATCCTTTATTCTAACAGGAAAGTGTGGTTTCTCAATATAAGCGGTAGGAACAATAGGATCAACATTATAAGTAGTAGTTTCTTCTTCAACTTTAATAGGTTCTACTACTTTCACTTCAATGGGAGGATGATATTTAAACCACTTCTCCTTAGGGAGATCAACATGAGGCAAATGATTCGCAGAAAGAAGCTACTATCTCAGAATCAAGTCCATATTTAGTGCTAAAATCACGAAAAGCATCGGTATCCATAAAAGATTTAACAGAATCAAACTTAAGGTTTATACCTGACTCCTTACTTTTGTCGAGTTCCCAATCTTCAGAGTTGCATTTAATTCTTTCAAAAATCCCATTTGAATTCAATAGTCTTCATCATAAAAGAACCAGTACAAGAAGTATCGAGCATGGACCGATCATTATGAGAAAGCCGAGCATAAAATTTTTGAAAATAATTTCTCTTGAGAGCTCATGATTGGGGCTTGAATATAACATTGACTTAAGCCTCCCCCAAGCTTGAGCGGTACTTTCTCCTTCACGAGGCCAAAAATTATATATATAATTACGATCACGATGAACGGATGCATAGGATAAAACTTACGATGAAATTCCAATTTCAATTGGTTATAGTTCCATGATCCAATTTCATCACATAGCCTATATCATGTCAATGCGTTTCCCTTCAAATATAAATGAAAGACCTTCTTCTTGACAACATCCTCGGGCATACCTGCAAGCTTAAATAATCCACAAACTTCATCCACATAGATTAGGTGCATATCGGGATGTAATGTTCCATCTCCTGTATAGGGATTAGCTAGAAGTTTCTCTATCATACCCGAAGGAATTTCAAAGTAAATATTTTTAGTAGGTTGAGGAGCAACTCTTTGCTCTTCTGATCAAGGTGAAGATACCCCGAACAAGCCCCTCAAAGGATTATTTTCCATAGTAACAAGTGACAGTAAATTTCAGCACACTATATAAATGTTTCCTTACCAAATTCCACTTACCAAAGGTGCTTCACTCCCCAGCAACGGCGCCAGAAAAGAGTCTTGATGACCAACAAGTATAGGGGATCTATCGTAGTCCTTTTGATAAGTAAGAGTGTCAAACCCAACGAGGAGCAGAAAGAAATGACAAGTGGTTTTCAGTAAGGTATTATCCGCAAGCACTAAAATTATCGGTAACAGATAATTTTGTGATAAGGTAATTCGTAACGGGTAACAAGTAACAAAAGTAGCCAAGGTGTAGCAAGTTGGCCCAATACTTTTTGTATCAAAGGATAAGCCTGGACGAACTCTTATATAAAGCAAAGCGCTCCCGAAGACACATGGGAATTATTGTCAAGATAGTTTTCATCATGCTCATATGATTAACGTTCGTTACTCTGATAATTTGATATGTGGGTGGACTGGCGCTTGGATGTTGCCCTTCCTTGGACAAGCCTCCCACTTATGATTAAAACCCTCTTGCAAGCGTCCGCAACTACGAAAGAAGAATTAAGGTAAACCTAACCATAACATGAAACATATGGATCCAAATCATCCCTTACGAAGCAATGCATAAACTAGGGTGAAGTGTCATGTAGTCGATGTTCACATAACACCACTATCACTCTAGCAACACGTCATCTACTTATTACTTCCCAATGCCTTCCCCTAGGCCAAAATCATGGTGAAGTGTCATGTAGTCGATGTTCACATAACACCACTAGAGGAGAGACAACATACATCTCATCAAAATATCGAACGAATACCAAATTCACATGATTACGTATAACAAGACTTCCCGCATGTCCTCAGGAACAAACGTAACTACTCACAAAGCACATTCATGTTCATATTAGAGGAGTATTAATAAGCATTAAGGATCTGAACATATGATCTTCCACCAAATAAACCAGCTAGCATCAACTACAAGGAGAGTAATCGACACTACTAGCAACCCACGGGTACCAATCTGAGGTTTTGAGACAAAGATCGGATACAAGAGATGAACTAGGGTTTGAGAGGAGATAGTGATGGTGAAGATGTTGATGGAGATTGACCCCCTCTTTGATGAGAGGATCGATGGTGATAACGATGGCGATGATTTTCCCCTCCCGAAGGGATGTTTCCCCAGCAGAATAGCTCCGCCGGAGCCCTAGATTGGTCCTGCAAAGGTTCCGCCTCGAGACGGAGGCGCTTCGTCCCGAATGTTTAGGGCAAAAGACATCATATAGCAGAAGATGGGCGTCGGGGCCCCACGAGGTAGGGGCGCGCCCGTGTAGGGCGCGCCCTCCACCCTCGTGGCTGGCTGGTGGCCCCCCTCTGGTGCTTTCTTCTTCCAATATTTGTTATTTATTCCAAAACTGATCTTCGTGAAGTTTCAGGACTTTTGGAGTTGTGCAGAATGGGTCTCTAATATTTGCTCCTTTTCCGGTCCAGAATTTCAGCTGCCGGCATTCTCCCTCTTCATGTAAACCTTATAAATAAGAGAGAAAAGGCTTAAGTATTGTGATATAACATGTAATAACAGCCCATAATGCAATAAATATTGATATAAAAGCATGATACAAAATGGACGATATCAGGTTGCAACCTCATAGAAAATTGGATCTTGCAACTCTAAAAATTGTGTTTGAAAAAAAATTCACAATGCAGCACCATATAGCATCAAAATTAGCATCGAAGAAATTTCTTCGAAACATACTCATGCCGGATTCAAAGATCTTGTCGCGAGGATTCGAACGGTGAAAATAGATCTGAATTCCAATGCGCGGTTTAAAAATATGGCTTTATGAATTTTTGTGAAACAGAGTTAAATCAGCCATATGAGGAGATAAAGAAAGCACAACACTTACTGCTTTTCCCTCCTCATTATATTCACTAGCCCACCATGTGAGAAGCAACAGTACGTCATGTAATTCCGATAAGGTGACACCTGGACCACACGAGCGGAATCGTGTGGCAAGGAGCCGGCCGCTCGGTTCCCCCAAATAATGTGTACGCATTTTTTAGATTTTAGGCAAAATAAATACATAGATGTATGCACGTATTATTTAGGAAATACTATTTTGAATAAAATCGATGAGTGTTTAACTTTTTTAGTAACTACAGAAATTTCAAAATATACACACATGGATTATATTTTAAAAATTATTAATTTTTATAATTGTATAGTGAATACAAACACTTTTATACATGTGTGGTTATATTTTATTTATAGAAATTTATGGATAAAAACATTAACTAAATATTTATGCATATTTACTGGTGTATACTTATATTCATAATTTTTGTAGAATGTAAGTATAATCCATGAATGAATAATCATAAATATTTTAAATAATGAATTATTTTATTATACAAAAATATTAAACAAGAAACTTATGAATTACAAAATTGTTTGTATAATTATTCAAATGTTTGCATAATTAAAATAATATCTATGAAATGTAACTTCAAAAATATTTGCATTATTTAATATTTTATAAACATCATTATAGTTAATATATGTTATTTAAATTATATGAATGTTTTCAAAATAATACATGAATATTTTTAAAAATACACAAACATTTTTATGAAGTTAGTTATGTTAATTTTCTGTTCAATATTTATAGTTATGAGTTACTGACATTTTACAGTTTTTAAAATTAACATGCACTAAATGGGCCGCACTGAGTGCAACTCATTTAAATAACATAAGCTATTTATAGTACATTAAGGGCAAGGGGCGTTTCTTACCACAAGAAGCTTTGGATTGGAGTGGTTAGCACAGGTTACTCTCACGTTTTAGGTCGGCATCTCATCCTTTTTCATTTCAATTTCCCTTCTCTATTGACAGCCGCGACCCAGCAGTCATAGAGACATACTCCCTCCTTCCATCTATGTAGGGCCTAATGCGTTTTTTAAGGCTAACTTTAACCAAGTGTTAGAGTAATAATATATGAAATGCAAGTTACACAAAGCATACAGTCAAATTAAATGCGTGAAAGGAGCTTCTAATGATGTAATTTTCACATTATACATCTAATGAATTATTAATCTTATATCAATAGTCAAAGGCGGTCATAAAAACCACAATAGGCCCTATATAGATGGAAGGAGGGAGTAGTATTTAACTGAAGTCATGTTTTCATTGCTAGAAGTGGACCCCAGCCACGTCAGCCAAATACGGTGCCAAATCAGCACATTTTACGACTACAAATGTGATTAGCACCGTATTTGCACGTCCGTGTTAACTTTTAGAACCAGTTCGGCATATTTTTCAATGTTAGGCACTAAAGTGAACATTTGTGCCAAGTTCAAGCACCACGGGTGATATTACCTCTTTTCTCATTTACTACAAGAAGAATATGTACTGCTTTAAACACACATGCCACCTTTCAATTTCACCAACTCTTTTCAGTCAACTTGTGACTCCACCATGTATGCATGAGTCAAACACTTCTGTGTCACATTTTATAGATGATACTACTGGCTGCTACTCAAGATGGCAACGGGGACGAAACCTGTCGGATTTTGCTTGCTTGTCTCCATCCATGTGAAAAAAATCCAAGCCCGTCCCCGTCTACATTCCTGTCCGAGGGGACATATTTCTGCCCATCCTCGTCCACGTCGGGTTTTCTGTACGCTCAGGGAACCCGTCACCATGAGTGATATGCAAAAATAGCAACAACATTTCATGAAAACAATAATTTTTGTTTTTTTGTTGTGCCTAGTGTTTAGATGCGGGAATGTGGTGGGCTGGTGAATAGAAGTGAATTTTTCGAGGGAGAGAGGCTATATGATAGGGTTTTGGCCAGCCCAAGTCTATTTCGAGGCTCAGAGGTCATTAGTTTGACGGGTTTCGGGTGTGGGCAATATTGGAACAGGTTTGCACCCGTGAAACTTGACGGGTTGTATATTTTACACACCAGCAACCTCATGGGGATAGAAACTGACCCATCCTCATGCCTTAATAGGATAAAAACCCATGGGGATGCGGGTTTCAGGTTCCCGTTGCCATCTACTACTACTCCACTAGGAGAATTTCTAGATGAACAAACTGCTAGAGCGAAAGAACTTGAAAGTATTGGTGATTCTCCCGTTACACCAATACTTGGTACAGCAAACACTCTAAGACTACCAACTGAATATGATGCAAACTTTGGTAGAGCTTTTATGGCATGTGACATTGATAAAGATCCTTATGCTTTAACTGTACTATTGAGAACAAGAGCTTTAGGGGATGTAGAAGTGCATGCTCTAGCCAATTCAACCAAAAGACCGATCTGATGAAAGAGACTAGGAAGCACATTATACGTCAAACCCCCCTCCCCCCTCACGTGTGGCTCCCTCAGGCCTAAACATGGACCGAAAGTGGGTTACACTTTAATTGTGCCAGCCGGATCTTGAACTCGAGACCTCTTGGCTCTGATACCATGTAGAAGTGCATGCTCTAACCAATTTGACCAAAAGACCGATCTGGTGAAAGAGACTAGGAAACACATTATACGTCAATAGGGGATATGTTTATTCCTAATCGAAATTTGTGTGCTTGTTCTATTTATGTTAAAGATGATAATTATTAATTTTCTACTGAACCTGAAGTTATTACTACGGTGAAGCTAATGGCTCATGGTAATGAAGAGGAAAAAGGCTACAAGTCACTTTGCTAAACTTGAGGAACTGCAGCAGAGACGGTGATGCCACACCATACGAAGCAGCCGCCCCAAAT
The DNA here is from genome assembly GCA_021605145.1 of Aegilops bicornis. Taxonomy (NCBI): domain Eukaryota; kingdom Viridiplantae; phylum Streptophyta; class Magnoliopsida; order Poales; family Poaceae; genus Aegilops; species Aegilops bicornis. The sequence goes on along the minus strand of CM038673.1, from coordinate 778,909,951 downwards.
CTGAAGCCCCCCCCCCCCCTGCGGGAGAAGCAGAGCAGCAGAATGCCCCACCGACACCTTCCTTGGTGGAGCCTCGGGCTTGCCCGACAGCTGCTTCAAGCGGTGGCGAGGGAGGGAGGGGGAGCTATGGACGGTTAGGGTTTTCGTCTCCGAGTCGCCCGAGCGGAGCAACATGGGCTATTGGGGGGGGGGGGGCTCCAGGAATTTGTTAGGAATTTTGCTGAGAAAGGTATAAATCTCCAGTATTACATGTTGAAGCTATTTCCTATGTCACTAAATGTAATATCAAGTCTAAAATTCCCACCTATTCTTTTTTACTTGCTTACAGGAATATTTCAACGGAAACACTAACGCTCACACGTGTGGGCGTTTGCATCTCGCCCACACATGTGGATCCGCGTCCGTTTGTGGGTGCACGAATTTTGGCATGTTTGTGGTGCCACGTAGGACTGGGCTGGTGTGTGGGCATTCACCCGGTCGCCCACACGTCGGTTTCACCACACGGAGGGGCCGGTGTGCGGGCGTTTAACAGTTCGCCCACACGCCAGTTTTCACTCACGCACAAGGGCTGATGTGTGGGCATTTGCCATCTCGCTCACATGCCCGTCTCCTCTCCCACACCCAAGATGCCAGTTGCTATGTGTTTTGCAGTGCATATGGCAACTGTCCTAATGTGCTTGTAAGCAGATGACAACTCTTTTTTTTACCCGAACATGTCAGTTGCCATGTGTTTTGCAGGGTACACGGTAACTGCCCCTAGTATGCTTGTAAGCAGATGGCAACTCTCTCTTTACCCGAACATGTTATTTTGCCATGTCTTTTTATAGCTCTACATGGCAACTGTCTAGTGTTAGTAGATGGCAACTCCTAAGGTTTTCAAATCATGGCAACTGTAGTAAACCAGACCATACATGACAACTGCCTAGTGTTAGTAGGTGACAACCCCTAAAGTCTTCAAATCATGGCAACTATAGTAAACCAGACCATACATGGCAACAGCTGCAGTTGTCCAAAATGGCATCTGGCACTTGATCTGAGATGGCAACTGCAGTTGAGCAACCATGGCAACGTCCGACATGGCAACTGTAGTACAGCGACAAGGCAACTGCAGTTAAACGGACATTGAAGAGGGTCCGAACCATGACAACTGCGGGGACGCATGCTGACTGTCATGCGGGGCGCGCGGGACCGTGAGGTAGGTGGCTGAGAGAGGTCGTGTGACAGTTATTCATTTTGCCCACACGTAGGCGTGTAAGAGGGACCGCAAGGAAAAAAAAGGCGTGTGGGCACTAATTGTTTTGCCCACACGTAGGCGTGTGGGCTGGTCCTCTTAGACATCACACAAAACGTGTGGCCAAACCCCTTAACACCCACACGTGTGGTAGTTATCGCCGTCCTATTTTAATGCTTTTCTGAAAAATATACGCCTAGACACAAAATACATGCTATATAACCCAGTTTAACGGTAGTGCACAAGAACAACATTCAGCACAAATATAAAACACCGCCACTGTGTAAGTAAATTTTAGCATAGTTATGGCAGCATCCGTCAAACTGACTCGCCCTGCATGTTCATTCATATCGGGGACGTGCTGAAGATGTGGATGTAGGAGGTTCCTTCAACTTGGGCATTCTTATTTGTTCATCCCCCCGTAAGAACTCGTCTCAGTCTTGTTGATATATGTTTGCATGCATCTCCCAGAGTTTGTCGAAAGGAAAAACGTTCACCGGTGGCTTGTGAGCTGGTGCCTTCGTAGGGCGGAGCTTCCTTATATAACTTCATCGCCTCCTCCATGATTTTGGGTTGGTACAAATGCTCAACCCTTCTCTTATGTGAAGGATGAAGAGGGATGTAATCTCGTGGCATCCAGGACGCTCTTTCAATCATTGCGGCCTTCCGGAAGTACAAGAGGGACGTGTATGGATGGAAACCAGCCGCTCCAAGTAGAAGGGTTCCAATGTGATCTGCCTCCATCTCTGCCCTGCATATATAGGCAACATCGATCATCAGAACATGATGTACGCGGCGCAGTCATAGAACAACACATCTGTTATGGTGTTAGTTTAGGAAACCAATAATTCTTACTGTGATTTTCAGGGGTATATATGCGCTTATATAGATTATCTACCACGCTAGAGTTCTCGCTGCTGCTCTAAAGTGAAGTTCCAATTTGTGGACAAGGGCGCAGCACAACTAATTAATTAAGAGGCGCAGCCTAAAGACTAAATGATTTCTGGGGCATATAATATATACAAGTATAATGTGTGCATGTATGTGTGTGTCTATATATTTATATTATTGCAGTAATACATACCTATCTACGAAGTGATAAAACATGAGTGTTGGAGACCACTTGGCGTAAGAAATTTCCGAGTAGTGCCTGGCAACGATGTGACCAATCTGAAAAAAAAAGGAGAGAAAATTAGGCACCTACATAAAACTCATAAAATATGCGCTGGGAATCCACACACATTGGTATTTATTATTCGCATATATAAAGAAAAAGGTATTTATTATTCGCAAAAAGAGGTATTTATATTATATAAAAAATGTTAAACCTGCATACCTCATGCGCAATAACAAAGGCAATCTCGGCATCCGTAAATTGTTCGAGCAATCCAGTATATACTGCAATCTTGCCACCAGGGAAGCACGCTGCACCGGGATTGTGGTCTTTGACAAGTATCACCTCCCACTCAAACCCCTCAAGATGACTTGTGTGTGGCTTGGAGCTCTTGGTGACAGAGGTGCCATCGTGGTTGCTGTTGATAGGGAGGGTGCGATAGGTGGCGCGAATCATTTTCTCGGCGATACGACGTACACGAATGCTGTCTTGGTGAAGCGGGTCGATGATCCGTGATTCGGAAGCCCAGACTTTCTTCTCCTTTGTGTAAAAGGACTCCCAGAGCTGGCGTTCGGCCTGGGGAGACCTGATTACCAGGTGTGTGCGGTTAGTGTAAGGCACAACCTCGCGGCCGTAGCGGCCCAAGGCGGCCATAGCCGCGGCACCTGAGGCGAGTGCCGCCACCGCAGCGATCGTACGCGGATTACAGTACAATTGACTGAAGCGGAGCACCGGGTTTGCATGGGGCGGCAGCAGCGAAGCCAGTCGGCGGACGCCGCCTGCCTGCTTACAGACGAGGAGGAGGCGGCGCGAGTTCCGTAATAGGCAGTTCATGGTTTCTTTCTTTCTTTGTGTCGGTGGTTCACGGCTTCACAGACGGAGTGACGGACGTATGTCGTAATAGGCAGCTGGTAGGCTTAAGTTCTATTTATATATAGAGCAAGGAAGATATAGAGCCGGGCACAGCAAGTACAGACCGACTCGGGCCCTGCCGGCTTGATATGATTCTGCTTTAGACACGAATTCGGCCGAGGGTACGTACGTAGAGTCGTAGCTTATTATAAATCCGGCCATGTCACCTATAGCCGAGCCGATCGATCTTTGTGATGGCGTCGTCATTTCGACGAGCGACGAGGACGCTAGGCGGAAGCGCGCCGAAGAGACACAATATACAAGGAAACACACCAGCCAGATAAGTGCGTGCGTGTGCTAAACTGCTAATATGAAGCACGCTGCAGAATTGCAAGCCATTGCCATGCCATCTACAAGCCGCCGTCTCGCCGGGGCAGCGACGACTACTCTCCTTCCCGTCATCCATCTTCGACGGCGATGATATATCTACCTCCTCCAGGTCCAGCGTCGCAGCACGAGGAAACGCTCAGGTATCCGCCTGCTGGACAACAGGACGGGGCTGCTGCAGCCGTTTTACTTCGGGTGGAATCGAAGAGCAAGGCGGCAACAGAGCTCGGAAAGAGAGAGGAGCTCACTGCTGTGTTAGACTTCATGTGTCGTTCTCCAAAGTTACCAGCTTGAGCTGGTCAAGCGCCCCCTCCTCCACCGCCCTTGCATGGCGCATGCAAGGCAACGGCTCCTCCCGCGAGTGTGAATATATAACATGACGTGGATCTTTTACTATACACACATCCGGAAAAATTAGAGTCTGAATAACCAATAATTTCTGGATTATCTGTTCTTTTATATGTAAGCATGAAATCCTTAGTTCCTTGCATATAGCGCAAGACTTTCTTTGCGGACTTCCAGTAGTCCGGTCCTGGATTTGATTGGCATCTACCAAGCATTCCGGTTACAAAACATAAATATGGACGTGTACACACTTGAGCGTACATGATGCTTCTGATAGCTGAAGCATAAGAAACCGACTTCATCTGATCAGTTTCATACTAGTTCCTCGGACATTGAAATGTCTCAAACTTATCGCCCTTAATTGTAGGAGCAGGTGAGGGTGAGCACTTATACATATTGAATTTCTTCAGTACTCTCTCAAAGTATGCCTTTTGAGATAGTCCTAACATTCCTCTGGACCAATCTCTATGAATCTCGATGCCGAGGACATACGAGGCTTCACCAAGATCTTTCATATTAAAACTGGATGACAGAAAATTCTTGGTCTCATGCAGCATATCCTTAACGCTACAGTCCAACAATATGTCATCAACGTATAGGACTAAAATTGTGAACCTACTGCCTTTAAACGTAACATATATGCAGTTGTCCACAACATTTTCGGTGAAACCAAAAGTTTAGATAATTTTATCAAACTTGAGGTACCACTCTCTTGAACCTTGCTTCAAGCCATAATTGATTTGTTTAGACGACATGCTAAATGTTCCTTCCCTTCCACAACAAAGCCTTCTGGCTGAGCCATGTAAACGTTTTCTTTTAGGTCACCATTTAGAAATGTCGTTTTAACATCCACTTGATGTAGTTCTAGCTCATAATGGGCTACTAATGCCATTATGATTCTGAAAGAATCCTTGGTTGACACCGGAGAGAAGGTTTCCTTATAGTCAATTCCTTCTCTCTGTATACCCTTTTGCCACTAGCCTTGCCTTGAACCGTTCGACATTCCCTTTGCAATCATACTTAGTTTTGTAGACCCACTTGCAGCCTACTTTCTTAGCTCCATCAAGAACTTCTACTAAGTCCCAAACGTCGTTTGAGCCCATAGATTTCAACTCGTGTTCCATGGCAACCAACCACTTGGACGAATTTTCGCTTTTAATGGCTTCCTTATAAGAGGTTGGATCCTCCACCTTTCCCATATCATTCATATCCTCAATCATGAAAGTGACATAATCATCTGATATGGCTTTCTTCCTCTCACGCTGTGGTCTACCCACATGAGGAGGTGGTGGTACATCATCAGTTTTAGGATCATTATTTTCCTGGTGGTCCTCATTTGTGTCTGGATTTTCATTATTAGTCTCCGGATCACCATTCAACTGAGAAACTGAACCGTGAGATTCAGGATCATCATATGTCACATTTCTTAGTATTGGAAAAACAATCTCTTGGATAATCGGGGACGGTGCACAAACCCGCTTCTCCTCAAGTCCGATCTCCCTTAAATTTTGGACCTTATTATCCCCCACAAATACCGCTTGTCTAGTCTCCAAAAACTTGGTGGTATGACTTGGACAATAAAAACTATATCCCTTTCCCCTATGAGGGTATCCAACAAAGAAACAACTAACTGATTTTGGATCCAATTTCTTAAGTTGTGGATTGAAAACTTTAGCTACAACAGGGCAACCCCACACCCGTAAGTAATTCAATCTCGGTTTCTTTCCCGCTCACATCTCGTAAGGTGTGTTCGGTGCTGACTTAGTTGAAGCAAGATTTAGTATATGTGTGGTTGTCTGTAATGCCTCTATCCAAAGGCTTACTGGTATACTCGAGTGACTAAGCATGCTTCACACCATATCCATGAGGGTGGGATTGCGACGCTCAGCCACACCATTTTGTTGTGGTTCACCAGGCATTGAGTATTGAGAAATGATTCTATTTTCAGATAAAAACTTGGCAAAAGGTCCATGAATCTGACCATAAGGAGCATGGCTACCATAATACTCTCCCCCGCGATCAGACTGTACAACTTTGATTTTTGCGTTCACTTGATTTTCAACCTTGGCTTTATTGACTTTAAATTTATCCAAAGCTTCCGACAGATCACGTATGGGATAAATATACCCATAGCGGGAAAAGTCATCTGTGGAAGTAATGAATGAATCAAAACCATCTCAAGGCTTAACATTAAGGGGTCCACATATGTCGGTGTGAATTAATTCTAAAACCATTGTGGCTCTTACGGCTCCTTTCTTAATTGTTTTTGCGTATTTTCCTTTAATGCAGTCGACACATTTGTCCGCATATGAGAAGTCTAATAGGACTATTTCATTTTTTACTAAGCGTTCCACCCCCCCCCCCCTGAAATGTGGCCCAAACAACAATGCCACAAGTTCAAAGAATTACTAACTCCTTTCCATATCTTCTCAACATTGATTTCATCGCTCACATGCATAACCGAATCATTATTAAGAGATAACATGTATAGTTGGCCTCGTCTAACACCGAGGCCTACATTCTTATTACATTTGTGCAAAACAAATTGTTTGTTGCAAAAATGGCACTCATACATATCATCATCTAAACGAGAAACTAAAATCAAATTCCTACTTAAGGTAGGCACATAAATAACATTATCCAATCTAAGAGTGTGACCGGTGTGTAGCTCCAACATGAGAGATCCCACAGCGTCAACATCGGCATCAACTCTGTTCGCAACTTTAAGCTTTCTTGTTCCTCCTCTTATAGTTTGGATCGCATCGAATCACTGCATAGAGTTAGCACGTGAGTGGTTGCACGTGAATCAATCCACCATGACTTTAAAGAAAAATTGACATAAAGAGATTAATCTACAGAAGTTATTTCATCAGTACCTCTTCTGTTCATCCATTTTTGAAAGCCTGGGCAATCCCTTTGGTAGTGTACCTCTTGCATGCAGAAGTTACAAGCATTTTCTCCAGCAATGGAGTTGCTAGGAGCATAAGAAGAGCTGCCAGCTCCTTTTCCCTTGAATGGCTTTGGGCCTTCTTTCTTGAATTGCTTTTTCTGAGGCTTAGGGAAACCTTGCTGTTGGGGAAAGTAGCAGAAATTCAAAATTTTCTACGCATCACCAAGATCAATCTATGGAGATTCTAGCAACAAGAGAGAGAGGGAGTGCATCTTCATACCCTTGAAGATCGCTAAGCGGAAGCGTTACAAGAATGCGGCTGATGGAGTCGTACTCACGGCGATTCAAATCGCGGAAGATTCGATCTAGCGCCGAACGGACGGCGCCTCCGTGTTCAACACACGTACAGCCCGGGGACGTCTCCTCCTTCTTGATCTAGCAAGGGGAGAGGAGAATTTGAGGGAGAACTCCGACAGCACGACGGCATGGTGGTGGTGGAGCTCGTGGTATTCTGCGAGGCTTCGCCAAGCACCACAGTAGGAGGAAGAGTTGGAGGAGGGAGGGCTGCGCCAAAAGCAAGGGTGCTGCAGCCCTCCCACCCCTCTCTATTTATAGGGTGAAGGGAGAGGCGGCCCTCTAGATCCCATCTAGAGGGGGGCGACTGCTAGGAGGGGGAGACTTGCCCCCCAAGCAAGGTGGAGGCGCCCCCTTCCCCTAGGGTTTCCAACCCTAGGCGCCTTGGGCCCTTAGGGAGGGGCGCACCAGCCCACTAGCGGCTGGTTCCCTCCCATATCCAGCCCATTAAGCCCCCTGGGCAGGTGGCCCCACCCGATGGACCTCCGGACACTTTCGATGGTCCCGGTACAATACCGATAACCCCCAAAACCATTCCGGTGACTGAAACTGGACTTCACATATATAAATCTTCACCTCCGAACCATTCCGGAAGTCCTCGTGATGTCGGTAACCACATACTATTTCCATAACAACTCTAGCGTCACCGAACCTTAAGCGTGTAGACCCTACGGGTTCGGGAACCATGTAGACATGACCGAGACACCTCTCCGGCCAATAACCAATAGCGGGATCTGGATACCCATATTGGCTGCCACATGTTCCATGATGATCTCATCGGATGAACCACGATGTCGAGGATTCAGTCAATCCCGTATACAATTCCCTTTGTCTATCGGTATGTTACTTGCCCGAGATTCGATCGTCGGTATCCCAATACCTCGTTCAATGTCGTTGCCGGCAAGTCACTTTACTCGTTCCATAATGCATGATCCCGTGACTAACTACTTAGTCACATTGAGCTCATTATGATGATGCATTACTGAGTGGGCCCAGAGATACCTCTCCGTCATACGGAGTGACAAATCCCAGTCTCGATTCAAGCCAACCCAACAGACACTTTCGGAGATACCTGTAGTGCACCTTTATAGCCACCCGATTCACGTTGTGACGCTTTGGTACACCCAAAGCATTCCTCTGTATCCGGAGTTGCATAATCTCATTGTCTAAGGAAATGATACTTGACATTAGAAAAGCTTTAGCAAACGAACTACACGATCTTGTGCTATGCTTAGTATTGGGTCTTGTCCATCACATCATTCTCCTAATGATGTGATCCCATTATCAATGACATCCAATGTCCATGGTCAGGAAACCATAACCATCTATTGATCAACGAGCTAGTCAACTAGAGGCTCACTAGGGACATGTTGTGGTCTATGTATTCACACATGTATTACGGTTTCCAGTTAATACAATTATAGCATGAACAATAGACAATTATCATGAACAGGCAAATATAATAATAACCATTTTATTATTGCCTCTAGGGCATATTTCCAACAGTCCCCCACTTGCACTAGAGTCAATAATCTAGTTCACATCACTATGTGACTGTAATGAATCCAACACCCATGGTGTTTGATCATATCTCGCTTGTGAGAGAGGTTATTAGTCAACGGGTCTGAACCTTTCAGATCCGTGTGTGCTTTACAAATCTCTATGTCATCTTGTAGATGGCTACCACGCTCTATTTGGAGCTATTCCAAATAACTGTTCTACTATATGAATCCGGTTTACTACTCAGAATCATCCAGATTAGTGTCAAAGTTTGCATCGGCGTAACCCTTTACGACGAACTCTTTTACCACCTCCATAATCGAGAAAATTCCTTAGTCAACTAGTTACTAAGGATAAGTTTGACCGATGTCATGTGATCCATTCTTGGATCACTCTTGTACCCTTGATCGACTCATGGCAAGGCACACTTCAGGTGCGGTACACAGCATAGCATACTGTAGAGCCTACGTCTAAAGCATAGGGGACGACCTTCGTCCTTTCTCTCTCTTCTGCCGTGGTCAGGTCTTGAGTCTTACTCAATACCCACACCTCATAACACAGCCAAGAACTCCTTCTTTGTCGATCTATTTTGAACTCCTTCAAAATCTTGTCACAGTGTGTATTCGTTTGAAAGTACTATCAATCAATATTGATCTATCCTTATAGATCTTGATGCTTAATGTTCAAGCAGCTTAATCTAGGTTTTCCATTGGAAAACACTTTTCAAATAACCATATATGCTTTCCAGAAATTCTACATCATTTCTGATCAACAATATGTCAACAACATATACTCATCAGAAATTCTATAGTGCTCCCACTCACTTCTTTGGAAATACAAGTTTCTCATAAACTTTGTATAAACCCAAAATCTTTGATCATCTCATCAAAGCGTATATTCCAACTTCGAGATGCTCTAGTCCTTAGAAGGATTGCTGGAGCTTTGCATACTTCTTAGCATCTTTTAGGATTGACAAAACCTTCTGGTTGTATCACATACAACCTTTCGTCAAGAAAATCGTTGAGGAAACAATGTTTTGACATCCTATCTGCAAGATTTCATAAATAATGCAGGAAATGCTAATATAATTTCAACAGACTCTTAGCATCGCTACGAGTGAGAAAGTCTCATCATAGTCAACTCCTTGAACTTGTCGGAAAACAACTTAACGACAAGTCGAGCTTTCTTAATGATGATACTTACCATCATTGTCCGTCTTCCTTTTAAAATCCATCTGTACCCAATAGCCTTACGACCATCAAGTACTTCTTCCAAAGTCTATACTTTGTTTTCATGCATGGATCCTCTGTCGGATTTTATGGCCTCAAGCCATTCATCGGAATCCGGGCCCATCATCACTTCTCCATAACTCGTAGGTTCATTATTGTCTAGCAACATGACCTCCAAGACAGCATTACGTACCACTCTGGAGTACGTATCCTTGTCATCCTACGAGTTTTGGTAGTGACTTGATCCGAAGTTTCATGATCAATATCATCAGCTTCCACTTCAATTGGTGTAGGCGCCATAGGAACAACTTCATGTGCCCTGCTACACACTAGTTGAAGTGACGGTTCAATAACCTTATCAAGTCTCCAGCATCCTCCCACTCAATTCTTTCGAGAGAAACTTTTCCTCGAGAAAGGACAAGATTCTAGAAACAATCCCTTTTGCTTCCGGATCTGAGATAGGAGGTATACCCAACTGTTTTGGGTGTCCTATGAAGATGCATTTATCCGCTTTGGGTTCAAGCTTATCAGCCTGAAACTTTTTCACATAAGCGTCGCCGCCCCAAACTTTTAAGAAACGACAGCTTAGGTTTCTCAAAACCATAGTTCATATGGTGTCGTCTCAACGGAATTGCGTGGTGCCCTATTTAAAGTGAATGCGCTTGTCTCTAATGCCTAACCCATAAATGATAGTCGTAATTCGATAAGAGAAATCATGGTATGCACCATATTCAATAGGGTGCAGTTATGATGTCCGGACACACCATCACACTATGGTGTTTCAGGCGGTATTAGTTGTGAAACAATTTCCACAATGTCTTAATTGTGTGCCAAACTCGTAACTCGGATATTCATCTCTATGATCATATCATAGACATTTTATCCTCTTGTCACGACGATCTTCAACTTCACTCTGAAATTACTTGAACTTTTCAATAATTTAGATTTGTGTTTCATCAAGTAAATATACTAAGAATCTAATCAAATCATCTGTGAAGTAAGAGCATAATGATATTCACTGCGTGCCTCAGCACTCATTGGATTGCACACATCAAATGTATTACTTCCAACAAGTTGCTCTCTTGTTCCATCTCACTGAAAACGAGGCCTTTCAGCCATCTTGCCCATGTGGTATGATTTGCATGTCTCAAGTGATTTAAAATCAAGTGAGTCCAAACGATCCATCTATATGGAGTTTCTTCATGCACATATACCAATAGACATGGTTCGCATGTCTCAATCTTTTCAAAAACGAGTGAGTCCAAAGATCCATCAACATGGAGCTTCTTCATGCGTTTTATACCAATATGACTCAAATGGCAGTGCCACAAGTATGTGGTACTATTATTACTATCTTATATCTTTTGGCATGAACATGTCTATCACTACGATCGAGATTCAATAAACCATTCATTTTAGGTGCAAGACCATTGAAGGTATTATTCAAATAAATAGAGTAACCATTACTCTCCTTAAATGAATACCGTATTGCGATAAACATAATCCAATCATGTTTATGCTCAACGCAAACACCAAATAACAATTATTTAGGTTTAACACCAATCTCTATGGTAGAGGGAGCATGCGATGCTTGATCACATCAACCTTGGAAACACTTCCAACACATATCGTCATCCCACCTTTAGCTAGTATCCGTTTATTCCGTAGCCATTTATTTTGAGTTACTAACACTTAGCAACCAAACCGGTATCTATTACCCTGGTGCTACTAGGAGTACTAGTAAAGTACACATTAATACAATGTATATCCAATATAGTTCTGTCGACCTTGCCAGCCTTCTCATCTACCAAGTATCTAGGGTAGTTCTGCTTCAGTGACCGTTCGTCTCATCTTAGAAGCACTTAGTCTCGGGTTTGGGTTCAACCTTGGGTTTCTTCACTAGAGCAGCAACTGATTTGCCGTTTCATGAAGTATCCCTTATTGCCCTTGCCCTTCTTGAAACTAATGGTTTTACTAACCATCAACAATTGATGCTCCTACTTGACTTCTACAATCGCGATGTCAAACATCGCGAATAACTCAAGGATCATCATATCTATCCCTGATATGTTATAGTTCATCACGAAGCTCTAGTAGCTTGGTGGCAGTGACTTTTGGAGAACCATCACTATCTCATCTGGAAGATAACTCCCACTCGATTCAAGCAATTGTAGAACTCAGACAATCTGAGCACATGCTCAACGATTGAAATTTTCTCCCTTAGTTTGCAGGCTTAAGAAACTTGTCGGAGGTCTCACACCTCTTGACATGGGCACGAGCCTGAAATCCCAATTTCAGCTCTTGGAACATCTATTATGTTCCGCGACGTCTTAAAATGTCTTTGGTGCCTCAATTCTGAACCGTTTAACATTACGCATTGAACTATCACGTAGTCATCAAAACGTGTATGTCAGATGTTCGCAACATCCACAGACAACGCTCGAGGTTCAGCACACCGAGCGGTGCATTAAGGACATAAGCCTTCTGCGCAGCAATAAGGATAATCCTCAGTTTACGGACCCAGTCCGCATAATTGCTACAATTAACTTTCAACTAAAATTTTCTCTAGGAACATATCTTAAACAGTAGAACTAAAGTGTAAGCTATGAGATAATTTGCAAAGATCTTTTGACTATGTTCATGATAATTAAGTTCATCTGATCATTTAATGAACTCCCACTTAGATAGACATCCCTCTAGTCATCTAAGTGATACATGATCCGAGTCAACTAGGCCGTGTCCGATCATCACGTGAGACGGACTAGTCATCATCAGTGAACATCTTCATGTTGATCGTATCTACTATACGACTCATGTTCGACCTTTCGGTCTCTTGTGTTCCGAGGCCATGTATGTACATGCTAGGCTCAAGTCAACCTAAGTGTTTTGCGTGTGTAAATCTGGCTTACACCCGTTGTATGTGAACGTTAGGATCTATCACACCCGATCATCATGTGGTGCTTCGAAACAACGAACCTTTGCAACGGTGCACAGTTAGGGGGAACACTTTCTTGAAATTTTATGAGGGATCATCTTATTTATGCTACCGTCGTTCTAAGCAAATAAGATGTAAACATGACAAACATCACATGCAAATCATAAAGTGACATGATATGGCCAATATCATCTTGCGCCTTTGATCTCCATCTTTGAGGCGCGGCATGATCACCTTCGTCACCGGCATGACACCATGATCTCCATCATCATGATCTCCATCATCGTGTCTTCATGAAGTTGTCTCGCCAACTATTACTTCTACTACTATGGCTAACGGTTAGTAATAAAGTAAAGTAATTACATGGCGTTTTCAATGACACGCGGGTCATACAATAAATTGAGACAACTCCTATGGCTCCTGCCGGTTGTCATACTCATCGACATATGCAAGTCGTGATTCCTCTTACAAGAACATGATCAATCTAATACATCACATATATCATTCATGACATTCTTTTGGGCCATATCACATCACATAGCATACCATGCAAAAACAAGTTAGACGTGGTTGCTACGGGTTTCTAGCAAGAATGTTTCTTACCTACGCAAAGCCACAACGGTGATATGCCAATTGCTATTTACCCTTCACAAGGACCCTTTTCATCGAATCCGATCCGACTAAAGTGGGAGAGACTGGCACCCGCTAGCCACCTTTATGCAACAAGTGCATGTCACCGGTGGAACCTGTCTCACGTAAGCGTACGTGTAAGGTCGGTCCGGGCCGCTTCATCCCACAATACCGCCGAAACAAGATAGGACTAGTAACGGTAAGCAAATTGAACAAACCAACGCCCACAACTATTTGTGTTCTACTCGTGCATAGAATCTACGCAATAGACCTAGCTCATGATGCCACTGTTGGGGAACGTAGCAGAAATTCAAAAAATTTGTACGCATCACCAAGATAAATCTATGGAGATTCTAGCAACAAGAGAGAGAGGGAGTGCATCTTCATATCCTTGAAGATCGCTAAGCGGAAGTGTTACAAGAACGTGGTTGATGGAGTCATACTCGCGGCGATTCAAATCGTGGAAGATCCGATCTAGCGCCGAACGGACGGCGCCTCCGCGTTCAACACATGTACAGCCCGGGGACGTCTCCTCCTTCTTGATCCAGCAAGGGGAGAGGAGAAGTTGAGGGAGAACTCCGACATCACGACGGCATGCTGGTGGTGGAGCTTGTGGTATTCCTGCAGGGCTTCGCAAAGCACTACGGAGTAGGAGGAAGAGTTGGAGGAGGGAGGGGCTGCGCCAAAAGCAAGGGTTCTGCAGCCCTCCCACCCCCTCTCTATTTATAGGGTGAAGGGGAGAGGGGGCCGGCCCCTCTATATCCCATCTAGAGGGGGGCGGCGGCCGGGAGGGGGATACTTTCCCCCAAGCAAGGTGGAGGCACCCCGTTCCCCTAGGGTTTCCAACCCTAGGCGCCTTGAGCCCTTGGGGAGGCACACACCAGCAAACTAGGGGATGGTTCCCTCCCATATTCAGCCCATTAAGCCCCCCAGGGCAGGTGGCCCCACCCGGTGGACCTCCGGACACCTTTCGGTGGTCCCGGTACAATACCGATAACCCCCAAAACCATTCCGGTGACTGAAACTGGACTTCACATATATAAATCTTCACCTCCGGACCATTCTGTAACTCGTCGTGATGTCCGGGATATCATCTGGGACTCCAAACAACATTCGGTAACCACATACTATTTCCCATAACAACTCTAGCGTCACCAAACCATAAGTGTGTAGACCCTACGGGTTCGGGAACCATGTAGACATGACCGAGACACCTCTCTAGCCAATAACCAATAGCGGGATCTGGATACCCATATTGGCTCCCACATGTTCCAAGATGATCTCATCGGATGAACCACGATGTCGAGGATTCAGTCAATCCCGTATACAATTCCCTTTGTCTATCGGTATGTTACTTGCCCGATATTCGATCGTCGGTATCCCAATACCTCGTTCAATCTCGTTGCCGGCAAGTCACTTTACTCGTTCCATAATGCACGATCCCGTGACTAACTACTTAGTCATGTTGAGCTCATTATGATGACCGAGTGGGCCCAGAGATACCTCTCCGTCATACGGAGTGACAAATCCCAGTCTCGATTCGTGCACCTTTATAGCCACCTAGTTACGTTGTTACGTTTGGTATACCCAAAAGCATTCCTACGGTATCCGGGAGTTGCACAATCTCATGGTCTAAGGAAATGATACTTGACATTAGAAAAGCTTTAGCAAACGAACTACACGATCTTGCGCTATGCTTAGGATTGGGTCTTGTCCATCACATCATTCTCCTAATGATGTGATCCCGTTATCAATGACATCCAATGTCCATGGTTAGGAAACCATAACCATCTATTGATCAACGAGCTAGTCAACTAGAGGCTCACTAGGGACATGTTGTGGTCTATGTATTCACACATGTATTACGGTTTCCAGTTAATACAATTATAGCATGAACAATAGACAATTATCATGAACAAGGAAATATAATAATAACCATTTTATTATTGCCTCTAGGGCATATTTCCAACACTTGCCCCTCATGCTTTCTACATGAAAAACATGGTATTTCTTCTGTCTCATGACCCTCTCTTCCTCATGGACGATCCTTGTAGTCATCTCACCAAGTGGCCATTTTTCCTTTAGAGAGTTATAGTCGACCTTAAATTATTCAAATTCTTCTGGAAGAGACTCAAGAATCCTTATTATAAGTAGATTTTCACTTAAAGAACACTCCAAAGCTTTAAGCTTCGTGAAAGCGTTCACCAGCCTTAGTATGTGCTGCCTAACATTTCCGTCAATAGTGTATTTCTGAAGAAGCTTAGTAAAAAGCTCATGAGCGTTCACTTTGTCAAAACCTTTAAATTGCTCCCCCATTTCAATGAGGAATTCTTTAGCAGTGTATTTCTTAGGAAGTGCCTTAGAAATGTTCGGTGATATTGTCGCTTTCATGATGAGAAGCGCAATATGGTTGGACTTGTTCCATTTTCCCATCTTAACATCATAGTCCTTTTTGAGTTCTGCATACCCTGTAGTACCTACCACGGGTGCTACAGTTTTTCTTTCCTCAAGGCATAATCAAACTCATTACAACCCAAACACAATTTGACTTGGGACTTCCAACGCAGGAAGTTACTCCTCGTAAGTGATTCGATCGTGTTGGGCCAGAATGGTGCGGAAGCTGAAATTATCATAAAAATTCATAAGTAAACTTGCATGATTATAAATTTACGTTGGTAAAGGAACATACATGCCAAGGATTTAATTTCAACTCCATGTCATATCACCGTCGGGCAGAAAAGACATGGAACTAAAATATCATGAAGTTGATGACTCATAACGACAAATCAACGTTGGTCTAAATTACAAATTGGAGTCATTTCATTCTCAATTTAAACACCAACATAAAAAAACATTGTCATTATTTGATGCTTAAAAAAGTTCATCATGCAAAACACATAATTTTAGGCATTTTCAATTTTAAAGAGTGCAAAATACAAAAGATATTAACTTACACTGCACTAGAAATTCACAGAAAATCACGATGGCCCAAAATACCCATAGTTATCCGAAATGCGGCTGAGTCCAGTAGCATAAAACATTCAAAAAAAACTTTTCGCTCGACTGAAAACAACCTGGGCCATAGCCCACAGCCGGATAGATCCCATTAACGCCCGATGGCCCAGCTCGGAGCCGCGTGATGCTCTCAGACGTCGTATCGAGCCGACGGCTTAGATCGCCCCGCAACTAAGCAAAACAAGCGGTTGGGTCAAACCCTAGACCATTTCTTCCCCTCCTTCCTTATTCTCACTCTCTGTCTCTGGCAAAGCGGCGACGATCTCGGCGGCTCGACGGCGCGCCGGCCATAGCAACATGACGGGTGCGCTCATCGGAGGAGCTTGCAGCAGGATGAATCCCGCGTGCTCCTTCATCAAACATGGCCCTGGCATCCGTGCGCATGGCTTTCAGGGAGGCAGGATGGGCGCCGGCCACTTGTGTTGGGGAACGTAGTAATTCAAAAAACTTCCTACGATCACGCAAGATCTAGCTAGGAGATGCATAGCAATGAGACGGGAGAGTGTGTCCACGTACCCTCGTAGACCGAAAGCGGAAGCGTTTACTAATGCGGTTGATGTAGTCGAACGTCTTCACGATCCAACCGATCCAAGAACCGAACGTACGGCACCTCCGCGTTCCGCACACGTTCAGCTCGATGACGCCCCTTGTGCTCTTGATACAGTTGAGTACGAGGGCGAGTTCTGTCAGCATGATGCCATGGCGACGGTGATGATGATGTTACCGGCGCAGGGCTTCGCCTAAGCACTACGGCGATATGATCGAGGTGTGTAACTATGGAGGGGGGCACCGCACAGGGCTAAGGCCAAACTTGGTGTGTCCTAGGGTGCCCCCTTCCCCCGTATATAAAGAAGGGAGGGGGAGGCCGGCCGGCCCTTGCAGAGCGCGCCAGGAGAGGGGAGTCCTAGTAGGACTACCAGTCCTAGTAGGATTCCACCTCAAGGAGAAGGGGGGAGGAAGGGAGAAGGGGGGCCGCACCCCCAACCCCTTGTCCAATTCGGACTGGGCTTGGGGAGTGCCACCTCCTGGTGCTACCTCTCCTTTCCCACTAAGGCCGACTAAGGCCCATCAACTCCCCGGGGGGTTCCGGTAACCTCCCAGTACTCCGGAAAATACCCGAACTTCTCCTGAACCATTCCGATGTCCGAATATAGCCTTCCAATATATCAATATTTATGTCTTGACCATTTCGAGACACCTCGTCACGTCCGTGATCTCATCTGGGACTCCGAACAAAGTTCGGTCATCAAAACACATAACTCATAAAACAAATCATCATCGAAATTTAAGCGTGCGGACCCTACGGGTTCGAGAACTATGTAGACATGACCGAGACACATCTCCGATCAGTAACCAATAGCGGAACCTGGATGCTCATATTAGTTCCTACATATTCTACGAAGATCTTTATTGGTCAAACCGCATAATAACATACGTTGTTCCCTTTGTCATCAGTATGTCACTTGCCCGAGATTCGATCGTGGGTATCATCATACCTAGTTCAATCTTGTTACCGGCAAGCCTGTTTACTCGTTCTGTAATGCTTCATCCCGCAACTAACACATTAGTCACATTGCTTGCAAGGCTTAGAGTGATGAACATTACCGAGAGGGCACAGAGATACCTCTTTGATGCACAGAGAGACAAATCCTAATCTCGATCTATGCCAACCCAACAAACACCTTCGGAGACACCTATAGAGCATCTTTATAATCACCCAGTTAAGTTGTGATGTTTGATAGCACAGAAGGTGTTCCTCTAGTATTCGAGAGTTGCATAATCTCATAGTCTGAGGAACATGTATAAGTCATGAAGAAAGCAATAGCAATGAAACTGTAACGATCATAATGCCAAGCTAACGGATAGGTCTTGTATCACATCATTCTCCTAATGATGTGATCCCGATTATCAAATGACAACACATGTCTATGGTTAGGAAACATAACCATCTTTGATCAATGAGCTAGTCTTGTAGAGGCATAGTAGGGACACTTTTTTTTGTCTATCTATTCACACATGTACTATGTTTCCGGTCAATACAATTCTAGCATGAATAATAAACATTTATCATGATATAAGGAAATATAAATAACAACTTTATTATTGCCTCTAGGCAATATTTCCTTCAGTCTTCCGCTTGCACCAGAGTCAATAATCTAGATTACATAGTAATGATTCTAACACCCATGGAGTCTTGGTGCTGATCATCTTTTGCTCGTGGAAGAGGTTTAGTCCACGGGTCTGCAACATTCAGATCCATATGTATTTTGCAAATCTCTATGGCTCCCTCCGACACTTGATGACGGATGGAATTTAAGCATCTCTTGATGTGCTTGGTTCTCTTGTGAAATCTGGATTCCTTTGGCAAGGCAATTGCACCAGTATTGTCACAAAAGATTTTCATTGGACCTGATGCACTAGGTATGACACCTAGATCGGATATGAACTCCTTCATCCAGACTCCTTGATTTGCTGCTTTCGAAGCAGCTATGTACTCCGCTTCACACGTAGATCCTGCCACGAAGCTTTGCTTGGAACTGCACCAACTGACAGCTCCTCCATTCAATAAAATATGTATCCGGATTGCAACTTAGAGTCATCTGGATCAGTGTCAAAGCTTGCATCGATGTACCCATTTACGACGAGCTCTTTGTCACCTCCATAAACGATAAACATATCCTTAGTGTCCTTTTCAGGTATTTCGGGATGTTCTTGACCGCTGTCCAGTGTTCCACTCCGGGATTACTTTGGTACCTCCCTTTATACTTATAGCAAGGCACACATCAGGTCTGGTACACAGCATTGCATACATGATAGAACCTATGGCTGAAGCATAGGGAATGACTTTCATTTTCTCTCTATCTTCTGCAGTGGTCGGGCATTGAGTCTGACTCAACTTCACACCTTGTAACATAGGCAAGAACCCTTTCTTTGACTGATCCATTTTGAACTTCTTCAAAACTTTATCAAGGTATGTGCTTTGTGAAAGTCCAATTAAGCGTCTTGATCTATCTCTATAGATCTTGATGCCCAATATGTAAGCAGCTTCACCGAGGTCATTCATTGAAAAACTCTTATTCAAGTATCCTTTTATGCTATCCAGAAATTCTATATCATTTCCAATCAATAATATGCCATCCACATATAATATTAGAAACGC
The DNA here is from genome assembly GCA_021605145.1 of Aegilops bicornis. Classification (NCBI taxonomy): domain Eukaryota; kingdom Viridiplantae; phylum Streptophyta; class Magnoliopsida; order Poales; family Poaceae; genus Aegilops; species Aegilops bicornis. The sequence continues at coordinate 778,890,309 of CM038673.1, read as the reverse complement.
TACAAAGCTCCCACTCACTTTCTTGTAAATACAGGCTTCTCCAAAAGTATGTATAAAACCATATGCTTTGATCACACTATCAAAGCGTTTATTCCAACTCCGAGAGGCTTGCACCAGTCCATAAATGGATCGCTGGAGCTTGCACACTTTGTTAGCACTCTTTGGATCGACAAAACCTTCTGGTTGCATCCTATACAACTCTTCTTCCAGAAATCCATTCAGGAATGCAGATTTGACATCCATCTGCCAAATTTCATAATCATAAAATGCGGCAATTGCTAACATGATTCGGACAGACTTAAGCATCGCTACGGGTGAGAATGTCTCATCGTAGTCAACTCCTTGAACTTTTTGAAAACCTTTCACAACAAGTCAAGCTTTGTAGACAGTAACATCACCGTCAGCGTCTGTCTTCTTCTTGAAGATCCATTTATTTTATATGGCTTGCCTATCATCGGGCAAATCCACCAAAGTCCACACTTTGTTTTCATACATTGATCCCATCTCAGATTTCATGGCCTCAAGCCATTTCGCGGAATCTGGGCTCATCATCACTTCCTCATAGTTCGTAGGTTCATCATGGTCTAGTAACATGACTTCCAGAATAGGATTACCGTACCACTCTGGTGTGGACCGCACTCTGGAAGACCTACGATGTTTTGTAGTAACTTGCACTGAATTTTCATGATCATCATCATTAGCTTCCTCACTAATTGGTGTAGGAATCACTGGAACTGATTTATGTGATGAACTAGTTTACAATTCGGGAGAAGGTACAATTACCTCATCAAGTTCTACTTTCCTCCCACTCACTTCTTTCAAGAGAAACTCCTTCTCTGGAAAGGATCCATTCTTAGCAATGAATATTTTGCCTTTGGATCTGTGATAGAAGGTGTACCCAACAGTTTCCTTTGGGTATCCTATGAAGACGCACTTCTCTGATTTGGGTTCGAGCTTATCAGGTTGAAGCTTTTTCACATAAGCATTGCAGCCCCAAACTTTAAGAAATGACAACTTTGGTCTCTTGCTAAACCACAGTTCATAAGGCGTCATCTCAACGGATTTTGATGGTGCCCTATTTGAAGTGAATGTAGCCGTCTCTAAAGCATAACTCCAAAATGATAGCGCTAAATCAGTAAGAGACATCATAGATCGCACCATATCCAATAAAGTACGGTTACGACGTTCGGACACGCCATTACGCTGTGGTGTTCCAGGTGGAGTGAGTTGCGAAACTATTCCACATTGTTTCAAATGAAGACCAAAATCGTAACTCAAATATTCTCCTCCACGATCAGATCGTAGAAACTTTATTTTCTTGTTATGATGATTTTCCACTTCACTCTGAAATTCTTTGAACTTTTCAAATGTTTCAGACTTATGCTTCATTAAGTAGATATAACCATATCTGCTCAAATCATCTATGAAGGTAAGAAAATAATGATACCTGCCATGAGCCTCAACACTCATTGGACCGCATACATCGTTATGTATTATTTCCAATAAGTCAGTAGCTCGTTCCATTGTTCCGGAGAACGGAGTTTTAGCCATCTTGCTCATGAGGCATGGTTCTCAAGCACCAAGTGATTCATAATCAAGTGATTCCAAAAGCCCATCAGCATGGAGTTTCTTCATGCGCTTTACACCAATATGACCAAAACGGCAGTGCCACAAATAAGTACCACTATCATTATCAACATTGCATCTTTTGGCTTCAATATTATGAACATGTGTATCTCCATGATCGAGATTCAATAAAAATAGACCACTCAACAAGGGTGCATGACCATAAAATATATTACTCATATAAATAGAACAACCATTATTATCTGATTTAAATGAATAACCGTCTCGCATCAAACAAGATCCAGATATAATGTTCATGCTCAACGCCGGCACCAAATAACAATTATTCAGGTCTAAAACTAATACCGAAGGTAGATGTAGAGGTAGCATGCTGACGGCGATTACATCTACCATGGAACCATTTCCAACGCACATCGTCACCTCGTCCTTAGCCAATATTTGTTTAATCTGTAGCCCCTGTTTCAAGTTGCAAATATGAGCAACAGAACCAGTATCAAATACCCAGGCGCTACTACGAGCATTAGTAAGGTACACATCAATAACATGTATATCAAATATACCTTTCACTTTGCCATCCTTCTTATCCGCCAAATACTTGGGGCAGTTCCGCTTCTAGTGACCAGTCCCTTTGCAATAGAAGCACCCAGTTTCAAGCTTAGGTCCAGACTTGGGTTTCTTCTCCTGAGTAGCAACTTTCTTGTCGTTCTTCTTGAAGTTCCCCTTCTTTCCCTTGCCCTTTTTCTTAAAACTAGTTGTCTTGTTGACCATCAACACTTGATGCTCCTTTTTGATTTCTACCTCCGCAACCTTTAGCATTGCGAAAAGCTCAGGAATTGTCTTGTTCATCCCTTGCATATTATAGTTCATCATGAAGCCTTTATAGCTTGGTGGCAGTGATTAAAGAACTCTGTCAATGACACTATCATCAGGAAGATTAACTCCCAGCTAAGTCAAGTGGTTATGGTACCCAGACATTCTGAGTATGTGTTCACTAACAAAACTATTCTCTTCCATTTTCCAGCTATAGAACTTATTGGAGACTTCATACCTCGTAACTCGGGCATTTGCTTTAAATATTAACTTCAACTCTTGGAACATCTCATATGCTCCATGACGTTCAAAACTTCTTTGAACTCCCAATTCTAAGCCGTAAAGCATGGCACACTGAACTATCGAGTAGTCATCAACACGCGTCTGCCAGGCATTCATAATGCATGCCGTTGCTGGCGCGGGTGGTACACCTAAAGGTGCTTCTAGGACGTAATTCTTCTGTGCAGCAATGAGGATAATCCTCAAGTTATGCATCCAGTCCGTGTAATTGCTACCATCATCTTTCAACTTAGCATTCTCTAGGAACGCATAAAAATTCAAAGGAACGATAGCACGGGCCATTGATCTACAATAACATAGACATGCAAAATAACTATCATGACTAATTTCATGATAAATTAAAGTTCAATTAATCATATTACTTAAGAACTCCCACTTATATAGACATCCCTCTAGTCATCTAAATGATCATGTGATCCAAATCAACTAAACCATGTCTGATCATCACGTGAGATGGAGTAGTTTTCAATGGTGAACATCACTATGTTGATCATATCTACTATATGATTCACGTTCGACCTTTCGGTCTTAGTGTTTTGAGGCCATATCTGCATATGCTAGGCTCGTCAAGTTTAACCCGGGTATTCTGCGTGTGCAAAACTAGCTTGCACCCGTTGTATGTAAACATAGAGCTTATCACACCCGATCATCACGTGGTGTCTTGATAACCCGCAAGTATACGGGATAGTTGTAGCCTCTTTCGATAAGTAAGAGTGTCGAACCCAACGAGGATCTAAAGGTAGAACAAATACTCTATCAAGTCCTATCGGCCACTGATACGACTCTCACGACGCTTGACGTTCGCTTTACCTAGAACAAGTATGAAACTAGAAGTACTTTTTAGGTGTTGTTGGATAGGTTTGCAAGATAATAAAGAACACGTAAATAAAAAGTAGGGGCTGTTTATATAAGGATGAAATAAAGTAAATAAAGCGAGTGTGGAAAAGTGGTGGTAGTAGTTGTGGAATTTTCCCTAAGCAATTGACTACTTTACTAGACCGATAGCAAGTTTTATGTGGGAGAGGCCACTGCTAGCATGTCATCCCTGACTTGGAATTTTATGCACTTATGATTGGAACTATTAGCAAGCATCCGCAACTACTAACGTTCATTAAGGTAAAACCCAACCATAGCATTAAGATATATTGGTCCCCCTTCAATCCCGTATGCATCAATTTCTATGCTAGGTTGAAGCTTACGTCACTCTAGCCCTCCAATACATAGTCCTATCAACATACAACTAACCCTATGGTGTGATCCACGCTACCATATGATGGGCACCAAAGGACAGCAACATAACTATAAGCAAATTAAATCAATCATAGCAATTCATCAACCACCAATAGGATAAAGAAAATCTACTCAGACATCATAGGATGGCAACACATCATTGGAAAATAATATGAAGCATAAAGCAGCATGTTCACGTAGAGGGTACAGCGGGTTGCGGGGGAGTGGACTGTTGTAGATAGAGGGGGGAAGGTGATGGAGATGTTGGTGAAGATGACGGCGATGTTGGTGAAGATCACGTTGATGATGATGGCCCCCGGCAGTGCTCCGGCGCCACCGGAAGCAAGGGGGAGAGAGGCCCCCTTCTTCTTCTTCCTTGACCTCCTCCCAAGATGGGAGAAGGGTTTCCCCTCTGGTCCTTGGCTCCCATGGCTTGGGAGGGGTGAGAGCCCCTCCGAGATTGGATCTACCTCTCTGTTTCTGCGTTCTCTGATTCTGCCCCTTCACCGTTTCCTTTATATCTGGAGATCCGTAACTCCGATTGGGGTGAATCTTTCGCCCAAATTTTTCTCATAAAATTAGCTTTCTTGCGGCAAAAGAAGGGCATCAACCGCCTTATGGGTGGCCCACGAGAGTCCAGGGCGCGCCCAGGGGGGTGGGCGCGCCCCTCTGTCTCGTGGCCACCCCGGACACCGTTTCGCGTTGATTCTTTCTCCGGAAAATCCCAAATATTCCAAAATAATTCTCCGGCCGTTTTTATCCCGTTTGGATTCCGTTTGATATTGGTTTTCTGCGAAACATAAAACGTGCAACAGACAGGAACTGGCACTGGGCACTGGATCAATATGTTAGTCCCAAAAATAATATAAAAAGTTGCCAAAAGTATATGAAAGTTGAACAATATTGGCATGGAACAATAAAAAATTATAGATACGATGGAGACGTATCAGCATCCCCAAGCTTAATTCCTACTCGTCCTCGAGTAGGTAAATGATAAAAAGATAATTTTGATGTGGAATGCTACCTAGCATAATCTTGATCATATGTCTAATCATGGCATGAATATTAAGACACGAGTGATTCAAAGCAATAGTCTATCATTTGACATAAAAACAATAATACTTCAAGCATACCAACCAAGCAATTATGTCTTATCGAAATAACATAGCCAAAGAAAGCTCATCCCTACAAAATCATATAGTCTGACTATGCTCCATCTTCGCCACACAAAATACTCCCATCATGCACAACCCCGATGACGAGCCGATCAATTGGTTCATACTTTTTGACGCACTTCAGCTTTTTCAACTCTTACGCAATACATGAGCGCAAGCCATGGACATAGCACTATGGTGGTATAGAATATGATGGTGGAGGTTTATGTGGAGAAGACAAAAAGGGAGAAAGTCTCACATCAACGCGGCTAATCAACGAACTATGGAGATGCCCATCAATTGATGTCAATGCGAGGAGTAGGGATTGCCATGCAACGGATGCACTAAGAGCTATAAGTGTATGAAAGCTCAAACTGGAAACTAAGTGGATGTGCATCCAACTTGCTGGCTCATGAAGACCTTGGGCGTTTGAGGAAGCCCATCACCGGAATATACAAGCCAAGTTCTATAATGAAAATTCCCACTAGTATATGAAAGTGATAACTCAAGAGACTCTCTATATGAAGAACATGGTGCTACTCTGAAGCACAAGTGTGGTAAAAGGATAGTAACACTGCCCCTTCTCTCTTTTTCTCTCATTTTTTTTATTTTTCATTTTTTATTTTTTTATTTCATTTTGGTGGGCTTCTTTGGCCTCTCTTTTTTTATTTGGGCTTCTTTGGCCTCTTTTATTTTTCATAAAGTCCGGAGTCTCATCCCGACTTGTGGGGGAATCATAGTCTCCATCATCCTTTCCTCACTTGGGCAATGCTCTAATAAGGATAATCATCACACTTTTATTTACTTACAACTCAATATTACAACTCGATATCTCGAACAAAGATATGACTCTATATGAATGCTTCCGGCGGTGTACCGGGATGTGCAATGATCTAGCATAGCAATGACATCAAAAACGGGCAAGCCATGAAAACATCATGCTAGCTATCTTACGATCATGCAAAGAAATATGACAATAAATGCTCAAGTCATGTATATGATGATGATGGAAGTTGCATGGCAATATATTTCGGAATGGCTATGGAAATGCCATAATAGGTAGGTATGGTGGCTGTTTTGAGGAAGATATAAGGAGGCTTATGTGTGATAGAGCGTATCATATCACGGGGTTTGGATGCACCGGCGAAGTTTGCACCAACTCTCGAGGTGAGAAAGGCAATGCACGATACCGTAGAGGCTAGCAAATTGCGGAAAGGTGAGAGTGCGTATAATCCATGGACTCACATTAGTCATAAAGAACTCATATACTTATTGCAAAAGTCTACTTAGCCCTCGAAGCAAAGTACTACTACGCATGCCCCTAGAGGGATAGATTGGTAGGAAAAGACCATCGCCGTCCCTGACTGCCACTCATAATGAAAGCAATCAAAGAGCACCTCATGCTCCAACTTCGTTACATAACGGTTCACCATACGTGCATGCTACGGGACTTTCAAACCTCAACACAAGTAATTCTCAATTTCACAATTACTCAACTAAGACAACTCTAATATCACCACCTTTATATCGCAAAACTATTGCAAGGAATCAAACGTATCATATTCAGTGATCTACAAGTTTATGAAGGTTTTTATGACTAACCATGTGAATGACCAATTCTTGTCATCTCTCTAAAAGGATATAAGTGAAGCAAGAGAATTTAATTATTTCTACAAAATATATGCCCACGCTCTAACAAATATAAGTGAAGCAAAAGAGCATTCTACAAATGGCGGTTGTCTATATGAAGAGAAACAGGCGATCCAAACTTCAAATGATATAAGTGAAGCACATGAAGCATTCTATAAAGCCATACTCAAAAGATTTAAGTGAAGTGCAAAGAGCATTCTATAAATAAACCAAGTACTATCTCATACCAGCATGGTGCATAAAACAAAAGTGAAAACTAAATGCAAAAGACGCTCCAAGACTTGCACATAATGCACGAACGAAACGAATACGAAAACATACCGATACTTGTTGAAGAAAGAGGGGATGCCTTCCGGGGCATCCCCAAGTTTAGACGCTTGAGTCTCCTTGAATATTTACTTGGGGTGCCTTGGGCATCCCCAAGCTTGATCTCTTGCCTCTCTTCCTTTTCCTCATATCAACACCTCCTCGATTAGACACTTCATCCACACAAAACTTCAACAGAAAACTCGATAAGATCCATTAGTATAATAAAGCAAATCACCACTCTAAGTATTGTAGCAAACCAATTCATATTTTGTTTTTGAATTGTGTCTACTGTAATATAACTTTTACATGGCTTAATCCACTAATATAAATTTATAGATTCATCAAAACAAGGAAACTATGCATCAAAAAACAGAATCTGTCAAAAACAGAACAGTCTGTAGCAATCTGAACATCCACCATACTTCTGGTACCCCAAAAGTTCTACCACAATTAGGAAAAATAAACAAGTTGTATATAAAGAGAGTGCAAAAGGAATCAGAACCGTTTGACTTTCCAGTTAAAAATATAAAATCGCGCACTACAACCAAAGTTTCTATCCTGCACCGTACAAACCAACAAGCATTGTAAACATCCTAAAGGCAAACCTTGGCACATTATTTTTATAATACAATGGAATTGTACAAGGGGATAATTATTTTTGATGAAAATTTTCTGTAATCAAGATTCACAAAGTTTCCGTGAGCATGAACAAAGTTCAAGGCTAGCTCCCACTTCAACAATGTTTGTCTTTCTCACTTTCACTTTCCTTTTTGAAAAGTTTTTAGGTTCCCCTCTTTATTTTTGTGTTTTTAAACTATATAAAGTCACTCAACAGAAATAAATGACTCTCTAAAACTTCCAGGTTGTCTCCCTGGCAGCGCTTTCTTTAAAACCATTAAGCTAGGCATATAGTGCTCAAGTAATTGATCCACCCGGATCCCAAGGTATATCAAAGCCAATTTTAATTAACAATGATTTGTAATTTAGTAATGAGCACAAAGTAACATATATCATGCAACAAAGAAGTCTAACTCTCTTCCTATGCATCGGCATGTCATAAAAGAACAATTCATGCACACCTAGTAAAGGCCAATGCATAGTATAAACAATTTCTTGCAAATTTGTCGTATTGGAATCATAGAGAGGTGGAGATATAGTTCCTCTCTCATAATAATTGCAAGTAGGGGCAGCAAGCACATGCATATTATATCTATCAAAATCATCATGTGTAGTAGTAAAAGGCAACTCATCAATATAATCCATAATAAGCACGAACTTCTCCGATAAAGTGTAGTAGGGATTATTCAAAAAGATAATAGGACTATCATGCGTGGGTGCAATAGCAACAATTTCATGTTTAACAGAAGGAACTATAGCAAGTTCATCTCCATAAGCATAATTCATATTTGCATCTTGGCCACAAGCATAGCAAGCATCATCGAAAAGGGATATTTCAAACAAATTCAAGGGATCATAGCAATCATCATAGCAATCATCCTTCGGTAAGCACGAAGGGGAATTAAGTAATGTATGAGTTGGAGGGTTACTCTCATTATAAGGTGGGCATGGTTAGCTAGTCCGCTCTTCCTCCTTTTGTTCTTCGCTCTCCTCATCATCTTTTTCATCCAATGAGCTCACTATTTCATCAATTTCTTCTTCCATAGCTTCCTGCAAAATATTAATCTCTTCTTGGACAGCGTTGACTTTCTTCATAAAAGCATTAATATAGTGATTGTATTCATAATTTTCATAGCAATATCTAAGTATAGCAAGATTTTCTGGCCTATAAACACCATCATCATCAAAAGCTTCATACTTTTCAAACAAAGATTCAATTTCATAAGCAGCCTTAAAAGAAACAAATTCTTCTATTTGTTCAACATCATAGTAATCATATATACCATTAGCATAAGAAGCTAAGGTTTCATTATCATTAAATTTGCATGAAAAGGGAAGGTGTGGAGCCTTCATCCTAGAGCAACAAGTAATATCATATCTCAAGCATAGATCCTGGGCATACCAACGCAACATAATAAATTGATCCCATAATAGTTTCCCTTTTTGTGTCGAGCGATAATCCCTAAAGTATTCAAATTGATCCAACGTGTCTCCCATTATAAAGTTGAATGGGGTTTTCTCAGGATTATCAAAGTAGTACATAATATCTTTCACATAATGAGAATCGGGGGTTTTAGGAGTTACCCCATCTACATGAGTAGCAAGTACATCTAATTTTTTTGGTATTTTGTGTTCCATATCCATAACTAAAGATAGAGAACAACTTAGAACAGAAAATAAAAATTACTTAGTGATAAAGCAAACAAGCACACACGAGAATATTCACCCCACGCTATGACTCCCCGGCAACGGCGCCAGAAAAAGGTCTTGATAACCAGCAAGTACACGGGATAGTTGTATCCTCTTTCGATAAGTAAGAGTGTCGAACCCAACAAGGAGCTAAAGGTAGAAAAAAAATACTCTCTCAAGTCCTATCGGCCACTGATACGACTCTACGCACGCTTGACGTTCGCTTTACCTAGAACAAGTATGAAACTAGAAGTACTTTGTAGTTGTTGTTGGATAGGTTTGCAAGATAATAAAGAACATGTAAATAAAAAGTAGGGGATGTTTATATAAAGATGCAATAAAGTAAATAAAGCGAGTGTGGAAAAGTGGTGGTAGGAGTTCTGGAATTGTCCCTAAGCAATTGACTACTTTACTAGACCGATAGCAAGTTTTATGTGGGAGAGGCCACTGCTAGCATGTCATCCCTGACTTGGAATTCTATGCACTTATGATTGGAACTATTAGCAAGCATCTGCAACTACTAACGTTCATTAAGGTAAAACCCAACCATAGCATTAAGATATATTGGTCCCCCTTCAATCCCGTATGCATCAATTTCTATGCTAGGTTGAAGCATATGTCACTCTAGCCCTCCAATACATAGTCCTATCAACATACAACTAACCCTATGGTGTGATCCACGCGCGCGCTCATATGATGGGCACCAAAGGACAGCAACATAACCACAAGCAAATTAAATCAATCATAGCAATTCATCAACCACCAATAGGACAATGAAAATCTACTCAGACATCATAGGATGGCAACACATCATTGGAAAATAATATGAAGCATAAAGCACCATGTTCAAGTAGAGGGTACAGCGGGTTGCGGGAGATTGGACCGCTGTAGATAGAGGGGGGAAGGTGATGGAGATGTTGGTGAAGATGACGGCGGTGTTGGTGAAGATCGCGGTGATGATGATGGCCCCCGGCAGCGCTCCGGCGCCACCGGAAGCAAGGGGGAGAGAGGCCCCCTTCTTCTTCCTTGACCTCCTCCCTAGATGGGAGAAGGGTTTCCCCTCTGGTCCTTGGCTCCCATGGCTTGGGAGGGGCGAGAGCCCCTCCGAGATTGGATCTATCTCTCTGTTTTTGCGTTCTCTGATTCTGCCCCTTCACCGTTTCCTTTATATCTGGAGATCCATAACTCCGATTGGGGTGAATCTTTCGCCCAGATTTTTCTCATAAAATTAGCTTTCTTGCGGCAAAAGAAGGGCATCAACTGCCTTACGGGTGGCCCACGAGAGTCCAGGGCGCGCCCAGGGGGTGGGCGCGCCTCCCTGTCTCGTGGCCACCTCGGACACCGTTTCGCGTTGATTCTTTCTCCGGAAAATCCCAAATATTCCAAAATAATTCTCCATCCGTTTTTATCCCGTTTGGATTCCGTTTGATATTGGTTTTCTGCGAAACATAAAACATGCAATAGACAGGAACTGGCACTGGGCACTGGATCAATATGTTAGTCCCAAAAATAATATAAAAAGTTGCCAAAAGTATATGAAAGTTGAACAATATTGGCATGGAACAATAAAAAATTATAGATACTACGGAGACGTATCATGTCTCGGCACGACGAACTGTAGCAACGGTGCATACTCAGGTAGAACACTTATACCTTGAAATTTAGTAAGGGATCATCTTATAATGCTACCGATGTACTAAGAAAAATAAGATGCATAAAAGATAAACATCACATGCAATCAGAATTTGTGACATGATATGGCCATCATCATCTTGTGCTCATGATCTCCATCACCGAAGCATCGTCATGATCTCCATCATCACCGGCGCGACACCTTGATCTCCATCATAGCATCGTTGTCTTCTCGCCAACTATTGCTTCTACAACTATCACTACCGCTTAGTGATAAAGTAAAGCAATTACATGGCGATTGCATTTCATACAATAAAGCGACAACCATATGGCTCCTGCCAGTTGCCGATAACTATGTTACAAAACATGATCATCTCATACAACAATTTATATCACATCATGTCTTGACCATATCACATCACAGCAAGCCCTGCAATAGCAAGTTAGACATCCTCTACTTTGTTGTTGCAAATTTTACGTGGCTGCTAAAAGCTTCTAGCAAGAACCGTTCTTACCTACGCATCATAAACCACAATGATTTTAACCTTCAACAAGGACCGGCCATAGTCAAACTCGATTCAGCTAAAGTTGGAGAAACAGACACCCACCAGCCACCTATGTGCAAAAGCACGTTGGTAGAACCAGTCTCATGAACACGGTCATTGTTGGGGAACGTAGCAATAATTCAAAATTTTCTACGCAACACCAAGATCAATCTATGGAGATTCTAGCAACAAGAGAGGGAGAAGATGATCATATTCATACCTTTGAAGATCGCTAAGCGGAAGCGTCACTAGAACACGGATGAGGGAGTCGTACTCGCGACGATTCAAATCACGGAATATCTGATCTATCACCAAACGGACGGTGCCTCTGCGTTCAACACACGTACATCCCGGGGACGTCTCCTCCTTCTTGATCCAGCAAGGGGAGAGGATAAGTTGAGGGAGAGCTCCGGCAGCAGGACGGCGTGGTGGAGGAGCTTGCAGTTCTCCGGCACAGCTTCGCCAAGCACTACGGAGGAGGAGGTGGAGTTGGAGAGGGGGAGGGCTACGCCAGGGGAAGGGTATGTCAGCCCTCCCACCCTCCCACTATTTATAGGGGGAAGGGGAGAGGGGGTCGGCCCCTTTAGATCTCATCTAGGGGGGGCGGCCAAGGGGGGAGCTTGCCCCCCAAGTTGGTGGGAGGTTCCCCCACCCTTCTGGTTTTCAACCCTAGGCGCCTTGGGCCCTTGGGGGACGCACCAGCCCACTAGGGGGCTGGTTCCCACCCTTGTCTAGCCCATTGAGTCCCCCATGGCAGGTGGACTGATAACCCACAAGTGTAGGGGATCGCAACAGCTTTCGAGGGTAAAGTATTCAACCCAAATTTATTGATTCGACACAAGGGGAGCCAAAGAATATTATTGAGTATTGGCAGTTGAGTTGTCAATTCAACCACACCTGGATAACTTAGTATCTGCATCAAAGTATTTAGTAGCAAAGTAGTATGATAATAAAGGTAACAGTAGCAAAAATAATGTTTTTGGGTTTTGTAGTGATTGTAACAATAGCAACAGAAAAGTAAATAAGGGAAGCACAAGATATGAAAAGCTCGTAGGCATTGGATCAGTGATGGATAATTATGTCGGATGCGATTCCTCATGTAATAGCTATAACATAGGGTGACACAGAACTAGCTCCAATTCATAAATGTAATGTAGGCATGTATTCTGTATATAGTCATACGTGCTTATGGAAAAGAACTTGCATGACATCTTTTGTCCTACCCTCCCGTGGCAGCGGGGTCCTAGTGGAAACTAAGGGATATTAAGGCCTCCTTTTAATAGAGAACCGGAACAAAGCATTAGCACATAGTGAATACATGAACTCCTCAAACTACGGTCATCACCGAGAAGTATCCCGATTATTGTCACTTCGGGTTGTCGATCATAACACATAATAGGTGACTATAGACTTGCAAGATAGGATCAAGAACACACATATATTCATGAAAACATAATAGGTTCAGAACTGAAATCATGGCACTCGGGCCCTAGTGACAAGCATTAAGCATAGCAAAGTCATAGCAACATCAATCTCAGAACATAGTGGATACTAGGGATCAAACCCTAACAAAACTAACTTGATTACATGGTAAATCTCATCCAACCCATCACCGTCCAGCAAGCCTACGATGGAATTACTCACGCACGGCGGTGAGAATCATGAAATTGCTGATGGAGGATGGTTGATGATGACGACGGTGATGAATCCCCCTCTTCGGAGCCCCGAACGGACTCCAGATTAGACCTCCTGAGAGAGATTAGGACTTGGCGGCGGCTCCGTATCATAAAATGCGATGAAACTTTCTCTCTGGTTTTTTCTCCGCGAGACGGAATATATGGAGTTGGAGTTGAGTTCGGCGGAGCCTCAGGGAGCCCACGAGACAGGGGGACACGCCCAGGGGGGTGGGCACGCCCCCCACCCTCATGGACAGGGTGTGGGCCCCCTGTTCTTGATTCTTTCGCCAGTATTTTTTATATTTTCCAAAAAGTGCCTCCGTGGATTTTCAGGACATTCCGAGAACTTTTGTTTTCTACACATAAAACAACATCATTGCAGTTCTGCTGAAAACAGTGTCAGTCCGGGTTAGTTTCATTGAAATCATGTAAGTTAGAGTCCAAAACAAGGGCAAAAGTGTTTGGAGAAGTAGAAACGTTGGAGACGTATCATGGACCCACCCGGTGGACCCCCGGTCACCTTCTGGTGGTCCCGGTACAATACCGGTAACCCCCGAAATTATTCCGGTGACTGAAACTGGACTTCCCATATATAAATATTTACCTCCAGACCATTATGGAACTCCTTGTGAAGTCCGGGTTCTCATCCGGGACTCCAAACAACATTCGGTAACTGCATACTAATTCCCATAACAACTCTAGCGTCACCGAACCTTAAGTGTGTAGACCCTACGGGTTCGGGAATCATGCAGACATGACCGAGACAGCTCTCCGGCCAATAACTAACAGCGGGATATGGATTCCCATGTTGGCTCCCACATGTTCCACGATGATCTCATCAGATGAACCACGATGTCGGGGATTCAAGCAATCCCGTATACAATTCCCTTTGTCAATCGGTACGTTACTTGTCCGAGATTCGATCGTCGGTATCCCAATACCTCGTTCAATCTCGTTACCGGCAAGTAACTTTACTCGTTCCGTAATGCATGATCCTGTGACTAACTACTTAGTCACATTGAGCTCATTATGATGATGTCGTCGGTGTCAAAACCGGCGGATCTCGGGCAGGGGGTCCCGAACTGTGCGTCTAGGCGGATGGTAATAGGAGACAAGGGACACGATGTTTTACCCAGGTTCGGGCCCTCTCGATGGAGGTAAAACCCTACGTCCTGCTTGATTGATATTGATGATATGGGTAGTACAAGAGTAGATCTACCACAAGATCACGGAGGCTAAACCCTAGAAGCTAGCCTATGGTATGATTGTTGTTCGTCCTATGGACTAAAACCCTCCGGTTTATATAGACACCGGAGGGGCTAGGGTTACACAGAGTCAGTTACAATGGTAGGAGATCTACATATCCGTATCACCAAGCTTGCCTTCCACGCCAAGGAAGGTCCCATCCGGACACGGGACGAAGTCTTCAATCTTGTATCTTCGTAGTCTTGGAGTCCGGCCGATGATGATAGTTCGGCTATCCGAACACCCCCTAGTCTAGGACTCCCTCAGTAGCCCCTGAACCTGGCTTCAATGATGACGAGTTCGGCGCGCATATTGTCTTCGGCATTGCAAGGCGGGTTCCTCCTCCGAATTCTTCATGGAAGATTGTGAACACCAGGATAGTGTCCGGCTCTGCAAAATAAATTCCACACACCACCGTAGAGAGAATAATATTTACACAACTTCAATCTTCTGACGTATTTCGTAGCATGACATCATGCCACGGCCAAGCCTTTACTCGAATTGTTTTTATTGTTCCACCTCAGCGCGTTTAGCGAAGCAGTTTCCTTGGCACGTCTTGTCGAAGCAGAGATCGTGTTCCCCTTATTCCGGGATTCCCATCAATACGGACGTGGGTAACCCAACCACGCCATTGATTGCGGCGCTTGGGAGATAAGCGAGTTTTACCAGGCCGGTAGAGACGCATGGTTTCGTCCGCCCATATATAAGGGGATAAGGATCCACCTTTTTATCTACGCCTTCTTCCTCCTTTGCTTATCCATCTCCGCGCACTAGAGCTCCAGCGCCCAAGTCTGCACATCTCGCCTCAACCTTCTTCAACCATGTCCGGAGCGGGAGGCAAGTGGATGGCCTCCTCCGTTACGGAGGGGCACATCAAGAAGCTGCGCAGCGCCGGATATTTGTCCAGCGATATCGCGCAGCGGCTCCCCGGTGAGGGGCAGCTCATCCCCACCCCCGGGCCCCATGAGAGGGTGGTATTCCTTCCCCATTTCCTCCGCGGACTGGGCTTCCCACTCCACCCCTTTGTCCGGGGGTCATGTTCTATTATGGCCTGGATTTTCATGATGTGGCCCCGAATTTCATCCTCAACATCTCGGTGTTTATCGTCGTGTGCGAGGCCTTCCTCTGCCTCCATCCCCACTTCGGCTTGTGGCTTAAGACCTTCAATGTCAAGCCGAAGGTTGTGAAGGGCAGCCAAGCGGAGTGCGGAGGTGCCATGGTGGGCAAGATGCCCAATGTTACATGGCTAGAAGGCGCCTTCGTGGAAACCATCAAAGGGTGGCAATCGGGGTGGTTCTATATCACCGAGCCGCGTGACCCTGAATGGGCAGCGGCCCCCGAATTCAGATTTGGCATCCCCACACGGCTCACCTCCTGGAAAGAGAAGGGCCTGACATGGGGCGATTCGGAAGAGCTGACCGGACTACAAGCCTACGTCCAAAAGCTAGTGAACAAGAAGCTCAAGCTTGTCAACGTAGTCCAGGTCATGCTCATCCACCGGATTCTCCCGTGCCAACAACGGGCTTTCAATTTGTGGGAGTTCGATCCAGCACAGCACCAGACCTTGAACAGGCTCTTCGACACTACGTACGAAGAGGCCTGGAAGGTGCTGTTCAAGGGCGCCGAGGCCCCCGCATCCGCTACTGAAGATCGCGGATTCAGCTCGCAGCGTCCAGCTGACGAGGTAAGCCATGTTATCCTTTATGGGACACTTGCTTTTCATAGTTTGGCTCTATGTGGGATCTAAACTCCCTCTCCTTTGACAGGACTGGCTGAAGAAGGCCGGGCAGACTAACTGTCCGGCTCCTTTGCCAGAAGACCCAGCGGACGCCCGGTTAACGGGGCTGCTGGTTCCGGCACCTCACGTGGTGCCGGATAAGAAGGCCAAGAAGAAGGCCGCGGGAAATCGAAAGAGTCCCGGCGCCATGTGTTATCGGATTCATCGTCCGATGACTCCGAGGCGGACTCCTCCCGCGAAGACGAGGAGGAGAAGAAAGAAGCTTCTTCCCCAACGATGGAAGGGAAGAAAAGGAAGGCCTCCCCAACTGGGGAGGCCGGAGGGTCCAAGAAGGGAAGGACCCTTCCTCCGGACTATTCTGCCAACGCCGGCGACGACGACGAGGATTGGCCTTCGAGGGCCAAGCCCCTGGCGAGATCGTAAGTATCCGGACTCCCGAATAGCTCATAACTTTTCTTTTCGTCGCATGGTGTCTTTCTAATGCCGCATACGACCCTGTATTCCGCCCAAGGACGATCTTCCCGCTTCGTCGAGCGGGTCCTTGGGTACGTCGGATGTGGATAGCACTTCACTTCCGACCGCCTCCTCCCCCCGCGATGACGCCGAGGTGGGATCCCGGAAAGGGACCCACCAGGAGGAGGAGGCCCCGGAGGTGCCGCAAGGCAACCTCCCGGACTTTGAACCGGACTCTGCACCGGAACCTGCAGTGGTTCCTGAGTCTGGCGGGCGGCCCCTTCGTAAGAAGGGCAAGACTGTGACGCCGGCGGCCTCCGTCCATCCGGAGGCGTCGGATAACTTGCTGGAGGTGCTCAATGGCGCGTCCATCAAAGAGGAACACCGCACTGTCATGAGTGCGGTGATTCAGAAGGTTCAGCTCGCCAAGAGCAGGCTGACCGAAGCCTGCAGCAGCCTTCTAATAGGCTTTGAGGTAAGAGTTTTAAGATATGTAAAATAGTACCGCATAGACAGTAGCCCCTGATGCTCAGTCCGGTGTTCGGAAAGAAAAGCTGAACTAAGGATATAAAAAGATATACGCAGGAGTCTAACAAAAATATGTCAATATGGGAATGCAGGCTGCACTGTTGACCTCTGCCGCACTGACTGCGGAGGTCAATGCATTGAAGGAGAGCCTCGAGTGGTCCGAGAACGAGCTCAGCCTTGCCAAGAAGCAGCTCGAGGACAAGGAAGGTAAGTAATACCTTGTGAAAGCAGTACCTTATAGAAAAGGATTTTGGTTGCTAAAAATGACAGGAATAACGTGGGTATTGCAGGGGCCACTAACGAGGTGGCGACCCTGAAGGAGGCGGTGTCCAAGGCCGAAAGCAGCGCGGCCTTGGAGCGCACCGAGCGGGAGAAGCAAGAGGCGCGGGTGGCAGAGGTACGGCAAGAGCTCCAGGCTCTCGTGAAAAAACACGAGAGTTTGGAGAGTGACTCGAAGACTCGGGAGTCTGAGCTTGCGTCGGCTCTTGAGAGTGCCAAAACCGCAAAGGCCGAAGCCCACAAGGCCCTCCAGGAGATTGAGGCATTGAAGAAAATAGCGGCGGGTAAGGCATTCTTCATGCAAAGCAAGCATGTAAAAGTGAATTACCTGTTACTTACCCGAATTCGGAGCTCTCCAGGAGCGTTCGCAGATCTGCCCCGTAGCGTGTCCGATGCTGCCGCTTTCTACAGAGCCGAGGAGGGGAGCTCGACGGAGAAGGTGTTCTGGTCTCAGTATGCTGAGGCCGGACATCCGGTGCCCCTTAGCGACCAGCTAAAGCAGCTGGTCGAGCTCCACAAGGTGGCCGAACAGGCCATGAAGGGCCTCATAGTTCGGTTGTGGCCCAAGGAGGCCATGCCTGGGAGCTACTTCGGCCTGGTGCGGCGGCTGGTGGATGCTTGTCCGTGGGTTGAAGTCATCAAGCGCTCCGCCTGCATTGAAGGTGCCCGTCGGGCCCTTGCCCGTGCTAAGGTGCACTGGGGCAAGATGGACGCTCAGAAGCTTGTGACGGACGTGCCACCGCCGGGCAAGGAGTATCGCACTCCCGAAATGTATTATAAGGGTGTCCTGAAGGGTGCCACATTATTATGGCGAAGTGCTCCAATGATGTAATATTTGAGTAGACCCGCATTTTGTTATCCTGTGCGCTGAAAACTTTGTTCATATGCGCTAAGCAACGCTTGTTAATTTAAAATATTACCTTTTGTGCGGCCGTTTATCAAATCTGAGAGATGGCAAGTCGTCGGCTTTAGCCCCCATGCGACGAGTGCTGGGGTGTTCGGGATGAACTTGAGCGCTCTTGTTCCCATTTTTGGGTCCATCCAGGGAGGCGCCCAACACGCATTTAACGAGGCAACCGGACTTATAATGCTTGAACACTCTCACTTAGCCATAGAATTCTATAATTTTAAATTTCGTGAAGCCCTAGTGTTCGGAAGGCCGAATTCGGGGCGCTATCCACGCCTGGGCCGGACAAAGCCGGTTCCTCGCTCTAAGCAGCATAAGTCTTTAGGGACTCGAAATAACCTCTCGAACAGCGACCGGCTCTCGCCCTATCATGACGGTCAGTTTTAGCTTTCTCCACTGAGGTTCTCGCCCAGCTCAACTGGGGCACAATCGCAGTGGTTCTCCCAGCGCTACCTTAGCTGATATGACGGAACGTAAGGTACCAAAACATGGGAGCCGGGCAAACCCAACTATTGACCCAAGACATGATTCGGAGCCGATGCATATAATGCTATAAGTTCGGGGTGCCGCACTTGTGAAAGTGTTTGGACTTATCACACCATATGTGGGGAACTTAAGCCCCTGGTGTATTTGGCCGTACCAAAGCGTACGGATGCAACATGTCATAATTGAACATATATATAAAAAGGAATGCAATGATAGGCAAAAAGCGATGCATTGTTTATTCAAAACATACTGCAATGAATGCAGAACGATACAAATAGTGCGATAAGCAAGGGGTGGGACTATTTAACATGTCCCCCTCCAGGGGTAGGCTGCGGAATGGTGTATAAAACAGGTATAATGATCGTAATGGAGACCACCTGGATACTCGTCGTAGCTTTTCTTCTTCCCTGGCTGTTGCATCGTGAGTTCGGCGGGTCTACTGCCGGACAGGGCCTCTGGTAAACGGAGTCCTGAGGATAAGAAAAAAAAGAAAAAAATAGGAAAAAAGGATGACACACTTGGGAGCCCTTGGTGTGGTTGAGCCGCACTCTGGGCCTGCCGTGGTCGTGCCCCTCCCCCTATGCCCATGGTATCTTCAGAGCGTAGTGATGTACGCGGAGTACTGGTTTTGCAATTTTGCAAGGGCTGGGGTTGGGGCCGCATTGCTACGCGTGCTCGGAACGTGCCAGGTGGTCTTTCTGTAGGGTACTCCGGGCACGCTTGGCGGTGTCCGGTCGCTTAACGGACGGACTCGAGAATTGCCTTAAGAGGTTGTTCTGCACTTCTGCGCGAGAGCCGCTGTATGCTCCTCCGTTCAGAGAGAGCGTTCCGTGTTTCCGTTGACCGTGATGACTCCTCGAGGCCTGGCATCTTGAGCTTGAGATATGCGTAGTGCGGCACCGCATTGAACTTTGCAAATGCGGTTCGTCCGAGCAGTGCATGATAGCCGCTGCAGAACGGGACTATGTCGAAGATTAATTCCTCGCTTCGGAAGTTATCCGGGGATCCGAAGACCACTTCCAGTGTCACTGAGCCTGTACAATTGGCCTCTACACCTGGTATGACGCCTTTGAAGGTCGTCTTTGTGGGTTTAATCCTTGAGGGGTCTATGCCCATCTTGCGCACTGTATCCTGGTAAAGCAGGTTCATGCTGCTGTCGCCGTCCATCAAGACTCTAGTGAGGTGAAACCCATCGACGATTGGGTCTAAAACCAACGCGGCGAATCCGCCATGGCGGATGCTGGTGGGGTGGTCCCTTCGATCAAAAGTGATCGGGCAGGAGGACCATGGGTTGAACTTTGGGGCGACTGGCTCCATCGCATATACGTCCCTGAGTGCACACTTCCGCTCCCTTTTGGGTATGTGGGTTGCGTATATCATGTTCACAGTCCGCACTTGTGGGGGGAAACCCTTCTGTCCTCTATTGTTCGGCGGCCGGGTCTCGTCCTCGTCATCGCTATGCAGCTCCTTGTCATTGTTTTCGGCAATTAACTTGCATGCCTGCTTGAATACCCAACAATCCATGTTGGTGTGATTAGCTGGCTTTTCGGGGGAGCCGTGTATCTGGCACGAGCGGTCGAGTATTCGGTCCAAATTGGACGGACCTGGAGTAGTTCTTTTGAATAGCTTTTTCCGCTGACCGAGTTTGGAGCCTCTGAATCCGGTGTTGACTATCGTATCCTCAGTATTATTGCCATTAATGCGACGTTTGTGCTTGTTGCGACGCGAC
This sequence comes from Aegilops bicornis, assembly GCA_021605145.1. Classification (NCBI taxonomy): domain Eukaryota; kingdom Viridiplantae; phylum Streptophyta; class Magnoliopsida; order Poales; family Poaceae; genus Aegilops; species Aegilops bicornis. The sequence goes on along the minus strand of CM038673.1, from coordinate 778,869,744 downwards.
CTCCCATTATGGTCCTTGGTATCCGTACTGCCAGAATTTTTGTTGAGGTTGTTACTGCGGGCTAGCCAGCTGTCCTCTCCCGCGCAGAAGCGGGTCATGAGTGATGTGAGGGCTGCCATGGATTTCGGCTTTTCCTGTCCTAGGTGCCGGGCAAGCCACTCGTCGCGGATGTTATGCTTGAAGGATGCAAGGGCCTCTGCATCCGGACAGTCAACGATTTGATTTTTCTTGGTTAAGAACCGTGTCCAGAATTGTCTGGCCGATTCGTCTGGCTGCTGAATTATGTGGCTTAGGTCATCAGCGTCTGGTGGTCGCACATATGTGCCCTGGAAGTTATCAAGGAATGCGGCTTCCAGGTCCTCCCAACACCCAATTGATTCTGCTGGCAAGCTGTTAAGCCAATGCCGAGCTGGTCCTTTAAGCTTGAGCGGGAGGTATTTGATGGCGTGAAGATCATCACCGCGGGCCATGTGGATATGAAGGAGATAGTCTTCGATCCAAACCGTGGGGTCTGTTGTGTCATCGTAGGATTCAGTGTTCACGGGTTTGAACCCTTCGGGGATTTGATGATCCATTACTTCATCTGTGAAGCATAGTGGGTGTGCGGCGCCTCTATATTGGGCTATATCACGACGTAGCTCAAGCGAGCTTGTTCTGCTGTGTTCGGCCCGGCCGGAGTAGCTGTATCCGGCGCGACGGTCATCGTCACGTATTGTGGGGCGCCAACGCGATCCGTAGATCCATTTTGATTGTCTTGCCTTATCCTCCAATATGTTTTGCAAGTCCGGCGCATTCCCTCGTGGCTTTGTACTTTTCGAGCGATGCCGGGGTACGGCTTTAGTGGAGGGCCTGGAGGCCTCTCTGTCGCGGCCACGAGGTGGCCGGTCGGCCGTATTGTGCGCTGGTGATGTGGGTTTGTATGCTTCCTCCTCTAATCGGGGCAGCAGCTTGTGTTTGGGGTAGCTTTTGGAGGGGCGTTCGAGTTCGTACTCTTCGGCCGCAAGGACTTCGGTCCATCTGCCGGCTAGCAGATCTTGGTCAGCTCTAAGTTGTTGCTGCTTTTTCTTGAGGCTACTTGCCGTGGCCATAAGCCTGCGCTTAAAACGCTCTTGTTCGACGGGATCCTCAGGCACGACGAATTCGTCGTCATCGAGGCTTGCCTTGTCTTCGGAGGGAGGCATGTAATTATCGTCTTCTACCTCCTTGTCTGCCGGTCTCTCATGAGGGCTGGCTTCTCCCTCCTCCTGTGTTGAATCTTGCTGGAGGGGGTTGTCTTCGGCACTATCCGGGGTGTTGTTGTCTCCGGTGCCGGAATCTCCATTCTTACTGTGGCGGGATTTAGAGCGGCGCCGCTGACGCCGGCGCTTAGGCTGTTTCTTGGAGGGGTCCGTTCCCATCCTTTGGGATGTCCACCATGTATATGTCGTATGACAAGGTGGCTTTCCAGTGCCCCGTAGGCTGGTTCTTGATCGTCTCCGGCATCGTCGTCCATACCGTCAATGTCTTCGGAGTCGAAGTCTAGCATGTCGGTTAGGTCGTCGACAGTGGCTACAAAGTGGGTGGTGGGTGGGCTTTGAATTTCTTCGTCGTCCGCGTCCCAACCGTCCTGACCGTGGTCCGGCCAGGGCTCTCCTGATAATGAGAGATACTTTAGTGAGTTAAGGATGTCGCCAAAAGGCGAGTGCTGAAAGATGTCCGTAGCGGTGAACTCCATGATCGGCGCCCAATCGGATTCGATTGGTAGAGGCGCGGGAGGTTCAGAGTCCGGTGAGGAGTCCGGCACCTCGGAGTCACGAGCTTCACAAGGGACAGGGTCGGTATTCGGCTCTATCACCGTAGAGGTAGCAGCCCCCGAGGCGGTGTCTAGGCACCCATCCTCGATCGGCGCAGTCGGCTCCGAGTTAAGGGTCGGAGCGGACTCTTATCTTTCCGTGGCACCGTCCGTGGCAGAGCTAGGTCATGCCCATCGTGACAGTGCGGCGCGCTCGGCTGTGGCTCGAATCCGGTGAAGATCAAGTCTCCGCAGATGTCGGCTGTGAAGTTCAAACTTCCAAATCTGACCTGATGGCCAGGGGCGTAGCTTTCGATCTGCTCCAGATGGCCAAGCGAATCGGCCCGCAGTGCAAAGCCACCGAATACAAAGATCTGTCCGAGGAGAAAAGTCTCACCTTGGACCGCGTTGTTGTTGATGATCGAAGGAGCCATCGGGCCTATGAGCGACAACACAGAGGAACTCTCAATGAAAGCACCAATGTCGGTGTCAAAACCGGCGGATCTCGGGTAGGGGGTCCCGAACTGTGCGTCTAGGCGGATGGTAACAGGAGACAAGGGACACTATGTTTTACCCAGGTTCGGGCCCTCTCGATGGAGGTAAAACCCTACGTCCTGCTTGATTAATATTGATGACATGGGTAGTACAAGAGTAGATCTACCACGAGATCACGGAGGCTAAACCCTAGAAGCTAGCCTATGGTATGATTGTTGTTCGTCCTATGGACTAAAACCCTCCGGTTTATATAGACACCGGAGGGGGCTAGGGTTACACGGAGTCGGTTACAATGGTAGGAGATCTACATATCTGTATCGCCAAGCTTGCCTTCCACGCCAAGGAAAGTCCCATCCGGATACGGAACGAAGTCTTCAATCTTTTATCTTCGTAGTCTTGGAGTCCGGCCAATGATGATAGTTCGGCTATCTGGACACCCCCAAGTCCAGGACTCCCTCAGATACCTTACCGAGTAGGCCTAGCGATACCTCTCCGTCATACGGAGTGACAGATCCCAGTCTCGATTCGTTCCAACCCAACATACACTTTCGGAGATACCTGTAGTGCACCTTTATAGCCACCCAGTTACGTTGTGACATTTGGTACACCCAAAGCATTCCTACGGTATCCGGGAGTTGCACAATCTCATGGTCTAAGGAAATGATACTTGACATTAGAAAAGCTTTTAGAAAACGAACTACACGATCTTGTGCTATGCTTAGGATTGGGTCTTGTCCATCACATCATTCTCCTAATGATGTGATCCCGTTATCAGTGACATCCAATGTCCATAGTCAGGAAACCATGACCATCTATTGATCAACGAGCTAGTCAACTAGAGGCTCACTAGGGACATGTGGTCTATGTATTCACACATGTATTACGGTTTCTGGTCAATACAAATATAGCATGAACAATAGACAATTATCATGAACAAGGAAATATAATAATAACCATTTTATTATTGCCTCTAGGGCATATTTCCAACAGTCTCCCACTTGCACTAGAATCAATAATCTAGTTACATTGTGAATCAAACACCCATAGTGTCGTGGAATTAACACGTCAGATGTCCTCATGAAAGGACTTAGTCGTGGAGCCATCGCTACGGGTTAGCTTGAAGGGGTTAAACCAGACAAGGGACACGGGAGTTTTATACTAGTTTGGCCCCTTCGATCAAGGTAAAAGCCTACGTCTAGTTGTGATGGGATTGATTGGGTTTTGATGATTAGGGAGCGAATACGCTTTGCCTGAGTCTCGAGTTGTCGTCTGTTGTCCCTGAACCGCCACCGGGTCGTCCCTTTATATACACAGGTTGACGCCCGGCCAGTCTACAGAGTCCCGAGGCCGACTTATACAGGGGTCCGGCTTGGTCTCTCCTTTCCTAACTTACAACACAAGTTTACATAACGATGGCGGTTTGCTATTATGGGCCCTAATCCGCCACTGGGCTCCGGGCCTCTAAGCTTCATAGTAAAACGCCATCTTCTGAGTCTTCATGGGCTTCAATACGGTTGAGAGTAAACCGGCCCCTCCTGGGCGGTTAATACTCAATAGTTATATCCCCAACATTAGGCCCCGGAGTGATTTGAACCTGTTCATGTCAATCTTCAGTATTTTAGAAAAATCCTGAAAACATCTTCCTTTGTTTCTCGTAAACCGCCATGACGTCATCCTCCGGATACCGCAACGGATCATCATGACGTCATCTGTGTAAAGAAAATGAATAAAAAGATTCCCTTCATTTAATGTTATCCCAGAAATCGAGGCGACAGCTGCGCCACTTGCTGCTTTGGACTCCTCGATTTTCACGCCGGTATTTATCTCTCTTCCCTATTATAAATATCCCCAACGGGCACTTTCATTTTTTCCCTTTCTCCTCATCTTCTTCCTAGCGACCGAAGAACTCCAGCGCCGCCGCCACCGTCGATCTTTCAATCTGCATCGACCAAGGCCGCTGCATCACCCTGTTTGTTCCAGAGACTCTGGCGCGCTCCTCCGCCACCGAGTAGCCCTGGTAAATTCGTTTCCATGTAACCCTAGATCTTCATTAGGGTTCTCGAGTACATCCATGTCCGCAGCCGTTCCTTAGTTCTTCTGCAACCTTCTCTTTAGTCCTTTTTACTGAGAGATGTATGTATGCGTTTGCTAGGCTTTGATTTGCGGCTAGACTCATTTTGATAGTCCACCATCCCGTGGCTTCTTACTGCTCAAAACAGACTCTGCTTGGATCTTCCCTGTTCCTCTTAACACCATTGTAGGGTTCAGATAAATTTTCTTTAGTTATCCACGGTAGATCCAAAATTGTACTGCGATACTGTGAAACCTGTTTTTGTAACAATTAGTAGATTTTGAACCCAATCCCTTCTGCCTATGGGCGGTTTAACTTCTGATAACCAATCCGCCATATGTCATTAGCCCTCTCTTAAACCGCCAACTGACACTACTAGGGAAAACCTTATACACAGAATGTTACCAGTAGTGCTTGTTAAAATGAGGCACTACTGCTACTTAGAAGTAGCTGCCGCTGTAATCAGCGCCATCGTTATTCGCTTAGCAAGAGCGCCGGCAGAATGTAAAGCGCTACTACTATAATTGCCACACCGTTCCCGACGTGCTAGGTATAGTAGTAGCGCCCTTCTACGAACAGCGCTACTACTACGAATTTTAGCAGCAGCGCATTTTCCCTCCCCACGCTACAGTTAAAGCTATTTTCACCTAGCCCCCCCCCCACCCCCCCGCGCAGCCTGATTCCCTCTCCTCTGCTTCCTCCCCCAATTCTCCTCTACTATTCCTCGTCGCCTCCGCCACGCCGCCGTCTCCCCCGACCCCGCCTCACCGTCGTCTCCCCCGACCCCGCCTCGCCGCCGTCTCCCCCGACCCTGCCTCGCCGCCGTCTCCCTCGACCCGCCTCGCCGCCATCTCCACCGACCCCGCCTTGCCGCCGTCTCCCCCGACCCCGCCTCGCCGCCGTCTCCCCCGACCCCGCCTCGCCGCGCCTCGGTGCCGCCGTCTCCCCGCCATCCTGTAAGCACTCTCCCCTTCCGACCCCTCTTCTCTGCTTGGTATGAACCCTAGCTATTTAGTGCTAGTTAGTATGAACCCTAGGCTATCTTTAGTGCTAGTTAGTTAATTACTTAGATGGTAATTAAGGCAGTAGTTCCTAGGTACTAATTAGTATGAACCCTAGCTATTTACTTTTGCTTATTGAATGCATGCTAATTTGAGTCCTATAAGATATTTTGAAATGTATATCTTGTATTGCTCAATATCCAAGTGGCCGGTCATGTTTGCAGGTTACACCTCCGAGTGGCCTATGTTTTGGAGTGTTGATTCATTTCCGTTCTGGCAAATTTCAGGCGCTCGATATGTCCTATTTTAGCAAAGGTCATGCCGGATTTTTTTCGTGAATTTTGGCATGACTTGTGCCAGAATATGTAGGAAATATCGAGTGCCTCGGATTTGTGTGTTGAGTATCTTGGTAGTTGTCTTCGGTCGATTTTCAATTAATGTTTTAACTATGAACATAGGAAATGTCTGACGACAAAAAGGATTTCGGTATTTGCAAATATTGCGAAGACGAGCGCGGTCTGCGTATGACGGAATATTCCTAGATGATGATAGGCGCTCAAAGATCAAGCTGGACGAGAACTTCGAAGTGGATACAGTAAGTCACAATGACAAGTCTTTTTCGTAATTAAGCATGACATCTGCTTCATTTGCTTCAACTTATATATTTTTTACTATTTTACTAGCGTATCCCCTGCCATGCAAGAGTTTTTGTATTGGATAAGATAGGTTTCAGTCATAGTATGGAGGAAAAGAAAGTTTACTTGAAGACTGAGCATGATTATATTTTCCATGCAAAATTATACAATTCGGACGACTACACCTATTTTGGATGCAAAACATGGCGAGCACTATGCAAGACTTATGCATTTGAGCCTGATATGGTTATCACCTTTGATATTCGTCCGGAAGATAATATTGAAGGTAATACCGACATCTGGTTCGATGTGCAGACGCCTCCAGTTATACCATTATGTAAGTTTCTCAACCATATATATTTATGTCTTTGATATTGTTTATTCAAAAATAGTTGACAACTAATTTGTATTGTCAGCTTATTTCGGTGCAAGCAAACATGTCCAGCGCTTGGTAGATAGGACCGTGATATCGTCTCGGGCTGAACTCAACTGCGAGGAGCTCGGTCATTATGTTTCATGGCTTGAGGATCTTGATACTGTCAAGACAAATTTTCTTCCTGCATTTAGAAATGTTAGTACTGAAAATGTGCGACCAATAGTGTTCGTAATGAACTACGGTCACATCTATTTAGGAAGGATGGTAAGATTTTTACTATTTGTCCTCGATTGCATCTTTTCCATACATTATTTTTGAAGATAAACTTCATTGCTAAGTATGTTACCATACGATGTTCTTCAACAGGGACTCCTGATGAATGTTGTGCCTTATGGGATCGAGACTAAAGGTACCATGAGTATTATCAGCTTACGGCCAAGATATCCTACATATTACTTTAGTGCATTCAAGATTAGCGACGGATGCTTAATAGTGCAAGACTGGACCAAATATGTGATGGGGGAGCGCAGAGAAGTACTAGGGGGCAGCAAATGATGCGCTACCCACGATTAGGAGATGTGTTCATCTGCATGCTCCAGTTTGATCAAGGAGGAGAGCTATACATGTTTTATGTTATTTTACCTAAGAGAGAGCAGCAGGAGTGATTAGCTAGCTAGAAATGAGTTTGAGGATGATGATGTGCTACACTATTACTATGATGATAAAATAGCTAGTGTTGGTGGTAATGACTATGATGATTATTATTAGCTAGTGTTAGTGGTGATTAAATAAATACTGTTGGTGGTAATGACTATGATGATGATTAAATAGCTTGTCTTTGGCGGATTAGATTCAAGTGGAGGCAACATGTGGTGCACATCGAAAGTACTACTAGTCCAAACTAGATCAAGTTTGGATTAGTAGTATACTTTTGACATGCACCACATATTGCCTCCACTTGAACCTAATCCACCTTCATTTGACACACTATTATGGACATAATGATGTAAACCTCATAACTGGTATTGTACCAATATTTGTACGATGGCGCATAAATACACTAAAAAAAATAAAAAAAATACTAGTAGCGATGGACAGAAAACACGCTGCAAGTAGTTACCTTAGCAGTAGCGCGGTACTGAATAAACGTTGCAGCTATTTGTCCTAGCAGTACTAAGCAATAGTTGTAGCGCCTTATTAGTAGCGCGGCCTCCCGCGCTACTAGTGGACACAAAACCCGCGCTACTGCTAGGGTTTTCCCTAGTAGTGTGAACTTGAACAGCAATTTTCTGGTTTAACACTGAATAATACACATATACCGTTTAATTTGTAAACTGGCCTTTACTTTTCCTTTCAGTTTTCCTTCTGAGATGACCAAACAATTATCTGCTTGCAATTGGGTTCCGTCCCGGATTACGGAGACACAAATCAACGGATACGTCACCACTGGCGCTTTAGCCTCAAAAAGGGTCCTGCATTGGCGAGTTCCGGGCTCTAAATGCCCACCTAAACCTCAAGATGGAGAAGTGATTGTATTTATGTAACACTTAGACCGGGGATTCAGCCCGCCCGGATCAAAAAATTTCCGGAATGTCCTCGCAAGATTTCAACTCCATCCACAAGATATTGGACCGAACTCCGTGTCCAATATATGCAACTTTCAAGTATTCTGCGAAGTCTATCTTCAAGAAGAGCCATCTGTGGAGTTGTTCCGGGATTTTTTCCATTTGAACCGCCGTACAGAGTTCTCTGATGGTCCCAACACAGAACTTGGTGGTGTTTCAATTCAGAAGAGGAAAGAAGTTGACTTCCCTCATGCAAAACATCATAGCCATCCTAAAGATTGGAAGCAAACTTGGTTTTATTGCCGGAACACTGCCCCTGATGCAGAAAATCCTTTGTCGGGTTATCGTCCTCACTGGCTTAGGGACGGTCACCCATTACCTTCACGCATATCCGCCACAGAACAGAAAAACTTTGCACCTCAACTCGCCAACATCCGGGCTCTCATGGCGAATGGTTTGACAGGCATTGACCTCGTCCGCTGCTGGGTATCTTGGGGCATTTTGCCTTTAAGCCGCCGCCCCAGATTGATGCATGAATATACTGGCAACGTCAAAGACCCTCAACGCTATCATGAAGTAGTAATGACGGACCTTGAAGTTACTGAATCTGTGAAGAAGATGCTTGATGAAACAATCTTTGCATGCAGTCAAACCGGGTTGCCACCTTTTTGCGTCTCCAATCCTCCGCCAGCGGTAAAGTTCATCTTAAGACTTACTGAATCGCCTCTGCTTTAATTATGTGCTAACATTCCCTTGCCTTAATGTCACAGGCCAACAGCTCCTTCTGGAAACGGACTAAATCGGCCAGGGCTCCTCATGCAAAGACTAAGGCCACCAAGAAAATTTCCAAGAAGAAAACCGCCGAGTCTTCTGATCCACCAGAAGATGAGGAATCAGATGCAGAGGTAGAACTTCACTCACTTGGTTCCTTATTTGTACATCTTATTGACAATGATTGTTCCCAGGACGACGCTGAGGCCAGCCACGCAGACCATGTTGAGGTAATCACTCTTTCTTCCGATTCAGATGTTGTGCCGGTTCAAAGAGTTCGCCGCACAGTTCGGAAAGTAAAACACTCTCACCCCCTTGCTCATTTGGATCCAAAATTTTCTTTGAAGACACAGCAAGCTGCAGAACGTCGCACAACCCGGCACAGTGGCCAGCAAATCACCTCGTCCGGTTTACCAGATACACCAACCCGGAAACGTCGTCCAGAGGTGACTTGTTCTCCTGAAAAACTTTATCCTTTGAAGGGTTTCTTCCGATGCCCACTCAATCCATTTGATATGAATTATCAGGCATCTTCCAACTCGTCTGGTGGTTCATCAACCACTCAGCTGCCTCCCCTCAAGATCGTCGCTGGGTAAATACACTATTCCTCAAGTTATTTCTTCATGCGTCGGTTTATCATATTCTAACTTTTGGATGTTGTAGCGCCAAGGCCCGATTAAGTAAGAAAGCCAAAACCAGCGGCCATACTGACGATGTTGATCCGGAGAAGACCCCAGAGAATGAGGGCGAAAATCCTGAGATTGCCACAGACCACTCTGCTCCGCAAAATCCAGGCGCTGATGCTAACCCGCCAGAGGCTGAACCGGAGGCACGGGTTGAGACATCAACTCCTCATGCCACCCCTCCAAGTCCAACTGTTGATCCGCCAAGCCCTATTACCAAACCGCCGAGCCCTGCTGCCAAAGCGCCAAGCCCTGTTAAGGAGAATGTCAATTCATCAAGCCCAACCAAGGATGATGATGTTGTTATTACTGGCACTGCATATACCACCGCAGGCAATCCAGTTGCTTTATCCGAGCATTCTGCCAAGGATGAATTTGTGTTTATGAACAAGGGGAAAAGCAAAACCGACTTGTTAGATTATGCTGATTTGTCTGCTCAGGACCTTCATTTCGGTTTCTTAAACCGTCTCTTCACCAGCTGAGACTATGAGGCTGGTTTGGTAAATTTGATGAAGGAGCGCTATGAGGTAAACTGTTTGATCCTTTATTCTGTACCTTCATTGCATTGTAGCCCCCAAGGGCCGGTTTGTCTTTAGAAAGTCAAACCGGGACTTTGTATATTCCATACTGTACTTTGTTGATTTTCCTTGTGTATTTTTGATCAAACACACATTAGCCCCCAAGTGCCATGATTAAAACTTGTATTAATCCGTGGGACTTCAATAATCAGTAGAAAAAAAGTGATCCACATTAGCCCCCAAGTGCCAAGTGTATAACTAGTTATATGCTTGGGACTTTCAAAAAGGTATTGACATGCTCTTCTTACTGTTGCAGAGTGAGATAAATCAACAAGTCTCTCAAATTGCCGATCTTCAAGAAAATCTGAAATCCCAACAAGCAGAAACCACCAAGGCCAGGGATGAATTGAAAACCGCCTTAACCACCATGGAGCAGCTCAAAGAGTGGTTCAAGTCTGAGCGGGCCAACTGGGATACCGAAAAGGCTGGATTGCTGAAGCGGGCGGAAGACGCTGAATCGGCTCTTAAACCGGTGACGGAAGAGCTTACTGGATTAAAGCGCCAAGTCAATGCCATGACTTCTGCAATATTTGGTAAGCACTGTTTGCCAAGGCTTTATGAATATTCCGCTTTGAAATTTTGCTGGTTTAACGTGAAATCCTTAAACCACTGTAGGTAGCCGCATTGCTCATCTGGGCTCTGATATGCGGATGAAGCTCAAGGCCGCCTATACGCTGATTGAACAGCTGTATACCGGTGCCCAACGGGTTATCTGTGCAACTTCTTATGACAATGTGGCCCCGACACTGATCAAGGACACTCTGGCTAGGTTATCTACGACGCCAACACAGATAGAAGAGGTGAAGCGATCCGCTGCTAGGGCTGGCGCTTTGTTAGCACTCACTCGAGCCAAGGCATGGATAGCTGACCTTGATTCGATCGATATTGCCAAGGGCTTTCCCAGTGAACAAGAAAACGGGGCAGTGTTTGATAACGAAGCCCTCAAAAGTGTGACAAGGGAGATGCGTCCTCTGGCGAGTCAGTTGGCAGAAGAAGCTAACTTGACGGTTCACCGGTCTTTTTATGATGCTAACAACAAACGGGTTGAGGCTGTCATTCCGGAAGTGCAAAATCTTATTCCGCCAACCCGTAAGCACACTTATGCCCCTGACGTTGATCCGACTGATCTTATAAGTGAAGAGGTTGTCATCCAGGCCTTAACCCGGATTGACTGGACCACCACTGACTTCCAGCCACTGGATGGGGAGGAGGAGGTTGAACCGACGCCGGATGACCCATCCACTTCGCGTCAACATGGCGAGGAAGCTTGATCCGGCAATCCGGTTGATACTGCAGAAACTGTCTGGTTTAAGACAATTCCATATTTTGGGCCGTGAAGCGCCTTGTAATAGGGTAGCAAAAATACTTTGATCTGCTGCCATCGTGCACTGGGAAATACTTTATGTGATCCTTCATGAAAATTTCAATGTTGGCTCATATATCATAGTATGCAATCCCTATGTCTGCATAAAAAGAAGTGTCCTGGCGGTTTATCGCCTGGATGGGTCATAACGCCCAAGAGAAAGCCTGATTGATAACCAAACCTTAAGAAATATGAAATAAACTCATACCTTGTGATATGATATCAAGTTAGTTGGTTTACCAACTGTGATTATAATAAGGGTGAAGACCCAAATCTGGAATTTTGAATAACTCCATCATGTGTTGATGGCGTATAATAAGTCATACCGGGTTATAATGAACCTCAGATGATCAAAACTGGCGACAAGTAGTCTAAACCAGGCCGGGTTATGATAACTCCGGTTTGATAAGATGACTGAAAAGCCATACCAGGTCAAAGAGACCGGTTTAACATAGAATTTAACAAAAGAAAAATGACAAACGCAGATAAAACCGTGTAGTCGAGGCTTTTCAAGGGCTGCCAGGCCCAAATTCGAGGCTTTTCATGGGCTACCAGGCCGCTGAGTTAAACCATTTGACAAAGCCTTTTAAGATGGGCCTCCAACTAACCAATCATCGTTTTAACTTTGACAAGTTCAGGGTCTCAATGAGAGTAACTGTCAAACGTTTGGAGGGTCATGCCAGGATTACCTGGATAGGAGTGGCTTATTTGATGAAGGCAGGTTAACCCAGGGTTTTAGGTAAATATACCAGGCTTCCAAGCCATGGGTCGATACCCAGCTACAAGGGTCCTTTCAAACTCCTTGGTATTTGACACAAGGAGCCCCCAAGTAACATGATGAGCTGTGCTCATTGGGTGCCTATGTTTGAGATGTGCGTAGCATCCAGACTCTCTTTGGCCCCTTGGGTGTGAAGCTCCCAAGCTGTATTGTGGCATGATAGCCGGTTTAACAGGCAGTGCTCCGCTTTGTCGGCTGAAGCCCCCATGTAACTCAAAGGATATTTGAGAAAAAACAGCAGAGGCCCTGCTTATAGCAAGGATGCTAGTTTACTTTATTGATCATAATATATACATTGTCGAAATATGTACATAAGAAAAGCCTATGGCTCAAGTGTAATAAGGCCGTAGGAGAGCTATGTTCCACGGCCACCGAGTCTCCTCCTCAGAGCTGCGTGACTTGTCTCGAACGTCAACGAGGTAGTATGATCCATTGTGTAGATTTTTGCTAACCACAAAGGGCCCTTCCCAAGGTGGGGATAACTTGTGCATGTCGGTCTGATCCTGGATGAGCTGGAGCACCAAGTCGCCTTCTTGAAAGGTTCTTGTCTTAACCCGGCGGCTGTGATAACGCCGCAGGTCTTGTTGATAAACCGCCGATTGAGCCAGCGCCATGTCCCGTTTCTCATCTAACAGGTCCAGCGCCTCTTGGCGTGCTTGCTCGTTGTCCGCTTCAACATAATTAGCAACCCTGGGCGAGTCATGACGAATATCACTTGGGAGGACCGCCTCTGCCCCGTACACCATGAAGAAAGGTGTGTATCCTGTTGAACGATTGGGGGTGGTGTTGATGCTCCATAAGACAGAAGGCAATTCTTCCACCCAACAACCCGGCGTCCGCTTCAAGGGAATCATGAGCCGGGGTTTAATACCTTTCAAGATTTCTTGATTGGCTCTCTCTGCATGACCGTTGAATTGAGGGTGCGCCACAGATGCTAAGTCAAGCCGGATGTGCTCTCTCTGATAGAAATCTTCCATCTCACCTTTAGAAAGGTTTGTGCCATTATCCGTGATGATGCTGTGTGGAAAGACAAACCGGAAGATAATCTTTTTGAGAAACTGAACCGCCGTAGCCGCATCACACTTGCTGACAGGCTCTGCTTCAACCCACTTGGTGAATTTATCAACCGCCACCAATAGGTGGGTCTTCTTATCCTTGGAACGCTTAAAGGGTCCCACCATATCAAGCCCCCAAGTGGCAAAAGGCCAAGTGATAGGAACCATCCATAGTTCTTGAGCTGGAACATGAGCTCTGCGTGATAACTTTTGACAAGCATCACATCGCTTTACGGATCCTCCAGATCAAGATGAGCTGTCACCAAGAGAACCCATGTCGAAAAGCCTTTGCAACCAGGGACTTTGAACCAGCATGATGACCACAATCCCCTTCATGAATTTCCCGTAGGATCTCTTGGCCTTCTTCCGGAGAAACACAATGCTGAAATACGCCTGAAACGCTACAGCGGTGTAACTCGCCATTGTGAATAACCATGGACTTGGATCGCCGGACTATCTGCCGAGCCAAAACTTCATCATCTGGTAACTCGCCCTGGTTCATATACACCAGATATGGAATCGTCCAATCCGGCACAACGTGTAAAGCGGCCACCAACTGAGCCTCCGGATCAGGAACAGCCAAGTCCTCTTCTGTAGGCAACTTAACAGACGGGTTATGCAAGATATCTAAAAAGGTATTGGGAGGTACCGGTTTGCGCTGAGATCCAAGCCGGCTTAAAGCGTCTGTTGCTTCGTTTTTGCACCGATCGATATGCTCAACCTGATACCCTTTGAAGTGACCCGCCACAATATCCACCTCACGTCTGTAAGCCGCCATGAGTGGGTCCTTAGAATCCCAAGTACCAGAAACTTGCTGAGCCATCAGATCAGAATCTCCAAAACAACGAACTCGACTTAAGTTCATCTCTTTAGCCACCCGGGGACCATGGAGTAAAGCTTCGTACTCAGCTACATTGTTAGTACAGGGAAACATCAAGCGGAGAACATAGCAAATTTTATCACCTCGAGGGGAAGTAAGGACAACTCCAGCCCCCGAGCCCTCCAATTGCCTGGATCCATCAAAATGAATAGTCCAGTATGTATTATCCGGCTTGTCCTCTGGTTCTTGCAACTCAGTCCAATCATTGATAAAATCCACAAGTGCTTGGGATTTGATGGCTGTTCGACGCACATACTTCAAACCGTGTGGACCAAGCTCAATTGCCCACTTTGCAACCCGGCCAGTGGCTTCCCTGTTTTGAATTATGTCACCCAAAGGAGCAGAACTAACCATTGTGATGGGATGGCCTTGAAAGTATTGTTTGAGATTTCAACTTGCCATAAAAACTCCATACACCAACTTCTGCCAGTGTGGATAGCGTTGTTTTGACTCGATCATGACTTCACTGATGTAATACACCGGTCGTTGAACCTGATACTCCTTCCCAGCCTCCTTACGTTCAACCACAATTGCCACACTGAACGCTCGGGCATTGGCAGCTATTTATAATAGCAAGGGCTCATTATCAACCAGAGCTGCAAGAACCGGCGGTTCAACCAACTGCCACTTTAACTCCTCAAAATACGCATTAGCTGCGTCACTCCAGACGAAATCGTCTGTCTTTTTCAACATTTGATACAAAGGAATTGCCTTCTCTCCCAAGCGGCTGATAAACCGGCTAAGGGCTGCAATCCGACCCGCCAGACGCTGAACATCGTTGATGCACTTCGGTTTAGCCAGGGATGTAATCGCTTTGATTTTTTCGAATTAGCCTCAATGCCTCTGTTGGACACCAGAAATCCCAAGAGCTTGCCTGCCGGAACACCAAAAACACATTTATCCAGATTGAGCATCATTTTGTAAACCCGAAGATTGTCAAACGTCTCCTTGAGGTCATCTATCAGTGTTTCCTTCTTCCTGGATTTTACCACAATGTCATCCACATAGGCATGAACATTACACCCAATCTGCGTATGAAGATAATTCTGCACACAACGCTGATAAGTTTCCTGGGCACTCTTGAGCCCAAAGGGCATAGAAACATAGCAGAAGGCTCCAAAGGGAGTGATGAAGGATGTCTTCTCCTGGTCCTTAACTGCCATCTTGATCTGATGATAACCTGAATAAGCATCCAGGAAACTCAGGCGCTCACAACCTGTCGTCGCATCAATGATCTGATCAATACGCGGGAGAGCAAAGGGATCGGCCGGACAAGCTTTATTCAAATCGGTGTAGTCCACACACATACGCCAAGTGCCGTTTTTCTTGAGAACAAGCACCGGATTAGCCAACCATTCAGGGTGAAATACTTCAACGATAAACCCAGCAGCCAATAGTCGGGCTACCTCTTCACCAATTGCCTTACGTCTTTCCTCATTAAAGCGACGAAGAAATTGCTTGACCGGTTTAAACTTGGGATCAATATTAAGAGTGTGCTCAGCGAGTTCCCTCGGTACACCTGGCATGTCAGAAGGCTTCCTTGCAAAAATGTCCCGGTTCTCACGGATGAACTCGATGAGCTCACTTTCCTATTTCGGATCCAGATTTGTGCTGATGCTGAATTGCTTGGACAAATCGCCAGGAACGAAGTCAACAAGTTTAGTCTCATCAGTCAGTTTGAAATGCAGGGTTGGGTCATGCTCAGTGGTGGGATTCTTCAGAGGGCTCATGTCGGCCGGATCAACATTTTCCTTATAAAACTTCAGCTCCTCTGTAGCACAAACCGACTCAGCATAGGCCGCATCACCCTCCTCATAGTCCAAAGCGATTTTACGACTCCCGTGAACCGTAATGGTCCCTTTATGACCCGGCATCTTGAGATGCAAGTAAATATAACATGGTCTTGCCATGAACTTTGCATAAGCCGGTCGCCCAAACAGTGCGTGGTACGGGCTCTGGATCCTCACCACTTCAAAGGTCAATGTCTCAGACCGGGAATCGTGCTCATCACCAAACACAACCTCCAAAGTGATGTTACCAACAGGATATGTTGATTTACCTGGTACTACACCATGAAAAATAGTGTTGGGCGGTTTAAGACTCTTGTCTGTCAACCCCATGCGATGGAAGGTCTCATAATACAGAATGTTGATACTGCTTCCTCCATCCATGAGTACCTTGGTGAACTTATAACCTCCCACCTGAGGTGCCACCACCAAAGCTGTGTGACCCGGATTGTCAACCCGGAGCGGATGATCCTCCCTACTCCACACAATAGGTTGTTCGGACCACCGCAGATAACGTGGTACTGCCGGTTCAACGGCATTAACTGCCCTCTTGTGAAGCTTCTGATCACGCTTGCACAAACTAGTGGTAAACACATGATACTACCCACCATTCAACTGCTTTGGGTGACTCTAGTAACCCGACTGCTGCTGATTTCCTTGATTATTCTGCTGGTTATTACCACCTTGGTTGTTCTGGTTGCCCTGATTATTCTGAAATCCAGAGCTTCAACCGCCGCCACCGTGAAAGCCTAGACCTGAACCGCCTGATGGACCTTGATCATACCGGAAAAGATCAGAGTTTTTGAACTCCTTCATAATGTGACTATCCTTCCAGAGATGTGTTGCAGGAACTTCCTTGGTCCCATGCTTTGGGCAGGGCTGATTCAACAAACACTCCAGAGTCATTCCGCCGCCGCGCTGGGGCAGTTTACCCTTATGACGCTGCACATTAGCGTTAGCTACGAAATCTGAATCCGCTTTACGCTTACCGTTGTTCCCATGGCCTCCTTGGTTGTGCTGCTGTCCCTTGGCACCACTGTTCTTCTTTCCCTTCTTCGGTTTCTCCTCATCAGAATCGGGATCCTTGGTATTATCAGAATCGGCATATTTGACCAAAGCGGCCATGAGGGTGCCCAAGTCATCGCAATGGCGCTTGAGCCATCCTAACTTCATTTTTAGTGACTTAAACCGGCAATTGCGTTCTAGAGTGATGATTGCCTGACCAGCATTACTCCGGTCTGAAGAATGCAAAACTTCTTAAACCCGGCGAACCCAATGAGTGGTTGACTCGTTCTCCCCTTGAACACAGGCATCCAGATCCACAATAGACATGGGTTGTTTGCAGGTGTCTTTGAAATTGGCTATAAACTAGGCCTTCAACTGGTCCCACGATTCGATGGAGTTAGCTAGTAAGTTTTTCAACCAAGTGCGGGCTGTCCCTTCCAACATCATCGTGAAATACTTGGCACAAGCCGCTTCATCCACGTCTAGCATTTCCATTGCCATCTCATAACTTTCGACCCACGCCTCAGGTGGTTGATCCGCCGTGTAATTCGGCACCTTACGTGGACCCTTGAAATCTTTAGGCAGTCGCACATTGTGTAGAGCCGGAATGAGATAAGGCACTCCCCAGGAGCTAAAGGCTAACCCGGTACCACGGTCTACCGACGCCGCAGGTTGAATCGGGGCGGGTTGATAACGACCCACATGCTGTGCTGCCAAAGCGGCCTCCCTTCGTGCCCTGCCATTATCCACTACATCCTGAGCATTTACTTCACCACGTGCCAGATTGGGCCTTTGGGGAATATTCCGGTGTCGTGCACTGCTAGACACCTCCGGTTCATCCATGTGCCTGCTGTAACTTTTGCTCGGATGAGGAGTGGAATGAATTCTATCCCGACTGTAGGAATAAGCCTGCTGCTGCACCACAGCGGTTTGAAGAAGATCTCTGGCCCGCCGTGTCTCAATTGCTGCCAGCGAATCGCCCTCCATTGGAATAGCTGCCAAGCGAGATGCTGCGGCAATCATATTATCCAAAGGACTTGAGAAGTGACCCGGTGGAGTAGGCACGTATTGCGGCGGGTTATCTGTTCGTCGAGGTGGTTCCATCGTCCGTGGTTGATCCGGTGCTGCCGTTGGTGCGTCAGTCCGGTTTGTGGCTACCGGATTACTTGGCCCAGCCCCTGGCGTGTTGAAAAGATTCATTCCCTCGTAGACTGATGGCAGACGCGACCGGTACTTTCTCCGCATTACGTCATGTGTTGCATTCTGATCCAGCAGGAGTCGGTAGTTTTACGCCTGTATTTGTTGTGATTGGGCATCCAAAGCGGCCCGTTCTTCAGCCAACCTAGCGTCCTCCATTGTTGGATCCTCCTTGGAATGTGTTATTTGGTCCTTCAGCTTCGCAATATTCGCATTATGCTGATCCTGCGTCTCCGGGGTAACTGCCATGGTCAACAAGGTAGCCCAGACGTCCATCAAACTGGAGAGGACTTGAGCCGGTCGGCACGCCGGGCCTCCTGTCGCGGCTGCTGATCCGGTATTCATTGCTGCGTTGGACGAAGACTGCAGGGTGGGCTGTGTTCTGGCCATGAAAACAGCAACCCGACTTGGCGGTTCAAGGAGGTCCAGAATACTGTTACCATCGGAATATCCTTCAAACACACCATCCTGAACTTGGTACAGGGACTCGGTTTCACCAGTGGACGATTCGTCATCGGAATAAATAACTGTCTCACCTTCAAACATCGGTTCTGATCCGATCCCATGGACACATCCGACGAACGCACGCTTCATGGAGGGTTTCACCTGGGCAGGGCTTGCACGCTGAGCCGTCTCGATGAGGTCGGTGTAGATGTCCGGCTCAGGGCCTGGTTCACCGATCTTGCGGATGAAGACGTCTATTCCGCCAAAGGGGACCCGGTACCCGTACTACTCGATCGAGCCGGCCTCAGGGCCCCATCCTTCGTCATCGATGTAGAGCTTGCCGCGACGACTTTTGGTCATCCAGCCGACCACGTACCCCTTAAGTCCTTCAGAGCAGCCCTTCAAGAACTTGACACCATCGTGCGATAGCTCCATGGTGGGCGCCAACTGTCGTGGAATTAACACGTCAGATGTCCTCATGAAAGGACTTAGTCGTAGAGCCATCGCTATGGGTTAGCTTGAAGGGGTTAAACCGGACAAGGGACACGGGAGTTCTATACTAGTTCGGCCCCTTCGATGAAGGTAAAAGCCTACGTCTAGTTGTGATGGGATTGGTTGGGTTTCGATGATCAGGGAGCGAATACGCTTTGCCTGAGTCTTGAGTTGTCATCTGTTGTCCCTGAACCGCTGCCGGGTCCTCCCTTTATATACACAGGTTGACGCCCGGCCGGTCTACAGAGTCCCGAGGCCGACTTATACAAGGGTCCGGCTCGGTCTCTCCTTTCCTAACTTACAACACAAGTTTACATAACGATGGCGGTTTGCTATTATGGGCCCTAATCCGCCACTGGGCTCCGGGCCTCTAAGCTTCATAGTAAAACGCCATCTTCTGAGTCTTCATGGGCTTCAATACGGTTGAGGGTAAACCGGCCCCTCCTGGGTGGTTTATACTCAATAGTTATATCCCCAACACATAGAGTTCTGGTGTTGATCATGTTTTGCTCGTGGAAGAGGTTTAGTCAACGGATCTACGACATCAGATCCGTATGCACTTTAAAAATATCTATGTCTCCATCTTGAACATTTTCATGAATGGAGTTGAAGCGACGCTTGATATGCCTGGTCTTCTTGTGAAACCTGGGCTCCTTGGCAAGGGCAATAGCACGAGTGTTGTCACAGAAGAGAGTAATCGGACCCGACGCATTGGGAATAACTCCTAGATCGATAATGAACTCCTTCATCCATATTGCTTCATGTGCTGCCTCTGAGGCTGCCATGTACTCCGCTTCACATGTAGATCCCGCCACGACGCTTTGCTTGCAACTGCACCAGCTGACCGCCTCACCATTCAAAATATACACGTATCCGGTTTGTGACTTGGAGTCATCCAGATTTGTGTTGAAGCTAGCATCGACGTAACCCTTTACGACGAGCTCTTCGTCACCTCCATAAACGAGAAACATATCCTTAGTCCTTTTCAGGTACTTCAGGATATTCTTGACCGTTGTCCACTATTCCATTGCAGGATTACTTTGGTACCTTCCTACCAAACTTACGGCAAGGTTTACATCAGGTCTGGTACACAGCATGGCATACATAATAGACCCTATGGCTGAGGCATAGGGGATGACACTCATCTTTTCTCTATCCTCTGCCGTGGTTGGGCTTTGAGTCGTGCTCAATTTCACACCTTGCAAAATAGGCAAGAATCCCTTCTTGGACTGATCCATATTGAACTTCTTCAATATCTTATCAAGGTATGTGCTTTGTGAAAGACCTATGTGGCGTCTCGATCTATCTCTATAGATCTTGATGCCTAATATGTAAGCAGCTTCTCCAAGGTCCTTCATTGAAAAACACTTATTCAAGTAGGCCTTTATGCTTTCCAAAAGTTCTATATCATTTCCCATCAATAGTATGTCATCTACATATAATATGAGAAATGCTACAGAGCTCCCACTCACTTTCTTGTAAACGCAGGCTTCTCCATAAGTCAGCATAAACCCAAACATTTTGATCATTTCATCAAAGCGAATGTTCCAACTCCGAGATGCTTGCACCAGCCCATAGATGGAGCGCTGGAGCTTGCATACATTGTTAGCATTCTTAGGATCGACAAAACCTTCCGGCTGCATCATATACAATTCTTCCTTAAGGAAGCCGTTAAGGAATGCCGTTTTGACGTCCATTTGCCATATTTCATAATCATTGAATGCGGCAATTGCTAAGATGATTCGGACTGACTTCAGCTTTGCTACGGGTGAGAAGGTCTCAGTGTAGTCAACCCCTTGAACTTGTCGATAACCCTTAGCGACAAGCCAAGCTTTATAGATGGTCACATTACCATCAGCGTCAGTCTTCTTCTTAAAGATCCATTAATTTTCTATGGCTCGCCGATCATCGGCAAGTCTGTCAAAGTCCATACTTTGTTTTCATACATGGATCTTATCTCAGATTTCATGGCTTCAAGCCATCTGTTGGAATCTGTGCCCGCCATCACTTCTTCATAGTTCGAAGGTTCACCATTGTCTAACAACATGATTTCCAGGACAGGGTTGCCATACCACTCTGGTGCGGAACGTGCCCTTGTGGACCTACAAAGTTCAGTAGAAACTTGATCCGAAGTACCTTGATCATCATCATTAACTTCCTCTCTAGTCGGTGCAGGCACCACAGAAACATTTTCTTGAGCTGCGCTACTTTTCGTTTCAAGAGGCGGTACTTCATCAAGTTCTACTTTCCTCCCACTTACTTCTTTTGAGAGAAACTCTTTCTCCAGAAAGGATCCATTCTTGGCAACGAAGATCTTGCCTTCGGATCTGAGGTAGAAGGTATACCCAATGGTTTCCTCAGGGTATCCTATGAAGACGCATTTTTCCGACTTGGCGAGCTTTTCAGGTTGAAGTTTCTTGACATAAGCATCACATCCCCAAACTTTTAGAAACGACAGGTTGGGTTTCTTCCCAAACCATAATTCACACGGTGTCGTCTCAACGGATTTAGACAGTGCCCTATTTAAAGTGGATGTGGCTGTCTCTAAAGCGTATCCCCAAAATGATAGCAGTAAATCGGTAAGAGGCATCATAGATCGCACCATATCCAATAGAGTGCGATTACGACGTTCGGACACACCATTACGCTGAGGTGTTCTAGTCGGCGTGAGTTGTGAAACAATTCCACATTTCCTTAAGTGCGTACCAAACTCGTGACTTAAATATTCTCCCTCACGATCTGATCGTAAGAACTTTATTTTCCTGTCACGTTGATTTTCCACCTCACTCTGAAACTCCTTGAACTTTTCAAAGGTCTCAGACTTGTGTTTCATTAAGTAGACATACCCATATCTACTTAAGTCATTAGTGAGGGTGAGAACATAACAATAGCCACCACGAGCCTCAACACTCATTGGACCGCACACATCAGTATGTATGATTTCCAACAAGTTGGTTGCGGAGTCTTGGTCATCTTGCCCATGAGGCATGGTTTGCATGTGCCAAATGATTCATCATCAAGAGACTCCAAAAGTCCATCTGCATGGAGCTTCTTCATGCGTTTGACACCAATGTGACCAAGGCGGCAGTGCCACAAGTATGTGGGACTATCATTATTAACCTTACATCTTTTGGTACTCACACTATGAATAAGAATAAACCAAGGCGGCAGTGCCACAAATATGTGTAACATCACGTTCGAGATTCAATAAGAATAAACCATTGACCAGCGGGGCATGACCATAAAATATCTCTCTCAAATAAATAGAACAAACATTATTCTCGGATTTAAATGAGTAGCCATCTCGCATTAAACGAGATCCAGATACAATGTTCATGCTCAAAGCTGGCACTAAACAATTATTGAGGTTTAAAACTAATCCCGTAGGTAAATGTAGAGGTAGCATGCCGACGGCGATCACATCGACCTTGGAACCATTCCTGACGCGCATCGTCACCTTGTCCTTCGCCAGTCTCTGCTTATTCCGCAGCTCCTGTTTTGAGTTACAAATACGAGCAACCGCACCGGTATCAAATACCCAGGAGCTACTACGAGTACTGGTAAGGTACACATCAATAACATGTATATCATATATACCTTTTGTGTTGCCGGCCTTCTTGTCCGCTAAGTACTTGGGGCAGTTCCGCTTCTAGTGACCGCTTCCCTTGCAATAAAAGCACTGTGTCTTGTGCTTGGGTCCATTGTTTGGCTTCTTCCCGGTAACTTATTTACCGGGCGCGGCAACTCCCTTGTCGTCCTTCTTGAAGTTCTTTTTACCCTTGCCTTTCTTGAAACCAGTGGTCTTATTCACCATCAACACTTGATGTTCCTTTTTGATTTCCACCTCCGCTGATTTCAGCATTGAATATAACTCAGGAATGGACTTCTCCATCCCCTGCATATTGTAGTTCATCCAAAGCTCTTGTAGCTAGGTGGGAGCGACTAGAGGATCCTGTCAATGACCGAGTCATCTGGGAGATTAACTTCCAACTGAGACAAACTGTTGTGTAACCCGGACATAGTGAGTATATGCTCACTGACAGAACTGTTTTCCTCCATCTTACAACTATAGAACTTGTCGGAGACTTCATATCTCTCGACCCAGGCATGAGCTTGGAAAACCATTTTCAGTTCTTGGAACATCTCATATGCTCTGTGCTGCTCAAAATGCTTTCGGAGCCCCGGTTCTAAGCTGTAAAGCATGCAGCACTGAACCAGGGAGTAATCATCACTCGCGACTGCCAGGCGTTCATAACGTCTTGAGTTGCTGGCAAAATGGGTGCTTCACCTAGCGGCACTTCTAGGACATATGCTTTCTTGGCATCTATGAGGATGATCCTCCAGTTCCGGACCCTGTCCGTATAGTTGCTACCATCATCTTTCAGCTTGGTTTTCTCTAGGAACGCGTTGAAGTTGAGGGCAACATTAGCGTGGGCCATTTGATCTACAAGACATATTGCAAAGATTTTAGACTATGTTCATGATAATTAAGTTCATGTAATCAAATTATTTAATGAACTCCCACTTAGATAGACATCCCTCTAGTCATTTAAGTGATACATGATCTGAGTCAACTAGGCCGTGTCCGATCATCACGTGAGACGGACTAGTCATCATCGGTGAACATCTTCATGTTGATCGTATCTACTATACGACTCATGTTCGATCTTTAGGTCTCTCTGAGGCCATGTCTATACATGCTAGGCTCGTCAAGTCAACCTAAGTGTTTTGCATGTGTAAATCTGGCTTACACCCATTGTATGCGAACGTTAGAATCTATCACACCCGATCATCACGTGGTGCTTCGAAACAACGAACTTTCGAAATGGTGCACAGTTAGGGGGAACACTATTGAAATTTTAATGAGGGATCATCTTATTTATGCTACCGTCGTTCTAAGCAAATAAGATGTAAACATGACAAACATCACATGCAAATCATAAAGTGACATGACATGGAAAATATCATTTTGCGCCTTTGGTCATCATCTTCGAGGCGTGGCATGATCACCTTCGTCACCGGCATGACACCATGATCTCCATCATCATGTCTTCATGAAGTTGTCTCGCCAACTATTACTTCTACTACTATGGCTAACGGTTAGCAATAAATTAAAGTAATTACATGGCGTTATCATTGACACACGGGTCATACAATAAATTAAGACAACTCCTACGGCTCCTGCCGGTTGTCATACTCATCGACATGCAAGTCGTGATTCCTATTACAAGAACATGATCAATCTCATACATCACATATCATTCATCACATTCTTTTGGCCATATCACATCACATAGCATACCCTGCAAAAACAAGTTAGACGTCCTCTAATTGTTGTTGCATGTTTTACGTGGCTGCTATGGGTTTCTAGCAAGAATGTTTCTTACCTACGCAAAAGCCACAACGATGATATGCCAATTGCTATTTACCCTTCATAAGGACCCTTTTCATCGAATGCTATCAGACTAAATGGGAGAGACTGGCACCCGCTAGCCACATTTATGCAACAAGTGCATGTCAGTCGGTGGAACCTGTCTCACGTAAGCGTACGTGTAAGGTCGGTCTGGGCAGCTTCATCCCACAATACCGCCGAACCAAGATAGGACTAGTAACGGTAAGCAAATTGAACAAATTGATACGTCTCCAACGTATCTATAATTTATGAAGCATTCATGCTATTTTATTATCTATTTTGAATGATTATGGGATTTATTATACACTTTTATATTACTTTGATATTATATATTTTGAATGATTATGGGCTTTATTGTTGTTTTATTGCCTATTTCAGTGTTTCGAAGAAAAGGAATATCAAACGGAGTCCAAACGGAGTGAAACCTTCGGGAGCGTGATTTCTAGAACGAACATGATCTGGGAGACTTGGAGTACAAGCTAGGGAAGCTTCGAGGAGGCCAGGATATAGGAGGGCGCGCCCACCCCCTGGGCGCGCCCCCTGTCTTGTGGGCCCCTCGTGGCTCCCCCGACCGACTTCTTTCGTCTATATATTCCCATATACCCTAAAACCATCGAAGAAGAATATAGATCGGGAGTTCCGCTGCCGCAAGCCTCTGTAGCCACCAAAAACCTCTCGGGAGTCTGCTCAAGCACTCACGGAGGGGGAACCCATCACCGGTGGCCATCTTCATCATCCCGGCGCTCTCCATGACAAGGAGGGAGTAGTTCACCCTCGGGGCTAGGTTATGTACCAGTAGCTATGTGTTTCATATCTCTCTCTCTCGTGTTCTCTCTATGGCACGATCTTGATGTATCGCGAGCTTTGCTATTATAGTTGGATCTTATGATGTTTCTCCCCCTCTACTCTCTTGTGACGAATTGAGTTTTCCTCTTGAAGTTATCTTATCGGACTGAGTTTTTAAGGATTTGAGAACACTTGATGTATTTCTTGCCGTGCGTATCTGTGGTGACAATGGGATGTCACGTGATCCACTTGATGTATGTTTTGGTGATCAACTTGCGGGTTCCGCCCATGAACCTATGCATAGGGGTTGGCACATGTTTTCGTCTTGACTCTCCGGTAGAAACTCTGGGGCACTCTTTGAAGTACTTTGTGTTGGTTGAATAGACGAATCTGAGATTGTGTGATGCATATCGCATAATCATACCCACGGATACTTAGGTGACATTAGGGTTTTGGTTGATTTGTGTCTTAAGGTGTTATTCTAGTATGAACTCTATGTTAGATTGAATGGAAAGAATAGCTTCATGTTATTTTACTACGGACTCTTGAATAGATAGAACAGAAAGGATAACTTTGAGGTGGTTTCGTACCCTACCATAATCTCTTCGTTTGTTCTCCGCTATTAGTGGCTTAGGAGTGACTCTTCGTTGCATGTTGAGGGATTGTTATATGATCTATCTATGTTATCATTGTTGAGAGAACTTGCACTAGTGAAAGTATGAACCTTATGCCTTGTTTCCTAGCATTGCAATACCGTTTACGCTCACTTTTATCATTAGTTACCTTGCTGTTTTTATATTTTCAGATTACAAATACCTATATCTACCATCCATATTGCACTTGTATCACCATCTCTTCGCCAAACTAGTGCACCTATACAATTTACCATTGTATTGGGTGTGTTGGGGACACAAGAGACTCTTTGTTATTTGGTTGCAGGGTTGTTTGAGAGAGACCATCTTCATCCTACGCCTCCTACGGATTGATAAACCTTAGGTCATCTACTTGAGGGAAATTTGCTATTGTCCTACAAACCTCTACACTTGGAGGCCCAAAAACGTCTACAAGAATAAGGTTGTGTAGTAGACATCAAGCTCTTTTCCGGCGTCGTTTCCGGGGAGGCTAGGTAAGCGGCACTCACACCCCATCAACTAAGCTCTTTTCTGGCGCTGTTGCCGGGGAGGTGAATGCTTGAAGGTATATCTTTAGATCTTGCAATCGAATCTTTTTGTTTCTTGTTTTATCACTAGTTTAGTTTATAAAAGAAAACTACAAAAAAATGGATTTGAGTTTGTCTCATACGCTTCATCTTTTTAATATCTTTCGTGAGTTTGATGAAAAGGAAATTTGTGCTCAAGTGCTAGAAGAAGAAATCTATAGAATTTTTGATACTAAATCTTTGAATGATGAGAATGATTGCAATGTTGTTAGTATGAATTTCTTGAATATCCATGATGCTAATGATATGCAAAGCCACAAGCTTGGGGATGCTATGTTTGATGAAGATGATATTTTTTGTCCCCCAAGTTTTGAAGAGAAAATTTATTATGATGAAAGCATGCCTCCTATTTATGATGATTATATTGATGAAAGTGGGTTTTGAAGAGTGTCAACTTTAGGAATTAGTGATCCCACTATTTTGGAGGATGTTGAATCTTATTGTGATGAACATGAAAGTGGATTTGGAAGAGTGTCAACTTTATTTAGTGATGATTCCACTATTTCGGAAGAGGTTCCAATTGATTATGAGAACAAAGTTACTATCTATGATGATTATTGTGATGACTTGTATGCTATTAGGAATAATGATAACCATGAAACTTGTCATAATGATTTTAGTTTTCAATTGGATTATGCCTCACATGATAATTATTTTGTTGAGTTTGCTCCCACTACTATGAATGAGAAGGATTTTGCTTATGTGGAGAGTAGTAAATTTTCTATGCTTGTAGATCATGAAAAGAATGCTCTAGGTTCTGGTTATATTGTTGAACTCATTCATGATGCTACAGAAAATTATTATGAGGGAGGAACATATGCTTGTAGGAATTGCAATAATGTCAAGTTTCCTCTCTATGTGTTGAAAATTTTGAACTTATGCTTGTTTTGCCTTCTTATGCTAGTTGATTGTTGTTCCCATAAGTTGTTTGCTCACAAAATCCCTATGAATAGGAAGTGGGTTAGACTTAAATGTGCTATTCATATGCTTCATGATGCTCCCGTTGTGTTTCAATTCTTATCTTGTATGTGAGCATCATTGTCATCATCATGCCTAGCTAAAAGGCATTAACGAAAAGCGCTTGTTGGGAGACAACCCAATATTTACCCTTACTGTTTTTGAGTGTTCACATGATTATTCTACGGTAGTAATCATGTTTTATAGCTTTTGTTTCAATAAAGTGCCAAGTAAGACCTTTAGGAGAGCTTACGGTGATAGTTGTGTTGATCCTGCTGAGAATCAGAAACTTTTGCACCCAGTAAATTAGTTTTTATAATTCACATAAAAGTTCTTCTGATCTGATTCTTTTTGCTCTGGATTGGTACACAAATTTCTTAGGACTTCCTAATTTGGTCAGATTTTTGGAGTTCTAGAAGTATACATTTGATACATATTACTACAGACTGTTCTGTTTTTGACAGATTCTGTTTTCTATGTGTTGTTTGCTTATTTTGATGAATCTATGAGTAGTATCGGAGGGTATGAACCATAGATAAGTTGGAATACATTAGATATTACACCAATATGAATTTATAATGAGTTCATTACAGTACCTAAGTGGTGGCTTTATTTTCATATACTAACGGAGCTTACGAGTTTTCTGTTGAGTTTTGTGTTGTGAAGTTTTCAAGCTTTGGGTAAAGATTCGATGGAATATGGAATAAGGAGTGGCAAGAACCTAAGATTGGGGATGCCCAAGGAACTCCAAGGTAATATTCAAGGACAACTAAGAGCCTAAGCTTGGGGATGCCCCGTAAGGCATCCCCTCCTTCGTCTTCGTTCATCGGTAACTTTACTTGGAGCTATATTTTTATTCACCACATGATATGTGTTTTGCTTGGAGCGTCATTTTCTTTTGTTAGTATTTTCTTGCTGTTATTTAGAATAATGTTTTGCATCTTTATCTTCAATAAAAATGTTAAGGATAGCCTTTACCATGCTTATTTTGCAAGTATACATGTTGCTGTTTGAAAACAGAAAGTTTACCGCTGTTGCAAAAATTCCCTAGAAAAGTCAGAGAATGGTACAATGTTGAAACTTTTGCATATTTATCTCTGATAAATATTCTACAGCATAGTAGTTTTCTCATAATTTTTGGAGTTAGGGAAGTATTGATACTCTTGCATTCTTCTGACTGTCTTTGTTTCAGATTGCTGTTATGTTTGCATTGTTTGCATATGTTTGCTTGTTTAATGATTCTATTTGAGAATAGGAGTATTAAATATGCAGAGGCATTTAGTATGCAATGTCGAATAATAATTTTAGTAAATTTTTACAGTAGAAAATGATAAGGTTTTGCATTGGTTTATACTAACTTATCTCACGAGTTCTTGTTGAGTTTGGTGTGGATGAAGCTTTTGATAAAAAGAGAAACCATGATATGAGAGGAATTAAGGAGACACAAAAGTTCAAGCTTGGGGATGCCCAAGGCACCCCAAGATAATATTTCAAGAAGTCTCAAGCATCCAAGCTTGGGGATGACCCGTTAGGCATGCCACCTTTCTTCTTCAACAACTATCGGTTAGTATCGGTTGAACCTAAGTTTTTGCTTCTTCACATGAGTTGTGCTATCCTTGCAATGTCATTTTATTTTGTTTTGCTTGCTGTTTGAATAAAATACCAAGATCTGGAATTCTTACATGAGAGAGAGTCTTCACATAGTTACATAATTCTTTAGCTATTCATTGATCTTCACTCATATCTTTTTGGAGTAGTTTGTCATTTACTCGTGTGCTTCACTTATATCCTATGAGTAAATGGTTGAATGAGTTGAATGTTATAAATCTGAAATTATATATGTTTCATTTGCTTATCCCATGGGGAGTAATGACTTCACATTTTAGAAGTAGAGGTCGTAAATTTATTGAAGGTTAGCAAGCATTGTATTGGTCATTTGAACAATTCATGAAAGAATATTGAAGGAAGAGAGATTTCACATATAAATATACTAGCATAGACATCTTTTATAATTGTGAGCACTCATTAAGTATGACATGCTAAAGATTTGATGTTGGACAAGTCAGACAACGTAATGGGTTATGTTTTCTCACATCTCAGTTAAAGTATATTGTCATGGATCATTCAAACATGTTGAGCTTGCCTTTCCCCCTCATGCTAGCCAAAATTCCTTGCACCAAGTAGAGATACTACTTGTGCTTCCAAATATCCTTAACCCAGTTTTGCCATGAGAGTCCACTATGCCTACCTATGGATTGAGTAAGATCCTTCAAGTAAGTTGTCATCGGTGCAAGCAATAAAAATTGCTCTCTAAATATGTATGATCTATTAGTGTGAAGAAAATAAGCTTTATACGATCTTGTTATGGAAGCAATAAAAGCGACGGACTGCATAATAAAGGTCCATATACAAGTGGCAATATAAAGTGACATTCTTTTGCATTAAGATTTTGTGCATCCAACCATAAAAGCGCATGACAACCTCTGCTTCCCTCTGCGAAGGGCCTATCTTTTACTTTATGTCTTTTACTTTTATGCAAGAGTCAAGGTGATCTTCGCCTTTCCCTTTTTCATTTTATCCTTTGGCAAGCACCTCATGTTGGATGTAAGTTAGCATGAACTATTATTGTTGACATCACCCAAAGGTGAATACGTAGGGAGGCAACACTATAAGCCCCTATCTTTCTCAGTGTCCGATTAAAACTCCATAACCATTAGTATTGCGTGAGTGTTAGCAATTGTAGAAGACTATATGATAGTTGAGTATGTGGAGTTTGCTAAATCAAAGCTCTCACATAGACCCTTCCTGAAAATAAGATGGATTGTAATTGTTTGATGACTAAGAATGAAGTTTGCTAGTTTTCAAGAAAGTTTATGGTCTATGCTTTAACATGTGAATAGCTTGTTACTTGATCTTGAGAAGTTTTATGAGATGAACTACTGTTATGACATATAAAGATGCTAGAAAAGGTGATTGAAATTATCATTGATAAAACTTGTGCACCTTCTAGCATTCACACTTCATAAATTCTTTCTTTTATCATTTACCTACTCGAGGATGAGCAGGAATTAAGCTTGGGGATGCTGATACGTCTCCAACGTATCTATAATTTATGAAGCATTCATGCTATTTTATTATCTGTTTTGAATGATTATGGGCTTTATTATACACTTTTATATTACTTTTGGGACTAACCTATTAACCAGAGGCCCAGCCCATATTGTCGTTTTATTGCCTATTTCAGTGTTTTGAAGAAAAGGAATATCAAACGGAGTCCAAACGGAATGAAACCTTCGGGAGCGTGATTTTTGGAACGAACATGATCCGAGAGACTTGGAGTACAAGCTAGGGAAGCTCCGAGGAGGCCAGGAGATAGGAGGGCGCGCCCACCCCCTAGGCGCGCCCCCTTGTCTCGTGGGCCCCTCGTGGCTCCCCCGACCAACTTCTTTCACCTATATATTCCCATATACCCTAAAACCATCAAAAAAGAAGATAGATCGGGAGTTCCGCCACCGCAAGCCTCTCTAGCCACCAAAAACCTCTCGGGAGCCCGTTCCGGCACCCTGCGGGAGGGGGAATCCATCACCGGTGGCCATCTTCATCATCCCGGCGCTCTCCATGACGAGGAGGGAGTAGTTCACCCTCGGGGCTAAGGGTATGTACCAGTAGCTATGTGTTTGATCTCGCTCTCTCTCTCTCATGTTCTCTCTATGGCACGATCTTGATGTATCGCGAGCTTTGCTATTATAGTTGGATCTTATGATGTTTCTCCCCCTCTACTCTCTTGTGACGAATTGAGTTTTCCTCTTGAAGTTATATTATCGGATTGAGTTTTTAAGGATTTGAGAACACTTGATGTATGTCTTGCCGTGCATATCTATGGTGACAATGGGATATCACGTGATCCACTTGATGTATGTTTTGGTGATCAACTTGCGGGTTCCGCCCATGAACCTATGCATAGGGGTTGGCACATGTTTTCATCTTGACTCTCCGGTAGAAACTCTGGGGCACTCTTTGAAGTACTTTGTGTTGGTTGAATAGATGAATCTGAGATTGTGTGATGCATACCATATAATCATGCCCACGGATACTTGAGGTGACAATGGAGTATCTAGGTGACATTAGGGTTTTGGTTGATTTGTGTCTTAAGGTGTTATTCTAGTATGAACTCTATGATAGATTGAGCGGAAAGAATAGCTTCATGTTATTTTACTACGGACTCTTGAATAGATAGAACAGAAAGGATAACTTTGAGGTGGTTTCGTACCCTACCATAATCTCTTCGTTTGTTCTCCGCTATTAGTGGCTTTGGAGTGACTCTTTGTTGCATGTTGAGGGATTGTTATATGATCTATCTATGTTATTATTGTTGAGAGAACTTGCACTAGTGAAAGTATGAACCTTAGGCCTTGTTTCCTAGCATTGCAATACCGTTTAGGCTCACTTTTATCATTAGTTACCTTGCTGTTTTTATATTTCCAGATTACAAATACCTATAGCTACCATCCATATTGCACTTGTATCACCATCTCTTTGCCGAACTAGTGCACCTATACAATTTACCATTGTATTGGGTGTGTTGGGGACACAAGAGACTCTTTGTTATTTGGTTGCAGGGTTGTTTGAGAGAGACCATCTTCATCCTACGCCTCCTACGGATTGATAAACCTTAGGTCATCCACCTGAGGGAAATTTGCTACTGTCCTACAAACCTCTGCACTTGGAGGCCCAACAACGTCTACAAGAAGAAGGTTGTGTAGTAGACTTCACAAACCAACGCCCACAACTACTTGTGTTCTACTCGTGCATAGAATCTATGCAATAGACCTAGCTCTGATACCACTGTTGGGGAACGTAGCAATAATTCAAAAATTTCTACGCAACATCAAGATCAATCTATGGAGATTCTAGCAACAAGAGAGGGAGAGGATGAGCATCTTCATACCTTTGAATATCGCTAAGCGGAGGCGTCACTAGAACACGGATGAGGGAGTCGTACTCGCGCGATTCAAATCGTGGAAGGTCTGATATATCGCCGAACGGACGGCACCTCCGCGTTCAACACACGTACAGCCCGGGGACGTCTCCTCCTTCTTGATCCAGCAAGGGGAGAGGAGAAGTTGAGGGAGAGCTTGAGCAGCACGACGGCGTGGTGGAGGAGCTTGCAGTTCTCAGGCAGGGCTTCGCCAAGCACTATGGAGGAGGAGGTGGTGTTGGAGAAGGGGAGGGCTGCGCCAGGGGAAGGGTATGGCAGCCCTCCCACCCCCCACTATTTATAGGGGGGAGGGGAGAGGAGGCCGGCCCCTTTAGATCTCATCTAAGGGGGGCGGCGGCCAAGGGGGGAGCTTGCCCCCCAAGTTGGTGGGAGGCGCCCACACCCCCTAGGGTTTTCAACCCTAGGCGCCTTGGGCCCTTGGGGGGTGCACCAGCCCACTAGGGGACTGGTTCCCACCCTTGTCCAGCCCATTGAGTCCCCCGTGGCAGGTGGACCCACCTGGTGGACCCCCGGACACCTTCCGGTGGTCCCAGATGCAAGACTGCAGTAACCCCGAAATTATTCCGGTGACTGAAACTGGACTTCCCATATATAAATCTTTACATCCGGACCATTCCGGAACTCCTCGTGATGTCCGATATCTCATCTGGGACTCCGAATAACATTCGGTAACTGCATACTAATTCCCATAACAACTCTAGCGTCACCGAACCTTAAGTGTCACTACTAGGGAAAAGCCTAGCAGCAGCGCGGGTTTTAGGCCTATCGATGGCAGGGCGTGAGTGCTATCGATCACGCCATGACTAAAGCTTAGCTTCTCCTTTCCCACGCTACTACTATTATTTAGTATTTTATTTCTTTTTTATTTCATGTTGTATTCATACACCTTTACACAAGTTTTCATACAACAGGAATTTAGAGATTGTTTTTACATCATAATGAGTTATTACATCACGGGGTGAAAGAACCGTGGACTAGTTTCAAGTGGATGTCCATCCACTTGAAACTAATCTGCGGTTCTTTCACCCAATGATATAATAATATCATCATCATCATCATATCATTAACAACTTGTCATCATAATACATCATTGTCATATAACACCTCCTCAAGATCATCGTTTTCATCAATGACATCACATAGCAAATTGGTCACTAGTCGTAATCACAAGTACTCCTCATTGTCAACTCTAACATATTACCACATAATAAACATATTGTACCTCATAGGACCTACTATATTCTCTTAGAACCTACTACATTTTCTAAGGTAAAATAGCAAAAAACAAGATAGCCCCTGACTCTCCATTATGGAGAATGGACATTATCCTGTCTCCAATTCTTGCCTCTCGCTGAATGTTACTTCCAAGAACCTCCTTGCGAATGTCCAAACATTTTTTTTCCATTCTTTGATGAACATGTGTTCGCCGGTTTTAGAAATCCGATATGCATAGATGAGCTCCCTAGATTTACCTGGCAGTATGTTTAGAACTGTAAGGCGACCATTCAGATACATCAGATGAGGCACACAATCCATCGGGAGTTTCTGTTAAAAACATAGTAATAACTTCGTAGTTAGCAATGATGTACTAGTTTTAGAAGTATGCAAAAGATGCACGGATGTCGTAATAGTAAAAAATCTTACCAGGGTATCTCCAGAGAAGTTACCATGGTTCAACACGTGCACTAGTGGCACGTATTCACCATAATTTGGAGGAGTTCGATAATAGTTATTGTAATCCTCAAGAAGAGTACAAAATGCCATCAGATGATTTTTCTCCTTATAAGTTAATTCGGAGCCATCGGTGTAGTGGGTTTTGTCTACCATCTTCTGCATAGTCTTTGAAGAATCAAAATAAGCTGTCAATGGAAATAAACTGTCAACTATTTTGGAATAAACAATATAAATTAGTTAATAACTATGTTTGAGAAACTCACATAGCGGTACAACCGGAAGCGTATCAACAAGGACCCAAATGTCCATATTGTCTTGCTCGATGTCAGGATCACCAAGATCCATGGTGACAATCATACCCTCATAAATAGCATACATTTTGCAAAGTGCTTCCCAATTTTGGCAACCAAAATGGGCTATGCTCTGAGCATTGCACAGATTTACTTCAAAATCCATATCATGATGGGTCCTTAGGTGTATTTTCTTTGTTTCAAAATTTTCATGGTCTTCAAAACCCATCCTCTCCAAGACGTAGCGTCTTGCATGACATGGGATGAGCTAGTCGAATTGTAAAAGATGAAAATTAGACGTTGAAATAGTTGAAGTCATGCTTAATTACAAAAAAAAACACTTATTGTTGTTGCGTACCGTTTCAACATTGAAGGTCTCCTCGAGCTTAATGCTGAAGCGCCGATCTTCGTCCAGCTCAATGAACCTGTCGCACATACCTCAATCGTCGTGACACCAGCTGCACTCCCCCGAGAGACTGTCATCGTCCGAGTACGACATTTCCTACGTTCATAATTCAAATATTAAACTTGTACAATTAAATATATGTACTAAAAAACCTAAATTAGATCATTATTTTTCAAGAAAATCCAGGCCACTCGATATTTCCTACATATTCTAGCACAAGTCATGCCAGAATTCACGGAAAAAATCGGCATGACCTTTGCTAAAAAAGGACATATCGAGCGCCTGAAATTTGCCGGAACAGAAATTAATCAACACTCCGGCAAAACATAGGCCACTCGGAGGTGTCAACTGAACATGAACGGCCACTTGGGCAACCACATATCCTATTTGAGCAACACAAGATATACATGGATATTTGGCTGGTCTCACCTCGATGTCGGAGGGGGTCGATGACGGGGACGACGGCAGGGATGATGGAGGGGCTCCTTGATTTCTGCAAAAGCAAAAACCGTATAAGTTATCACTAATGCATCCTGAATAATTGCTTAAACTAAAAAAATAACAACAAATATGACATGTTCAACTAGTTTTATTAATTCAACTAGTTCTTACTTAATATAAACTTACTATAAATATAAATAATCTAGTTCTTTCTAAACATAAAGTAGTTCAACTAGTTATATTAATTATCTTACTCAAACTAAATTAGTTCTATTAATTCAACTAGTTCAACTAGTTTATTAATTTACTTACTAAAGTAGTTCAACTAGAACTAAAGTAGTTCAACTACAACTACTATTAATTAACATCTACTACTACTAAAAATCATTATCTATGAACCCTAAATTAACATCTACTACTACTAAACAACATCTATTACTAACTAAGCAGAGAGAAAGGGGTGGGGGCGACGGAGAGGTAGGGGCGGCGAGGGCGGGATCGGGATCGGGAGGCGGGGGTGCTGGGTGGGCTCGGGTGGCGGCGGTGAGGTCGAGGGCGGTGGGAGGAGGGCTGCCGGCGAAGGAGGGAGGAGGGCGCGGTGCGAGGAGGAAAGAGAAGGGACCGAATGGGGGAGTACCTCGGCGGCGGCGGACAGACGAAGGAGGCGGCGGCGACGACGGTTATCGGCGCGGGCGAGAGTGACTGAGAGGGGGAGAGTGTGAGTGAGAGAGAGAGGGTCGGTCGCATGCGTGAGGATAAGGTAGGGTTAGTTGTAGCGCGTTTGCCAAAACGCGCTACAGCTAATATGAATAGCAGTAGCGATGTGCTGTTTTGTGTGCTACTGATAAGTTGGACTAGCAGTAGCGCTTAAAAGTGCTACTGCTAAGTGTAAGTATACAAATGCAAAAATACATTGGCCATCAATGATCTTTTTGTGTACAATCTGAATTGTCAATATGAGTCCTCTCCGGTAGGTACCGGAGAGGACTCATATTGCGGCCACAAATTCTACACATAGAGTTCAGTGAAGACCAACTGGTTGTGATAGTTTCAGAAGTAACATATTTAAGGTGGTAAACACCCTATTCGTGGAGCGAGCTGGGACTAAACTTGTGGGCTAATCCTAGCAGTAGTGATTTTCTCAGAAGCGCGCTGCTGCTAACTTCTATATCAGTAGCGTGTTTCAATAAAGAGCGCTACTGCTACAACTAGCTGGATGGCGAGGTCATGGCAATTAGAGCTGTAGCGCGGTTTGGTCCACACGCGCTACTGCTATTTTCCTTTCAACAACGCGTTTTGCACTCACGCGCTGCTGCTAAATAGCAGTAGCGTCATATTTTGAGGAGCGCTCTTGGTAAGTTTCTGTGTATAGGCTTTTCCCTAGTAGTGTGTGTAGACCCTACGGGTTCGGGAATCATGCAGACATGGCCGAGATAGGTCTCCGGTCAATAACCAACAGTCGGATCTGGATACCCATGTTGGCTCCCACATGTTCCACGATGATCTCATCGGATGAACCACGATGTCGGGGATTCAAGCAATCCCGTATACAATTCCCTTTGTCAATCGGTATGTTACTTGCCCGAGATTTGATCGTCGGTATCCCAATACCTCGTTCAATCTCGTTACCGGCAAGTCACTTTACTCATTCCGTAATGCATGATCCCGTGACTAACTAATTAGTCACATTGAGCTCATTATGATGATGCATTACCGAGTGGGGCCAGAGATACCTCTCCGTCATACAGAGTGACAAATCCCAGTCTTGATTCATGGCAACCCAACAGACACTTTCGGAAATACCTGTAGTGCACCTTTATGGCCACCCAGTTACGTTGTGACGTTTGGTACACCCAAAGCATTCCTACGGTATTCGGGAGTTGCACAATCTCATGGTCTAAGGAAATGATACTTGACATTAGAAAAGCTTTTAGCAAACGAACTACACGATCTTGTGCTATGCTTAGGATTGGGTCTTGTCCATCACATCATTCTCCTAATGATGTGATCCCATTATCAATGACATCCAATGTCCATAGTCTGAAAACCATGACCATCTATTGATCAACGAGCTAGTCAACTATAGGCTCACTAGGGACATGTCGTGGTCTATGTATTCACACATGTATTACGGTTTCCGGTCAATACAATTATAGCATGAACAATAGACAATTATCATGAACAAGGAAATATAATAATAACCATTTTATTATTGCCTCAAGGGCATATTTCCAACATTCATGTCATGTCGGTCCGGGCCGCTTCATCCAACAATACCACCGAATCAAAGTAAGACGTTGGTGGTAAGCAGTATGACTATTATCGCTCACAACTCTTTGTGTTCTACTCGTGCATAAAACATCTACGCATGGACCTAGCTCGGATGCCACTGTTGGGGAACATAGTAATTCCAAAAAATTCCTACGACCATGTAAGATCTATCTAGGAGATTCATAGCAACGAGATGGGATAGTTTGTCCATGTACCCTCATAGACCGAAAATGGAAGCGTTTAGTAACGCGGTTGATGTACTCGAACGTCTTCGCGATCCAACCAATCCAAGTACCGAATGTATGGCACCTCCGCATTCAGCAGACATTTAGCTCGATGACGTCCCTCGTGCTCTTGATCCAGTTGAGGATGAGGGTGAGTTCCGTCAGCACGACGGCGTGGCGGCGGTGATGATGATGTTACCGGCGCAGGGCTTCGCCTAAGCACTATGGCGATATGATCAAGGTGTGTAACTATGGAGGGGGGCACCGCACACAGCTATGGCAAAGCTTGGTGTGTCCTAGGGTGCCCCCCTGCCCCTGTATATAAAGGAGGAAGGGGGAGGCCCGACGGCCCTTGCAAGGCACGCCAGGAGAGGGGAGTCCTACTAGGACTCCAAGTCCTAGTAGGATTCCACCACAAGGAGAAGGGGGAAGGAAGGGAGAAGGGGGGCCGCGCCCCCAACCCCTTGTCCAATTTGGGCTAGGCTTGGGGGGGCCACCTCCTAGCACTTCCTCTCCTTTCCCACTAAGGCCCACTAAGGCCTATCAACTCCCGGGGGGGGGGTCCGGTAACCTCCCAGTACTTCGAAAAATACCCGAACATCTCCGGAACCATTCCGATGTCCAAATATAGCCTTCCAATATATCAATCTTTATGTCTCGACCATTTCGAGACTCCTTGTCATGTCCGTGATCTCATCCAGGACTCCGAACAAACTTCGGTCATCAAAACACATAACTCATAAAACAAATCGTCATCGAACGTTAAGCGTGCGGATCCTACGGGTTCGACAACTATGTAGACATGATCGAGACACATCTCCAATCAATAACCAATAGCGGAACCTGGATGCTCATATTGGTTCCTACATATTCTAGGCAGATCTTTATCGGTCAAACCGCATAACAACATTGTTGTTCCCTTTGTCATCTGTATGTTACTTGCCCGAGATTCGATCATCGATATCATCATACCTAGTTCAATCTCGTTACCGACAAGTCTCTTTACTCGTTATGTAATGCTTCATCCCGCAACTAACTCATTAGTCACGTTGCTTGCAAGGCTTATAGTGATGAACATTACAGAGAGGGCCCAGAGATACCTCTCCGATACAGGGAGTGACAAATCCTAATCTCGATCTATGCCAACCCAACAAACACCTTCGGAGACACCTGTAGAGCATCTTTATAATCACCCAGTTACGTTGTGACATTTGATAGGACACAAGGTGTTCCTCTGGTATTCGAGAGTTGCAGAATCTCATAGTCTGAGGAACATGTATAAGTCATGAAGAAAGCAATAGCAATGAAATTGTAACGATCATAATGCTAAGCTAACGAATGGGTCTTGTCCATCACATCATTCTCCTAATGATGTGATCTCGTTTATCAAATGACAACACATGTCTATGGTTAGGAAACATAACCATCTTTGATCAACGAGCCAGTCTTGTAGAGGCATACTAGGGACACTTTGTTTTGTCTATGTATTCACACATGTACTATGTTTCCGGTTAATATAATTCTAGCATGAATAATAAACCTTTATCATGATATAAGGAAATATAATTAACAACTTTATTATTGCCTCTAGGGCATATTTCCTTCAACTGGGGCATGAGGGGCAACGGCGACCCGCGCGGCGTCAGCCACATAGGGGCTCGTCCATTCGAGCGGTGGTGGCGGCTCAAGATTGTTCTGCGCGTCGCTCCGATGGGAGGGACAGCGTCGCGACGTCTCCGCCCTTGCACCACGATAGACGCAGTGCGGGCCCCTAAGGGAAAGGCGGCTACGCGGCGCATTAGGTGAGCCTCTTCCTCATTCTTCCTAAATCCGTGTTCGTGAGTGCGTAATTGGAGAAAATGGAACCTAATTGAAGAATGGGGAATTTTTCTAGCATTCTTGATTTGGGGATTCTACTGTTTGTGTGCTGTGTTTGTAGGTGGGGAACCTAATTGTAGGTGGGGATTCTAATTTGCTAATCAAAACCAGAATCAGTACTTAAACATGATTGATTCTAATTAACCATTACATAACTACGAGCATTAATCTTTAACATGGGTTAATTAAAATTAATTAACATTAACAGTAATGTTCCGAAGCAAATTAGAATATCACATAATTATTTGCAGAAGGCAATTGACATGAACACCAAATAGTAGCATGAACTTGGGGCTAACCAGGAGCTTAGATCCAATCTAAAAACATAAAACCCTGGTCATGCAATTGATATACTGATCAAATTTGGGGGGTCTATTGCAATCAAAATTGGCGACTGGTACCATTGTTGGGTCTAATGCATCTTTGGGATGCCATTAGCAAGAACTAATTGCATCTAGATCACCTTAAAGCATGAACAGAGAAGGGTTTAGGGGATCGTTACATGTCACGGAAGCCGACATGATCGACTGCTCGGTGCAGGCGCGATGGAGGGGTGATGTAGTCGAGGTAGATGATCTCCTCGACGTCCTGATGCCCTCAGGATGCCACCGGCACTGGCCGGGAACGACGGTGATGGTTGGCTTAGAACTTCCCGTCTTGCTCCCCCTGATCGGATGGGGTGAGAATATCGGGAGGAGAGTAAACCATAGGTGAATTGTAAACTCGCAGGGCACCAACTCTCTCCCGCTATCCCTTTAATATAGCACTGGCGACAGGGGCCCCAAAACATGAGTTGGTTTTTGGGCGCCCCCGACCAGGGCACGTTAGTTCGATCGAGGCTCACGTACGTTGTTGCGTGGGCCCCTTCACTTAACGTTATCTGTTCCTTTTTCTGTTAGAGAATTAGATCTAATTGGACAGTTTAGCCGTCCGATCAAACCAACAACAACAAGAATCGGGTGAGGGCTAACTCAGGTACTACAAACAAATGCAACACTCCTCTAACTTAACTCTTGTTAGGTCTTTTTTGTTCGAGGTTAAACTCTTGCAAGGTCAGGAGCATAACTCACATGCACATCTAATTAATGTCTCTCATCTGGACGTGGAGTTTCTACACCCAGGAGCAAATGCTCCTGGTGTGAATAGTAGAATAAAAAAAATTAAAAAAATGTCAAAAAATTCTGAATTTTTTTGTGGCATACTTATACAAATGTTTGTTGTGCACGTAAAATTTCGTCGCGAAATTACATTGGTGGAAGGTGTGGTAAAAAAACAAAATCGATGCTCTAAAAATGTTACTTACAAAAGCATTTTGCATCTCTGATTTTGTTTTTTTCGGCACGACTTCTACCGATGTGATTTCGTGATGAAAATTTTTATGCACAAGAAACACTTGTGAAAGTATGTCACCAAAAAATTTCAGAATTTTTTGATTTTTTTTCTATTTTTTTAATTTTACTGTTCACACCAGGAGCATTTACTCCTGGGTGTAGAATGGTACTTTCGCTCTCATCAGCTCCTACTTTGTAAATTTAAAAGGTGCACATATGTTCAAAAAAGGGGGCTAAAAAGGGTATAATCTTCTCCAAAGCTTCATGATTAGAACATATCTTCAGCATATATGAGTATAATAGTCTCCAAAACTTTGTTGGAGACATGTATGAAACTTGTTGATCGCACATAGTTGTATGGGCCAGAAATATGAAACTTTATATACGCTGTACAATTTTAAAATATCACTGAACATTTTGTGATGTACGTTGAACACATTGTTTTCCTGTTTATTTTTTTTAATTTTCTTCTCTTTTTTGTATATTATAAACAGTTCAACATGTATTAAAAAATGTTCATCGGATATTTAAGAAAATGTTCACCATATATTCAAGAAAAAGTTCACCATATATTAATAAAATGTTCAACGTACTTATTGTTTTCATTGTGTATTTGAAAATTGTACAGTGTATATCCCAAAAAGGTTCAACGTGTATTAAATTCTTTTTCAAGATATATCAAAAAAATGTTCAATGTATATTTTTAAATTGTTGAAGACATTGTTTTTCGGACGCGTCTAGTCGGCGCCCAGCCGCCTAGTATGGTTAGCGAGCGGCCGGTTATTTAAGGAATTTTTTTGTCCCCTTTCCTAATCAGAAAATCTTTCTCATCTAATCCATTTTCCCACAACGTATTAAATAGCAATACAGCCATATCTTTCGGTGTATGCACTTTGTTCTCCTATGCATTTATTTATGGTTTTAGAATTTTAAAAAGGCATAACTTTTAATCCGCACATCGGAATTGCGATCTGTTTTCATCGTTGGAATCTTCGCGACATGCTTTTCAAAACTAGATCCCGCATGGGTATGTTTCGACGAACTAGTCTATCTGCCAACTAAACATCAATATGTGTGCAACTAAACTACATGCCACGCCAACTGAGCATATGTGTGTGCTAATAGTCTTTCTGTCAACTAAACATCAATGTGTGTGCAACTAGACTACATTCCCGCGCCAACTGAGCATATGTGTGCCAATAGTCCTGCCAACTAAACATCAATGTGTGTGCAACAGGACTACATTGCCGCGTCAACTGAGCATATATGTGTGTAACTAGTCCTGTCAACTAAATATAAATGTGTGTGCAACTAGACTATATTGCCGCGTCAATTGCGCATATGTGTGTGTACAACTAGTGTCCTGCCAACTAAACATCAATATGTCTGCAACTAAACTAAATTATAAGCCAACCGAGCATGTGTGTGTGCAACTAGTCCTTCTGGCAACTAAACATCAATATGTATGCAACTAGACTATATTATAAGCAAACTAAAACATCAATGTCTGTACAACTAGACTAAATTACAAGCCAACTGATTTTCAAAAACGTTGCACCATGTAGTGCTAAAATTGTACAATGTAGTACTTTAGTTGCACAATATAGCACCAAAGTTAGCATAAAAAAATTCGTCGAAACATATCCATGTGGGATCTAGTTTCAAAGATCTCGTCGCGATAAATCCAATGGTGAAAACGGAACTGAATTCCAACATGTGGTTTAAAAGATACGGCTTTAAAAGAATTTGAAATTCCGAAATAAAAGTACGTGGATCTATCTGATGGGACTAGTGTGAACATATTTATGTTGGGGAACGTAGTAATTTCAAAAAAAATCGTACGCACACGCAAGATCATGGTGATGCATAGAAACAAGAGGGGAGAGTGTATCTTCATACCCTTGAAGATCGCTAAGCGGAAGCGTTTATCAACGCGGTTGATGTAGTCGTACACCTTCACGATCCGCCCCGATCAAGTACCGAACGTACGGCACCTCCGAGTTCTGCACACGCACTACAAGAAATATGTCAACTAGTGACCTTCTGTCAGTGACCCTGGAAGAATTGGTCATAGATCTATGACCATTTCAGACCAATTGGTCAAAAGCTGTTCGGGGGGCTCCAAACCCTAAACCATTGCGACCATTTTGGTCATTAATGTCGTAATTTCCTTACACGAAATGGTCACAAAGCAAACAGTGCTAGTCCGCTGCCTTATTTCTAGTTGTTAATGACCAATATAGATGGTCATAGCCTTGTAGATTTTGGTGGATTGTGATGACTAGGCGCCATCTCATCAGTTTTGCCTATGTGTCATGTCCATGTGGCAGTTTTTGCCCTAGGTTGTGAAGCAACCTATATTTCTGTTATTCCCAAAATTCCCAAAAAATTCTCATAAATGTTTCGAATCATATCTTCATCAAATATGTCAAAAACATTCCTTGCCTAGTTCAAAAATAATTCGAAAATATTCATTTTCTAATCTGTTCAGAGCTGCACTTTGTGAAGGAAGTACCGCTTTGGCATGTCCAAATGGTATCCATTTTCTACAGTGCTTTCGTATGCCCAAATAACCATCCTCCACCAAATGCCAGCTCAATCCATTCATTATTTTGAGCCCAGCTTCAACATTCGTATTTATGTCCAATGTGGTACTTTGTAAAGCAAGTACCACCTAGGCTCCTCCTTTTGAGGTGAAAATTTGTGAAGACGGTCTTCTTAGTAACTGATCATCCTCAGCCAAAACTCACGCCCATTAGCCATGTGCATTTCCCGTACCACAA
The DNA here is from genome assembly GCA_021605145.1 of Aegilops bicornis. NCBI lineage: Eukaryota > Viridiplantae > Streptophyta > Magnoliopsida > Poales > Poaceae > Aegilops > Aegilops bicornis. The sequence continues at coordinate 778,826,125 of CM038673.1, read as the reverse complement.
ATCAAACACTTGGCTGCTTATTCATGTTTGAGCATCGATCGGTCTCCTCGTGAGAACCTTATGTTGTGATTTTCTTCCTAGCACCTACCTGGGGAGTGCCCAACCCACTAGACATGCCTAGGCGGCCCAGAACACATGGCAACGCCACGGTCACGCGGTGACCACGCGGCGGGCATGCGAGCTTACGCGCTCTAGAGTTGGGGCCCTCACCATCAAACCATGTATTTCTGATTAAATAGATACTTATTTACCTAGAAATGATTTTTGGAAAAAATAAAGAGCAAACTATGACGCAGCTGCAGTTCAAATTTGACCCGCTTCCAGCTGAATCGACAGAATTTGTCTTTTTCACCAGAGGTGGATCAAAAATTTTGACACCCAACCATTTTGTCAATTGTCCATTATATATGGCCTAGTATTTTATAAAATTTATTAGGTCCAATTTTGCAACAATTATTTGGTAGTTCCTTCACAAAAAACCCTCCTTTTGGGCACTCGGAAAATGAAAAATGAATTTTCCGTGCAAAGAAAATGAAAACTTCCTTAGGCAACATTGTTTGGAATTCCAAGATGCACCCTTGTGCACAATATGAGACCATTTGAACAAACTATGCCATGAATGTGGCCATAAGATTGATCCTTTGGCTTGAAAGCCATGAATCTTCACGCTTGATAGCTCATTTCTGAGAACACTTTTTTAAAATAAGTACCGTATTATAAGTTTATTATTTTTCGTGGAAACTTGGTCACATATAATGACACAATGCGAAGGTTTTCCAATTTTTTTGATTTTTTTTAATTTTTTATGCCCGTTTCAAAATGCGGTCAAAATGGCGGGCTTGACTGCCTTAGCTAGTGGTTGAATCTTGGAATTTTTTTGGTGTTTCTATGATTAAATAGATACTTATGTACCTACAAATGATTTTTGGAAAAAATAAAGAGCAAACTATGAGGCAACTATAGTTCAAATTTGACCCGTTTCCAACTGAATCGATGGCAATTTGTCTTTTTCACCAGAGGTGGATCGGAACTTTTTTCGCCCAACCATTTTGTCAATTGTGCATTATATATGGCCTAGTATTTTATAAAATTGATTAGGTCCAATTTTGCAACAATTATTTGGTAGCTCCTTCATAAAAAAAACTCCTTTTGGGCACTCGGAAAATGAAAAATGAATTTTCCGTGCAAAGAAAATAAAAACTTCCTTAGGCAACATTGTTTGGAATTCCAAGATGCACCATTGTGCACAATATGAGACCATTTGAACAAACTCTGCCATGAATGTGGCCATAAGATTGATCATTTGGCTTGAAAGCCATGAATCTTCACACTTGATAGCTCATTTCTGATAACACTTTTTTAAAATAATTACCGTATTACAAGTTTATTATTTTTCCTGGAAACTTGGTCACATATAATGACACAATGCGAAGGTTTTCCAATTTTTTGATTTTTTGATTTTTTTATGCCCGTTTCAAAATGCGGTCAAAACGGCGGGCTTGACTGCCTAGCTAGTGGTTGAATCTTGGAATTTTTTTGGTGTTTCTATGATTAAATAGATACTTATGTACCCAGAAATGATTTTTGGAAAAAATAAAGAGCAAACTATGAGGCAGCTACAGTTCAAATTTGACCCATTTCCACCTGAATCGACGACAATTTGTCTTTTTCACCAGAGGTGGGTCGAAACTTTTTTCACCCAACCATTTTGTCAATTGTGCATTATATATGGCCTAGTATTTTATAAAATTGATTAGGTCCAATTTTGCAACAATTATTTGGTAGCTCCTTCACAAAAAAACCTCCTTTTGGGCACTCGGAAAATGAAAAATGAATTTTCCGTGCAAAGAAAATGAAAACTTCCTTAGGCAACATTGTTTGGAATTCCAAGATGCACCCTTGTGCACAATATGAGACCATTTGAACAAACTATGCCATGAATGTGGCCATAAGATTGATCATTTGGGTTGAAAGCCATGAATCTTCACGCTTGATAGCTCATTTCTGAGAACACTTTTTTAAAATAATTATCGTATTACAAGTTTATTATTTTTCCTGGAAACTTGGTCACATATAATGACACAATGCGAAGGTTTTCCAATTTTTTGATTTTTTTGAATTTTTTATGCCTGTTTCAAAATGAGGTCAAAACGGGCGGGCTTGAATTGCTCCTAGCTAGTGGTTGAATCTTGGATTTTTTTTTTGTGTTTCTCTGATTAAATAGATATTTATGTACCTAGAAATGGTTTTTGGAAAAAAATAACGAGCAAACTACAAGGTGCAATGATTTTTGAAAAACTCATTTTGGGCACCCGAAAAATAAAAATATTTTTTTAAAAGAAAATGTAAACTTGTGGTTTAAATTTTTTGAAAATTGACGCGGTCCAATTTTTTGAAAAGAGTTGACAAGTTCTTAAAAAATATTCATTTTTGATGCTAAAAAAAGAAAATAATTTTCTTGTGAAAAAACACTTATTTTTAATTGATTGCGACCAATTAAGAGGGTCATAACGTCTCTAAAGTGTTTACTGCGTTCTGATTGGTTTATGAGCATCTCACGCGGATCATGCGTTTAACACCGTCGGATTCTCTCAGATCCGACGGCAGCCCTCGTCCCCTCACCCTCTCACCGCTCGGCCCTCTCATCCCCGCATTGGATCGACGCATCTCCTCTCACCCTCGTCCAAACCCTAGCCTCCCCATCGCGATCCCCACTTTCCCTCGGCGCCGCCTCTCCTCTCGCTATCTCTCTCCTTCTCTCCGCAGATCTGCACCTTGTCTCCCCAAACCGCCAGAGCATCCTTGTCTCCCCCAACCCCGGATCGGCGCCCACCACTACACGCGAAGAATCCGTTTGGAGTATCGTCGCCAGCGCGGCAAGGAGCAGCCGGTCCCAGGGCGGCGACCAACGCGGGAGCCGTCGCCCGCCAGGTCCTCGAGCGCCTCCCCGGCGGCGGCGCCGACTGCCATGTCTCCTACACCCAGGACCGCTGCGTCTTCCACGCCAAGCGCACCGACGGCATCACCTCCCTCTGCGTGGTCGACGACGCCGCCAGACGTAAGCGCCACCAGCCCCCCGCCCCTCCCCTCTCTCCCCCCATCTACTCTAGTGGTCCATCACGCCGGAGCACCGCGGCTCTGTGTTTTTTAATCAAAGTGGCCGGGGTGAAGGGAATTTCGAATCTCTCTGGAGTTTTAGTTTCATCACAGGGGGAAATAACGGAGATCCTGGGGAATTAATGTGTTGTCTTTGTCTTTGTCTTTGGGGGTTTCTCAAGACGCTGCGTCTCGTCATTGTCTGCTGCTTGCTGCTCTAGTCGCATGCCTGTTTTTGGGGATTGCTAGATCGGGTCAAACGGAGCAAATTGTTCAGATTGATTCAGGGCTCGCCAATTGTTGTGCGTCCAGTGCCCGCTTTGGATACATGGAGTCCAGGCTGCCCGCCTGGATTTTGACCTCGAGGTCAAACACATTAGATGTCGTGAAACTGCTACTAGTGTTTATAGTTTGTCAGGTCTCACTCAAGGTTTTGGTGTTTAGAGTGGATTGGGTTGTCTAATGACTTCTTAGCTGACACTATGCTTGCAGCGTTTGGAGGTTAATGCCCTTTTGGTGTATCTCCAGTTTAAGTTTTTAGATGTCTAGCCTTTGCATGTACTCCCTTCGTACACTAATGTAAGGCGTTTTCCAGATCAAAAAATAAATAAATGTAAGACGCTTTTGCAGTTCTAGTGGTAGATTAATTCTGTTCTATCATTGCCTGGTTGTTATTACCAATGTCAGTTGGTTTTGCGTTTGCTCACATGAAGTGACATGATTGTTGTAGTACACGCATGACTATCTAGGAAGTTTTTTCTATTGGATTGACATGTAACTTCAGTTTCAGATATCTGATGAAGTTGCCCTGGTTGGTTCCTGTTCTACTTGATTTGCTAATGCCATTTCATTCCAAACATGATACACTCCGGATTTTGTTTTAAAAAAGTTGTATGTGTTTGTTTCAAGGTTAAGTTGTTATTCGAGGAGAACAGAGCTCTTGACGAAGCCAACAAGAGGCTGTTGTGCTTACTGGAGAAGGAGCAGAAACATTAGTCCGAAAGGAACCACTCTGCCAACAATTCCACCAAGGTAAAAGCACCAACCAACCCAACCATAAAAGCTCAAGTGTTTACTGATTTTATTTAATTTAGTACACACACACAACAGGCAGTACAACTATTAGTCGAAACCTGAATTACCCTATTGTCTGTCTACCTTGACTACATTAACAATGTCATTCTTGGTGCTGCAGCAGAAGCGCAAGTCATTGAGCCTGAAGGGCACGAGCCTGGTCGACCTGGCCATTGATTTCAACAACAGGCAGCCGATGTCCCCCTTGCAACCAAACTCCCCAGACTGCAGGGTGCACAAGAAGTGAACCCAGCCGGTCGTTCTAACATTCTCTTCTGGATAGCTTGAACTGAAGTGAACTGAACAATCCACCCTTCTGCATCTGGGCTGCTTGCCTCATCTGAATAACTTGCTTTGGGTTAATTTGGTTGGTTCTTGTCGGTAGAACCTCGGTCATGTAGCCTGCATTTTCCATTTTCCTCTTCCTGTTGGTAGCTACCTGTGTCTATCATGATCCTTTCATGAGAAAAATTAGGAGTGTTATCTTGGTAACGCCACACATCCGTCTCCTTTCCCCCCTGCAATCTAGTCTAGTTTAAAATATCCATTTCTTTGTCTGCTCTTGTGAGATCTTCCCATTGGGAAACTTGGCTAGCTGCCCATATCAATTGATGAACATATATGGCTTTGTTTTGGTCTGGCAACTCAAGTGTGATGCCATTGCTGCTTCTTTGTAAAACTTCTATATGTTTAGAGCATGCATCCTATTTGTCAATCTCAAGTCTGCACTTCTGTATGTTTTTGATGTGAAACACTTATGCATGACTAATTGTTAAGTTGATACGATTTCTTTGGTAGACGAGCATGAAATATGTATTAACTTTCCTGAAAATTGAGCTCTTCTTAACTAATCAAGAACTCCCATCATTATGTGAAACACCTATGCATATGACTAATTCTGCATGGCAATCTGTTCAATTCCGATTTCTTTGCTATTCAATTACATTTCAATTATGAAACACCTATGCATATGATTGTGAAAGCATGTCTACATTAGTACAACTTTGCATGCATATTTTATTGACTAGATATATACGTGTTGACTGTTTGTCTGTTCCTATGTACTGCATATTGTGTAATGGAGTTTGCTTGTATGATGTTTGTGAAAATATTTGTATTAAAATAATTGACATTGGTGACAGTTTACATGGCCATTAGAAATAAGCTCTCCAGGATTCACTGGACCAACAACTACTTGTTCTAGCATGTTTATTTCAAGCAATTTGTGATTCATGCTGTTTGATGAAACAGTACCCATGTCGGGAGACTAGTTGAATTTGCAAACCTCAGTTTTCTCACCAGTAGTCACTTATCCTGCTGTTCATGTCCATACAACATTTGCATTGGTTCTATGTTACAGCTGCTGCAAACAATTTATTAATGTGGGATGTGGCTCTATATCCAGTTCTGTTTCTTTTCTAAAGAAATCCCCTCTGCCTCTAGTGTGCAACAAGTTGATTGTTCTGTCTCTATTATTGTGTAGATTGGCCAAGTGTTCGTCAATCTGCAAGCCGGTTTAAGAGCTGGATTGGCCGGTCCAATTCAACACGGAGCTAAGTGTGTTGAAACTTTTCGTCCATCAAGCGCCGCCTCCGGCTGCCCCGACGAAGCCCTTGCCTTCGCCAACCTCCACTCCTCCATGAGGTACGCATACATTTCCGTTGCTATTGCTTGCACTTTGTTCCTGATGCATTCCTTTGACTAATGAACCTAGCGACATCAAAGTCTAGAATATCCACACCAAAATGCATTGGCTTGAACCTTGTGTTGGTTAGAAATGCAGAATTGTGATATTGTCTTTGGGAGCACTCTTGCTGAGCTTATCGATTAGATTTCAGCTTTGCATCTTTTCGTGTTTAACGGTTGGTTTACATTGAAACCATAAGCAAGTATCAAAGTGAGTGCATAGTGTGCAATTTGTGTTTAGTAATCTAGTAGCTCATAAGCATCAGACCATATGTTTTCTTATAAGAAAATTATATTGATGGTTGCAAGACAAGTTAAAATATACTAGTGCTACCTTGATTTTTATACTGCTTGCCATTTATTTCTTTGTTTGATGTTTTATATGCTTCTGATGCGTGATCCTTCTAATGCTAGGTGATTTATTTCTTGGAATTTGGAAGAGGAAGGCGATGAAGCGTGGTGGTTATCTATCAATATGCCTTGTGTTCGGTTGTACTTCATAGCTAGTTACATTGTATTCTGTACTGGTCTAGTTGTATGAACACTATGTAAAGATTGTAATAGGCTAATTTTGGCTATCATTTCAAGTATATAGTTCTGTTTCATTTGAAATATTTGTCATTTGTGTACTGTGAAAATGTGAGAAATAGAAAGTTGATGAGTTGGACCTACTTATTGGTAGAGGCCAAGGCCCAAACCATGAATAGCATGCAAAAAGGCTGAGGCCCAAAAAGAAATGGACCGTAAAGTTCTGTGTCTTAGAAACAAAAAAGGCCGAATTGCTGGGCTTGGCCCATGTAGCTAGTGTAAATTGACAGGAAAAAACATATACAAAAGGCTGAATTAATGGGCTAGGACCATGTAAAACACTCAATCAGACCGGGCTGATTCTTGTCAGTGACCTTTTCAATTGGTCGTAGTTTTGCCACGTCAAATTGCCACGTCGGATCCGACGTGGCCTAGGCAGTCAGCTAGTGACCAAAACAAAAGGTCATGGGTTCAACGACCTTCTGTTTTGGTCGTAAACGTCTACGACCTTCTCACAGAGAAGGTCGCTAGAGTCAATTAACGACCCCCAGCTTTTGACCTTATGTTTTTGGTCACAAAAAGGTCACAAATTGAAAACTATGACCTTTCAGTGACCAATAGTGGAGGTCACTAGTTGGCATATTTCTTGTAGTGACGTTCAGCTCGATAACGTCCTCGCCTTCTTGATCCAGCAAGACGAGCGAAGTAGTAGATGAGTTCCGGCAGCACGACGGCGTGATGACGGTGTTGGTGAAGAACAATCTTTGTAGGGCTTTGCCTAAGCACTACGGAAACTATGATGGAGGATAAACTAGAGGGGACGGGGTTGCCGGCACACGGTTTGGTGTTTCTTGATGTGTCTTTGGTGCTAGACCTACCCCTCTATTTATATGTTGAGCCTTGGGGTCGAAACTTGGAGTAAAAGCCTCCACAAAGTCGGTTTCACCCGAAAGGCAAGAGTCCTTCTCGGACTTCCAGGGGCGACGCCTTGAGGTTCCGGCTGTAGGACCTGCACGCCAGGACCTGGCGTCGGCCTCGGACTCATAAAACTTCCTTTATGCTGCTCCAAAAACCTTGTGGGCTTTCCCCTTTGGCCCAAATAAAGTGTTCTCGTACCCAAACATTTCGGGAAACATCCGGAACCCCTTCCGGTGAACTCCGGAACCCTTCCGGAGACCAAACACTATTATCCCATATATCAATATTTATCTCGGGACCATTCCGGAGTTCCTCCTCATGTCCGTGATCATATCCGGGACTCCGAACAACATTCGGTCACCAACATACATAACTCATATAATACTATATCATCAACGAACGTTAAGCGTGCGGACCCTATGGGTTCGAGAACTATGTAGACATGACCGAGACACTTCTCTGGTCAATAACCAATAGCGGAACCTGGATGCCCATATTGGCTCATACATATTCTACGAAGATCTTTATCGGTCCAAGCGCATAACAATATACGTTGTTCCCTTTGTCATCGGTATGTTACTTGCCCGAGATTCGATCGTCGGTATCTCAATACCTAGTTCAATCTCGTTACCGGCAAGTCTCTTTACTCGCTATGTAATGCATCATCCCGCAAACTAACTCATTAGTCACATTGCTTGCAAGGCTTATAGTGATGTGCATTACCAAGAGGGCCCAGAGATACCTCTCCGAGCAATCGGAGTGACAAATCCTAATCTTGAAATACGTCAACTCAACAAGTACCTTCGGAGACACCAGAGAGCACCTTTATAATCATCCGATTACGTTGTGACATTTGGTAGCACACAAAGTGTTCCTCCCAGAAACGGAGTTGCATAATCTCATAGTCATAGGAACATGTATAAGTCATGAAGAAAGCAATAGCAACATACTAAACGATCAAGTGCTAAGCTAACGGAATGGGTCAAGTCAATCACATCATTCTCCTAATGATGTGATCCCGTTAATCAGATGACAACTCATGTCCATGACTAGGAAACTTAACCATCTTTGATTCAATGAGTAGTCAAGTAGAGGCATACTAGTGATACTCTGTTTGTCTATGTATTCACACATGTACTAAGTTTCCGGTTAATACAATTCTAGCATGAATAATAAACATTTATCATGAAATAAGGAAATAAATAATAACTTTATTATTGCCTCTAGGGCATATTTCCTTCAGTCTCCCACTTGCACCAGAGTCAATAATCTAGTTCACATCACCATGTGATTTAACACCAATATTCACATGTGTATGTAATTAACACCCATAGTTCACATCGTCATGTGATCAACACCCAAAGGGTTTACTAGAGTCAATAATCTAGTTCACATCGCTGTGTAATTAACACCCAAAGAGTACTAAGGTATGATCATTTTTTGCTCGTGAGAGAAGTTTAGTCAACGGGTCTGTCACATTCAGAGCCGTATGCATTTTGCAAAATATTCTATGTCTACAATGCTCTGCACGGAGCTACTCTAGTTAATTGCTCCCACTTTCAATATGTATCCAGATTGAGACTTAGAGTCATCTGGATTGGTGTAAAAGCTTGCACCGATGTAACTCTTTATGACAAACTCTTTTATCAACATTTCCTTAGTCCTCACTAAGGATATTCTTGACCACTGTCCAGTGATCTACTCTTAGATCAAAATTGTATTCCCTTGCCAAACTCATAGCAAGGTATACAATAGGTGCAGTACACAAAGATAACATACTTTATAGAACCTATGACTGAGGCATAGGGAATGACTTTTCATTATCTTTCTATTTTCTGCCATGGTCGTGTTTTTGAGTCTTACTCAACTTCACACCTTGCAACACAGGCAAGAACTCCTTCTTTGACTGTTCCATTTTGAACTACTTCAAAATCTTATCAAGGTATGTACTCATTGAAAAATCTTATCAAGCGTCTTGATCTATCTCTATTGATCTTGATGCTCAATGTGTAAGCAGCTTCACCAAGGTCTTTCTTTGAAAAACTCCTTTCAAATACTCCTTTATGCTTTCCAGAAAATTCTAAATTATTTCCGATCAACAATATGTGATTCACATATACTTATCAGAAATGCTATAGTGCTCCCACTCACTTTCTTGTAAATACAGGCTTTACCGCAAGTCTGTATAAAACTATATGCTTTGATCAACTCATCAAAGCGTATATTCCAACTCTGAGAGGCTTGCACCAGTCCATAAATGGATCGCTGGAGCTTGCACACTTTGTTAGCATCCTTCGGATCGACAAAACCTTCTGGTGTCATCATATACAACTCTTCTTCCAGAAATCCATTCAGGAATGCAGTTTTGACATCCAATTGCCAAATTTCATAATTATAAAAAGCGGTAATTGCTAACATGATTCGGACAGACTTAAGCATCGCTACGAGTGAGAAAATCTCATCATAGTCAACACCTTGAACTTTGTCAAAAACCTTTTTTTCGACAAGTCAGCTTTGTAGATAGTAACACTACTATCAGTGTCCATCTTCCTCTTTGAAGATCCATTTATTTTCTATGGCTTGCCGATCATCGGGCAAGTCCACCAAAGTCCACACTTTGTTCTCATACATGGATCCCATCTCAGATTTCATGGCCTTCAAGCCATTTCGCGGAATCTGGGCTCATCATCACTTCCTCATAGTTCGTAGGTTCGTCATGGTCTAGTAACATGACTTCCAGAACAGGATTACCGTTCCACTCTGGTGCAGACTGTACTTTGGAAGACCTACGAGGTTCGGTAGTAACTTGATCTGAAGTTTCATGATCATTATCATTAGCCTCCTCACTAATTGGTGTAGGAATCACTGGAACTGATTTCTGTGATGAACTACTTTCCAATTCGGGAGAAGGTACAATTACTTTATCCAGCTCTACTTTCCTCCCACTCACTTCTTTCGAGAGAAACTCCTTCTCTAGAAAGGATCCATCTTAGCAACGAATATCTTGCCTTCGGATCTGTGATAGAAGGTGTACCCAACAGTTTCCTTTGGGTATTCTATGAAGACACATTTCTCCCATTTGGGTTTGAGCTTATCAGGTTGAAACTTTTTCACATAAGCATCGCAGCCCCAATGAGGGAGTCCTGGATTAGGGGGTGTCCGGATGGCCGGACTATAACCTTTGGCCGGGCTCCCGGACTATGAAGATACAAGATTGAAGACTCCGTCCCGTGTCCGGATAGGGACTTTCCTTGGCATGGAAGGCAAGCTTGGCGATACGATATGAAGATCTCCTCCCATTGTAACCGACTCTGTGTAACCCTAGCCCTCTCCAGTGTCTATATAAACCGGAGAGTTTTAGTCTGTAGGACGAACAACAATCATACCATAGGCCAGCCTCTAGGGTTTAGCCTCTCTGATCTCGTGGTAGATCAACTCTTGTAATACCCATACCATCAATATTAATCAAGCAGGAGTAGGGTTTTACCTCCACCGAGAGGGACCGAACCTGGGTAAAAACATCGTGTCCCTTGTCTCCTGTTACCATCTGCCTAGACGCACAGTTCGAGACCCCCTACCCGAGATCCGCCGGTTTTGACACCGACATTGGTGCTTTCACTGAGAGTCCCTCTGTGTCGTCGCCTTTAGGCCCGATGGCTTCTTCGATCACCAACCACGACGCGGTCCAGGGCGAGACTTTTCTCCCCGGGCAGATCTTCGTATTCGGCGGCTTTGCACTGCGGGCCAACTCGTTTGGCCATCTAGAGCAGATCGAAAGCTACGCCCCTGGCCATCATGTCAGATTTGGAAGCTTAAACTACACGGCCGACATTCATGGGGACTTGATCTTCGACGGATTCGAGCCACGGCCGAGCGCGCCGCGCTGTCTCGATGGGCATGATCTAGCTCTGCCGTCGGACAGCGCCCGGAGTGCCGCTCAGGAGTCCGCTCCGACCGTTAGTTCGGAGCCGACCGCGCTAACCAGGGACGGACGGTTGGATGCCGCCCCAGGAGCTGCGATCTCTATAGCGATAGAGCCGAATAATAGTCTAGTCCTTTGCAAGGCCCGTGACTCGAAGGTGCCGGACTCCGTCCCGGACTCTGAATCTTTAGCACCCCTTCCGATCGAACCCGATTGGGCTCGGATCATGGAGTTCACCACCGCGGACGTCTTTCAGCACTCGCCCTTTGGCGATATCCTGAACTCCCTAAAGTCTCTCTCTTTGTCAGGAGAGCCCTGGCCGGACTATGGTCAGCAGGGTTGGGATACGGAGGACAAAGAAATTCGAAACCCACCCACCACCCACTTTGTAGCCACTGTCGACGATTTAACCGACATGCTCGACTTTGACTCCGAAGACATCGACGGTATGGACGCCGTTGAAGGAGACGACCAAGAACCAGCACCTATAGGGAACTGGAAAGCCACCTCGTCATATGACATATACATGGTGGACACCCCCAAAGCAGGGGATGGCGAGGAACAAATGGAGGATGACCCCTCCAAGAAGCAACCCAAGCGCCGACGTCAGCGGCGCCGCTCTAAATCCCGCCAAAGCAAGAACGGCGAATCCGGCACCGGAGATAACAACACGCCGGACAGTGCCGAAGATAACCCCCTCCAGCAGGATTCAGTGCAGGAGGACGAAGGAGCCAGCCCTCATGAGAGAGCGGCCGACAGAGAGGTTGAGGACGACAACTATATGCCTCCCTCCGAAGACGAGGCAAGCCTCGACGACGACGAATTCGTCATGCCAGAGGATCCCGTCGAACAAGAGCGTTACAAACGCAGGCTTATGGCCACGGCACGCAGCCTCAAGAAAAAACTGCAGCAGCTTAGAGCTGACCAAGACTTGCTAGCCGACAGATGGACCGAAGTCCTGGTGGCCAAAGAGTATAAACTCAAGCGCCCCTCCAAGAGCTACCCAAAGCGCAGGCTGCTACCCCAACTTGAGGAGAAAGCAACTAGACCTACATTACCAGTGTACGATGCGCCCGATCGGCCACCCCGTGGCCGCGACAGAGAGACCTTCGGGCCCTCGACCCAAGCCGCATCCCGGCACCGCTCAAAACATAACAGAGTACGGGGAGATGCAACAGACCTGCGAGATATACTGGAGGACAAGGCAAGGCAATCAAGATCGATCTACGGATCGCGTGGGCGCCCCACATCACGTGATGATAACCGTCACACCGCATATGATAAATACGGCCAGGCCGAATACAACAGACCAAGCTCATCCGAGCTGCGCCGTGATATAGCCCAGTACAGGGGCGCCACACACCCACTATGCTTCATGCATTTAAGTAATGGATCATCAAATCCCCGAGGGTTTCAAGCCCGTAAACATTGAATCATATGACGGCACAACTGATCCCGCGGTATGGATCAAGGATTACCTCCTTCATATCCATATGGCCCGCGGTGATGATCTACACGCCATCAAATACCTCCCGCTCAAGCTTAAAGGACCAGCTCGACATTGGCTTAACAGCCTGCCAGCAGAGTCAATTAGTTGCTGGGAGGACCTGGAATCCGCATTCCTTGACAACTTCCAGGGCACTTACGTGCGACCACCAAACGTTGATGACCTAAGCCACATAATCCAGCAGCCAGAGGAATCGGCCAGACAATTCTGGACACGGTTCCTAACCAAGAAAAATCAAATAGTCGACTGTCCGGATGCCGAGGCCCTTGCTGCCTTTAGGCACAACATCCGAGACGAATGGCTTGCCCGGCACCTAGGACAGGAAAAGTCGAAATCTGTGGCAGCCCTCACGACACTCATGACCCGCTTCTGCGCGGGCGAAGACAGCTGGCTAGCTCGTAGCAATAACATAACCAAAAGCCCTGGTAATTCGGATACCAAGGACAACAATGGCAGGTCACGTCGCAACAAACACAAGCGCCGCATTAACGGCGACACTACTGAGGATACGGCAGTCAATGCCGGATTCAGAGGCTCTAAACCCGGTCAGCGGAAGAAGCCATTCAAAAGAAACCCTCCGGGCCCATCCAACTTAGACCGGATACTCGATCGCTTGTGCCAGATACACGGCACCCCCGAACAACCAGCCAACCACACCAACAGGGACTGTTGGGTGTTCAAGCAAGCAGGCAAGTTAAGTGCCGAAACCAAAGACAAGGGGCTGCGTAGCGATGACGAGGAGGAGCCCCGGCCGCCGAACAACAGAGGATAGAAGGGCTTCCCCCCGCAAGTGCGGACGGTGAACATGATATACGCAACCCACATCCCCAAAAGCAAGCGAAGCGTGCCCTCAAGGACGTCTATGCGTTGGAGCCAGTCGCCCCAAAGTTCAACCCATGGTCCTCCTGCCCGATCACCTTCGATCGACGGGACCACCCCACTAGCATCCATCACGGCGGATTCGCCGCATTGGTCCTAGACCCAATCATTGACGGATTTCACCTCACTAGAGTCCTCATGGACGGCGGCAGCAGCCTGAACCTGCTTTATCAGGATACAATCCGAAAAATGGGTATAGATCCCTCCCGGATTAAACCCACAAAGACAACCTTTAAAGGCGTCATACCAGGTGTAGAAGCCAGCTGTACAGGCTCGGTTACATCCGAAGTGGTCTTCGGATCCCCGGATAATTTCCGAAGCAAAGAGTTAATCTTCGACATAGTCCCATTCCGCAGTGGCTATCACGCCCTGCTCGGACGAACCGCATTTGCAAAATTCAATGTGGTGCCGCACTACGCATATCTCAAGCTCAAGATGCCAGGTCCTTGCGGAGTCATGACGGTAAATGGAAACACTGAACGCTCTCTCCGAACGGAGGAGCACACGGCGGCCCTGGCGGCGGAAGTACAGAGCAGCCTCTCAAGGCATCTCCCCAATCCGGGTGTTAAACGTCCGGACAATGTCAAGCCGCCCGAAGCAACCTCCAACAAAGCCGGCTGGCACGTTCTGAGCGAGCATAGCAGTGCGGCCCCAACCCCAGCCCTCGCCAGACGGTGATATCGGTACCACGCGTACATAATTACGCTTTGAAGATACCATGGGCATAAGGGGAGGGGCACAACTACGGCACGCCCAGAATGCGGCTCAACCGCACATAGGGGCTCCCTATCCCGCCGTTTTCTTTTTCTTTTTTTTTGTTGTACACTTTCAGGACCCAACTATTCGAAAGGCCTGTCCGGCAATAAACTCGCCGAACACACGATGCAACAGCCAGGGCGCGAACAAGCTGCGTCACATGTCCAGGTGGTCTCTATAACGAGCTAAATACCCGTTTCGCTTAAATTTACACAGCTTGCCCCTGGAGGGGGACATGTCAAATATTCCCATCCCTTGCTTATCGCACTATTTGTATCGTTCTGCTTTCAAAGCAGCTCTTTTTTAATAAACAATATATAGCTCTTATCTATTATTGCATTAATCTATTTTTATACAAATATGTTCAGTCATGACATTATGCAACCGTACACTTTGGTACGGCCAATACACCAGGGGCTTAAGCACCCCATAACATGGTGTGAGAAGACCGAACACTCTCACGAGCGCGGCACCCCGAACTTATAGCTCTATATGCATCGGCTCCGAATCATGTATTTGGTCAATAGTTGGGTTTGCCCGGCTCCCATGTTTTGGTACCTTACGTTCCGCAATGTTGGCTAAGGTAGCACTGGGAGAACTACTGCGGTTGTGCCCCAGTTGAGCTGGGTTAACACCTCAGTAGAGAAAGCTAAAACTGACTGTCATGATAGTGCGAGAGACCGGTTGCTGTTCGCGAGGTTTTTTCGAGTCCTTAAAGACTTATGCCGCTTAGAGCGAGGAACCGGACTTATCCAGCCTAGGCGTGGATAGCGCCCCGAACTCGGTCTTCCGAATACTAGGGGCTTCGCCGAAATTTAAAATTATAGAATTCTATGGCTAACTGAGAGTGATAAAGCATTATAAGTCCGACGGCCTGGTTCGTTGTGCTGAGCGCCTCCCTAGATGGACCCAAGAATGGGAACAAGAGCGCTCAGGTTTATCCCGAACACCCCAGCACTTGTGGCATGGGGGTCGAAGTCGACGACTTGCATCTCTCAGATTTGATAAACGGCCGCACAGAAGGTAATATTTTAAATTAATAAGCATTGCTTAACGCATATGAACAAAGTTTTCAGCGTACAGGATAACAGATGCGAGACTACTCAAAAATTACATCTTTAGTGCACTCGTCCGCTATACGGCGAGCACCCTTCAGGACGCCCTTATAATACATCTCGGGCGTGCGATACTCCTTGCCCGGCGGTGGTGCGTCCGTCAAAAGCTTCTCAGCGTCCAGCTTGCCCCAGTGCACTTTAGCATGGGCAAGAGCCCGACGGGCACCTTCGATACAGGCAGAGCGCTTGACAACTTCAATCCACGGACACGCGTCCACCAGCCGCCGCACCAGACCGAAGTAGCTCCCATGCATGGCTTCTCCAGGGCACAGCCGAGCTATGAGGCCCTTCATGGCCTGTTCGGCCACCTTGTGGAGCTCGACCAGCTGCTTCAGCTGGTCGCTCAGGGGCACCGGATGTTTGGCCTCAGCATACTGAGACCAGAACACCTTTTCCGTCGAGCTCCCCTCTTTGGCTCGGTAGTACACGGCGGCATCAGACACACTACGGGGTAGATCGGCGAACGCTCCTGGAGAGCTCCGGATCCGGGTAAGTAACAGATAATTTACTTTTATATTCTTGCTTTACATAAAGAATGCCTTACCCTCCGCTATCTTCTTCATCGCCTCGATCTCCTGGAGGGCCTTCTGGGCTTCGGCCTTAGTGGTTTTGGCACTCTCAAGAGCCAAGGCGAGCTCGAACTCTCGAGTCTTCGAGACGCGCTCTAAACTCTCGTGTTTTTCCACGAGAGCCTGGAGCTCTTGCCGCACCTCCGCCACCCGCGCCTCCTGCTTCTCTTGCTCGGCGCGCTCCAGGGCCGCACTGTTTTCGGCCTCGGAGACCGCCTCCTTCAGGGCCGCCACCTCGGCCGTGGCCCCTGCAACATTTAAGTTGATCCTGTCATTATTTGCAACCAAGTATTTTTATATACATTTACATAGGGTATTACATACCCTCCCTGTCCTCGAGCTGCTTCTTGGCACGGCTGAGCTCGCTCTCGGACCGCTCGAGGCTTCCCTTCAATACATTGACCTCCGCAGTCAGTGCGGTAGAGGTCAGCAGCGCAGCCTGCATTCCCATATCGACATATTTTTATTAGACTCCTGCGTATATCTTTTTAGATCCTCAGCTCGGCTTTTCTTTTCCGAACGCCGAACCGAGCATCAGGGGCTACTGTCTATGCGGTAACATTTTTTTATGTTTTAAACACATACCTCGAAGCCTGTTAACAGGCTTGTGCAGGCTTCTGTCAGCCCGCCCTTGGCGGACTGAACCTTTTGAATCACCGCACTCATAACAGCGCGGTGTTTCTCGTCGATGGAGGCGCCGTTAAGCGCCTCCAGCAAATTGTCCGGCGCCTCCGGGTGGACGGAGGTCGCCGGCGGCGTAGGCTTGCCCTTCTTATGAATGCGCCGCATGTCGGGCTCTGGAACCGTTGGTGGTTCCGGAGCAGTGTCCAGCCCTGGGCCGGACTTAGATCCCTCCGGGGCTTTGTCCCCTTTGGGCCTGGAGTCCGGGAGGTCGCCTTGGGGCGCCTTCAGGACCACCTCCTCCTGGTTCGGCCCCATTTGGGACTCCGCCTCGGTGTCGTCCGCAGGGAGCGGGGAGGAAGCCGTTGGAAGTGAAGCGCTATTCACATCCGACGAATTCAGAGAGCCGCTCGACGAATCGCCGAGCTGAACTCTCGGAGGACTGCATAATTAAAATTCGGCATCAAAAGCTATCGAATAACAGAGGGGCGGCATGAGTCATTCGGGTAGCCGAACACTTACGATTTTGCCAGGGGCTTGACCCTGGATGGCTATTCCTCCCCGCCGTCTTCGGCATCGGAGGCATAGTCCGGCAGAAGGGTCTTCCCCTTCTTGGCCCCCTCGGCCTCCCCAGTTGGGGCAGCCTTCCTTTTCTTTCCTCCCCCCGTTGGAGAGGGAGAGGCTTCTTCTTCTTCTTCCTCCTCCTTGTCTTCCGAGGCGGAGGGTGCGTCAGGGTCGTCGGGCGATGAATCCGACACCACCAGGCGCCGGGAGCTCTTTCGAGTCCCCGTGGCCTTCTTCTTGGCCTTCTTCTCTGGCACCACATGAGGTGTCGGAACCAGCAGCTTCGTTAAACGAGCGCCCGCTGGGTCTTCGGGTAAAGGAGCCGGACAGCTGATCAATCCGGCCCTCTTCTGCCAGTCCTGGCAAAGGGGTGGGGGTTTAGATCCTGCATAAAATCAAGTCTATGGAAAACAGATACCCCGTAATGGGAAAATTAGCTCACCGCGCTGGCTTGGCGCTTGGCGCAGAATCCGCGATCCTCGGTGATGTGAGGCGGGACCTCGGAGCTCTTGAATAGCACCTTCCATGCATCCTCGTGCTTTGTGTCAAAGAGCCGGGACAGAGTCTGGTGCTGGGCCAGGTCGAACTCCCACAAGTTGAAAGCCTGTCGTTGACATGGGAGAATCTGGCGGAAGAGCATGACCTGGACTACGGTGACAAGTTTAACCTTCCTGCTAATCAGGTCTTTGATGCAGGTTTGGAGTGTGGCCACTTCTACCGAATTACCCCACAACAGGCCCGTCTCTTTCCAAGACGTGAGCCGTGTGGGAATGCCAGATTGGAATTCGGGAGCCGCTGCCCATTCAGGGTCACGTGGCTCGGTGAGGTAGAACCACCCCGATTGCCACCCTTTGATGGTCTCTATGAAGGCGCCCTCGAGCCATGTGACGTTGGGCATCTTGCCCACCATGGCGCCTCCGCACTCTGCTTGGCGTCCGCCCACGACCTTCGGCTTGACGCTGAAAATCTTCAGCCATAGGCCAAAGTGGGGCTCGATGCGGAGGAAGGCCTCGCACACGACGATAAACGCCGAGATGTTGAGGATGAAGTTTGGGGCCAGATCGTGGAAGTCCAGGCCGTAATAGAACATGAGCCCCCGGACGAACGGGTAAAGAGGAAAGCCCAGTCCGCGGAGGAAATGGGGAAGAAATACGACCCTCTCATGGGGCCCAGGGGTGGGGATGAGCTGCCCCTCGTCTGGAAGCCGGTGCGCAATGTCGTTGTGCAGGTATCCGGCTTTCCGCAACCTTTTGATGTGCCCCTCCGTGACGGAGGAGGCCATCCACTTGCCTCCCGCTCCGGACATGGTTGGAGTAGGTCGAGGCGAGATGTGCGGGCTTGGGCGTTGGAGCTCGAGTGCGCAAGGACGGATGAGCAAAGGAGGAAGAAGGCGTGAATGGAAAGGGTAGATGCTTATCCCCTTATATGGGCGGCCAAAACTACGGGCCCCCACCGGCCTAATAAAACTCGCTTATCTCCCAAGCGCTGCGGTTAATGGCGCGGTTGGGTTACCCACGCCCGTATTGATGAGAATCCCGGAATAAGGGGACACGATCTCTGCTTCGACAAGACGTGCCAAGAAAACCGCCTCGCTAAGCGCGCTTAGGTGGAACGGTAAAATGAGTAAAGGCTAGGCCGTGGCATGATGTCACGCCGCGGAATATGTCAGCAGATTAGATTTGTGTAAATATTATTCTCTCTATGGTGGCATGTGGAAATTATTTTGCAGAGCCGGACACTGTCCTTGTGTTCAAACATCTTCTATGAAGTATTCGGAGGAGGAACCCGCCTTGCAATGCCGAAGACAATTTGCGCGCCGGACTCGTCGTCATTGAAGCCTGGTTCAGGGGCTACTGAGGACGAACAACAATCATACCATAGGCTAGCCTCTAGGGTTTAGCCTCTCTGATCCCGTGGTAGATCAACTCTTGTAATACCCATACCATCAATATTAATCAAGCAGGAGTAGGGTTTTACCTCCACCGAGAGGCCGAACACAGGGTAAAACATCGTGTCCCTTGTCTCCTGTTACCATCCGCCTAGACGCACAGTTCGGGACCCCCTACCCGAGATCCGCCGGTTTTGACACCGACACCCAAACTTTAAGAAATGACAACTTTGGTTTCTTGCCAAACCATAGTTCATAAGGCGTCGTCTCAACGGATTTTGATGGTGCCCTATTTAAAGTGAATGCAGATGTCTCTAATGCATAACCCCAAAACGATAGTGGTAAATTGGTAAGATACATCATAGATCGCACCATATCCAATAAAGTGTGGTTACGATGTTTGGACACACCATTACACTGTGGTGTTCCATGTGGCGTGAGCTGTGAATCTATTCCACATTGTTTTTAAATGAAGGCCAAACTCGTAACTCAAATATTCTCCTCTACGATCAGATTGTAGAAACTTTATTTTCTTGTTACGATGATTCTCCACTTCACTCTGAAATTCTTTGAACTTTTCAAATGTTTGGACTTGTGCTTCATTAAGTAGATATACTCATATCTGCTCAAATCATCTGTGAAGGTCAGAAAATAACGATACCCGCCACGAGCATCAACACTCATTGGACGGCATACATCGGTATGTATTATTTCCAACAAGTTAGTAGCTCGTTCCATTTTTCCGGAGAACGGAGTTTTAGTCATCTTGCCCAAAAGGCATGGTTCACAAGCATCAAATGATTCATAACCAAGTGATTCCAAAAGCCCATCTTTATGGAGTTTCTTCATGCGCTTTACACCAATATGACCCAAACGGCAGCGCCACAAATAAGTTGCACTATCATTATAAACTTTGCATCTTTTAACATCAATATTATGAATATGTGTATCACTACGATCGAGATCCAACAAACTATTTTCATTGGGTGTATGACCATTGAAGGTTTTATTCATGTAAACAGAACAACAATCATTCTTTGACCTTAAATGAATAACTGTATTGCAATAAACATGATCAAATCATATTAATGCTCAACGCAAATGCCAAATAACATTTATTTAGGTTTAACACTAATCTCAAAAATATAGGGAGTGTGCGATGATGATCATATCAATCTTGGAACCACTTCCAACACACATCGTCACTTCACCCTCAACTAGTCTTTGTTTATTCTGTAACTCATGTTTTGAGTTACTAATCTTAGCAACCGAACAAGTATCAAATTCCCAGGGGTTACTATAAACACTAGTAAGGTACACATCAATAACCTGTATATCAAATATACCCTTATTCACTTTGCCATCCTTCTTATCCACCAAATATTCAGGGCATTTCTGCTTCTAGTGACCATTTCCTTTGCAGTAGAAGCACTCAGTTTCAGGCTTTGGTCCAGCTTTGGGCTTCTTCATGGGAGTGCCAACTTGCTTGTCATTCTCCTTGAAGTTCCCTTTATTTCCCTTTGCCCTTTTCTTGAAACTAGTGGTCTTGTCAATCATCAACACTTGATGCTCTTTCTTGATTTCTACCTTCATCGATTTCATCATCATGAAAAGCTCGGGAAACGTTTTCGTCATCCCTTGAATACTATAGTTCATCACGAAGTTCCAGTAACTTAGTGATGGTGACTAGAGAACTCTGTCAATCACTATTTTATCTGGAAGATTAACTCCCACTTGATTCAAGTGATTGTAGTACCCAGACAATCTGAGCACATGCTCACTGCTTGAGCTATTCTCCTCCATCTTTTTAGCTATAGAACTTGTTGGAGACTTCATATCTCTCAACTCGGGTATTTGCTTGAAATATTAACTTCAACTCCTAGAACATCTCATATGGTCCATGACGTTCAGAACGTCTTTGAAGTCCCGATTCTAAGCCATTAAGCATGGTGCACTAAACTATCAAGTAGTCATCATATTAAGCTAGCCGAACATTCATAACGTCTGCATCTGCTCCTGCAATAGGTTTGTCACCTAGCGGTGCATCAAGGACATAATTCTTCTGAGCAGCAATGAGGATAAACCTCAGATCACGGACCTAGTCCGCATCATTGCTACTATCATCTTTCAACTTAGTTTTCTCCAGGAACACATATAAAACATAGGGAAGCAACAACGCGAGCTATTGATCTACAACATTATTTGCAAAATACTATCAGGACTAAGTTCATGATAAATTAAAGTTCAATTAATCATATTACTTAAGAACTCCCACTTAGATAGACATCCCTCTAATCATCTAAGTGATCACGTGATCCAAATCAACTAAACCATGTCCGATCATCACGTGAGATGGAGTAGTTTTCAATGGTGAACAACACTATGTTGATCATATATCTACTATATGATTCATGCTCGACCTTTCGGTCTCCAGTGTTCCGAGGCCATATCTGCATATGCTAGGCTCGTCAAGTTTAACCCGAATATTCTGCGTGTGCAAAACTGGCTTGCACCCGTTGTAGATGAACGTAGAGCTTATCACACCCGATCATCACGTGGTGTCTCGGCATGACGAACTTTGGCAACGGTGCATACTCAGGGAGAACATTTTTACCTTGAAATTTAGTGAGAGATCATGTTATAATGCTACCGTCAATCAAAGCAAAATAAGATGCATAAAGGATAAACATCACATGCAATGAATATAAGTGATATGATATGGCCATCATCATCTCGTGCTTGTGATCTCCATCTCCGAAGCACCGTTATGATCACCATCATCACCGGCGCGACACCTTGATCTCCATCGTAGCATCATTGTCATCTTGCCAACTATTGCTTCTACGACTATCGCTACCGTTTAGTGATAAAGTAAAGCAATTCTGAAGCGATTGCATTGCATACAATAAGCGACAACCATATGGCTCCCGCCGATTGTCGATAACTCTGTTACAAATCATGATCATCTCATACAATAAAATTTAGCATCATGTCTTGACCATATCACATCACAACATGCCCTGCAAAAACAAGTTAGACGTCCTCTACTTTGTTGTTGCAAGTTTTACGTGGCTGCTACGGGCTGAGCAAGAACCGTTCTTACCTACGCATCAAAACCACAACGATAGTTCGTCACGTTAGTGTTGTTTTAACCTTCTCAAGGACCGGGCGTAGTCACACTCGGTTCAACTAAAGTTGGAGAAACTGACACCCGCCAGCCACCTATGTGCAAAGCAAGTCAGTAGAACCAGTCTCGCGTAAGCGTACGCGTAATGTCGGTCCGGGCCGCTTCATCCAACAATACCGCCGAACCAAAGTATGACATCTTTGGTAAGCAAGATGACTTGTATCGCCCACAACTCACTTGTGTTCTACTCGTGCATATAACATCTACGCATAAACCTGGATCGGATGCCACTGTTGGGGAACGTAGTAATTTCAAAAAAAAAATCCTACGCATACGTAAGATCATGGTGATGCATAGCAATGAGAGGGAAGAGTGTATCTTCATACCCTTGAAGATCGCTAAGCGGAAGCGTTTATCAACGCGGTTGATGTAGTCGTACACCTTCACGATCCGCCCCAATCAAGTACCGAACGTACGGCACCTCCGAGTTCTGCACACGTTTAGCTCGATAACGTCCTCGCCTTCTTGACCCAGCAAGACGGGCGAAGTAGTAGATGAGTTCCGGCAGCACGACGTCGTGGTGACAGTGTTGGTGAAGAACAATCTCCGTAGGGCTTCGCCTAAGCACTATGGAAACTATGGCGGAGGATAAACTAGAGGGGACGGGGTTGCCGGCACACGGCTTGGTGTTTCTTGATGTGTCTTTGGTGCTAGCCCTGCCCCTCTATTTATATGTTGAGCCTTGGGGTCGAAACTTGGAGTAAAAGACTCCACAAAGTCGGTTTCACCCGAAAGGCAAGAGTCGTTCTTGGACTCCGGGGCGGACACGGGGTTCTGGCGTCGGCCCCAGCACGCCGAGGACCACGGCGTCAGCCCCGGACTCCGCAAAACCTCCTTTTGCACTTTCCAAAAACCTTGTGGGCTTTCCCCTCTGGCCCAAATAAAGTGTTCTCGTACCCAAACATTTTGGAAAACATCCGGAACCCCTTCCGGTGAATTCCGGAACCCTTCCGGAGACCAAACACTATTGTCCCATATACCAATCTTTATCTCCGGACCATTCCGGAGTTCCTCGTCATGTCCATGATCATATTCGGGACTCCGAACAACATTCGGTCACCAACATACATAACTCATATAATACTATATCGTCAATGAACGTTAAGCATGCGGACCCTACGGGTTCGAGAACTATGTAGACATGACCGAGACACTTCTCTGGTCAATAACCAATAGCGGAACCTGGATGCCCATATTGGCTCCTACATATTCTACAAAGATCTTTATCGGTCGAACCGAATAACAACATACGTTGTTCCCTTTGTCATCGGTATGTTACTTGCCCACGATTCGATCGTCGGTATCTCAATAACTAGTTCAATCTCGTTACCGGCAAGTCTCTTTACTCGTTATGTAATGCATCATCCCGCAACTAACTCATTATTCACATTGCTTGCAAGGCTTATAGTGATGTGCATTACCGAGAGGGCCCAGAGATACCTCTCCGACAATCGGAGTGACAAATCATAATCTTGAAATATGTCAACTCAACAAGTACCTTTGGAGACACCTGTAGAGCACCTTTATAATCACTCAGTTACGTTGTGACGTTTGGTAGCACACAAAGTGTTCCTCCGGTAAACGGGAGTTGCATAATCTCATAGCCATAGGAACATGTATAAGTCATGAAGAAAGCAATAGTAACATACTAAACGATCAAGTGCTAAGCTAACGGAATGGGTCAAGTCAATCACATCATTCTCCTAATGATGTGATCCCGTTAATCAAATGACAACTCATGTCCATGGCTAGGAAACTTAACCATCTTTGATTCAACGAGCTAGTCAAGTAGAGGCATACTAGTGATACTCTGTTTGTCTATGTATTCACACATGTACTAAGTTTTCGGTTAATACAATTCTAGCATGAATAATAAACATTTATTATGAAATAAGAAAATGAATAATAACTTTATTATTGCCTTTAGGGCATATTTCCTTCAATTTTATGCCAGCACTAAAGCCCATATGCCCCAGCGGTCGCCGCAACCAAATCCTTGTCTCCTTCCTCCGCTATGCCCAAGTCGACGTGTTTCTCCAAGGGCCCCTAGCCCCTAGGTACCGTGGCCGCCGCCGTCTCCACCCGCCGCACGTTCGCCCCCGACAGCCGACCTCGCCCGCCTCCCGCGACCGGTGCCCCGCCCGCCTTCAAGGGTCTCCGAGGCCGATTCGACTCTGTTCACGGCGGCAGAACAGAGTGTTCCGGCGGCCGGCGGAACCCGGGGTCCGTCAAGCTCGTGGAGACGGGATTGGGAGCACCGCTTGACCAGACAGGCCTCGGCTCGCCTCGGTCCTCGGACCCCACCCCCGCCGATGACGCCGACGCCGGCGCGCGCCTCCGCGGCCGCGGCCCACGCCCTACTGCGCAGAACGAGGTGCGCGCCAGTCCTCTCTCTGCCCCCCCCACCCCCCCTCCATCCTCGATTTCTTCTGCTCCGGCTCATCCATTCTCCACCTTCTCCCCCAAACCGCAGATGCTTCGCCGCGGCGAATCGGATCCGGACGGCCTCGAGGGCCTTCTCCAGCGCGCCGGCGGGAGCGTCCGAGCCGCAGGTACATTTCCTCTCCGCGAATCGCATGTGCAGTGGCCCATAGAGTTTAGAGAATTGCGAGATCGATTGAGGTTTATTCTGTCCGTGAACATTTAGGGCCCGGAGAAAGTTGGTGGTGTGAGAGCCGGAGAGGACGAGCTTGATGTTGCTATCGTCGGTGGAGGCATGGTGGGCCTGGCTGTTGCTTGTGCACTCTGTAGGTATTTGCTGCCTTGGTGTACTTCTGTTCTTTGCTTCCAATTGTTCATGTGCTCAGCTTCGTGTTGCTCTTAGTCTGATAATCAATCCTTATAATCGGTAGGCTACAGAATTAGTTATAAAAGGAATGCTGACACCATTGGAATAAAGTGCTCCCTGCCATTTACTAGTTCCATGTCAAGTACTGCAAATGCTATCGGTAGTGCAGATAGTCTGGTGGCTGTACGAAAACATCTTGTTTATGAATTTGACAATCCTATGCTATTGTTGTTTTAGATTAGAAACACCTATTCTGTATATAATCTTGGGTTTACGCTTATTTATGCTTACACATGCAGCCAATATGCCATTGACCAAACACCTGCGAGTTGCCGTCATCGATAGCAATCCTGCATTGAAGTCAACGAATTATCTCCAGAAAGATGGTATACCTGATTCAAGGGTCAGCACTGTTACTCCTGCAACCATTTCCTTCTTCAGAGGTAAGATTGTAAACATAAGATCAATATGTCATTGCTTGTTACAAGCCAGAATTCTGTGAATGTTTGCAGTATATCAATATCTGGAACTAAAGGGTGCTTAGTATGCTTTGGTGATAATTCAGAAAGGTTGATCCCTTTTGTTGGTTTTGGCAGTTGTTTAAACAAGACATGCTACTAGCTTAAAGTTGATCTGAAGAACCCATATATGCTTACATTAGATTGTTCCTATAACCTCAAAGTGCTTCACTCATAACCTACTGCTTGGCGATGTTAGCTAGGTAACTGATAAGTGCCTAGCACTTGTCATCACCCAATATCCAGCTGAGCTGCATTTCTTGTTTAGTGTAGTGATAACCTGGAATTTCATGTCAAATAGGCACAATCACGGATGGTGCTGCCAACTCTGCTGATCTATATATACCCCATAGTTCCTTTTTTGCCACTGGTTGTGCCTAATCATAAATTTGATTAAATGTGTGGCACTATTTTCGCTTATTGAGGATGAAAAGTGGAACGCTTGACAACGTGTAGTTTCAGAACTACAACATCTTAAAACATTCCTTATTATGTGTTTGTAGTTACTTCATTTTATTTAGTAGCTATAGTATTGTATAGTTTGACATATATTTCATACTTGTATTATGCCATGTGACAGATATTGGTGCATGGGAGCATATTCTACAGCAGAGGCATGCTTTCTTTGGTAAAATGCAGGTGATGACATGCAATTTTCATCATATGGATGGTGATTACCTTTCTGTGTTCACCTGCTTTCTACCACTATATCTATTCCTACACTAGATACAATAATTTATATATGTTGGTGTTCCTATGATTGATAGATTGTCAAATCAAACGAAAATGACATTTCATGATTCATGTGTCTGCTTATTTTCTTCTGTTCCAGGGGAAAAATAATTATGGGTTAACATGTAATCAAGTTTGTTAATAAGCATAGAAAACATAAATACCTTGGCAGTTTAATGGGCAATAGCATTTTCGTGGGCCTTTTGAGCTTGGGCTGGCTGTAAAGTATGCATGCCTGTCATGTTGTTTTTAATATATGGATGATTCTATATAGAGGACAAGTACATCTAGTTCTATCATATCAGTTCCCTATACATGAAAAACTGGTAGCATAGCCAAAGATTATACACTACAGATGCAGTATCCTGTAGATATATTATGCGTTGTTTGAAAGCTGACCAGTTGTATTCAATATTGTGACCTGAACTCTTAAGCATATTTTTCTGTCATCTTTGTATAAGAATCATATCTTGACCTCCCTTACGTGTCTTCTGACATCATGGGATAAGATATGTTTTGGTAACTGAACTCATGTTATGTTTTTGATATTAATATATTTTCCGCACAATCCTAATAAACATTAAATTTCCAGTGCTGAAGCTTGAGAGGGGAATTCAGAATTATGCCAGGCAGCCCTTACATTGCATAGTAACTGTAACTCCGTGAATGGATATGTTGATATTGTCACTTACAAACACCATAAATAAATGGTATAAATGCTATATAACGTATGAGAGGGAGAAACGTTGACTTGCAGTTCTTGGTTAGTTTTAGCTGTCAACGTTGTTTACCAATCTGATTATTGTGTGTGCTCTATTGAACCTATGTCGTAAGCATTATTATTTTTGTCTCCGATCTGCATTATCTTATTGTACCCTTAGTTCCATGTTGCTCATTGAGGGAAAACCTGCCGAGTCTCCATTCAAGTACATGGTTTCTTGCAAGATCTGGTCTGACTAACTTTATTTAGGACATTCTAGGGTTTCAGGGATTGTTCTTTTAAAACATGATAAGCAAAGAAAGTTTCACTAAATATGGCAGATGCTCATGCAGTAACCCTGCCCTCATAGAACATGGCAATAAATTGTCATGCTTACAAGCATGTAAGCATGTCCTTAGAGTGCATCCTGGGGAATTTTGGCAAGTTCATTGTAGTGACTTGCAGCACTGCTGCTTTATTTTATTGACTACCTGAGGTGTTATGTTAGATTTGTAGCATATAGTCTCATTAAACTAGCTTATTTCTGTCCTGATATGTTGAAATGATTGTTGAAGTACCGGCTTATATCCAATCTTATGGTACACCTTAACTCTCTATGGTCCATAACATGGCTGTTTCATGCCACATGTTTAAATATGGGGAGATTTTAGGCTTAGTTTGTTCCTTTACTAAATAGGCTGAATATGGTGCAAACCTCAGTGCCAACTTGATTTCTGCAACCGATGGTCCATGTATAAAAATATGTTGATTAACTTCATCATGTGATTGATAAGACTCGGAACAAGTCACTGATGCTTCTCTATTGACCATTTGATTCATTTGTCCTAGTGAACCAAATTGAATGAACTATTGAATTGATCACAATAAAAATGGTGAAATGGAACATGCGCAAATGCTTCACACTTTCAAAGTTTTCCCACTCAATTTCCAAATGGAACATAAATACATTAACATAGTGGTACCTTATTCTGCCCCTGTTTTACCTAGCCCCTTTCATTTAAATTTAGGATATTATAGATTACTTGAAGCTTAACTATGATTGGATGGTACATACTGTATGCCTTATTTCGTGCATATTAGGCCATTATTGTATGATCTTTTTCATGGCAACTGTTCGACCATGTGTACATGCATTAGCATGCCTTCTTTACCTTTGGTCTTGTCCTCTTTTATTTGTTGCGCTTGCAAACAATGACAGCAACAGTTTCTTCATTCTTATTTGTTGCACTTGCACACAAGTGCAACAGTTTCTTCCAACTTATTTGCTGCACCTGCAGACAACAAAACCAGCAGTTTCTTGCTTTAGATAGTGGGTGTTCAACATAAGCATTGATTACAATTTGACGCATTTTTGCTGGCAGGTGTGGGATTACACTGGACTAGGATACACAAGGTACAATGCAAGCGATGTGTGCAAAGAATATCTTGGGTATGTTTGAATGGGAGCTGCTGTAAACCTATAATTGTTTGATAACCATTTTTTCCCACTGGTTCATTGATAACCTTTACTTTGTTTTTCCGTTATTTAGATGTGTGGTGGAAAACAAAGTGCTTTGCAACTCACTTCTGTTACGCTTACAGGTCTGTATTTTTCAATAAACTTTCGATGATTTTGATCCGCATCTAGATGTTTAGACTGATGTTGAACTTGTCTAATACAACCTCACTTCATACAAATGATTTGTTTCCTAGTTTATACTTGTCGAATACAGTACAGCCTTACAGCCCACACACTCTACAGAGCAAAGTAAATCTTATACAAGAGATCTTTGTCATAAAAAACAGATGTACTTGCTTTTACGTCACCCTCATATATTAGATTTTTATTGGCTGTACACGATGATTAGTTACCGACAACATATTTCGTTAGAACTGTTGGTCAAGAAGCACAGTTCAATTTTGTCTGTGACATTAATAGTCCTCGTAAGGTAATCTCAAATATCCTAAAAATGTCAAAGAACAGAACATACGGAAATTAATGGCTGGGTGGTTTCCAGCTAGATGTTGCACTTACATTGTTATCTGACTTTTTCCCCCATTGAAATAGTCACCTTAAATTTCTACTGAAGATGTTTGCCTTACCAGGAGCAAAAGGAAGACATTGAAAAGATGGTCTACCCTACCCGATTGGTGTCTCTTGCTTTCCCATCAAAGAGCAGAAACGTAGGAGTAGCAGGACCGAAGCCACCATCAACTGAGGCAGAGGAACTACGCCGTAGTAATTTGGTTAAACTTGACCTAAGTGATGGACATACTTTATATTCAAAGTTGGTGGTAAGTTCCTATATATGATTCTCCATTCATTCAAACTTTTGTATCTCTTTATTGCCTTCAGTCACTTATTTTAAATTATGGTCGCAGGTAGGAGCAGATGGTTCCAAATCCAATGTAAGGCAGATTGCGGGCATAAAAACAACTGGTTGGAGTTATCCTCAGAGTGCGATTATCTGTACAGTAGAGCATACTGCAGCGAATGACTGTGCATGGCAGAGGTTTCTCCCTTCTGGTCCGATTGCCCTGCTCCCAATAGGTGACAACTTCAGCAATATAGTGTGGACAATGAGCCCAGAGGAGGCATCACGCCATAAGTCAATGAGCCCTGAAGATTTTGTGATGTCAGTGAACCGTGCATTGGATTTTGGTTATGGACCGCATCCCAACTCTAGTAGTCTTGACCATTACGTGGAAAGGTTATTTGACTTTGGAGGTACTGCGGCGTCTACGAAAGAATGCTTTGAAGTACCACCAAGGGCAATTGGGCTGATCTCAGAGAGGATGGCATTTCCATTGTCACTGATGCACTCCCATGATTATGTTTTAAAAAGGCTAGCATTAGTTGGTGATGCTGCTCATACAGTGCACCCCTTGGCCGGTCAAGGTGTCAATTTGGGTTTTGGAGACGCAGCTGCCTTAGCGAAAGTTATTTCTGAAGGAGTTTCTGTTGGTGCTGATATTGGGGATGTAAGTACCTAATATTGCTGTGTTTTGGTTAGATTTATGCAGATATTACTGTATCTAGCTTCATGAGCAACTCTTAATACTTCGATGAGCTGGTCATTCAGCAAGCTTAATCTTCCTTATTTTGACTCTTAATACTATGATGCATATGCTGGTTACTCTAGTATAAACAACATATTTATCATCACAGCAGACTAACCAAATATTTTTCCGTTTGTCAGCTGTCTTTGCTGAATCGGTATGAGAATGACCGCAAGGTTGCCAATGTTGCGATGGCGGCAGTTCTAGATGGTTTCCAGAAGATGTACTCTGTCGATTTCGGACCCCTCAATGTTCTGAGAGCCGCTGCATTCCATGGTGCCCAGTACATATCACCACTGAAGAAGAACATAATTTCTTACGCAATGGGCGACAGGAAATCGCCTCTGTTCTCATAAGCAGCAGGTCTTACAAACTTGTTGGTTCTTGGCTGTCACTGCAGCACTGTACCGAAATGCGTTAGTTCTAACTAGTATCGTGTATGTTTGGCAGTATCTTCTAAGCTACTCCCTCCGTTCCAAATTACTCGTCGTGGTTTTAGTTCAAATTTGAACTAAAACCACGACGAGTAATTTGGAACGGAGGGAGTAGCTAGTACCATATCCCACCTGAGAAACGTTAGGTTGATAAAATGTAACAAGTGCTGCTTCTGTCTCAAAATGGAAGACATTTTTTTGACACTATCATAGATTTGTAGTGTCAAAAAACGTCTTACATTTTGAGAAGGATGGAGTAGTTAATACTAGACTAGTGTCAAAAAGCGTCTTACATTATGGGACGGAGGGAGTAGTAAATAAGATTATGTATATCCTGGATTTGTTTTCATCTGTATAAGGCTTGTTCAGTACTTTGCTTGCCATGGAAGATTAGTTTATTTTTGTTGGCACCATTTTTTATCTGGATGTTATATATGCAAAATGCAGAGCATTATACAGTCAGGGTCCAGGGGTTCAGGGTATCTGCCCTAAGGGGGGCAGGCTATATGTTTTTTCATTTCTCAGCGGCACATGCCAAGAGCGCTATATTTTGCAGCACATTATCTGGGTACACTTGTTTTTATATACAAATAAAAAAAAATCAACCAGGATTTCGACTTGGGGGTTCATTTTGTCCAACCTCTACGAGTTTAGGGTTTAAAATGGACTTCTTTCCTTTGAGAAAATGTGTAACAATGTAGGCACGTTTAGAAGGTGAAGCCTTATTTTTTTCGAAACGGAGGCAAAAGATTTGCCTCATCTATTAAAGTAGAGGAGAATAGAGTTTTGTAGAGTTACACAAGGCCGAAGTACGACATGACAATTACTCGCGCGATACAATTTTCCTTAATTGTTTAGCCCCTGCAGTAACCCATAGGTTGGCCTCATCTATAATAAGCTCGAGAAGGATTGGCGACGGCGTCTCTTTGTGGCGGAAGACTCTAGCGTTCCTTTCGTTCCAAATTGTCCAGGATACGAGCATGGTAAGGGAGGCCATGGCTCGACGATCCGGAATACTCGAATTGGTGCGCTTGTCCCACCAAGAGAGGAGGGAATCCTTAAGGTGCCAGTCAGAAGGGTCCAGATGCGCAAGCCCATACTTGTCAATGAGCATCCGCCAAAGCCTCAAGGTGAAGCGGCATTTGACGAATATGTGGACGCCCGATTCCTGCACCTGCTTACAGAGCGGGCAAAGACCGCAGTTGTCCCAGCCACGTCGCTCTAGCCTGTCGGCGGTCCAAATCCGATCTTGTAAGGCCAGCCAAGAGAAGAATTTGACCTTTGGGGGCGCCATCATTTTCCTGACCTTGGAGTCCATGGGGGAAAGCGTCAAACCCAGAAATTGTGCCTTGTATGCAGTGGACGCCGAATATGAGCCATCCGAAGAGTGCTTCCAAATGATGTCATCCTCAGAGTGGATGTCGAGGTGTATGTCATGGATGAGCAATCAGAGGGTGAAAAATTCCTACACATGCTGGCCAGTGATGGTAATGTCTCATCTGATCGAAGGCATCCAAGCATTCTCTGTAATAGCCTCTCGCACCTTCCAGTTCTTTCTCCTCGAGGCCTCAAAGACGAGAGGTGCAATGTCCTTCGGCTTGCGGCCAAGCAGCCAGGGGGAGTCCCAAAAAGGCGTTTTGGCCCCATTGCCCATGATGATGGAAGTAGAGGCGTAGAAAAAATCACGGTCCTCCTCGGTGCAAGGGTTGCCCAGGCCGACCCAGAGCTTGGACGGCTCTTTCCATTCAAACCAAAGCCATCTGAGCCTCAAAGCACGAGCAAATTTGTCGGTGTTAAGAACACCCAAACCCCCATAGCTGGTGGGGTGGCAGACCATGTCCTAGTTGACTTTACATTTGGCACCGGTGGTCTTGTCAGAGCCGGACCAAAGAAAAGCTCGCTCAATCTTGTTGAGGTTGTCAAGGGAACCCTGAGGGATAATGAGTGGTGTGATGGAGTACACAGCCTGAGAGGTGATGACAGATCGAACAAGGGCCATGCGCCCAATGGTGGTGATGTTCTGCCCATCCCAGATGACCAATTTTCCAGCCGCCTTGTCCTGGAGGTATTGGAAGTCAACTTTCTTCAGTCTCCAAACCGAGAGCGGGAGGCCCAAGTATTTGATAGGGAAAAACGCCCTGGTCGCCGGGATGCTGCTGAGAATGCTCACAAGATCCAGGTTGGCGCATCGAATGGGAACGACAAAGCTTTTGTGGAAGTTGGTGCAAAGGCCCGTGACGTCGCCAAAGCCTTTTAAGATGGTTGCAAGGTTGTCAATGTCACTCTTAATCGGCGCCATGAACACGGCGGCGTCATCTGCATAGAGGGAGGTTCTGACCATTGTACCTCGGCCACGAATCTTATGAATGATTCCTTTGCGCGTAGCCAAGACGAGGATCTTGTGCAACGGGTCAATTGCGAGCACGAAAAGCAGAGGCGAGATGGGGTCTCCTTGGCGAAAACCACGTCCATGCCTGATGGGGGGGCTAGGCAGGCCGTTGAGGAGGAAGCGCGAGGACGAGGACGAAAGCAATACCGCAATCCAATTTCTGAATTTATCAGGGAACCCCATGCGTTGCATGAGATCCAAGACATACTCCCATCGGACTGAGTCAAAAGCCTTATGATTTTGTCAGACTGTGACAGTTGTTTACCTCCTGCTACGGGACAGATCAGAATAAATGTACATGGAGTTCTGATGAAGATTACGAATGGCCAAGGCTCGAGGCTATTGCTACCCTTGTTGTTATGCCTGAATATTCGAGTACGTACGTCCGTCCCGCGAACTCAACCAAATCTGGGAATCTCGCCAACCACAAAAGCGCGCGGTGCAGTTTGGATCGGAAACCTTCACCGAACATAAGTGACGTGAACAATTAATTAAATTAACTCAAACACAATCCTGTGCGTGCGCTGCGTACCCACCAGATGATGAACGGCTTGCGCCGCCTCCTCCCCCGGCTCCTCCGCCGCGAGCCCATGGCGGCCGTCCGCGCACGGCAGCCTCGGGTGCCGCCCGGGTACCACGGCCACCACGTCGTTAGACCCGCCATCCGTCCACGACACTACTGCGCTTCGCCGTCTAGCCCGACCACACTGACCCGCTTGGGCTCCCGTTGGTACCACGACCCACGGAAGGTCGCCGCGTCGGTGTCCGTCGTCGCTGCCGCCATATGCTACCAGTCCCTCGAGGTGATTCCATGGACCAACCGCGCGCACTTCATCTTCCTGTCCCCTCAGTCGGAGCGAGCGCACGGACTCGCCGAGTTCGCCGACTACAAGCAGGAAGTGGCCTCCAAAATCCTCGGCCCGCGCCACCCTCACAGCGTCCGCGCCCGTCGCATCGCCGAGAGGATCATCCACGCCGGCATCGACGACACTGTCATCCTCCGCGTCGCCAGCAACCGGCACAAGGGAAAGGCATGGCTACCTCCGCCTCAGACGAGGCATCTCCATGGGCTCGACTGGGAGGTGATCGTGGTGGACCATAAGGGCAACACCGGCGCGTACTGCACGCGCGGCGGTAAAATCGTACTGTACACGGGATTGCTAGACCACTTCAAGACCGATGGTGAGATTGCATTTGCTATCGCTCACGAGGTAGGTCCGTTGGAGTAATGAACTCATCTCATGTTTCCTCCTTATTATCGGATTATATTTTCAGATGGACTCCAATTAACATTCGCATCTTTTTCTTAGGTTGCGCACATCATAGCAAGGCACGAATCTGAAATCAGCTCGACCAAGTGGGTGACTAAACCCCTCTATTATTACTTCCGGCGAAGGTACGTCTGCTTCTTATTTCACATTATTGTTCATGGCGATTTTCATTTTCTTTCCTTGGGAACATGGCGATTTACATTGTGCATGTGACACATAAATACTATATATGATTAGAAAAATGAGTGCTCATGTATTCTTTGATAAAAAAAGACCTGATGGTATGTCTTGTTACCTTTGTAGGACGGAAACAGAGGCAGATCACATTGGAATCCTACTACTCGCTGCCGCTGGTTTCGATCCACACATGGCACTCACGTTCTTTAATAAGAATGCAAGGCTGGTACAATTTCAAACATTCAAAGAGTACTATCTCTCCTCTCATCCTCCATACCAGAGAAGATTGCAATTTTTATCGCAGCAGAAGATCATGAAGACGGCACTTGAACTATATAGAGAAGCCACTTCCATTAAAGATAGTATAAAGCGATAGGTACCAGGCGTTTTATGGAGATATCAAGCAGAGATGAATCAAGATTTGACATAGTCCGGTTTCCATTTTGAGTTCTTTACAGTGTCCCCAAAGTTAATATGGGCCATCCATGTATGCCAATCCAACGGTTAAAATTCATCTGATAATGCGACACAATTCTACGAGAGTACCATCACCTAAGAGGGTACCTTCGATCCAAGGGTAAAGTTGTAGCTTTGATTGAACAATTGTGTAGTGGGGAACTAAATTGAATTACAGAGGAAATTTACCAGTTTTTTATTTGATTTGTGATTATGGTCATGGGGGAATTGTGTTTGATTGATGATTCCTTCCACTAAACACTAGATCACCATTCGTTTGTTAAACACAATTCTTTTCGCGTTTGATCTTGTGGCCGACACAAATAATTTTGACAATCTTATGAGAGATCCTCCTGCAGCTTCTCGATGTCCCATGTTCTTGTGGCCGACACAAATAATTTTGACTCCAAAACATGAGCGGTAGGTGATTCCATGCACATCGGTCTTAGCATATGATCCCGTGGTAAGTTTTCTTGCATGATCCTGGTATTCCTTGGCGTAGTACATCACACCCTTCCAAAATTCCTCTCTAAACCTGTCAAGATGAGCTTCCAAGGGCCGCTTCCAAGGACGTTCAGATCGTGCCTTCAAAAGTCAGATACTTTATGAACTAGATGATTCCCCGCGCGTTGCAGCGGCAATTAGTAGCTCAAAATTTCTTGAAATATGATCAGGAACATATAAGACTATTAAACAAATCAATCATCTCTATAAATAACATGACTCCTTACTGTTTTTATTTCATAAAAAGAAGAAAATGGAAAATAGTGACTGCATCATTGCATGAGCAGGTGGTTTTAGAATAGGATCCACACCATGAAGACGATTAGAACTGTTTTTGGTGTATATTTTGGCAGATCTTCTGACAACAACAGACCTCTTATATCTTGTAGAACATAACTTGCAAAATATTTACCAAAAGAATCATCAGCACTAAAATAGTATTAGGCAGATAACCAAAGCTATTGATTCCCTTAGACACAGCTTCATTCAGTCCACAGTGTTATAAACAGTCTACACATGCATGGTTAGCGAAAGAATTACAATCTTCAGAAACGTGCTATTGGCTCTTCTTGGGAAAAAAAATAGCCTGCCATTTGGGCAAGCAGTATGTTGCCATGCCGTGGAGCAATTAAAATGCTACTCGAAATGAATATAAATTAAAATACCAGAATTGCACTACAGAGTTTTACAGTATATGAAATCATCAAATGAGGGAGATATTCTATTTGTTCTACACTTAAACCAGCGTGTGATGAAGCAAGATTTTATGAGGAAAAAGGTAGCTTTTTTCAATGGAATTGCAACTTCTTTGATAAACTAATAATTAGAGCCATGCAGATTCCAGAAGTAAATACCTCCCGAGCAGCAGTAATCAGTGTGGTGGCAAGCGGCAGAACGAAAGCCATGGTTGAGGAGGACATAATGTAATTCTGGTGGCACATCAGGTCGACGGCTAGCTGTTGCTGCAGCTTGCCCGCACAGCAGCCTTGCACCATGGGCGTATGTGGCGGAAGGGGTAGTGTCTTCCGTCGAGCAGTTGGCATAGGTGGGAGCGACTGTGATTTGTCGCTGACAACTATTCATTTTTTGCATGTTTTATTCTGAGCTACGGCGCTGATCCGTATGTGGTCCTTACTCACTCCGACAGAGGCCAGGGAGCGTTTGGTTGTTGAATCTGTTCGGTGGGAGATGGTAGCGCGGGATATCTTCAACTGGTTTTGTCGGTGTACTAGAGTAGGGGTACCCTAGTATCCCGAACTTGTGCACGGGCAGTCGCAGCCCTCCGCGGCGAGGCTTACCGGGTGACCGCCAAGGCCCTTCGTGGTTCCTCGGAGCCATTTAAGAACAAAGTATTTAAGCCAAGAAGAGAAGACCCCGGCAAGAGGAGCTTGCCTGGAAGACCACCCATGGCACATTGGAGACAAGACCCCGGTAAGAGGAGCTTGCCGGGAAGGCCACCCCAGGCACTTACAAGACAAGGCCCCGACAAGAGGAGCTTGCCGGGAAGGCCCGGTGAGCGACAAGCTTCCGGGCGCGACAAGATAACAACCGCGGCAAGGCGCTTGCCGCGGCAGACCACCTCTCTGTACCTACGCTCCAGCGCATCCACTAACGTGTCGCCCTGGGGCCTTTCCAGGCGCGCGTGGCGAGAGGCTGTGCAGCCAGCGGTGCGAGGTGGCAAGCAGCGCTGACAAGTTTGCCATCGTGGCGAACGGTGGCGCCCCTGACGGTCCATGTTTGCACTGTTAGGGCGACAAGATGGGCATTTAATGCCTTTGTCCCCTGCCGTCGAGTTAGGTATATTACATCAGACACTTGTACAAGTAGGTGTACCCACCACTAGTTTTAAATTTGTACCCCAGTCTATGTTGCCACCTGTCGGAGCACCTTTGAGCATATAAAAGGAGGCCCATGCGCAACATAGAAAGGGTTGGTCAGTCGATCAGTTCCCTCCAGGCTCAGTCTCGTTAGCTGCTCGTCTGTACTGTAGCATTCGAGTGCTCCTGAGCAAGAACGCAATACACCTAGACATGCAGCAGTAGGAGTGTTATCTCTCCGGAGAGCTCCGAAGCTGGGTAAAACCTCTCGCGTGCTTCGCCTCGATCTGCTCTTCGTGCGACCTCCGCTCCCCGCCGAACCGAAAGGGGCTCGGTCCGCCGGCCCCATAGGTGTTCGTGGGCGATCAGCCTGTCCCGACATCTTTGGCGCCGCTGTAGAAGCGTCGAGGTTGTGTGAACCTGATCCGGCGTCCACGCGAGCAACATCTTCATCATCTTCGTCAACATGCCACCGAAGAAGAAGGCCTCGGCGGCAGAAGCCCCGTCCGCGTCGAACCCACCACCACCAGAGCAAACAGGTGGTGGGGTGGACGCCGACGGAAGAATGGACGGCGACGGGGGAGCTCACGGTGCTACCAAGTCCAAGGACAAGGCCGCGCAGACCTCGGCGTCTGTACATGTACCGCGCCCGTCTCAGGAGGCGCGGGACTGACAACGTCATGGCATTCACAATGCCATACGCTCGTTGGACCGACATCGAGATGGAGGATCTCGGGACGTTCAAGACCAGCATGCACGCCAACATGCTGGCACGAGCGAGGCACGGTCGCTCGGACGGGATACTGCTCCTTCTAACATAGATAGAAGTCCGAGCATATCCCGCTCCTCGCGCCGTTCGCCACTGCCACCCACTACTCCAGCGGAAGCTCTGGCGAGAGCTCAACTGCTCTGGATTACCCTCCAATGGCCGACAAGGTCGACGCAGTGGAGGGCCACCATCTGAAGTCTCATCGGCTTCGCCAACGGCGACGCTCCGCGGCAACCGAGTGCGTCGCTGCCGCAGCAGGAACGCCAAACGCGAGCCGGTGGCGACGAGACCGGTGGGGGTGCAACCACCATGCACTCTCCGCCCCGAAGGCCAAGATCGCCGACTCGCCGGATCCACCTCGACAGCGACTCCACTGCGTCCTCGGATCCACGAGCTCATCGCGATCAGCGCCAAGTGCTACACGATCGACAGCAAGAGGACGCTCGAACTCGCATGGAGCGCCGAAGAGAAGCACGACGTCAATCCGACAAGCGCGCCGGGCCCTCTGTCGACATGCACGCGCCAGAGGAACCAGGCGACTTGCCGTACGTGGTAGGTTGCCCTGCGTTCACTCATGAGCTGCGGCAAGTCCAGTGGCCCAGCAAGAAAAACTTCAAGCCAGACGTACCGGAGAAGTACGACGGCAAGACACATCCGTCGGAGTTCCTCAGCATCTACACCATCGCGGTGCAGGCTGCCGGGGGGCGAGACGACAAGATCCTTGCCAACTGATTCCCGCTGGTGCTCAAGCCCAACGTCAGGTCCTGGCTCATGCACTTGCCGGACAACTCCATATCTTCTTGGGCAGATCTATGCCATCAGTTTGTCGGCGCCTTTACAGGCGGCCACAAACCCCATGGCCAAGAAAGCGACCTTCATCTGCTCGCCCAGAAGGAAGGAGAGCCCTGCGCAAGTATATTCAAAGATTCAGCCGTGTACAACACAACATCCCAGATGTCCACCCTGCCGCGGTGATCAGCGCGTTCCATCAGAACGTGCGAAACCGCAGGATGCGGGAGGAGATGGCGATGTGCAAAATCAGAGACGTCAGTGAGCTATACGCCCTGGCCGACAAGTGTGCACGTGCTGAGGAGGAGAGAAGACTCACCAGAGAGAATACCGAAGCAGGAGGATCTGACAGCGAAGAGACCGCCCCGGCAAAGAAGAGCCGGCGGCGGGGCAACAGGAAAAAGAAAGGCAGAAATGTGCTAGTTGTCGAGCAGTCCGGCAAAGGAGGTGGCGACAAGAACGCCAAGGCTGGTGGCTCCGGCAAGGAGGTTGCCGCTGGCGCCAACCACCAGTCTGTGGCAGCCGCCGACAAGCAGGACGGCTCCGGCAAGCAGTACTGCAAGATCCACCGCACCAAGGGTCATGACCTCCAGAGCTGCAAGAAGGTCGAGCAGCTTGTCGAGCAACAGAAAGCTGAATACGAATGACGCGACAAGGAGAAGGCCAGGGAAGGTCTTTGGAGGAGTAAGCAAGAAACGTCCCGGCCGGGGAGGACGCCGCGGCAAGGCCAAGCAGCGGCAAGGAGACAGACCTCCCCGCGGCCGCGACAAGGATGAAGACGAAGACGACGATGAAGACATGGATGATGACGAGGCCGATGAGCAGGAGTTCCAGAAAGCCATAGAGGTCCTGTGCAT
This sequence comes from Aegilops bicornis, assembly GCA_021605145.1. Taxonomy (NCBI): domain Eukaryota; kingdom Viridiplantae; phylum Streptophyta; class Magnoliopsida; order Poales; family Poaceae; genus Aegilops; species Aegilops bicornis. The sequence continues at coordinate 778,786,554 of CM038673.1, read as the reverse complement.
TGACGGCGGTGCTTCTCTGCACACCTCCCACTGCCAGCTCAAGCAGTGGATGCGGGAGGTCAATGCAGCAGAACCATCCATCGAGTCACGCAAGCCTCTGAAATGGTCCAACACGCCTATCATCTTTGACATTGAGGACCACCCTGATCGCGTAACAGCGGTCGGGTGCTTGCCGATGTTGGTTTCACCAACTATCCGCAACCTCAAGGTCACCAAGATGCTAGTTGACGGCGGGGCCGGCTTGAATCTGATCTCCTCCGCGGTGCTCCAAAATCTCCAGATCCCTGATGGCGAGCTCGAAGAGACCGGCACTTTCCAAGGAATTAATTCGGGAAGGAGCAAGCCGAAGGGAAAGATCACGTTGCCGGTAACATTTGGCAGCGAGTTGAACTTCAGGATTGAGAGGGTCACCTTTGATGTTGCTGACTTTCCATTGCCTTACAATGGAATACTTGGCCGTCCAGCACTCGCCAAATTCATGGCGGCCTCTCACTATGCCTACAACCTCCTGAAGATGCCAGGCCCAATAAGTGTCATCTCTGTCCCTGGCGACAAGAAGGATGCTCTTATCTGCGCCGACAAGATCTACCGGGAAGCAGCAGCCGCGACAGATTGCAAGCCACTTGCCGCTGAAGCTCCCGGGGGGAAGAAGAAGACCAAGTCCGGCAAGAGCTCTGATGCCCACTCCGGCAAGCGCACCTCTTCGGAGTGCTACGCTACCGTCGAGGACGCACCATCGAGCTCCACCGGCAAGTATAAGAAGACGATGACAGCTCCACCAGAGACCAAGAGGGTGTCCGCCAAGGAGGACGGCACTGGTGGTACCTTCACCATCAGTGCCTCTCTCGACCCTAAATAGGAAGGCGCGCTCGTTGCTTTCCTGCGGGCGAACGTCGACGTGTTTGCATGGCAACCGTCTGACATCCCCGGTGTTCCTGTGAAAGTAATTGAGCACCATCTTGCCGCTTTGTCCTCATGCGCGCCCGTCAGCGAAAAGTCGAAGCAAGCGGTGGAGCGTCAAGAGTTCATCGCGGAAGAAATCAAGAAACCGGAAGCAGCGGGCCTTGTCGAGAGTGCTCCATCCTACGTGGTTGGCCAATCCTGTAGTTATGCGCCAAGGCTAACGGGAAATGGAGGCTTTGTATCGACTTCTGAGATGTCAATAAAGCTTGTCCCAAAGATCCATTTCCCTTGCCGCGCATCGACCAGATTGTTGACTCCACGGCTGGATGTGATTTGCTTTCATTTACGGATGCATATTCAGGATATCATCAGATCTTCATGGCGAGAAGAGGATGAGGAGAAGACCGCATTCATCACCCCATGTGGCACATACTGTTTTGTCACGAATGCCCTTCGGGTTAAAGAATGCTGGTTCAACGTTTGCAAGAGTAGTTCATGATGCTTTTGAGCCGCAAATGCACAGAAACGTGGAAGCCTACATGGATGACATAGTGGTCAAAAGCAAGGATAAGGCGACCCTAGTTCAAGATTTGGATGAAACCTTTACAAATCTGCGCAAGATCAACCTCAAGCTCAATCCCGAGAAGTGCGTGTTTGGAGTCCCTTCCGGCAAGCTTCTCGGGTTCTTCGTGTCTCAGCGGGGAATTGAAGCCAATCCCGACAAGATCAAGGCCATTGAGCAGATTGAAGCACCAAAGCGCGTCAAGGATGTACGAAGGCTTGCCGGTTGCGTAGCTGCTCTTAGCAGGTTTATCTCTAAGTCTGTTGGCGCTTCTGCCATTTTCAAAATCTTGAAAAAGGCAGGTCCGATGCAATGGACTCCGGAAGCGGAGGCAGCGCTGCAGGACTTGAAGAGATACATGTCCTCCACTCCAACACTTGTCGCACCTAAGCCACAAGAGAAGTTGCTGCTATATATAGCGGCGACCAATCAAGTGGTTAGTGTTGCGTTAGTAGCGGAGAGGGAGGCGGATGATGAGCTAGCAGCCACAACAGACACATCCAGCGACAAGCAGGGGCTTCACGGCAAGCTCTGGTCCCGACAAGGACGGATCTGCGCAGACGCATGAACAGATGCAGAAAAGGATGGTGCAGCGCCCAGTTTACTTTGTTAGTTCCCTTCTGCAGGGGGCTAGGTCAAGGTACTCTGGTGTGCAGAAATTGCTTTTCGGCCTCCTCATGGCCTCGAGAAAGCCGCGCCATTACTTTCAGGCACATGAGATCACAGTTGTCACTCGCTTTCCGCTAAAGAGGATACTGCAGAATCCAGAGGCAACAGGCAGGATTGTCGAGTGGGCACTGGAACTGTCAAGCTTTGGCCTCAAGTTTGAGAGCACTTCAACTATCCAAAGCAGAGCATTGGCAGAATTCATAGCAGAATGGACGCCAACACCAGATGAAGAAATTCCAAACGAAGCGTCCCGTCAAGGAAACAAGCAAAGAGTGGCTGATGTACTTTGATGGTGCCTTCTCGCTGCAAAGCGCCGGTGCGGCGTCTTTGCTTGTCGCACCCACCGGAGAGCACCTCAAGTACGTAGTCCAGATGCACTTTCCCAAGGAGCAAGCGACAAACAATACAACAGAGTATGAAGGTTTGCTTGCCGGTCTCAGGATCGCAGTGGACCTTGGGATCAAGAAGCTCATTGTCAGGGGTGACTCACAACTTGTTATCCGCCAAGTGAACAAAAATTATCAGAGTCCGTTGATGGAAGCTTATGTTGATGAAGTGAGGAAGCTAGAAGAGCACTTTGACGGCCTGCAAATGGAATATATTCCGAGAGCTCAGAACGACATTGCTGATGGCTTGTCAAAGTCCGTCGCACTTAAGTTACCTGTGGAACCAGAGATTTTTGTGCTCAAGCTAACTCAGCCGTCCGTAACACCACCAACAGGACATAGCAAGAAGAGGAGGTTGATCTCTGGTGACTACTTTCCGGCAGAGCTTCCCGAAGCCGCCGCCAAGAAGGTCCTCAAGATCGACACCAACAGAGCTGAGGGGCAGTCTGCTCCGACAAGCCCCAGGGTTTGTTCCGTTGAAGCAGACGCTCCCGACAAGTTTTGCTCCGGCAAGCTTGCCGGGGAACATCAAGCTCCGGCGGAGTCGTAGGTTCTCGCCGTAGAAGCTGATGTTCCCGCAGCAGCAGATGTACCTTTAGTCCTTGTTGTCGAGCCGCAAGCTCCAGCATGGGCGCAGCAGATTGTCCATTTCCTTCAGACAGGAGAACTTCCCGAAGAGCAAGAAGAAGCGGAAAGAGTAGCCTGGCAGTCAAGTATGTACCAGTTTGTCGACGGCACACTGCATGCGAAGAAGACTCAACGGTGTGAAATTGAAGTGTATTCATCGTGAAGACGGACAAAAGCTGTTGGCGGAGATACATGGAGGCATATGTGGTCACCACATTGGCGCAAGAGCACTTGCCGCAAAGCGTTCCGGCAAGGTTTCTTTTGGCCGACAGCCCTCCGTGATGCAACTGCACAAGTAACCAAGTGTGAAGCGTGCGGTTCCATTCCAAGCAGACACACCAGCCAGCTCAAGCTCTCCAGACGATCCCTTTATCCTGGCCATTTTCAGATGCGGGGCTCGACATCCTCGGCCCCTTCCACGAGCTGTCGGGGCTTTGAGTACTTGTACATTGCAATCGACAAGTTCACAAAGTGGCCGGAAGTGGAAGCGATGAGGAAGGTGACAAGACAACAAGCAGTCAAGTTCTTCAGGTCGATTGTTTGCCGTTTCGGAATCCCTAACATGATCATCACTGACAACGCCACACAGTTCACAAGCCGCACCTTCATGCAGTACGACCAAGATCTTGGCGCCAAGGTCTGCTTCGCTTCTGTTGCTCATCCGAGAAGCAACAGTCAAGCGGAGAGGGCAAATGCTGAAGTGCTCTTGGCGGGCTTAAGACCAGAACTTTCGACGGGATGCACAAGTGCGGAAGAAATCGGATTGAGGAGCTGCGGTGGTTCTTTGGTCGATCAGACGACGCCAAATCGAGCCAGCGGCGAGACACCTTCGCTCTAGTCTATGGAGCAGAGGCAGTTCTCCCCACGGAACTTCAGATACGGATCGCCTCGAGTGCTCGCTTATGATGAGCTTGAGCAAGAGCAGCTGCGACAAGATGACGCGCTGCTCCTTGAGGAAGATCGTCTTCAGGCTGCTGTACGAGCTGCTCGGTACCAGCAAGCTTTGCGCCGCTACCATAGCCGCAAAGTCAACGCCAGAAGTCTCGAGGAAGGCGACCTTGTTCTTCGGCGCGTTCAGTCCGCCAAGAATTCAAACAAGTTGACGCCGAAGTGGGAAGGCCCTTATCGGGTGAAACGAGTCACTAGGCCTGGCGCTGTCCGCCTTGAGACCGAAGATGGTATTCCGGTGAGCAACTCCTGGAACATTGAGCATCTTCGTAAGTTTTACTCAGAAGCGCGGTTGCCGGAACCTGTTCCGCAACCACCTTTTGTACAAGTCTTGCCGCTGATGCATGTAATCCTTTGTACAAAGCCGGGCGCAGACCCCGTGCATCAGTAAAGCTAGCGTGCTTCGCACACCTTGTCGATTTCATGCTGTTTACTTCTATTTTGCATGCATTATCTGACACTTTGTGCAGCACCAACCCCTGGTAAGTGGTAATGAACCACAAAGCTCCATATCTTTATTTTCTCTTCTTGCTCTTTCTCAAAGAAAGGAAGGTTCCCTCGCACACAAGTTTGTCGGGGGGGAAGGAGAAGATAATGGTGTGGACCAAGCGTCGCTCAAGGAAGTCTAACCTTACCGGGAAGCAAACGATGAAAAGCTAAGTTGCCAAAGTTTGAGCAATCAGTTTTAAAAATTTTAAGTTATTTTCCTTGAGCGACCGAACTTTGTATGGAAAACACATGCGCGGAGGAACCAACTCGTAGCTAGTTGCGCCCTTACTTTGTTTCGAGTCTGCTCAACAACTTAAGTGAGCCGCGACTAGTTGCGACAAGGTTGCTTGTCGGAAGCGGCACCGCCAGCAGGCTGCTGACGTCCCGCACTCAGCGCTCGCGGCTCAGGTGCCCGCGCCGACAAGTCCCCTAAAAGCGTAGGGCAAAAACATACAAAGGAAGGAATCAAGTAAAGGAAATAGCATAGCAATTGATATCCAAAATAAAGTTATATTACAAGATAGCTTGCCGCAGCTCTAATGGATTGTTCCTACGACATGACTAGCAGCGGCAAGAACAAGAGAAAACGGGCGGCCTAATCTACGACCACCCTCAACCCTCTTAATCCCGCTCACCCTGTCCACAATGGGTGCGACAAGGGTCTTGAGCGCCTCCACATCGGCATCCGGCGGCAGAGACTTGAGGACGTTGGTGAAGTTGAGGCCCGGGTTGCGGAAGGCCACCTTCATCAGCACCTTTTGGAGGGCTCCCGCGCAGATCTGGCGCGACTCCTCGGCCAGCTGTTTTGGGACCTCTTCCCGGAGTCGCTGGAGGCCCGTCACCACGCCCTTGAAGAATAAGCTAAGCTTGGCGCTGGGTTGGAGGTGCTTGTCGGAGGAGTATCCAAGATCCACCATCCCAGCTCCATCATTCGGCTGTGGATGGCGGCAGCAGTATCCACGAGACCTTCGGGTCCAGTGCTCCACACTCTCCCTCAAGGCGCCTGGTGGCGGCATTCGCGTGCAGCTCCTCGTTGGCCTTGATCTTCTCCTTCAAGGCCGCCTCCCGCTCCTTGGCGCCCGTCCAGCGTCCCGAGTAAAAGTAGTCAGCTTCAACTCCAGGTCTGCAATGGAGTCCCTGGCGGCGCTGAGCTCCTTGCTCCTCTCGGCGAGACGGACCTGCAGCTCGCCAAGAGTGTAGGCGTCCTTCTCGCGCTCGTGCTTGAGTGCAGCAAGCTCCTCGCCGCTCTTCTTGAGGCTGGCCTCCAACTGCGCCACCTTCGTCTCCAGCTCCTTCTTGGCGGCCTCGGCAGCCGCGGCAGCATCTTTTGCCTCCTTGAGGGCCCCGCCAAGTGTTCCCTCGCGCATGGCGAGATCCTCCTCGTGGCTGTCCAGGTTGACCTTCCGCTGCGCCAGCTCGCTTTCCTGCGCAGACAGCTTCTCGGCGGCAAGCCGCTGTTCCTCCTCAGCTGCAGCCTTCTCGAGGATGAAGGCCGTGCGCTCCTCGGCGAGTTGCTCCCGCTCCTCCGCCAAAGATCGGAGAGCTTCCTGGTTGCGGCCCGAGCTCCTCCGCGCTTCTCAATATCTGCTCCGCCTTCGCGACAAGCGCCTCTGGGGCGCTTGATTTGGCTTGTCCGGGCGCGGTAGAGCGGCAACGGCTTCAGCATTGCTCCTCCTCGAGGCTTCGCCGCTTCTGCTGCTTAGTGCGTCAACTAAGCGTCGGCCTAGCGGAGGCGAGCAGCTCTTCATCGAAGGTTTCTCCTTCGCCGGGCGCTGGAACTCGACTCCCATGGGAGCTTGATGAAGACGCCATCGCCGCCTTCGTAGGCGCCGGGCTGGGGCTCTTGAGTCCGACGTCAGAGCAGCGGTGGAGGGATCGGCGGTCGGTGTAGCGCTGGCGCTCCTGCGGCCTCGTGGTCGCCAAGACGATCGCCAGACCCTCGCCCGGCTGGCGGCAGCTTCGGCGGCCTCTTCGCCGGCAGGCTGGTCAGCGCCAGCTTCTTCTTCCACGGCGGCGGCTTCGTCAGTGTTGCCGCGCGCGTCCTCCTTGCCGGCGACCTCGGTCTCCATCGACTCTGTGGCGGACGGATGAAGAAAGTCAAGCAAATATTCAAAGATAAAATCAGAAGAAGAAAATCACAAGGGAAGTACTCAGGCAAGAAGGTTACCGCTACTGGGCTGCGGTCATGGTCTCCGCCGCCAAGGGATCGCTGGTGCCGTCCCTCATCGGAGAGCTGCCCCTTGCCGGAAGGCTCCCTTACGGAGACGGCTCCCTTACGGAGACGGCCCCTTGCCGGGAATCCACCCTTGGCGGCGTAGTCGAAGCGAATGAGGCTGCTCTGCTCCTACACAAGTCAACGATCGAGATATCGGCAAAGGCAAAATCACCCATGCACGCCGAACAGCAAGAAATAGACCATATACTTCTGGCGGGGGCTACTGGGGGCTGCTTTGAAGGAGAGTTGCCTCATCCGGCAAGGTTGTCTCGGACGCCTCCTTCCGTCCACGATGAGGTTCGTCCTCGACGACAATCACCGGGTCTTGGCCCTCTTCGACATCCTCCGGGCGGCGTCACGAAAAGGAATGGATTCAGAGTAAAGCAGATCAGATAAAAGACAAGGCAACAAATCGAAGAATTACAAGTACAGCAATGAATCTTACTCTTCCTCTTCCTAGTCGGAGTTGAGCGCGGAGAGGTCGAGTTCTGGCCCGCCTCCAGTACGACGAGGCGGAGGAGTGGGCTCCCTTGGACGCTTGGCGGGAGCGGGACCGGTGGCCTGTGAGGGCCCCACCCCAGTTGCCGTAGCGGTGTGAGGTGCTCCGGCAGCTTGATGCTTGCCGCGGTGGAAGCGCCCCAGCGCCACGGCTGCTGGCCCGTCTGCCGCCCCACTGCGTCCCCGGCCCTGCGAAGACGCCTTCTCGGTGGAGCCGGTGGCTCCGCTCGCGGCAAGCTGCTTGGAGGTGGAGAGGATGCGCCCTCGGCGGGCTCGCCCGACTCGGCTTCAGGCTCGGCAAGCTCTTCCTCGTCGACGAACTCCTTTCGCTCGACAAGGCTTGCCGCCTCGGCTGCCTCTGCCTCCTCCACAGTAAAGCCAAACTCGCCCGCGGCAGCGGCTGCTGCCAACTCTTCTAGCCTGGTGGCGATGCACTGCATCTCGTCGTCAGTAGTGTCGTGGGTGAGGCCCCTCTGCTCATTGGGGCGGACCGGCATCTCCACCAGATTGTCGAAGAACTGCCGCACGACGTCGTCGGACGGCTCTTTCCAAGTGGGAAAAATTCCGTGGGAGTCGCACAACGGCATCATTGCACGGATGCGGTCGAGCGACGAGTTGTTGCACAGCGGAACGACACCCCTCGGCAACCTAAACATCTCCGGATGATCAGGATCATGCTTGAACAGCTCTAAGAGCATTGCGTCAAGCTCCAAGACAGTGAAGTTGAAGTTGAGGCCTGGGCGCAGCCTCATGATGTCTGCGGCGTTCTGAAATTTCCAGGCAGGTCTCCTTCTCTCCTGCAAGGGGGCGATGCGGCGGCGAAGGAAGTCCGCGCCAACAGTGCCTACAGTGAGTCCGGCAAGTCTGAGGCGGAGGATTCGGGTAACTGCGATCTTCAGCCTAGCGTCCTCCGATGCCAGATTGTTCCAATCATTGCCGCGTACTACTGGGGTTTGGTATTTGGCGGTAAAAGGCTGGGTTCTCCTCAACGATCCAGCACCAATCTGCCCTCCACTCCTCCCATTTGCTACGAAGCTCTCCCTCCAGATAGGCCTCCTTCTTGCCGACCACGAGACCCAAGCAATCCCTCCGGCAAGGGCTCTCTCTCTCGGCTCGGGGCAAAAAGAAGTGACGGAAAAGAGCTACATTTGGGTGGACTCCGACAAAGTTTTCGCAGAGATGTGCGAAAACCGCCATGGTCAGAACGGCGTTGGGGGTGAAATCAAGGAGGCGGAACCCGTAGGTATTCATAATGTCACAAAAGAACTCAGAGAAGGGCGGGCAGAGCCCGCGATAAAAGAAGAGCGCGAAGAAGGGATACCCGTCGGGGCGATTCTGCAGCGGCGGGGAGTACCGCCGATGCGCGGATCTTGTGGCGTCTCCGTCGACCGGAAGAGGTAGTAGTTCTCCCTCGGCTCCCTCGCGGCGGTGAGGGGAAAGCAACCCGCTCCTTCCACAGCGCCGCAAGCCGCATCGCCTCGGCCGACTTCACAGTCTTCCCCTTGTCGGCTTTCGGGCCCATGGCGGAGGCAGTGGAGGAGGTCGACGGCGTTGTTGGTGCTGGTGGCAATGGGGAGCGGAGCGCCGCTCTCTTTTCAGCCTTGAAGAGAAGGGGGGAGCGGCGGTGGTTTTTCGATGGGACAGCAACTGGCAAGGTAGGCAACATGCCCCTGCTTCCCCTGCTTATAAAGAGGGAGGGGGCAGACGTTCCGATTTCCCGAATAAAGAAACCCCCACGACCTCGCCCACGATCTCTCACACGACGCCACGTTCGGTGCGTGCCGTTCGTGGGGGACGTGGTGGGTCCGGGGTGAGTTATGGTGTGACCCGGGCCGCGTGTGCCCGTGCCCTGTTTTGGGCCTGGCCCAACAGCGCTCGGCACCGTGTGTGGCCCAGGCCCGGGGGCTCCTGTCGGTGTACTAGAGTAGGGGTACCCTAGTATCCCGAACTTGTGCACGGGAAGTCGCAGCCCTCCGCGGCGAGGCTTACCGGGTGACCGCCAAGGCCCTTCATGGTTCCTCGGAGCCATTCAAGAACAAAGTATTTAAGACAAGGAGAGAAGACCCCGGCAAGAGGAGCTTGCCGGGAAGACCACCCATGGCACATAGGAGACAAGGCCCCGGCAAGAGGAGCTTGCCGGGAAGGCCACCCCAGGCACTTACAAGACAAGGCCCCGGCAAGAGGAGCTTGCAGGAAGGCCCGATGGCGACAAGCTTCCGGCGCGACAAGATAACAAGCTGCGGCAAAGGCGCTTGTCGCAGCAGACCACCTCTCTGTACCTACGCTCCAGCGCATCCACTAACGTGTCGCCCTGGGGCCTTTCCAGGCGCGCGTGGTGAGAGGCTGTGCAGCCAGCGGTGCGAGGTGGCAAGCAGCGCTGACAAGTTTGCCATCGTGGCGGACGGTGGCGTCCCTGACGGTCCATGTTTGCACTGTTAGGGCGACAAGATGGGCATTTAATGCCTTTGTCCCCTGTCGTCAGAGTTAGGTATATTACATCAGACCTTTGTACAAGTAGGTGTACCCACCACTAGTTTTACATTTGTACCCCCGTCTACGTTGCCACCTATCGGAGCCCCTTTGAGCATATAAAAGGAGGCCCATGCGCAACGTAGAAGGGGTTAATCGATCGTCCAGTTCCCTCCGTGCTCGGTCTCGTTAGCTGCTCGTCTGCATACTATAGCATTCGAAAGTGCTCTGAGCAAGAAGGCAATACACTTAGACATGCAGCAGTAGGAGTGTTATCTCTCCGGAGAGCTCCGAAGCTGGGTAAAACCTCTCGCGTGCTTCGCCTCGATCTGCTCTTCGTGCGACCTCCGCTCCCCGCCGAACCGAAAGGGGCTCGGTCCGCCGGCCCCATAGGTGTTCGTGGGCCAGATCAGCCTGTCCCGACAGGTTTGAATGGCGGTCATGTAATAGGATAGGCGATTAGTTTTCCTCTCTTTGTTATGCCAGCCGGTTGTGGCTCTATGGCCTTTTTATCTTTGGCGTTGAGGCTCTCTGTGAGCTAGCCTTTCTTTTGTTTCCCGACTTTAAGACCTTGTTGAACCTATTTTATTTATAAATGTGGCCGTATGCATCGTTATGATGCAGAGGCCGGGGAGTTCCCCTTTTTGAAAAAAGCTATTTGTCAGGCCTCGTTATGCCTCCAACGCCTATCTGCACCCACATAGTGCGTCTGCAACACCTCCGCGAGATCCTCGGCCACCTCTGTGGCTATCAGTGGTGGTACCACCTGCTTCCAGTTAGGCAGTGATTTGCAACATCCTCAACCTAACGCTTTTATCCACAACTGATTGGTAAAGACTTTTGAACTGAAACCCGGACAGGACGAAACAGAGGTAGATGGAAATTTCAGCAAGAAGCGGGAGTTAGGGACCTCGTCTCACCTGATTAATCTGCAACCCACAAATTCGTGGAATACTATTCATCTTCATGACTTCGCCTTCTCTCCCTCCATCCATCAATGACATTTTGGATATGCTTTGAATTCCGCTTGGATATTATTGGGTGGCCACCACCTGAAAATTGTTTGGCGGTCCAGAACTTCAGATCTGTGTTGGTCTCCTTACCATCCTCCTCTTGAGCTTCTCAAGATCCATGGCAGCGGGCGAGGCAGCGATGATGGAGAATGAATTTGGCCGTGGTCCTCGGAGTGGATTGGGAAGGGAGAGGGGCTGACGAGAGGGATCATCAAAGCTGAGGGAACCGAAGGGGAAGGAATGGCAAGATATGAACCGATAGGGAGAGGAGAAGACAAACATGACAATAAATCGGCCTATGTTATTGGCTTCATACAACCGGTTAAGAAAAGCAGTCATGAAGCGGTCTTATTATCTTAGCATAATAAACATAAGGGAGATAGATAGTTGTGAACTTGTGATTGGCTGGTATCTGATGACATGCCATGCTGAGTTGGACCATCTGCATGTCAAGAGAATAGCTTGTAGTGGGGAGCAACTTCTTAAGAATGTAAGATTAGGTTCCTTCAAGAGCCTCGGGCTTGTTTAGGAACACCTTGCCACCGTCGCTTGCTGACTTGGGGCGGCTCAGCCTGGATGAAGTGCCCGAGCAACTACCCCAGGATTTACCAAGTATGATCTAACCAGCTCAATCTTACCAATACCAGTTGCAATGGCTATGTTTTGTACGGTTGATGTATTAATCATGTTGTAGTAAACATGCCTGACACGTCTTAGCTGTTTTCCCTACCTTTTTATACACAACTGGGCCATTCTACGCTCGACAAAGACTCGCCTTGCGATGTTTAATTCTGCTAGTTGCATTTTTATCAGTACCAGTTTCAATGGCAATACTAGGTTGCCTGTAGTTAAATGTATCTTATTTATTTTCAGTACTGCACATTGTGTGATGTTCCAGTATTAACTGTCCAGCTCAATTTCACCAATACCAGCAACAAACTTACAATACATGACTCGGGATCTTTGTTAAGCCTGTTGTAATTAACAGTTGTATCCATTTTTTAATCTGTCCCTTTACTACCGTGCTACTCTCCATAATGAGGATATCACTAGAGATGATGTCGTTTTATTTTCATTTGCTATTTGTGTTGGATGCTAACCTTGTTCTAGTTAACATGCCTTTCCATGTACTTACGCAGGGCCATAACGGGCGATGTTGTTGTTTGCCGCTGAGGTTAGCTGCATCCCATGTCTTACAGTATTTTACACCATTTGTGCAATTGCAATTAAACTTCTAATATTTATTGGTTGCCCGTAGGTACACATGTCAGTGGCACTGATCCACACTTCGACCTGGAGGAACACCTCGCATCTGCTGCCGCTGACTTGGGGCAGGCTCTGTCCAAGATCAAGTGCCCTAGCAACTACCTCTCAGGACTTGCCAAGTATGAACTCACCAGTTCAATCTTAACAATACCAGTTGTAATGACTATGTTTTGTACGGTTGATGTATTAAACATGTTTTTAGTAAACATGCCTAACACGTCTTAGCTATTTTTCCAACCTTTTTATAGACAACTGGGCCATTCTCTGCTCTGGCAGCACCTGCCTTGCGATGTTTAACTCTGCCAATTACATTTTTATCAGGACCAGTTTCAGTGACTATACTAGGTTAGCTGTCACTACTAGGGAAAACCCTAGCAGTAGCGCGCGTTTGAAGCCTATCAGTAGCGCGGGGTACAGCGCTACTAGTAAGGCGCTACAGCTAAAGGTTAGCAGTAGCGTGGGCTGAACCGTGCTACTGCTACATCGACTTAGTAGCAGCGCTTTCTAAAATGAGCGCTACTGGTAATTAGTAGTAGCGCTTCTACTAGCACGCGCTACTACTATTATTCCGTATTTCTTTTTTATTTCATGTTGTATTCATACACCTTTATACAAGTTCTCATACCACAACAATTTAGAGAATGATTTTACATCATAATGAGTTATTACATCAGTAGGAGAAAGAACCGTGGACTAGTTTCAGGTGGATGGACATCCACTTGAAACTAATCCACGGTTCTTTCACCCAATGATCTAATAAATATCATCATCATCATCATCATCATCATCATCATCATCATCATATCATTAACAACTTATCATCATAATACATCATTGTCATATAACACCTCCTCATGATAATCGTTTTCATCAATGAGAAATCACATACAAGTTGGTCATTAGACATAATCACAACTACTCATCATCATCAACTCTCATAAACATATTGTACCTCATAACCTACTACATTCTCTTAGGACCTAAGATATTTTCTTGGGTAAAATAGCATAAAACAAGAAAGCCCCTGACTCTCCATTACGGAGAATGGAGATTATCCTGTGTCCAATCCTTGCCTTTCGCGCAATGTTGCTTCCAAGAACCTCCTTACGAATGTCCATACATTTCTTCCATTCTTTGATTATCATGTGTTCACCGTTTTTAGAAACCCGGTATGCACATGTGTGATTCGTAGGACGACATGGCTGTATGTTCAAAACATTCAGGCGACCATTCTGATACATCAAATGAGGCACACAATCCATCGGGATTTTCTGTTGAAAAACATAGTAATAACTTCGTGGTTAGCAATGTAGTCCAGTTTTAGAAATATGCAAAAGATGCATGGATGTCGTAATAGTAAAAATCTTACCAAGAAATCTCCATGGAAGTTATCGTTGTTCAACACGTGCACTAGTGGCATGTATTCACCATAATTTGGAGGAGTTCGATAAAAGGCATTGTAATTCTCAATGTCAGTACAATATGTGACCAGATGATTTTTCTCTTGATAAGTTAACTCAGAGCCATCGGTGTAGTTGGTTCTGTCTAGCATCTTCCGCACACTCTTTGAAGCATGAAAATAAGCTATCAATTGAAATAAGATGTCATCTATTTTGAAATAAACAATATAAATTACTTAATAACTATATTTGAGGAACTCACATAGCGGAAGAATTGGAAGCGTATCAACAAGAACCCAAATTTCCAAATTATCTTGGTCGATTTCAGGATCACCAAGATCCATGGTGACAAACATACCCTCTTGAAAATCATACATCTTGCCAAGTGCTTCCCAACCCGGGCAACCAAAATGGGATACACTCTCAGAATTGTACAGATTTACCTCAAAATTCATACCATGATGGGTCCTTAGGTTAATTTTCTTAGTTTCGTTCCTCTCATGATCTTCAAAACCCATCCTCTCCAAGACATAGCGTCTTGCATGGCATGTGATAAGCTAGTCGAATTGTAAAAGACGAAAATTACACATTGAAGTAGTAGAAGTCGAGCTTAATTACGAAAACAACACTTAGTGTCGTAGCGTACCGTTTCACAATTGAAGGCCTCCTCGAGCTTAATGCAGAAGCGCCGATTGTCGTCCAAGTGAGGCCTGTTGCAGAAACCCAGGTTGTCGCCGCACCAGGAGCACTCCCCGGGACCTTCTTAGTCCGACGACATTTCCTATGTTCATAATTAAAAGATTAAACTTGTACAATTAAATATATGTACTACAAAAACTAAATTAGATCATTATTATTCATCACGGGTTGACTATGGGTCTGTCGAGTCTTTTCTTGAAAACCCTCAGCTCACGCGGTGTATATATTCGACCGTCGGTGATGGTAGCTCCTCCTTTCGTTCGAGTGCATTACAACAAATTGTCTAGCACATGGGAACGAAGGAGAAGCTTCTACGACAACAGTCGGGATTCTTCGTCCTCTCATATATGGTGGATACTCTCCCTCACTGATTCCTCTCTGACATGTGCGACCGTTGGTGATGGTCGTTACTCCTCGTTCCCCTAGTGCATAACAAAGGTCTAACACCCAGAGAAGAAGGAGAAACGACCCCCACGACAACAGTCGGGATTCTTCGGCCTTGACAGTCTTAAAGTCAACCTGAAATATCATTTAATTATCTTTCTAGAAAATCCAAGCCACTCGATATTTCCTACATATTCTAGCACAAGTCATGCCAAAATTCACGGAAAATTCCGGCATGATCTTTGCTAAAACAGGACATATCGAGCACCTGAAATTTGCCGGAACGGAAATTAATCAACACTCCGCAAAACATAAGCCACTCGCATATACATGTTTTTATCTACAAAGGCCTATTCGAGCAACACAAGATATACATGTTTTATCTACATCGTATCTTATAGGACTCATATTGACATGGAGATTTGGCTGGTCTCACCTCGAGGTCGGAGGGGGTCGGTGACAGGGACGACGGCGGGGATGATGGACGGGCTCCTTGATTTCTGCAAAAACTAAAACCCTATAAGTTATCACTAATACATCCCGAATAGTATCATACATATAACATCACTAATTGCTTAAACTAAAAAAATAACAAAAAATATGGCATGTTCAACTAGTTCTATTAATTCAACTAGTTCTTACTAAAAATAAACTTACTAGAAATAGAAATAAACTAGTTCTTTCTAAAAATAAACTATTTCAACCAGTTATATTAATTTTCTTACTAAAAATACATTAGTTCTATTAATTCAACTAGTTCTTACTAAAACCAAACTAGTTCAACTAGTTTATTAATTTACTTACTAACTATTTTAAACACTTACTAAAAACAGTAAATAACTACATTATACAATAGTAATAAACAGAAGAAAAAAAGATGGAGGGAGGAGGAAGAAGGAGAGAGGAGGAAGGGAGGAGGCCGGTGGGATCGGAGGAGGGAGGCGGGGAGGAGGCGGCGGAGGAGGAGGAGGAGGATGGAGGCGGGGTGGAGGGAGGGTGGTGGAGGAGGAGGAGGGAGGCGGGGTGGAGGAGGCGGCGGAGGAGGAGGGAGGGGGCGGCCGGAGAAGAAGGAGGAAGGGGCGGTGGGAGGAGGGCGGCTGGAGGATGAGGGGGGAGGAGGGAGTACCTCGGCGAGGAGCAGCATGGCGGCGGCGGACGACGGGTTCGGCGCGGCCGGGCGAGAGCGAGTGAGAGGGAGAGAGTGAGTGAGAGGGAACTGCACCGCACGCTCTAGGATAAGGTAAGTAAGTAGTAGCTCGTTTCAGAGAAAAGCGCTACTGCTAAGAGACGTAGAAGTAGCGCTGGCGGGGCTTACCCGCTAGTGCTAAGTGTGTCTAGCCAACTGCGCCCAGTCCAAGTATAGCAGCAGCGTTCTTTGGCGTAACGCAGCCATCGCTAAAGTTGTAGCGATGAGCAGTTTATTTAAAATCGGTACTACTAAGTAGCAGTAGCGTCCTGTTTTGTCCAGCGCTACTCCTAAGATGTTGTCTATAAGGTTTTCCCTAGTAGTGTGTAGTTAAACATGCCTTGTTAATTATTTTCAGTACTGCACACTATGTTAGTTCAAGTATGAACTTTTCAGCTCAATTTCACCAATAGCAGCTACAAACTTATAAAACATGACTTAGGATGCTATTAAGCTTGTTGCAATTAACAGTTGTATGCATTTTTAATCTGTCCCCTGTTGTAGTTAACATGCCTTTCCATGTCCTTACGAGGCCATAACAAAGCGATGTTGTTGTTTTCCGTTGAGGTTAGCTGCATCCCAAGTCTTATAGTACTTTACATCATTTGTGCAATTGCAGTTTAGCTTCTAACATTTACTTGCTTCTTGTAGGTACAAATGTCAACAGCACCGATCCACGCTTCAACCCGGAGGAACACCTCGCCTCCAATGCGGCCAACTGGGGGGGGGGGGGCTCTTATCCATATGAAGTGCCCCAGCAACTACCTCTCAGGACTTACCAAGTATGAACTGACCTGAATCTTACCAATTCCAGTTGCAATGGCCATGTTCTGTACGATTGATGTAGTAAGCACAGGGCCATTCTCTGCTCTAGCAGCACCTGCCTTACGATGTTTAAATCTGTCAATTTCATTTCTATCAGTACCAGTTTCAATGGCTATACTAGGTTGTCTGTTGTAGTAAACAATTCTATCCATTTTTTAATCCGTCCCTTTACTACCGTGCTACTCTTTCGCAATGATGATATCACTACAGATGCTGCCGTTTTATTACCATTTGCTATTTTTGGTGGATGTTAATCCTGTTGTAGTTAATATTGCATTTCCATGTACTTACACGGGGCTACAATGGGCGATGTTGTTGTTTGTCGTCGAGGTTAGCTGCATCTCATGTCTTATACACCATATGTTTCTAAATATAAGTATTTTAGATATTTCAATATAGACTACATACGGAGCAAAATGAGTGAATCTAGATTCTGATCTAAAATATGTCTATATACATCCGTATGTAGTTCATATTGAAATCTCTAAAAATACTTGTACTTAGGAGCGGAAGTAGTTGTATTTTACATCATTTGTGCAATCACAGCTTAGCTTCTAACATTTCTTGGTTGCTTGTAGGTACAATGGCGGTCTTGATCCACGCTTCGATCCCTTTTGCGTATGGGGCAATGACATATTCATGAACAAGCGTAAAGTAAGGAAACTAAGAAAGATTGTTAGGCAAAAGAGACGGGTGATGGGAATTAAGCTCTTTATTAACACTTTGTCCAAGGCAGCAGTGAAATTTAGGATGGTAAGTAATGTGTTGCCTTTTCCCCCTGCCCATAACAAGTTACTCTATTATACATGAGTATCTGAAAGTTTTATCTTTTAAATTGGCTTTTGAAGCAATTTACCGATGATTACCTTTCAAACTACATGACCAGAGTGGAGGCAACTAAGGTTAAAGTATATAATTCATACCATGATAATGGTCTAGAAGTCTTCCTGAAGGCGGTGAAGGATGGGTGGGCGATCATCACAAGGGATTGGACAAAAGTTGTTCGTGCCTATGACATGCAGGAGGGCACATTATGGGCATTCCGCTTCTTCAACACCATCGGCAGCCAAAATGAGTTGCACTTGTCTCTTAACCTTTACCCCCCTCTAAATATTTTGGTTAATCATAGTTAATTATTGCCTAATCCTCTAATTACTGAACATATTGTACTGAGAATTTTATTTACGGATTCGGTGTTGAACCATTGTGTTGAGAATTTGAATTCCATGTTTCATATTTCAAAATTTCCAATTCGAATAATAAATTACAGGGAAAAATAAAATTAAATAGGAGCGAATAAAATAATGTGCACACGGTTATTAAGAAAACAATGTGTGCGATGGAAAAATAGAGAATAGACGGTTCTTTGACACGAAGCATTTGCGATGCCCTATGGACTCACACATGGTTTCGTCTCATATGCGTGTGCGATTCATGGTAATATGGCAACCATTTCAAAACTGTATGCGTGTGTGATAGGAATACCTATCGCACATAGTTATGAAAATGGACACGTTGACGATAGTAGAGGCATCGCACATATTTTACATTTTTGAACTGTGTGTGATAACGTACCTATCGCAAACACATCAGTAGATTAAGTGTTTGTGATGTACATTTTTTTCACACAACTATAGCGGCGTAATCGTTTCGGATGTCTCTCGGATCAGAAATGTAACGTCGAGACGTAACGTGTGGGACTGACACAACTTCTCATATGTTTATTCCATGACGATCGTCAATAGTCGCTCGCCTATCCTCGACGGTTTCTGATTTGTGTGGGAAGGAGCCCCCTCCCTATCGACCACACTCACTAGGCGACGGTTGGTCGTGGAAAGAGGTAATACGTCCATTTTGCATCATGTTTTCTTGCTGTTATTTATGATGTTTTTATCCATAATAATGCTTTTTGGAGTAATTCTAATGCCTTTTCTCTCATAATTTGCAAGGTACACACCAAGAGGGAGAATTCTAGCAGCTGGAAATCTGGACTGAAAAAGCTACGGCAGGCTACCTATTCTGCACAACTCCAAACAAGCTAAAACTTCACGGAGAATTTTAATGGAATATTTAAGAAATATTGGAGCAAATAACTACCAGAGGGGGCCCACCAGGAGGGCACAACTAAGGATGGCAATTTTATCCATGGACATGGATATCCATGGATATCCGACCCGAATGGATAGGGTTTGGATATGCTTTTCTGTCCATGGGCAGCGCCCAAACCCGACCCGATTGCTCGTGGATAGGGCATGGATATAATCTTGTACCCGTGGGTATATCCAAACCCGACCCAATAGTATGGCTTAATGGGCAAAAATCAGCTATCCCTACCCCACAGTTACATGTCCCAGTGCAATCTTACACTTTGTTATCCAAAACATGCAAAAGAAATTACACAATCCCCGTCATAACTTTTATTAGTTGACATTCAATACCCTCTATAACATACCCCAACGCCCTTTCCTTATTTTTATCTCCTTGTTAACTGACTCGTCATTCTCATCTGTTAGAAACATACTAAATGATCTTATGTTGTTAGTGGAGGTTGATTTACCATAAGTGAAGCCTAGCATGCCACGAAGTGAAGAATGGAAGAGCTTATGTTAACATTGTTTATGTCTTATTTATATGTCTAGAGAGGACCCAATGGATATTCAGTGGGTACGGATATCCATCGGGTTTGGACATGGACACAATTTTTCACCCGCGGATTTTTTCATGGGTGGGCAAAGACTGTCTTCATGGATATGGATATGGATTTGATATCGTTCAACTCGATCCAAACCCGACCCATTGCCATCCTTAGGCACAACCCACCTGGGCGCGCCAGGGAGCCCAGGCGCGCCCTGGTGGGTTGTGCCCTCCTCGGCCCACCTCCGGTGCCCATCTTCTGGTATATAAGTCATTTTGACCTAGAAGAAATAAGGAGAGGGCTTTGGGACGGAACGCCTCCGTCTCGATGCGGAACTTGGGCAGGAGCACTTTTGCCCTCCGGCGGAGCGATTTCACCGGGGGAACTTCCCTCCCGGAGGGGAAAATCATCATCATCGTCATCACCAACAACTCTCCCATCTTGGGGAGGGCAATCTCCATCAACATCTTCAACAGCACCATCTCATCTCAAATCCTAGTTCATCTCGTGTATTCAATCTTGTTACCGGAACTATAGATTGGTGCTTGTGGGTGACTAGTAGTGTTGATTACATCTTGTAGTTGATTACTATATGGTTTATTTGGTGGAAGATTATATGTTCCGATCCATTATGATATTTAATACTCCTCTGATCAGGAGCATATTATCATTTGTGAGTATTTACTTTTATTCTTGATGTCACGGGAAAAATCATGTTGCAAGTAATCATGTGAATTTGATATGTGTTCAATATTTTGATAGTATGTATGTTGTGATTCCATTAGTGGTGTCATGTGAACATCGAATACATGACACTTCACCATATTTTGGGCCTAAGGGAATGCATTGTGGAGTAGCAATTAGATGGTGGGTTGCGAGAGTGACAGAAACTTAAACCCAGTTTATGCGATGTTCCGTAAGGGACCGATTGGATCCTATAGTTTAATGCTATGTTTAGAATTTATTCTTAATACTTTTCTCGTAGTTGCGGATGCTTGTGGGAGGGTTAATCATAAGTAGGAGGTTTGTTCAAGTAAGAATAGCACCTAGGCACCGGTCCACCCACATATCAAATTATCAAAGTAGCGAACACAAACCAAACCAACATGATGAAAGTGACTAGATGAAATTCCCGTGTACCCTCAAGAACGCTTTGGTTATCATAAGAGACCGTTTTGGCCTGCCTTTGCCTCAAAAGGATTGGGCTACCTTACTGCACTTTGTTACTACTATTGTTACTTTCTCGTTACAAATTATCTTGCTATCAAACTACTACGTTACTTACAATTTTAGCACTTGCAGACATTACCTTACTGAAAACTACTTGTCATTTCCTTCTGCTCCTCGTTGGGTTTGACACTCTTACTTATCGAAAAGTGCTACAATTGATCCCCTATTCTTGTGGGTCAACAAGGCTATTTTCTGGCGCTGTTGCCAGGGAACGAAGCGCCTTTGGTAAGTGGAATTCGGTAAGGAAACATTTATATAGTGTGCTGAAATTTATTGTCACTTGTTAGTATGGAAAACAATCCTTTGAGGGGTTGTTAGGGTATCTTCATCTCATACGGAACCACAATTAGCTACCCTCAACCTACTACACCTACTAAAAATATTGAATATGAAATTCCTTCGGGTATGATAGAACAACTGCTAGCTACTCCTTATGCGGAGATGGAGCAGAACATCACGATATGCACTTGATATATGTGGAACAAATTTATGGATTGTTTAAGCTTGCAGGTCTACCCCGAGATGAGGTGATGAAAAAGGTTTTCCCTTTATCTTTGAAGAGAAAAGCATTGGCATGGTATAGGCTATGCGATGATGTTTGATCATGGAATTGGAATCGTTTGAAATTGGATATTCACCCAAAAAAAGTTATCCTATGCATCTAGTTCATCGTGATCGGAATTATATATATAATTTTTGGCCTCATGAAGGAGAAAGTATCGCTCTAGCTTGGGGTGGGTTAAGTCAATGTTATATTCATGCCCCAATCATGAGCTCTCAAGAGAAATTATTATCGAGAACTTTTATGCTCGGCTTTCTCGTAATGATCAAACCATGCTTGATACTTTGTGTGTTGGTTCTTTTATGAAGAGGACTATTGAATTCCGGTGGGATCTTTTGGAAAGAATTAAACGCAACTCTGAAGATTGGGAACTTGATGAAGGTAAAGAGTCAGGTATTAAACATAAGTATGATTGTGTTAAATCTTTTATGGATACTGATGCTTTTCAGAAGTTTAGCACTAAATATGGACTTGACTCTAAGATAGTAGCCTCCTTTTGTGAATCATTTGCTATTCATGTTGATCTCCCTAAAAAGAAGTGGTTTAAATATCACCCACCTATTAAAGAAGAAATTAAAAACCCAGTACCAGTTAAAGAAGAAACTATACTTTATAATGTTGATCCAGTTGTTCCTTCTGCTTATATCGAGAAACCACCTTTCCCTGTTAGGAAAAAGGAACATGCTAAAGTTTCAACTGTGGTTAACAAAAGCTTTGTTAGAATACCTAAACCTGATGAACAAATTAAAGTAGAACCTAGCATTGCTATGGTTAAAAGATCTCTTAGAGGAAGATATGGATGGGCATGTTATTTACTTCTGTAATGAACTTGCTAGAATTGCTAAACCTGATAAAAGATAATCATAGACTTGTTGTTGGCATACCTGTCATCTTAGTTAAAATAGGAGATCACTGTTATCATGGTTTATGTGGCGTGGGTGCTAGTGTGAGTGCTATTTCTTACACTTTATATCAAGAAATTATGAAAGACATAACACCTTCTTAGATAGAAGAAATAGATGTTACTATTAAACTTGCTAATAGAGACACCATCTTATATTAACTAATTGGAGGCACCAAACGAGGCTTCACGTTAATCCTCATTAACGCTGCAAGTTATCCGTACGATCTCCTCATTAGCTAACCATAGCCGTAGGATGAAATTGCTAAGAGTCCATGACCTTTGTCCCACCTGAACTTTTTTAGAATCACGTGAAAATCTCATAGCCAACTCTCCATTTTTTTGGAAGAAAAAAAATATCCCCCCACGTGAATATCTTTTAGCGAACTCTCAATTTTTTTGGAAGAAAAAAATCCTCCTCTCCTTCGTCCCTTATCTGCCAGCCCTAGATGTCGTAGTAATCCCAAAAGTAATTTGGGACTCCCAGCTTTATACGCTCTCGCAGCCTCTCTTCCCCGGGACTATTTCTCACGCCCTCACAATCGCAAGATGCCGAACACCCGTAGAAAATATCACTAGGTCATTGTGTGGTATTGGCTGTAACCTGAAGGACTAAGCGCCCGAGAAGGCAAGGAGAATAAGCAGGAGAAAAATTAAATGGTGCAAATCTCATGGAAGCCCAAGCTCCGCGCCATGGCTGGGACATAATGGACCAAGCAATTGGGAAGGTAAAAGGGAAGATGGGGAAGAGAGATTAAGTTGGCTCTTGGACCTAAGCACCATGCAAGTTCGATTGTGGCCAGCTCCAGGTACATGCGTTGGTGGCTGCAGTAGGAGGCAATCAATGCATGGTAGTGGTGGACCATGGACGCTCTAAGTGCCAAGAGGCACATGGCTGGATGCTGCAGCGCCCAGTTCATCTATGGAACAAGCCAAAACAGAGCCCATAGCCACCCTCGGTCAACGTTCGCAATACTTTAGGCGACCAAAATCCATCCCCACCCGGATCAAATCCCCAAACAAGTAAAAGATATACATTGTACCATCAATGGATTTTTTATTGTGATTAACTCTTGACTGCTATTCGTACCCTGATTACTTAGAAAGGGCAGTTTTGTTTTTTTACTTTTAGTGATCATTGTAGTAGTCAAAGACGATGGGTAACCAATTCTGAAAGCACACACGTGATGTCTCAAGCTTCCATACACTAGACTCCAGCATCATACCTAGGCTTCGGATTAGCAGTAAACATGCGAATTGCAATGGTTTTTAAGTACCATATTCACTTTGTAATATGTCCTGCATCAATCATTAAGGCAGAAAAATATGTGGGTTACGTAAATTTTATTTTCTATCTAGGCTATTCTCATGATTACATACATGATTTTTTTGTTAATTGCTATAAATCATAATCACCAGACATGACCATCAATGTAGTTCTACTGACGAAAAAGAGAGTTTCTGTTAATTCATGTACTTAATTTCTGTTCAAATTGATGTTTTTTACTTCATGAGTCCACACATTTGTTTGACTGCATTCTATATAAATATGACAATGAATTTGCATCAACTAGACTTTCTCATCACATATTCTTTTTAAGATTTGATTAAATTTAGTTTTGCCTCAGACCTCCTAATGTATGTCTAAACACTTATTGTTTCGCCGAAGGTGGGTTTTCCTCTTTTATTTTTTAGTTATTAAAATTAAATATTTTTTGACATTATTTCCTATAGTGGAATTGTACAAGTTGGAATATGCGTGAAAGGTGCAGGGAATAATTTTTTGCAAATATTCACGCTAATTGTTTTTTATATCCGTGGGGAAGAGTAATGAGATAAAAAATGAGGGTAATTAGCTAACAAATCTATATAAAGGTGCAGGGAATTATTTTCTACACTTTCATTGAATTTTAGGTGTTATATTTTATAGAGAGTTGCATGCGTCAACTTTTTATCTATTTTTTTCCAAATTATACTACGATATGTTGACGGCACACATATTGTGTCTCCTCAAATTTATTGTTTGAATTCATCCGATATAATTTAAATATGTCTTTTTCTACAAGTTCGCGAGTGTTATTCCAATGGCAATAATGTCTATTTAATTTGATGCGTAATAGGAAAGGTGTTAAATAGTGAACAATTAGGTAAAGTGAATATGTGAAAATCTGCTTAAAGATAAGCCAGCTAAAAACAACTTTGCTACTGCTTGAAGGTTCTAATTATCTTCATTCGTACCAAACCTCAAATTTTGTAGGTTCAGATAATCTTCCATCATAACATCATGAAGACCAGGTACATGCTTGGCGTTATCGTGATGTAGAACCTGTAAATTAAGCACTTCTCTTGCTATGTTATCGATTGTAGTTATTTAGATATGTTAGAGCTATTGTCTTGAATAGCTATAGTATAATAAGATATATCTATTTTCCTATGATTTTGTCCGGGCTTGGTTAAGTTTTGCTTCACTAATATCAAACATCAAATTTGACAATGGTTCAAAAACAATTGTTGAGTGCACAACAGAGTATTTCTACTCATCAAGTACACTAATTCTAGAGACATCGACATTCCTTTTATTTTAAGTATCTAAATATTTAACCTTTATCCCATACAGTATGATTTGTTTTTTTTAGGTTGAGCCCAACTTATTTATCCTCTTGCAAACTTGAGAGTTCCAAGGTAGTACTATTTTAATAACCTAAACCTTTAAATCAGAATTCATGTTTCACACACAGTTGAAGTCATACTTCCAGTTACCAAATATATCAGCCTAAGTATATATGCATGGTTGTCATAATACCATTGATTTTACCACAATGGTAAAAGAAAACAATACCTCTAGCCTGTTCGGATGCGGGTTGATGACTAGTATCACCAATTGGGATTGTTAGAGATGTTGAAGTCTTGTGTGGGAAAGTAAAATATCCTACTGATTTTCTTGTTCTTGGTTCCCCACAAGATGACTTCTGTCCCATTATTATTGGTAGACCTTTCTTGAACACAGTAAATGCTAAGATAGATTGGAAGAAACAAATTGTTGGTGTTAGCTTTAGTGGTGAGTCCCATGAGTTTAATTTTTCCAAGTTTAGTAGAAATCTTCATGAAAAGGAATTGCCTAGTAAGGATGAATTAATTGGTCTTGCTTCTATTGTTGTGCCACCTACTGATCCTTTAGAACAATATTTGCTAGACCATGAAACTGAGTTACATATGCATGAAGGAAATGAAATAGATAAGATTTTCTTTGAACAACATCCTCTACTTAAACACAATTTGCCTGTTGAAACTCTAGAAGGTCCACCTCCACCTAAAGGTGATCTTGTGTTTGAATTAAAACAATTGCCAGACACTTTGGAATATGCTTATCTTAATGAAAATAAGATATATCCTGTTATTATTAGTGCTAACCTTTCAGAACATGAAGAAGAAAGATTATTGAAAGTTCTAAGGAAGCACCGAGCTGCTATTGGATATTGAAAGTGCGTTACATCGACTAGAGGGGGTGAATAGGTGATTTTTATGAATTCTTCATTGAGGAATTTCAGGGTGAGGAAATTCCTAAGCGAAGAACTACTTGCAGCGGAATAAGTACTCAGGTATAAGCATAACAGAGCAACAACATAGTGAAATGAAAAAACTAACACAGAGTACAGAAAGCGTAAACACATGATAACTAGGACGAAGACAAATTGACTGAAGAAATAGGATTGAGGAATTTAGAGAAAGTCTTCAGTCAAAGTCTTCAAACAGTAATGATCAGGTTCATCGACACATAAATGAGGAAATGAAAGGGTTGAGGAAATAGAACCAGTAGGCTTGGTGAAGACAATGATTTGATAGACCAGTTCCAACTGATGTGACAGTTGTACGTCTCGTTAGACTCTTGAGTATTTAAACTCGAGGACACACAGTCCTCACCATATTCTCCTTGAGCTAAGATCACACAGACCTGCCAGCGGTAGTGGTAAGTCTTCACAGGTTACTTCCAAACCTTTACAAACTTGGTCACTCGGCAATCCACAATTCCTCTTGGATGCTCAGACCATGACGCCTAACCGTCTGGAGGATACACAGCCCTCAAAGGTAACAAGCGTCGGTTCCACACATGAACAATATTTTCAGTGATGCTCAATAACTTTGGGGTTTGTAGGTTTGGGTTTGGGATTTGGGTTTTCCTCACTTGAAGATTTTCGCTCAAAGTGCTCGGAGGATGGGATGCTCTCAAATGACAAGTGTCAATTTCTCTCGGAGCAGCCAACTAGCTAGTGGTTGTAGGGGGCGGCTATTTATAGCCTGGGGAGCAGCCCGACATGATAAGACATAAATGCCCTTGGCTGATATGACCATTAGGTGGTAGGATATTTTGGGACAGCTGGCGTGCGGCAGCAACGGTCAGATTTGAGGTTCGAATTCCTCAAGGCTATCATGTTCCTCAGTGTGTAGGCAATTCGCACTGGCGAATTCCTAACTCCACAGTCAGAACAAATTCCTCAGAGACCAGAAGATCTTTGTCTCTGTCACTGAAGAAATTGACTGAACTGATATGAGATTTCCAATGGCTTCACTCGAAGGATTGGGTAGGTGTAGGATTTTGAGATGAGCATCACTTGGAAATCAGTTTCCTTAGTATTACCTCGACCCCTTTAACGATGCGGTGTTTCCTATGACTCAATAAAGAAAAAGAAAGCGTCGAAAACAAAATTCTTCACGCTTGATTCCTCGCATGAATATCCAAATCTTCAAGGTCACACCAATTTCTTCACTTTCAAAGTCTTCGGAGAACCAAAGTCTTGATGAAGACATTCATTTTTAGGGTCAACTTTCACTGTAAATATCAAACTCCTCATTGACTCAGAGAGCCTGTGTACACTCACAAACACATTAGTCCCTTAACCTATAAGTCTTCAATACACCAAAATCACTAAGGGGCACTAGATGCACTTACAATCTCCCCCTTTTTGGTGATTGATGACAATATAGGTTAAGTTTTCAACGAGGATAAACATATGAATTGAAAGTGCTCAATATTGAGGAATTTGATTGCAAAATATAGAAGAACTCCCCTGAAGATGTGCATAGTGAGAATTTGCTTTTGAAGCAATGCACATTCGAAGAGTAGAATGATGGAGATCTCCCCCTATATCTTGTAATTCATACACGCATTTAACATATCGAATGAAGAGTTTGAAATGCATGATGAAATATGGTGACTGATGTAATTCAGCATGCGTGCATAACATTAATGAGGAAATAGCATGCGAGAAAACCATAGCAAAAGTATCAGGTCCCCATCGGACTTAAGTTTACAACTCATTCAACAAACACTTGAGAAGCGAGAGTTGCAACTTGACAAAAAAATGCCCATATATATAGACCGGCTTGAAGACTAACTCAAATTTCTCCCCTTTGTCATCAAATGACCAAAAGGACGAAAAATCAGGACTAACGCATACGAAGAATATCATCATGAGGTTGATGGAGGAGCATCAGCGCTGTTGGGGTCGGTTGTTGGAGTAGGGCCTGCCACAGTGTCGTCCAAGTATTCATTTTCATCAATCTCACGGGATGAGGAATATGAGCTGGGCACCAAAGGAGGAACTTCGACCTTCTTGAATTTCTTCGGAGGAGGCTTAGACCAGCCGAAGTCCTGCTTGAAGCCCATCTGCTTGAGATCTTCATCACTGTAGAGATGAGTCAGGACAGCCCAGGTGTGATCAAAAACTTCATTGAGGTAGTACTGGTTGTTTTTCACTGAATTATATGTGGCAGTCATGTTGTGATGAATTGAACCAAACTGATGTTTGACCCATTTATGATTGCGATCCACCTTCTGATGAAGATTGAGGAGAAGCTCACGATCAGTCATCACCCTTGGAGCTATGGCCTGACGACTTTGCTTTGAGGCATTGGCGTGAGTCATGAGTGTGAGTCATCATTGGTGGAATATGAAGCAGCTTTATGAAACTGTCCATCCAATGGTGAATGCCCTCATCAATAATAGCGATGGCCTTGCCCTTTTCATCGGTGAGGAAAATGTCCACTTGAGGACTTCAATTGGGGGCAAGTAACTGTCATGGTTGAGTGTATCAGCTTTGTAGTTGAGTGAAGACCTTGATCTGAGGAATCTCATAATCCAAGGAGCATAAGGCTTCAACTCAAAGGGAGACATCGCGACATTTTCCAAAGTCCTCATGAAGAAGTCATGGTAGTTCACTGGAATACCATGCATGATATTGAAAAGCAGATTCTTCATGATGCCAACAACTTCTTCATCTTTGGAGTCGTGGCCTTTGATAGGACTCAAAGTCTTGGTCAGAATGCGATATACTGTCCTTGGCACATATTGCAATTCCTTCACAAGGAACTTTGTCCTTGAGGCTTGACCAGGCTTTAATGGCTTCATCAGAACTTGCATGAAGTGATCAGACAGCTCAGTTTCAGAGTAGATGAGACGCGCACCTTCTGGGGAAGGACTGACAGGCATGGCATGAAGCAATTCAGTGGCCAGTGCCTTATAGTGAGTATTTTCTGTCATCCTGTCCAACACCAATGAGTTCACGTCTTCAGCATTGCCAGTGATGTGCAACGTCGCATAGAACTGAAGAATGAGTTCTTCATTCCAATCACAGATGTCCGTGCGAAGTTAAGCGGTCCGGCATCATGAAGAGCAGCGAGGACTGGTGTGAAGCAAGCGGTGATTCCATATCCAAATGAGGAATATGCTCATGGTCGAAGACTTTGTCTTTGTTGAAGAGAACTAAGGAATAGAAGTTGGCTTGGCTGGCACTCCAGAAGCGCTTTCTTCTCAGACGAGCAGAGTCATATGGATTATAGTCAGTGAAGAACACATGATCATTGAAGAAAACATCAACCTTGAATTTTGGAGTCTTGGAGAAGGGATTCTTTGGCTTTGGCTGAGGAGTATTAGTCAGTTGAAGAATAACCTCAGGAATCTCAATCCCGAACCGCGGTGAGGAATTTCAACACCTTGATGGCGACTGGGCCTCCATTTCTTCATTAGCTTTGTCATCAGCACTAGTGGCTGGAATCTCTTCATGAATGGAAGGGGTAGTATGAATTTCTTCATAGCCCATCAAAACTTCATTTGGTGCTGGGGACTGAGGAATTTGTTGGAGTGGTGTGAGCAGAGGAGAGTTGGGGTGCCATTGTCCCAAAAATCATTATTCATCACAGGAGTGGTGCTCCCAATGTCCACATCCTCATCCTCTTCCATTTCTTCAACATGACCTCTTGACTATGAGCAGGCGTTGGCGATGATACAGGGAGTTAGTGATAGCATCCACTTCAATTTCTTCATCCATCTGATCCGTGGAAGCGTGAGAGGGATCTTCTTCAGCGATTCATCAGGAATCTCATAATCTTCACCATAAGGAACAAGTTCCTTTGATGGCATGCTTGAGAAAGGAACAATATCAATAGGGTTCTCAATAGAGCTTCTCAAAATCTTACGCCTTCTTGGGTGCGAGAAGATTACGAGGAAATATATCTTTCCTTTTCTTGAGCGGCTCTCTCCGCAACTTTTGTTTTCTTCACTTCGGGCAGAAGGAAGAATTGGGCTTAGTGTTGGTGCGAGCGGAGCGAGAGGAATTGGATCAAATTTTCCGAGCTGGCCCGATGCAGTTGGCGTCTTGTGCAATTTCTTTAGGCCTGACTTGATTCTTGACTATCGACTTGTTCTTGAGGCACAACACTAGTGGTTGCCACGGTAGTTTCTTCGATGGTAGGTATTTCTTCAACCACGGTGCTAGCGGTTTCATCAATGACTGATTTTCATCAGTGGTCTTTGGCATGTTCTTCGGTCGGTTGGGCGGAAGCTTCGGTAGAGGAATCTCAGAGTGTGATGGATCAACAACATTGGAGGTGAATTTCTTCACCGACTTAGCGAATCGACCTTGCCTCCCATCCATTCAGCCTTATAGGCAACAAATTCATCACTAAGCTTTTTGATTTCAGATTGCATAGCAATGAGCTGCTCAGGCGATAACCTCAGAATGTTATCCTTCAAATAGCGCTGCTTCTTGTACTGGGCTTTCTTGGCAGCTCTGGCTTGATCAAATTTCCACTTTTCTTCAGTAATGAACGCCGTCAACATGTGACTTTGTACAGGTGTGAGTTTAGCTACTGGCGAGGAGTATTTGGATCTTTGTGCAGGAGGTCAATGAAATCCAGGATCTTCTTTGGATCCAATAGAATAGGCACAATACTTTCTTTGGCTCTAGCGGCCCTTTGCAGTCTATCTTGGACCATATCAGCCAATTCATCATCATCAGCCTCATCATCGTCACAAGGCACTTGAAAAGCAACTTGTTTCTTGTGAGGACTTAATAACCCACAAGTATAGGGGATCACAACAGTTTTCAAGGGTAGAGTATTCAACCAAAATTTATTGATTCGACACAAGGGGAACCAAAGAATATACTCAAGTATCAGCAATTGAGTTGTCAATTCAACCACACCTGGATAACTTAGTATCTGCAGCAAATTATTTAGTAGCAAAGTAGTATGGAAATAGCAGTAATGGTGGTAAAATGTGATAGCAGTTTTGTAGTAATTGTAATAGTAGCAGCGGTAAAGTAAATAAGGAAAGCACAACATGTGAAAAGCTCGTAGGCATTGGATCGGTGATGGATAATTATGTGGTGCGATTCCTCGTCTAATAGTTATAACATAGGGTGACACAGAACTAGCTCCGGTTCATCAATGTAATGTAGGCATGTATTCCAAATATAGTCATACGTGCTTATGGAAAAGAACTTGCATGACATCTTTTGTCCTACCCTCCCGTGGCGGTGGGGTCCTAATGGAAACTAAGGGATATTAAGGCCTCTTTATAATAGAGTTACGGACCAAAGCATTAGCACTTAGTGAATACATGAACTCCTCAAGCTACGGTCATCACCGAGAAGTATCCGATTATTGTCACTTGGGGTTGTCGGATCATAACACATAATAGGTGACTATAGACTTGCAAGATAGGATCAATAACTCACATATATTCATGAAAACATAATTGGTTCAGATCTGAAATCATGGCACTTGGGCCCTAGTGACAAGCATTAAGCATAGCAAAGTCATAGCAACATCAATCTCAGAACGTAGTGGATACTAGGGATCAAACCTAACAAAACTAAGCTGGATTACATGATAAACCTCATCCAACCCATCACCATCCAGCAAGCCTACAATGGAATTACTCACGCATGGCGGTGAGCATCATCAAATTGGTGATGGAGGATGGTTGATGATAACGACGGCGACAAATCCCCTCTCCATGACCCGAGCGGACTCGAGATCAGCCCTCGAGAGAGATTAGAGCTTGGCGGCGGCTCCGTATAGTAAAATGTGATGAAACTTTTCTCTGATTTTTCTCATGAAAGCAAATATATGGAGTTGGAGTTGAGGTCGGTGGACACGTCGGGGGCCACGAGGCGATGGGGGCGCGCCCTAGGGAGGTTCGCGCCCCCACCCTCGTGGACGGTGTGGGCCCCCAGCGCCGATTCTTTCGCCAGTATTTTTTATTAATTCTAAAAAGTTGCTCCATAGATTTTCAGGTCATTCCAAGAACTTTTATTTCTACACAAAGATAACACCATGGCAGTTCTGCTGAAAACAGCGTCAGTCCGGGTTAGTTCCATTCAAATCATGCAAGTTAGAGTCCAAAACAAGGGCAAAAGTGTTTGGAAAAGTAGAATCTGACGGAGGCGTATCGGGACTTAGTCTAGTGCCTTGTCCATGATGGCCTTTGTCTTCTTGAGTTGGGCTCTATGAAGACATATGAGGAACTGAAGAACTTGCTGAAGCTCCTGAGGCAATTGATATGCCAATGGTCCTTTGGCAAATGGCGAGATGCACAGGTGCTGAGGACTTTGCCGGAGGAGCTAAGGGTTTTGAAGCCGAGGAATTTGTGCAGCTGAGGCTGGGGCAGCTGAGAATTTGCCTTGATGGCACAGAAGAGCCTGGCCGTGAGGGCATTGCTGAGGAACTTGGCCATGAGGGCATTGCTGAGGAAGTTGGTTTTCGAGCAGGCTTCTTAGGCATAGCCTTCTTGCTCGTGGTGGCCTTAGCAGCGGCAGCAGCAGAATCTTTGTTGAATTTCTTCACTGCTTCTTTGGCCTTCTTGGCCAACTTGGCTTGCCGCCTGGCCCATTCGTCAGTATAATCCTTACCACGTTGAAGGCTTGTTGGATCAGCTCTTTGGCCAGGTGCCAAAGGAGGTCTTGAGCATGGAGGGATTTCTTCATATATTTGGGAGTGACATATCTGTACTCCCTCCATTCTCATGCACATCTTCTTTCAATCCTCTGTATGCGCACTTTGCACTCATTCTTGGTTTCTTTGCCGTGGGTTGCCTCATCAGGCGTGCAGTACCCTAAGTAAATGTCATCAGGGATCTCAAATGCAGTGTTGACTTCCAATTTCTTTCCTCCTTTCTGATGCCTTTTACCATCTGCCATTTTCTTCAGCTGAGGAATTTGAACAATAGAGTTCTCTGAGGAAGTATACAGCTTTTCTTGAGAGCGCTGCTAATGAATTAAGTTGATGAGAACCTAGTGATTTAGCGGTGACATGTGTACTGTGAGCAGTATAGGTGCGAATAATTTGGAGAGCTCATATGCGTTCTCAGAAGTTTTTGCAAAACAAAACAAGTTTGAGGAAATTGACCAGTTGTGTCTTGAAAAATTTCACTAAGCGTTCTTTGTCTTAGGTTCCAGTTATGCGGATTGTGAGATTCACACAATTGAGGAATCATGAAGAAAAGCGTCACTTAGAGAAAAAGATCAAGAAGCGGAAGATTTCTGCTAGGTGTTTAGAGTGTGGAAGTTGAGGAATAAACACCTTTTGAAGATTTGATGAAAATCATCAGTATTAATAAAAGCGATAAAGGTAACTTTTAATTACCCTGGACGAAGAACATGACTAGCTGGAAGTGTAGATTGAGAACTTAAATCATTTCGGATCTTCGACGCCCTAACTTGGCTGCGGAAGGCGTCTATGGCAGCGAAGAAGAAGACATCCGCTACTTGCCGTAGCTGAAATGACAGCGACAAGGTCGAGGCAGTGAATCTCTTCCTCATCGGCGACGATGGAAGTAGTGGCGGCGCTAGGTTTTGAGAGCTCGAGCGAGGGAGTGAGGTCGAGCGGAGTAAAAACAAAGTGAGGAGGGGAGGGGGTATTTATAACTGAGGTGAAAAATCGCTCTTAGGAAATTGAACGAACATACCCTGACCCTTCTCATTCGTGTGACATGTGTCACTTACGTCTTTGAGAGGTGGCGATTGTGTGAGATCGTGGGTGAATAGATAAGTTTATCGTGGGATGTATAATGGTTTGGGCAGCAAAAGCCAAAAATTCATATAAGAATATTTTAAAGTTTCGTTCGCAATTTCTTCACCTGACAAGGACAAAGTGAAGAATTTGAACGAGTTTCAAATAGAACGCACATGAAGAATTTGTGAACAGACTGGGTTGAGTTTAGCATAGAGGGGGAAAGGGTCCGATCACATTCACTTAGCAGAAAAGTCAACTTGAAGAATTAGCAATAAGTGAATGTTGTATAGGACATAAAAACTCAAGAATATATATATATAGTCAATGAAGAACAACGATGGAAGAAGTGAAGACAATGCAAACTTGAAGAATTTGAAAAAAAACTGAGGAATTTCAAAAATGAAGAAAAACTCAAATTGAAGATTTTCAACTTTGGTTGGTGGTGCAACCCACCGTATAAGAATGATGATTTCAGACACTGCGTACAATTGTCGTAGGGTTCTGAGAATCAATTTCTTCATTAATTTCTTCACACTTAGAGGGTTAGTCTTCATTGATTGAAGAAAAACATTACCGTGTGTTGCACATCTAAGTCATCAAGTCAGCATAAGTGTTAGGATGTGTGTCCTGTTCAAAGAACATTAGAAGATTCTAGGATATTTAGCTCACACCGCAACTTGCTAAATCTCTTCTCATCCCAGGGCTTTGTGAAGATATCGGCCAGCTGGTCTTCAGTATTTGCGTGGTCGATGGAGATGTAGCCCTTCAACACATGGTCACAAAGAAAATGATGACGAATCTAGATGTGCTTTGTCTTCGAGTGCTGAACTAGCTTGTGAGCAATCTTGATAGCACTCTCATTGTCATGATGAAGTGGCACATTCTTCACATTGATGCCATAGTCCTTAAGGGTTTGCCTCATCCATAGCAATTGAGCACGAGAAAGATCCGGCAACAATGTACTCGGCTTCTGCGATTGGAAGTGATACGCAGTTACGCTTCTTGAGGACCAACATACCAAGGATCGTCCGAGGAAATGACATGTGCCTGACGTTGACTTGCGGTCCACCCGATCACCAGCATAGTCAGAGTCTAAATATCCAATGAGATCAAAGGAAGAGCCCTTGCGATACCATAATCCAAGTGTTGGTGTGTGAGCTAGATATTGAAGAATATGCTTCATGACCTTATGGTGTGATTCCTTCGGTGTAGCTTGAAATCGGGCACACATGTAAACACTAAGCATAATATCCGGCCTAGATGCACATAGATACAATTAAGAGCCAATCATGGAGCAGTATACCTTTTGATCGAAGTCTTTACCATTTTCATCAGTGCATAGATGGCCATTTGTGGGCATAGGGATTTTGACGCCTTTGCAATATTTCATGACGAATTTAATAAATACTTCCTTGAGGTATTTCTCCTGAGATATGAATATGCCATTGCGCTGTTGACGAATTTGAAGACCTAAGAAGAATTTTAATTCTCCCATCATAGACATTTGATATTCTTCACTCATCATATAGGCAAATTCATCACTGTAACGTTGGTTAGTACAGCCAAAGATAATATCATCAACATATATTTGGCACACAAATAATTCATCATCATATGTTCTGGTGAAAAGAGTTGGGTCAAGTGAACTGGGTTTGAAGCCTTTCTTCATGAGGAATTCCTTCAGTGTGTGATACCACGCCCGAGGTGCTTGCTTGAGGCCATAGAGGGCCTTGTTGAGTGCATGAGCGTGATCTAGAAATTTTGGATCCTCAAAACCTGGTGGTTGAGCAACATATACTTCTTCCTCAAGCTTACCATTGAGGAATGCACTTTTCACATCCATTTGACGTAAGATGCTATAATGATGGTTAGCATAAGCAAGCAATATGCGAATAGCCTCAAGTCTAGCAATAGGTGCAAAAGTTTCATCGAAATCAATTCCTTCAACCTGTATGTAGCCTTGAGCTACAAGAGGAGCTATATTCCTTACCACAAGGCCATTTTCATCTTGTTTGTTGCGGTAGATCCATTTGGTACCGATGATGTTGTGCTTGCGTGGGTCTAGTCGCTTGAGAAACTCCCACACATTGTTGACCTCAAATTGATGTAATTCATCTTGCATGGCTTGAATCCACTCAGATTCCATGAATGCTTCATCAACTTTAGTGGGCTCTGTGATAGAGACAAATGCAAAATGCCCACAAAAGTTAGATAAATGTGAAGCTTTTGAGCATGTGAGAGGACCTGGTGCGTTGATGTCATCGATGATCTTCTCGATCAACGCCCGTTTAGCGAGGATGTCTTGGGTTGGCGACTTTACTTAGACCCAACAGTTCTCTTTAGGACCGGTTTCTTGGTGACACCAACAGGATTTTCTTCATGTCCGGAATGACTTCTTCAACAGATTCTTCGGTAGGGATGATATCCTCAGTAGCTTTGAACTTGATAGATTTCTCAGGTGACATTTCATCTAGCACAGGAGGTAGGTGCTCTCTTTGCGAGCCATTAGTTTCATCGAATCGCACATCTCTGATTTCAACAATCTTGTGATGATTGATCTTGAAGACTCTGTAGGTGTGCGAGTCCTTTCCGTAACCAAGCATAAAACCCTCATGTGCTTTCGGTCCAAATTTAGAGTGATGGTGAGGATCTCTAATCCAACATTTAGCACCGAAGACTTTGAAATAACTTACATTGGGTTTCTTGTCAGTGAGGAGTTCATATGAGGTCTTTTTGAAGAATTTGTGAAGATATACCCTTTGATGATGTGGCATGCAGTATCAATTGCTTCAGGCCAGAAGCGCTGAGGTGTCTTGTATTCATCAAGCATGGTGCCTGCCATCTCAACAAGAGTTCTGTTCTTGCACTCCACGACGCCATTTTGCTGAGGAGTATAAGGAGCAGATAATTCGTGAGTAATACCAAGCATGTCAAGATATTCATCGAGGCCAGTGTTTTTGAACTCGGTTCCATTATCACTCTTGATATGCTTGATCTTCACACCGAAGTTAGTGGAAGCCCTTGAGGAAAATCGTCTGAAGACTTTACGCACTTCATTTTTGTAAGTGATGATATGCACCCATGTGTAACGAGAATAGTCATCAACTATGACAAAGCCATATAATGATGCGAGAACTAGAGAGCGTGGCATAATGAGTAGGGCCAAAGAGATCCATATGAAGTAATTCAAAGGGACGAGAAGTGGTCATGATAGTCTTCGAGGGATGCTTGGCTCTAGTGATCTTTCCAGCCTCACATGCCCCACAAAGATGATCTTTGGGGAATTTGACACCCTCGATGCCAATGACATGCTTCTTCTTCGCGAGTGTATGCAAGTTCCTCATCCCAGCATGACAAGGTAAATCGATGCCATAGCTTGACATTCTAAAGCTTTTGCAAGTAGACATGTGTTTGTAGTCCTTGAGAGAAATCAACAATATACAAGTCACCTTTCTTAAAGCCTTGAAGACTTTGGGTTGTCGATTCCATTAGCACAAGGCAACGATATTTGCCAAAGACAACAACCATATCAAGATCACAAAGCATTGAGACAGACATGAGGTTCAATCCTAAGGACTCGACAAGCATGACTTTGTCCATGTGTCTATCCTTTGAGATTGCAACCTTACGTAGACCCAATACCTTGCTTTTGCCTTTGTCAGGGTAGGTTATATGCTTTAGATGAGACGGTGACAAATCAGTGTCCATCAAAAAATTCTTGTCACCAGTCATGTGATTTGTACATCCACTGTCGAGGACCCACTCAGTAGCTTTGGGTTGTTCATCCTGCAGATGAATTAGTGCAACTTACGAACCCATATACTTCATCGGTGAAGAATATGATATCAATTTCATCAGCGATATGAGATATAGCGGTGTGAGGGCGTGAGAAATGAATGATTCATTTCTTCATGATTAGCTGCATCCTTTCAATCATATTCAGGTCTCCAGCAAATTCTTGAGATGATCAAGTTAAATGCGGAGACCTAACCACATAAGAGGTTAATTCTTTTCTTCACCACCCACATACGGAGGGGTGGCATAGAAGAACAACGCAGTTTGTTTCACGGAAGAGTGGTTAGGATAAGCATATAAATAAGCGAGAGAAATTCTTGAGGACTTATGAACATAATGGTTTGAAGAATAATGCACATATTCATGGCCCTTAGACTTTCCTGCGAAGCGAAGTGTTAGCATGATGATGTTCATATGAGGATTTTGATCGATGTGAGGAATTTGATCTGGGGTTCCTATTCTTCACTGGTGGTGTCATGATGATATTCACTGAAGATTTTCAAAGGCACCTGTTAGGAACCCAGATTTTCTTCATAGGGGGGTCGTTCCTGCAGTTAGTTCCAACATATCGAGCAAATACTTCACCATTCTGATTCTTGAGCAATTTATAGTTGGAGTCAAATGACTCATCAGAGGAATATGAAGAATCAGAGGTAAAGCCAGCTAAAGTGCATGGATCTACAGGAGGTCCTTTCGCAGCAACCCATGAGGTTTTGGTATCTTGCTTTCGGTTTCAGTGGGTCCCATCAACATTGAGTTTCCTCTCAAAGGCAATACCCTCTTTCCTAGGGTTGCTGTTCAAGATCTGCTTTTGAGCACATCACATAGAGTCGATGCCCTTTGAGGGTTTTGTAAATGCTGTCACATACAATTCCTTCATCCCTGCACTATCGTCGGTGATACATGTGGTATCCTCGGATGAGGAATTTGTGACCACGGAGAGGATTGAAGAATTTGCAGCAATAGAAGCATTTGAACATTCAGGTGATGAATTAGCGATTCATGCTCAATGCATTTCGGACATGGTGGAATAAATTCTTCTGGCGGAACTGATCATTGAGCAAGCAATGAATCGTTTTCCTTCTGAAGATCTTCATAACTCGCTTTTAACTTCTCAAGATCTTGCTTTCACTGAAGAAATTCATAAGAAAGCTTCTCATGATCAGTTAAGAGAGTGTTATGATGATTTTGAAGGTTGTCAAACTTTGTTTGAAGTTTCTGAAGATTATCTGTCAGAGTCTTGGTTGATTCAATTCCTCACCCAACAGGTCATCGCTTACATCTAGTTGATTTTGAATCTTTTCTAAAGACTTTTGTGTTTTATCAGCAATTTTAGCAAGTTTGAGCAGCTAGGCTTGAGATTTTCATCAGATTCATCCTCACTAGAGTCAGAGGGGGAATGTTTGAGTACCTTGGAATATTTTGCCATAAAGCAGTAGGTGGGAGCATAGTCATCCGCGCTCTTGTCAGCAGAGTTGGGGAGGTCATTTTCTTCAGTTGAAGATGGACTTGCTGACGTAAGAAGTAGCGAGAGCTAGGCTAGCCACACCTGAGTCTAATTCCTCAGATTCCTTCTATTCCACATTATCCTCAGATTCCGCTTCAGAGTCCATTTCCTTGCCAATGAATGCCCGGGCCTTCTTGGAACCGCTCTTCTTGTGAGATGAAGACTTTGAAGATTTTGATGATGAAGACTTTGAAGATTTCTTCTTCTTCTTTGAGTCATCAGAATCGTCATCTTTGTACTTCTTCTTCTTTGATTCCTTTTCCCACAGAGGACAATCAGACATATAGTGACCAGGTTTCTTGCATTTGTGGCAAGTTCTCTTTTTGTAGTCACGAGACGAGGAATCATCATTTCTTGAAGACTTTTCAAAACGACCGCGGTGAGAGAACTTCTGGAATTTCCTCACGAGCATTGCTAGCTCCTAGCTCAATTCTTCAGGATCACCAAGGCTGCTACCAGAATCTTGACTTGGACTGGGATCTTGCCTTGGCCTTTAGTGCATGTGATCTTAGTAGCTCGCTCCATAGAGATCTCTCTTCTCGGGAAGCTGGAACTCATGAGTATTTAGCCTCTCGAGGATATCGGTGAGAACAAGTGACTTATAACCAGCTCGCTCTTGAATCAAGGTCACACCAAGTCTTCAAGGTCACACCAATTTCTTCACTTTCAAAGTCTTGAGGAGAACCAAAGTCTTTAGTCGAAGACATTCATTTATAGAATTCGACTTTCAGTGTAAATATCAAACTCCTCATTGACTTATAGAGCCTGTGTACACTCACAAACATATTAGTCCCTTAACCTATAAGTCTTCAATACACCAAAAATCACTAAGGGGCAATAGATGCACTTATACATATACTCTTGATGATTTAAAGGGCATTAGTCACAGTCTATGTCAGCACAAAAATAATATTGAACCTGGTGCTAAACCCGTAGTTGATCACCAACATCGGTTAAATCCGAAGATGAAAGAGGTGGTAAGAGCGGAAATATTAAAACTTACGGAAGCGGTATAATTTATCCTATAGCTGATAGTAGATGGGTAAGTCCGATTCATTGTGTCCCTAAGAAAGGAGGTATTCTGTTGTTCCTAATGATAAGAATGAGCTTATTCCACAAAAGAATTGTTACGAGGCTATAGAATGGCAATTGATTTTAGAAAATTAAATAAAGCAACTAGAAAAGTTCATTACCCTTTGCCTTTTATTGACCAAATGCTTGAAAGATTATCTAAGCACACACACTTTTGATTCCTTGATGGATACTCTGGCTTTTCACAAATACCTGTTTCTCAACTTTGATCAAGAAAATACCACTTTTACTTGTCCTTTTGGAACCTATGCTTATAGGCGTATGCCTTTTGGTTTATGTAATGCACCTGCTACCTTTCAAAGATGTATGACTGCTATATTCTCTGACTTTTGTGAAAAGATTGTTGAAGTTTTCATGGATGACTTTTCTGTTTATGGGAAGTCTTTTGATGATTGTTTAATCAATCTTGATCGAGTTTTGCAGAGATGTGAACAAACAAATCTTGTCTTGAATTGGGAGAAGTGCCATTTTATGAATAATTAAGGCATTGTCTTCGGTCATAAGACTTTTGAGAACGGTATTGAAGTGGACAAAGCTAAGGTTGATGCCATTGAGAAAATGCCATGTCCTAAGGACATCAAAAGGTATTCGTAGTTTCCTAGGTCATCTTTGGTTTCTATAGGAGATTTATCAAAGACTTCTCTAAAATTTCTAGGCCTCTTACTAATCTTTTGCAAAAGGATACCCCTTTTGTGTTTGATGATGATTGTCTTGAAGCCTTTGAAACACTCAAGAAAGCCTTAATCTCTGCACCTATTTTTCAACCACCTGATTGGAACTTGCCTTTTGAAATTATGTGTGATGCTAGTGATTATGTTGTTGGTGCTGTTCTAGGACAAAGAGTTGATAAGAAACTGGATGTTATTCATTATGCTAGTAAAACTATAGACAATACTCAAAGGAATTATGCTACTACTGAAAAATAATTCTTAGCAATGGTGTTTGCTTGTGATAAATTTAGATCTTATATTGTTGATTCTAAAGTAACTGTTCACATAGAACATGTTGCTATTAAATATCTTATGGAAAATAAAGATGCTAAACCTAGACTTATTCATAGGGTTCTCTTGTTACAAGAAAATTTACATATCATTGATAGAAAAGGAGCTGAGAACCACATGGTGATAACTTGTCTAGGCTTGAAAATGTGCTTGATGACCCACTACCCTATTGATGATAGTTTTCACGATGAGAAGCTAGCTACAATAAATGTTGCTAATAGTACTCCTTGGTATGCTGATTATGCTAATTACATTGTTGCTAAATATTTACCGCCTAGCATTACATACCAACAAAAGAAAAAAAAATACTTCTATGATTTAAGACATTACTTTTGGGATGACCCACATCTTTATAAAGGAGTAGATGGTATTATTAGACGTTGTGTACCTGAGCATGAACAGGGACAAATCCTACGGAAATGTCACTCCAAGGCTTATTGAGGGCATCATGCTAGAGATAGAACTGCTCACAAGGTATTGTAGTCTGGATTTTATTGGCCCACTCTCTTCAAGGATGCCCATAAGTATGTCTCATATTGTGATGAATGTCAAAGAATAGGTAATATTGATAGCGTCGAGGAAATGCCTATGAATTATTCACTTGATGTTGAACCATTTTGATGTTTAGGGATTTGATTACATGGGACCTTTTCCTTCCTCTAATGGGTATACACATATTTTGGTTGTTGTTGATTATGTTACTAAATGGGTAGAAGCTATTCCAACCAGTAATGCTGATCACAACACCTCTATTAAAATGCTTAAGGAAGTTATTTTCCCAAAGTTTGGAGTCCCTAGATATTTGATGACTGATGGTGGTTCACACTTTCTTCATGGTTCTTTTCGTAAAATGCTTGCCAAGTATGATGTTAACAATAGAATTGCATCACCCTATCATCCTCAGTCTAGTGGTGAAGTTGAACGTAGAAATAGAGAAATAAAATTAATTTTGCAAAAGACTGTCAATAGGTCCAGGAAGAATTGGTCTAAGAAATTAGATGATGCACTTTGGGCTTATAGAACAGCATATAAAAATCCTATGGGTATGTCTCCTTATAAAGCGGTTTATGCAAGCGCTTGTCATTTGCCTCTTGAGTTAGAACATAAAGCTTATTAGGAAGTCAAAGGACTCAATTATGATTTCAAACTTCACAGGGAAAAGAGGTTATTTGATATAAGCTCATTAGATGAATGGAGAACCCAAGCTTATGAAAATGCAAAATTATTCAAAAAAAAGTTAAAAGATGGCATGACAAAAGAATTCAAAAGCATGAGTCTAAAGTTGGAGAATATGTTCTTTTGTACAACTCACATTTCAGATTCTTTACAGGAAAGCTCCTCTCAAAATGGGAAGGCCCATATGTCATCGAGGAGGTTTCTTGATGCAAACCATCAAAATAAATAATTCGAAGGTACTAACCCGAGGGTTGTCAATGAGCAACGAATAAAGCATTATATCTCAAGTCGCCCATTAATGTTGAAAGTAATATTATCCAAACTTTGACCTTTGGAAGAACACATAAAAGAGTCATGCGGAACACTCTAGAATCATGGAAATAAGGAGGTGCGTGATACGGTAAGTAAGCGGACTCCGAAAAATCCGCAAAAATATATCTTGTCAGTTTTGGAATATTTTAAAATTTTGGAAATAAAGAAACTACCAGGAAGCGTCCCCTGGTGGGCACAAGACACCAGGGCCCCCCGCACTCCGTTTTTCTTCTGTATACTTGTCCTCCAAGATAAAAAATCTATATATACTTCCGGAACCTGTTAATCACCGTATCGCGGAGAAATCCTCTGTTCTCTTTTCTTGCTGTTTTTTGTCAGATCCCATCTACCATGGCTGCTTCAAGCTCCTCCAAGGACAAGTTCTTCAAGAACGTCATCAACCCATATCTGTGGGAGGTGGTGCGGCACCCTCAGGTAATTGAGATGCATGAGGGGGTTCTTCAACTTTGCGATGTGCCCTGTCCCAAGGGGACGGGAACCGTGGAGGCTAGGCTCGAAGCTATGGAGCAAGACGTCTTCCGGTGCAAGGGGATGGTGGAACATGGACTCCATGTCAATCACCTCATGATCACGGACCTCTCCCGTGATCTCATGATGGATGGCAAGCCCATGAAGGACATCATCTTCACCCTTAACGAGCAAATCAACTTCCTCCAAAGGCAGATCTACGACCTCCAGAACCAAGTCTTTGAATATGAGTTGAGGTTTAAAGGTATGAGTTTGGCTGCTAGTTGCAGGACCCGTGAGACTCACTCCTCCTCTTATGATGGTGGACCTCTGCCATGGAAATCCGAGGACAAGACCTCTTCTACATCACCACCAAAGGAGAATTGAGTATCGGGTATGGGCACTCCCCTTGGCTTCGCCAAGCTTGGGGAGGTGCCACGGTATAAATATCATCCCACTATCATTTTGCATTTACTTATCTTAGTTTGATCTTTTTTATTTAGATGAAATAAAGTTTAGTTCGATCCTTTCTTTTGGAGAGTTTGCTTAGTGAACTATCATTGTAATCGTGTGCAAGTTATATAATAAAGGTTAGTTTGAGTTTTTGCTTTCTTTACCTTCTTGTTGCAAATAAAGAAAAGAAATAAGAAATAAGAAGTGAATGAATAGAAGAAAGGAAACAAATCAATAGATCATATACTAATCCTATGATCGGTGATGGCACCACATAAGGAAAAGTATAAGTAGAAAATTTTATTAGAGATTGATAAACATAACATTAGTCAATGATGAACCTACGATCGTCTCCAACGTATCTATAATTTTTTTATTGTTCCATGCTGTTATATTATCATTCTTGGATGTTTTACAAGAATTTTATAGTCATTTTATATCATTTTTTTGTACTAACCTATTGACATAGTGCCAAGTGCTAGTTGCTATTTTCTGCATGTTTTTTAGATCACAGGAAATCAATATCAAACAGAGTCCAAACACTTTGAAACTTTTTGAGGATTTTTTATGGACCAGAACACTTCCAATGGGCGGAGCTGCACACAGGGGGGTGCCCGAGGGGCACCACAGGCACCTGAGCCCCAGGCGCACCCAGGTGGGTTGTGACCACTTCGGTGGCCTCCCGCACCCCCTCTTTGCCCTATAAATTCACAAATATTCCAAAACCCTTCGGGGCAGCCCTAGATCAGAAGTTCCGCCGCTGCAAGGCCTCTGTATCCACGAGATCCAATCTAGACCCTGTTCCGGCACCCTGTCGGAGGGGGAGATCATCACCGGTGGCCATCTTCAGCATCCCGGCGGCCACCACGATGAGGAGGGAGTAGTCCACCCTTCTGGATGAGGGTTTGTACGGTAGCTATGTGTTTAACCTCTCTCTCTCTCTCGTGTTCTTGAGATGTCACGATCTTGATGTATTGCGGGCTTTGTT
This sequence comes from Aegilops bicornis, assembly GCA_021605145.1. Lineage (NCBI taxonomy): Eukaryota > Viridiplantae > Streptophyta > Magnoliopsida > Poales > Poaceae > Aegilops > Aegilops bicornis. The sequence continues at coordinate 778,742,603 of CM038673.1, read as the reverse complement.
AATATATTCGGATCATACGGTGTTTTCCCCTCTCTATCTTGTTGTGATGAATTGAGTATTTCCCTTTGAGATTTCATTGTTATCGGATTGAATACTTTTATGGATTTGAGAACACTTGATATATATCTTGCAATTGAATACTCGTGGTGACAATGGGGTATCGTATTGATTCACTTGATATATGTTTTGGCACTCAACTCGCGGATTCCTGAGGTGACATTGGGGTAATCTATGCATAGGGGTTGATGCACGTTCTTGTCTTTGTTTCTCTGTAGAAATCTTGGGGCACTCTTTGAAGTTCTTTGTGTTGGATTGAGTATTATGAATATGAATTTGCTTTGGTGTTATTTTAGTATGAACTCTCGATAGATCGAGCGGAAAGAGTAGCTTTGTGTTATTTTAGTAGAAACTCTTGAATAGATCGAACGAAAAGAATAGCTTTGAGGTGGTTTCGTACCCTACAAACAACTTATTCTTATGTTCTCTGCTAGATAGGAACTTTGGAGTGATTCTTCATCGCACTTTGAGGGATGGTTATATGATCCAATCATATTAACCTTGTTGAGATATTGCACTAGCGAAAGTACGGACCCTAGGCCTCCTTTTAAGCATTGAAATACCTTTTTTGTGCCCATTTACTATTTACTACCTTGTTGTTTTTATTTATTTAGATTATAAAAATATATTTCTACCATCAATATTACACTTTTATCAGCATCTCTTCGCCAAACTAGTGCATCTATACAATTTGCCATTGTATTGGGTGTGTTGGGGACACAAGAGATTTCTTGTATTTAGTTGCAGGGTTGTTCGAGAGAGACCATCTTCATCCTGCACCTCCCACGGATTGATAAACCTTAGGTCATCTACTTGAGGAAAATTACTCTGTCCTACAAAACTCTGCGCTTGGAGGCCCAACACGAGTCTACAAGAATAAAGTTGCGTAGTAGACATCAAACTATTTTATGGCACCGTTGCCGGGGAGGTTAGGAAAGCGGCACTCACATCCCGTCAATGAAGCTCTTTTCTGGCGCCGGTGCCGAGGAGGTGAGTGCATGAAGGTATATCTTTAGATCTTGCAATTGAATCTTTTGGTTTCTTGTTTTATCACTAGTTTGGTTTATAAAAGAAAACTACAAAAAATGGAATTGAGGTTGCATCATATTGTTTATCTTTATAATGTCTTTCGTGAAAATGATGGAAAGGAAAATTGTGCTCAATTGATAGAAGAAGAATTCAATAGAATGTTTGGTATAAATTATGAGCATGATTGCAATGTTGTTAGTATGAATTCTTTGAATATCCATGATGCCACTGATATGAAAAGCCATAAGCTTGGGGATGCTATGTTTGATGAAGATGATATTTTTAGTCCCCCAAGATTTGATGTGCAAATTTGTTATAATGATTGCATGCCTCCTATTTATGATGATTATAATGATGATAGTGGATTCGGAGAGGTCATGACTTTATTTAATTTTGAATCCACATTTTTGGATGAGTCTTCAATTGACTATGATAACAAAGTTGCTATCTATGATGATTATGGTGATGACATGTATGCTATAAAGAATAATGATAACCATGAAACTTGTCATCATGATTTTAATTTGCAACTCTCATGATAGTTATTTTGTTGAGTTTGCTCCCACTATTATTGATGAGAAGAAATTTGCTTATGTGGAGAGTAATAAGTTTTCTATGCTTTTGTGTCATGAAAGGAATGCTTTATGTGATGGTTATATTGTTGAATTTCTTCATGATGCTACTGAAAATTATTATGAGAGAGGAACATATGCTTTTACATATTGCAAAAATATCAAGTTTCCCCTCTATGTGTTGAAAATCTTGAAGTTATGCTTGTTTTGCCTTCCTATGCTAGTTGATTATTGTTCCCATAAATTGTTTGCTCATACAATCCCTATGCATAGGAATTATTTTAGGCTTAAATATGCTAGTCATATGCTTCATGATGCTCTCTTTGTGTTTCAATTCTTATCTGTTATGCGAGCATCAGTGAAATCGTCATGCCTCGCTTAAAAGGCATTAAAGAAAAGCGCTTTTTGGGAGACAGCGCAATATTTTTACCTACTGTTTGTGTGTGTTCATATGATTAAGCTACTGTAGTAATCATGTTTTATTGCTTTTGTTTCAATAAAGTGCCAAGGAAAGCCTTTGGGATAGTGTGGATGATAGTTGACTTGAATCTGTGCAAAAACAGAAACTTTTGCGCTCATTCCAGGAATTTTAAAAATTCACTAGAACATGATTTTGATCTGAATTTTTTTACAGGTGATAGATACACAAATTCTCTATGTTTTCCTAATTTTTCAGAATTTTTGGAGTAACAGAAGTATGGTTCGAGTATAGATTACTCTGACTGTTACTGTTTTTTGACAGATTCTGTTTTCAATGCATAGTTTGCTTGTTTCCTAGTTTCTATAGCTTATATTGCTCAATATAGATTGTGGAAATGATATGCTACAGTAGTCATTGTGTGGAAACAATTATGAATCTTGTCTTTGACAATACCAAAGTGAAATGGTTTACTCTTTATCATACTAACCTATCTCACGAAGTTCCGTTATGTTTTGTGTGATTGAAGTTTTCAAGTTTTGGGTGAGATGCTGATATGATGAGAATAAGGAGTGACAAGACCCTAAGCTTGGGGATGACGAAGACACCCCAAGGTAATATTCAAGGAAGATCCAAGCAACTAAGCTTGGGGATGTCCCGGAAGGCATCCCCTCTTTCGTCTCCAACATGCTCAAGCTTGGGGATGCCCAAGGCATCCCAAGTTAATATTCCAAGAAGTCTCAAGCATCTAAGCTTGGGGATGCCCAAGGCATCCCAAGTTAATATTCCAAGAAGTCTCAAGCATCTAAGCTTGGGGATGCCCCGGTAGGCATCCCACCTTTCTTCACCAACAATTATCTGTTAGTATCGGTTGATCCTAAGTTTTTGCTTCTTCACATGAGGTGTGCTATCCTTGGAATGTCATTTTATTTTGTTTTGCTTGTTGTTTTAATAAAATATTTAGATCTGAAAATTTTAAATAAGAGAGAGTCCTCACATAGCTACCCATTTACATAACTACTCGCTTGATCTTCACTTATATCTTTTTTGGAGTAGTTTGTCATTTGCTCTAGTGCTTCACTTATATCTTTTTGAGCACGGCGTGCTTTAGTATTTTGAAGAAATTCTCTCTTGCTTCACTTAAATTAATTTGAGAGAAAGAAATATTATGCTCATGATCTTCACTTATATTTGTTTGAGCTTATCAAAAGCAACACATGAAAATTAGTTCCAAAGTGATAAATATCCAAGAAGGATATGATAAAAACTTTCATGAAGATCATTGGACAAAATAAACTTGATTCAGCACGGAAGTCAATAGTCATGCAATGAAATTACATCCTACTTGTGGTGCATTATTCGGTGTTAATTATGCTTAAGGATCGCTTATGAGATTATTTGTTTCTTGGTTGGTCGCTTCTCAATCTTTTGCTAGCCTTCATTTTGCACTAAGTATGATCACTACTTGTGCATCCAAAATCCTCTAAACCAGTTTTGCCACATGAGTCCACTATACCTACCTATATGCGGTATTCTTTTGCCGTTATAAGCAAATTTGTATGTGCCATCTCTAATTTTCAAAATAAATTTCTCTTTTTGTGTGCTTTCATTACGCTTTCATGAGGCGGTGAGGGGTAGCCAATATTTTCCATGGTAGATGTGTTGTTCTCACGATGAGTGTTTATTCACTTGTCATTGCACAAGAGTAAGGCAAAGGTATTAGGGATGCCCAGTCGAAATGAAAAATGAATTTATTTTATGTTGTCAAAGACTAAATTCCTTGGAAAGTGTTGATGCGGAGGGCAACCATGGTTTCGGCTAGCCATGGAAAGTGAAAGTATGGTGGAAAAAGAAATAAACTTTATTATCTGTTTGGGAACCGCCTATGATTTATCTAGCATGGAAAGTGTTGGGAGCTCTAAGTCATTTTCATTGGTGGGAAAAGTATGCCTCCCAAAATGTTTTTATCTCTAAGTTTTTTGCTTTGAGCTCTGGCACCTCTACAAATCCCTACTTCCCTCTGCGAAGGGCCTTTCTTTTACTTTATGCAATTTTTATTTTTAATATGAGTCTCCATCTTCTCTTATAAAGCACCAACTAGGGGGCACTATGATCGTATTTGAGCATTGGTTATAGCTAATATGCGAGTGAGTTTCATGAATGGATCAATGACTGAGCATGATGGGCTAGGGATAACTTATTTTAGCGTTGATATTTTGAAAGACATGGTTGCTTGTTGGTATGCTTGAGTATCTAAATTATCATGTCAAAACTAGACTATTGCTTTGAACCATATAAAAGTCCAAATGTCCATGCTATAAATAAAAGAATATGAGATGACATGATAGGCAGCATTCCACATCAAAATTTTGTTCTTATCATTTACCTACTTGAGGACGAGCAGGAATTAAGCTTGGGAATGCTGATACATCTCCAACGTATCTATAATTATTGATTGTTCCATGTTGTTATATTATCATTATTTGATGCTTTACAAGCATTTTATAGTCATTTATATCATTTTTTGGTACTAACCTATTGACATAGTGCCAAGTGCCAGTTGTAGTTTTCTCCATGTTTTTTACATCGCAGGAAATCAATATCAAACAGAGTCCGAACACTTCGGAACTTTTTGAGGATTTTTTATGGACCAGAACACTTCCAATGGGCCAGAGCTACACCTGGGGGTGCCCCGAGGGGGCACAACCCACCAGGGCGCACCTTGGCCCCCAGACGCTCCCAGGTGGGTTGTGACCACTTTGGTGGCCTCCCGCACCCCCTCTTCGCCCTACAAATTCACAAATATTCCAAAACCCTTCGGGGCAGCCCTAGATCAAATGTTCCACCATCGTAAGGCCTCTGTATCCATGAGATCCAATCTAGACCCCGTTTCGGCACCCTACTGGGAGGAGATCATCACCGGTGGCCATCATCATCATCCGTGGCCACCACGATGAGGAGGAGTAGTCCACCCGCGGGGGTGTGGGTGTTTACCAGTAGCCATGTGTTTAATATCTCTCTCTCTCTCTCTCTCTCTCTCTCTCTCTCTCTCTCTCTCTCTCTCTCTCTCTCTCTCGTGTTCTTGAGATGTCACGATCTTGATGTATCGCGGGCTTTGTTAATATGGTCGGATCATATGGTGTTTTCCCCTCTCTATCTTGTTGTGATGAATTGAGTATTTCCCTTTGAGATTTCGTTGTTATCGGATTGAATAATTTTATTGATTTGAGAACACTTGATATATATCTTGCAATTGAATACTCGTGGTGACAATGGGGTATCTTATTGATTCACTTGATATATGTTTTGGCACTCAACTCGCGGATTCTCGAGGTGACATTGGGGTAATCTATGCATAGGGGTTGATGCACTTTCTTGTCTTTGTTTCTCCGGTACAAATCTTGGGGCACTCTTTGAAGTTATTTGTGTTGGATTGAGTATTATGAATATGAATTTTCTTTGGTGTTATTTTAGTACGAACTCTAGGATAGATCGAACAGAAAGAATAGCTTTGTGTTATTTTAGTACGAACTCTTGAATAGATCGAACGGAAAGAATAGCTTTGAGGTGGATTCGTACCCTACAAACAATTTATACTTATGTTCTCCGCTAGATAGGAACTAAGGAGTGATTCTTCATCGCACTTTGAGGGATGGTTATATGAGCCAATTATATTAGCACTGTTGAGAGATTGCACTAGTGAAAGTACGGACCCTAGGCCTCCTTTTAAGCATAGAAATACCGTTTTGTGCCTGTTTACTATTTGCTACCTTGCTGTTTTTATTTATTCAGATTATAAAAATATGTTTCTACCATGAATATTACACTTTTATCACCATCTCTTCGCCGAACTAGTTCATCTATACAATTTGCCATTGTATTGGGTGTGTTGGGGACACAAGAGATTTCTTGTATTTGGTTGCAGGGTTGTTCGAGAGAGACCATTTTATCCTACACCTCCCATGGATTGATAAATCTTAGGTCATCCACTTGAGAGAAAATTGCTCTTGTCCTACAAAACTTCTGCGCTTGGAGGCCCAACACAAGTCTACAAGAATAAAGTTGCATAGTAGACATCAAACTCATGAAAGAATTAACAAGGGAAGACAAGATTCACATATAAATATACTATCCTAGAAATCTTTTGTGATTGTGAGCCCTCATCAAAATATTATATGCCAAAATTGTTGACGTTGGACAAGGAAGACAACTTAATGATTTATGTTTCTTTATATTCACATAGAAGTCATATTGTCATAGATCCTTCAACATGTGGTGCTTGGCCCTATATTTGCACTAAGTAGAGATACTACTTGTGGATCCAAAAACCCTTAAACCCAAATATTTTTCAAAGTGTCGGGGCCTTTAGCAAGATCCCTCAAGTAAGTTGTCATCGGTGCAAAAAGGCAATAAAAATTGCTTCTAAATATGTGAGATCATTTAGTGTAAGAGAAAATTGAGCGTTGTACGAACTTGTATGAGAAAGAATAATAGTGATGATTTGCATAATAAAGGTTGTCATCTTAAGGGCCAATACAACGTGACGTTCTCTTGCACTAAGGGATTGAGCATGCAAACAAATAAGCGCATGGCAACCTCTGCTTCCTCTACGAAGGGCCTATCTTTTACTTTCATGTATTTACTTTTATGCAAAGAGTCAAAGTTTATCCTTTTATTTTTCTCTTCTGGCAAGCATCATGTGGTGAGGAAAGATCTAGGCACATATGTCTAGTTGAATATAGATAGCATGAGTTATTATTGTTGACATCACCCTTGAGGTGAGTATGTTAGGAGGTGAAACTATAAGCCCCTATCTTTCTATGTGTCCGGTTGAAACGTTTTGATCATGAGTACAAGGTGAGTGTTAGCCATCATAGAAGACTATATGGTGGTTGAGTATGTGGACTTGCCTAAAGGTTCCGACACGCGACTCTTCCTAAAAAGATGATGAATTGTAGTTGCAAAGTTATTTGAGAGCATAGTTTTTTGGTTTCAAATAGAGTTTTTGCTTTATACTTTGATTATGTGATGAACTATTAATTATTCATGAGAAGTATATGATAAAAGTTCTATTATAAAAGTCCTATGTTTAATTTTGTTGTTGTTATAATAATCAACATGATGCTTCTATTTCCGTATTTTGTTTTTATCGACACCTCTCTCTCAAAGTATGTGGACATGTTTTTCGATTTCGGTTTTTGCTTGAGGACAAGCAAGGTCTAAGCTTGGGGGAGTTGATACGTCCATTTTGCATCATTTTTTCTTGTTGTTATTTATGATGTTTTTATCCATAATAATGCTTTTTGGAGTCATTCTAATGCCTTTTCTCTCATAATTTGCAAGGTACACACCAAGAGGAGAATTGCAATGGAAATCTGGACATGAAAAAGCTACGTCGGGCTACCTAATACGCACAACTCCAAACAAGCTGAAACTTCATGGAGAATTTTTATGGAATATTTCAGAAATATTGGAGAAAATAACTACGGAGGGCCCACCAGTGGGCACAACCCACCTGGCGCAGGAGGCAGGCATGCCACAGTGGGTTGTGCCCTCCTCGGCCCACCTCGTGCCCACCTTACAGTATATAAGTCATTTTGATCTTGAAAAATAAGGAGAAGGCTTTGGGAATGAACGACACCGTCTTGGGGTGGAACTTGGGCAGGAGCACTTTTGCCCTCCCGTGAGCGATTCCACGGGGAACTTCCCTCCCGGAGGGGGAAGTCATCGTCATCACCAACAACTCTCCCATCTTGTGGAGGGCAATCTCCATCAACATCTTCAACAGCACGATCTCATCTCAAACCGTAGTTCATCTCGTGTATTCAATCTTGTTACCGGATCTATAGATTGGTGCTTGTGGGTGACTAGTAGTGTTGATTACATCTTGTAGTTGATTACTATATGGTTTATTTGGTGGAAGATTATATGTTCATATCCATTATGCTATTTAATACTCCTCTGATCATGAGCATGTTTATCATTTTTGAGTAGTTGCTTTCGTTCTTGAGGTCACGGGAGAAATCATGTTGCAAGTAATCATGTGAATTTGATATGTGTTCAATATTTTGATAGTATGTATGTTGTGATTCCCTTAGTGGTGTCATGTGAACGTCGACTACATGACACTTCACCATATTTTGGGCCTAAGGGAATGCATTGTGGAGTACAAATTAGATGTGGGTTGCGAGAGTGATGTAAACTTAAACCCCGGTTTATGCACTTTGTTCCGTAAGGGACCGATTGGATCCTAGAGTTTAATGTTATGGTTAGAATTTATTCTTAATACATTTCGTAGTTGCGGATGCTTGCGGAGGGTTAATCATAAGTAGGAGGTTTGTTCAAGTAAGAACAACACCTAAGCACCGGTCCACCCACATATCAAATAATCAAAGTAGCGAACACAAATCAAACCAACATGATGAAAGTGACTAGATGAAATTCCCGTGTACCCTCAAGAACGCTTTGCTTATCATAAGAGATCATTTTGGCCTGTCCTTTGCCTCAAAAGGATTGGGCTACCTTGCTGCACTTTTGTTACTACTATCGTTACTTGCTCGTTATAAATTATCTTGCTATCAAACTACTACGTTACTTACAATTTCAGCACTTGCGAGACATTACCTTACTAAAAACTACTTGTCATTTCATACGCTCCTCGTTGGGTTCGACACTCTTACTTATCGAAAAGAGCTACAATTGATCCCCTATACTTGTGGGTCATCAAGGGTTAAAACCCGTTTGTATAGAGCGTAATGGTACTAGTGAGATCCTTTCACAATACAAAAACATTCAAAGTTCTGACTTGAAACAAGTTATGAAAGGAGCGTTGGTGATGACGATGTCTTCAATTTCCCCCTCCTGGAGGGAAGTATCCCTGGCGAAATTTGTTTCACCGAAGAGCAAAAGTGCTCCTACCCAGGTTCCACCTCGAGACGGCGGTGCTTCGCCCCAAAAGCCTTCTTCTAATTTTTTTCTAGGGCAAATGGCTTCATATATCAGGAGATGGGCTTCGGAGACCTTTACTGGGCCCCACAAGCTCTCATGGCGCACCCCGGGCGGAGCCACCTGAGCTTGTCGGCCCATGGTGGGTCCTCTCCCGTATATTTTCTTCTAGTATTTTTTATATATTCCAAAATAATTCTCCGTAAGCTTTCAGGTCATTTGACGCTCCGGAAAATAGCTATCGCTGTTGTAGCTCCTTCTAGGTCTAGATTTTCAGCTGCTGGCAATCTCCCTCTTGTGATTTAACTTGCAATTTAAGAGAGAATAGGCACTATAATTGCATTAAAAGGTGAAATATAACTTTCAAACAGTAAAAATAACTATAGGAAAACACGATGCAAAATGGGCGTGTCGGTTGGAGCACCATTTGCATATGTCATCAGCCTTGACAGAATGTGCAATTCATATTAGCCCCTTGGGTTGCACATTCAACTTCAACCAACAATCCATGAGGAGGAAGTGGTTTTTCTCCACCCTCAAGTACAATGTGCATGCACGGGAGGGCTAGCAAAAGAGGACTTGGTCACAAGTTGCATATCCGACCAAATGACCAAAACATAGAGCATATTTAGCCAAATGACCAACACAGAACAACTTACTTGCTCGGTGATTTACGCACCACTTGTCCACGGTTTAAGAGTATTTTGTAATGGCCTCAATACTTGCTCACGGGATCATAGATGGTGTACCATTAATGGGTGATCGACTTTGGTGTACGATCCCAGATAGCTTTCTTCTTGGTAGGAATCGAAGTTCTTATGCTCATGCAACCAAGAAGGAACATTGGATCAAAAGGTTGAGCCCCTTTGCTTTGTGCCTTGAAATGAATCGGCGCTTAGTGGCAAACCAAGCATCACACAACAATTCGTCCTCTCTCAAATTGAAACGTTTTCTCCTACCCTTCTATTTTGGTCCGGCACCGGACGTCCAATCATCCGGATCAAGGCCCGTTTGCTCGGCGTACGAGTCCGGTTGCGTCGCGTATGAGTCCACATGCAGGGTGTACGTGCCCAGCTGCTCGGTGTACAACTCCAGTTGGGAGTGATCACCCTGTTCTTTGATGAAGCCACCTCCATCGTGGATGATGTCCAACGTCTCCCCATTATCACCTGGCGTCGCGCCCAATTGAGAGACATACCAATGAGTAGAAGCAGACACCTAGTTGATCCACGCCTGACGTCTGCGACCGAACAAGCTGTGGTGATGGTGAGTCGTTGAATGAGGGGTGTGTTGAGGTCGACTGTCCATGGCATGGACGTGCGGACTGGTGCCGATGACCGACCTGCTTGGCTGGGTAGTAGTATGGTGCATGCATCTCCACCGACCAGGTTGGCGAGTGCATCGGCGATGACGCCCACCTCCGCCCTTCTTCGCATTAGAAGGAGGCAAGTGACCTGTGGCCAAAGCTATTTGCTCCTGCTCCTTCGGACACCGTGGCGCGTATTGCGGGTTGCCAAGTTGATCTAGCGCCCGGTCATGAACTTTGGATCCTCCGCCTCCGACTTCGGTGACAATACAAACGGGTCCATGCGGCAATGGATAGTGAAAAGGATGTGAACGAGGTGGACGGCAGTGAAGCTTAGAGCAGAGAGCGTGGGAATGTGTGGGCTTTGAGCGGGAACAGTGCGGAGGTGGCCAACCGCGAGGCTTTGGATGGTGTTTTGAGTGGGCCGAGGGTGTCGGAGTCCTACGTAATGAAGGTCGGACTCCCTTAAATATCCCTAACTTCGATCCGGTTTGCGAGAAATCGGACGCGCGGACATGTAGGAGGAGTCCGGACGTTTGCGTGTGATTCATGGGACGACGTTGGAGAGTTTGTGGACGATTTGCGGAACGACGTTAGAGACGCCCTAAGGCTTCATTTGGATCTCGGGGGAGGTATTCCCAGGGAGCAAGTGCCTCGGGTGAAATTAGCTTGTGCAAACTTGAGCCCCGTGGAAAATCTAGATCGCCCTTTGGTCACGGGGCTCGGGGTAATGGCAGGGATTGGGGAAGGCCGCTACGCTCGAGGGAGGAAGGAGCGGGCGGCATCGCTCTCGATCGTCGTTAGTGAGTCGCGGGAGCGAGCGAGACGGGGATTTCCTCCACGACCTGTGGAGGCCTAGAAATCTCGACCGAGGAAAGGCCGTGGAAAGGGCTGGGGTCGCTCCCCTTCGTGGGTCACCAAATGCGAAGGTACGCTCCCCCGGGTCGATTTGGCCCGGGTATTTCTCAGCCATGGAAAAGAGGGGATCCCTGGGGATCCCTGGCTACCAAATGAGCCCTAAGTGGGCAAATCATCCATAGTGACCATGTAAGTCCTCCATGAAGGGCGTGGAGGTGCTCCTTCTTGCGCGCGTAATTGTGGTGTGCATACACGGCTGGCTTGAACTCCTTTCCTGCCACCCGATGTACGTTGGACCTGGTTGAATTGCTCATAAGGGCAAGGGGGAGAGCGTAAAATACGACTTCCAGCGAGGGGCCTGTTTGTAAAAGCCTTGGACTGTTGTGCCAGCTCATTGCACCGCCTCATTCCGTCTCCTGTCCGGCCCTTCTTCTCTCCCCCTTCCGCCTCCGCTCCGGCCCTCCCCTCCCACCCACGCCGCCCGAAACTCCCCTTCGGCCCTCCCCTTCCACCCACGCCGCCCAAACCTCCGCTCCCCTCCCCCGCCGCCTGCCATGTCGATCTCACGGCTGCTCTCCAGGGGCGCCGAGAAGGTCGTCGACACCGCCACCCGTGTCCTCACCAACAGAGCGGCGCGCATGGCGAAGGACGTGCTCGTCGATTGGCGCATCCTCAAGCGCATTCTCAAGCCCGGCCCCGGGCCTTCTCCCCGGCCTGCGCCGACGCCAAGACCGGGACCGACTCCTGCCCCCACCCCTCCCCTTCACCCGCTCGGGCTCGGTGGCGGCGGCCTCCTCCATCATGGGGAACTAGCCACGGAGGCGGCGCCGCGTTGGGCGACGAGAGAGGGGAGGTGGATCCTCCTCGTCTGCGTTCCCCGAGTTCTTCCCGACGACGCTTTCGACCAGGATGCCAGCGTCTCCCTCAAGGCGTCGGGCCCGCTCCAGTCGTCGGAGGTGTGGGTGGCGAGGAGCGTCGCTCCGGTGCGGAAGACGGCGAGATCGTACCCCTACATCTCGGCCATCGGCAGCGGTGGTATGTTCCTCCTCTACACCCCCTCGAGCGACCACGGCGACGAGATGGCGCTGGCGGACGTCTTCTACCTCGAGGGGGAGGTGGCCCCGCCCGCGCCCCCGCTCCCCGATCTCGCCGAGGCGTACTACATCTGCCACGCCAGCACCGGCGCCGCCACCCGCCTCCCCAATCGGGGCGGCCCGCTGCAGCCAAACAACTCGGGCATGGTGGTGCATACGGGTACGGCGGATTGGAGCGTGGCGGAGCTGCAGATCACGGGCGACGGTGTGGCTACTCTTCACGTCTTCTCGTCGGCGACCAACCTGTGGTCTGAGGGGCTCGTCGTCCACCCACTGGGCGACCGAGCATGGCGAGGATCCGGCGCTCTCGCCGATGGGGAGACCCTCATTTGGGTTGACCTGTCTGTCGGCTTCCTGTCGTGCGACATCGCCAACCCCATGCCGGAGTCCCTCAACTTCCTATCCCTCCCGCCGGGACGTGAGAGGCCAGCAGGCACGCCCGACCTCGACAAGAGCAGATGCGCTTCGGTATGCTACAGTGGCCTGCGCTTCATGGACATTCAGGACGGAGCGCGCGAGGAGGGGGAGCCCCAGCTCACGCTCTGGAGCCTTGACTTCACATTCCCCTTCAAGGCCCTGTGGAGTGATCCGGGGTATGTGGCGTCGAAGCTGCCGCCGGAGACTCCTACTGTGGGCTTCATACACCCCAGCGCCGACTTCGCATATTTCCTACTGGGCAAGTTCATGTTCGGCGTCGACTGCGCACGCGCGAGGTTCCTGGGCTTCGAGTACTTCCATATGGTCCACCCGCCCCGTGTGATGCACTCGTCGAGGTATGTCATTCCGTGGTTGATACCCAGCAACATTGCTGGAGATGATGAGCCTGATGGCTGAGCCTGATCGAAGAATTAGCTATGCAAGGCTAGAGCGCGAATGGTTTTTGCAATGTGCTGCAAGCTGCGATGACACATTAGGTAGTATAGCTGCGTAGATCAGTCCGGGAGCAATTTTGCAATGTTTGTTGGTTTGTTTCTTGTGATGCTGCTGGTGTGCTGGGATAAGTTTGGCATGATTTGCCTCGGACGAATTAAGAATCTCAATGCGATGCCTTTGAGTTTAGACCAGAAATTAATCGACCTGCTGTGCAATACTTGTATTTGTTTGTCTCAATTGATGCTGTTGGGCTGTGTTTTGAACGTGATCACCCGTGTGTGCGTGCTGGGACAGATGTTATGAAAAAAAGGCTGCTGGCATTGTGCCGAGCAGTTGCCATGCACGTCGCGGCTGGCGGGATCAGGGCCTGCGGCGGAGTCCCAACCCCCGAGTCCCGCGCATCGTCTTCGTGTGAGCAGAACGCCCACATTTGGCACCGCCGGTAGGGAGAGCAAAGGGCCAAGTGGAGGCCGGTCACGGTGTGCTCGATCGCAGCAGGACGTTCGCCGCTCTGCCGTTCGCTCGCTTTGCTGCTGCTGGTGTCGACGCGCAGGCTAGGAGGAGCCGCGTGTTGGCTGCCGGCGGGACACGGAGAGGATCGTGCCCATGGAGGAGGGGCTGCTTCTGTTGCTGCCTGCGCCCACCGCGATCGGTTGGTGCTGCGTGCGCCGGCGCTGCTGCCCTGCTGCTGAAAGAGAGAGAGAGAGAGATGACGTCGGCGCTAGCTTTTCAGGCGGTTGTGTTCCAGAGATGCCTGGTGAGGAGGAAGAAAACGATGACATGTCAGTTGGGGGGTCAAAATCTAGTCCAAACCGTTTCAAATATGTACTACATTGGAGATCGTCTAAAAGTGTTTCGTTATATATACTTGGCCTTCATTTCCATTTTCTTGCCGGCTTTCATTTTAGCTTGCGCGTTACTTTAAGATGAAATGCCATCAACGTTTTTTCTTTCACAATATATAGCTGGATGTCAGTCGAAGGAATTTCTATTTTGGGTTAGTCAATTTTGAACATCGCCAAGGGGAAAAAAAGGAGGTCGCCGGAGGGCTACCCCACCATTTATCTTACTATCTTAGGGTGGGGGTGGAGGCGGAAGAACGGTAATGGTGGGGCCGGTGGTGCAACTTTGCCTAAGCAAATCTTCGTCGGCGCCGAGACTAGAGGGATGGCCGCGCGGGAGGGGGGCAGCACGGAGGTGTGTTGCGGTTGGGGGAGGGCGGTGCGGCGAGGCTACATGGGAGCACCGCTGGCTGTGGGTGGTGCAAGCAGGCGGCGGGGCGGTTCGAAGGAAAGAAGAAGACCGGCGGGAGGAAGAAGAAAGAGATCCGACCCTTGATCTTGTATGAGGTTGAAAAAAATCGACTGACCCAATTATATTTTCAGACGACTGGTATATAGCCAGACCCCGAACCCATTTTTTTTCAGGCTTTACCATCTAGACTAGTGAAAAAAAATTGCTTGGCTTTATTTAAGCGTTATTTATATCTTTATTTCATTTTGTGCATCCTTCTATCTATAATTATTTCATTTTGTACTCATAATGTTGACGAGTTGATGTTTTGAACTCAAATGTAGTAATGTAGTATGAATTGACTCTGTCCGCGGCAACCTCGATCGATCTCGTCTTTGCTCGCTGCAATGCAAGATTAGGATGGGTAGGAAAATAGGATAATATGTGTTCTCAAACGTGGGCGATGGCGATGCCTTCTCGTCGGCTCGGCTGCAAGTTACTGTAGATGGATGCATGGAGCGAATGAACCTCGCGTGGACAATGCAGGTGCACAACTGCACATTGGCTTTGATGCACGCCAACGTGCGGAGCGGATTCTGATCTTGTGGGCCATGCCTCTACTTCTGGTGGTAGACTAGTAGTACTTGTGTTGTAGGTACATGCATGCATGCTTCATGAGTTTACGTCCCTACCTATTGCACTGCCATGCACCACGCCTATGCGGTATGCCGATCATGCATGCTGAATAAATTGACAGATTTTCGACTAAATTAATCCATGAATAAATCACTAGCATGGTATTACCAGAATTAATAACATATATGCTAATATTGGATCATGCAAGCACATACTAAGCTAACAGCAGATACATCTACACATAATGCTAGTATAACTAAAACGGTACAATAAACAGGAGCGGGGTAAACGAGTTATACCCTCCGATAGGCCAGGCAGAAGCCGCGGCGATGGTGGCAGCGGCGGCATCCTTGGCGCCTTCTTCTCGGCTTCAAGCTTCTCAGCGGCGGCACGGTCGGCGTCGGTGGACATGGTGATGACTAAGGCGACGCGGACATAAAGGAAGTAGTGGATCGAAGGCGAGCAGTATATTTCACTTTTTCATATTTCTTGTTTCAGTTCTCTGACTGCACAACGACTTTTCTAGGGCACAATCAATTTCTTTTTTTAAAAATGTTTGTGTTTTTCATGCAAGTTTTTATTAAATCTTTTACTTTAAAATAAGTTTCTACGGCTAGAAAACTCGATTCCCCATGTGGTTTACGAACATTAATTTTGTTTAGGTTTTTTCGGTTACTTGAATGTTTAGATAAACTTTCTTTTTTGAAAAAAAAAATCTCCCATTTCCTTAGTTTTTGAAATTTCTAGACTACACTAGGGGATACCCCTTCGCTCCTCATGCACGCAAGGCACCCAACTCTAGGGTTCCCACTGCCTCCCGCCACGCAGCCCTCTGCCCTACCTCGTCTCCTCTAGTCTTAGGACCATGGAGGCGCGGTGGATCCTGGTCCTTGCCGGCGGGAGGGCTATGTTTCTAGGTGTTTTTTGAGTTTTGGTAGGGTTTGAGTTCTGCTCGGGAAGGCGATGCGGCGGCAGCTTCCTGTAGAACAAATAAAGTTCTCCCCGCCTAGCCCCCGTCCCGGTGGTGTTTTTGGCGTCGTCGGAGGGCTTGTGGAGGTTTGTCTTCGGTGGATCTCGACGTTTATCTTCGGTGGATCCACTTGGATCCGGTCTTTATTCGTCTATGTTTGTATGTCTATAGGTTGGATCCTTCCAATCTACATTTCTCTTCATCGGCGGCGGTTGCTATTCTGGTGCGCTTGTCCTCTGGGGCCTTAGCACGACAACATCCCAAGTGTATACAAGAATAAGGTTTGTCCGGTTCCGGTGATGGAGGGGTGATGATGGCGGCGCCCCTTCGGCTCGCTTCAATGCTTATTGTCGTCACTAGGTGGTCTACGAACCTGCACGTAATTTTTACTTCTGGTATTATTTGTACTCTCTTGACATTTGATGAATACATCAGCAGTTTTTCCCGCCACTTTTTTGGAATTTCTACTTTGCCACCACGTGTGTGAATCGGCACATAGTTAATTCATTGCCATAAGTGCCGACCATAAGTTTGACATGTTAATTTTAGAACTTCATATAATAGTTCGTATAGAATTCTTCTTTCATAGATATGCACACTTTTAATTTAACAACTCCATAGAGTAAGTATAGAATCCTTCAGACATGTTAATGAAAATGTGTATGTGCGAGCTGCAGGGATTCAACAAGCGCTTCCAGTTCTACTACAGCCCTAACGTATGTACGTCCTGTGTCATGCATGCACATGCATGCATAGATTAATTGTAGCATGGACGAATAGATAATTCCAATCTGCCTGTTTTGGCATCATTCATATTTTGTCAGATAGTGCTCCAATTTGTTGTGCGGCTGCCACATTGAGGTAGTGCTATGGAAGTCCAACCACTGTTTAGCACAAATTTGGGGCTCACTAATGATATTTCCAACCAAAAATAGACAAAGTTCATGACAAAAAAAACTTGATAAAACATTAGCCCTTTTTTCCTTATTATTAATCACCAAAGCCAATGGACACTTACAATGCATTTTTTTTTAGTTGGAAGTGCTGCCCCCTTTATTAAGAGTTCTTGCCTACATCGTGTTCAAAGAGTAAAAAATATATCCCAGAGGGAGAGGGTACATGCATGGAGCCATGTCTTGCATAGCTCATGAATGCAATCTTCCTTTGCTACGATGTGAGCCACTTCATTTGCCAAACATCGCGCCCATCGAACATTGTAGACTTCTCTCGTGTTGAGCAAAACCTTAATGTCCTCAACGATTGGTCCATATCCTGATTTGTTTGTAGCCTCCACATTGAGCTTCGATTGCACGAGTCCATGACCTGGGACTCCGTCTCCAGGACTGCACCAACCTGTTTGTGCACCTCCGATTCACGCAGCAGGTCTGGAGATTGTTACAGTTTTGGTTGGTGGCACAATTCATCACGCCGGATGACCGGTTTAGCTGCATCGAGGAGTGCTGGCTTCAGGCAAGGGCCGGCGTGCGCAAGACGATGCGTCGCAACTTCGACACCATTGCCATTTTGATGCACTGGAGGATGTGGAAGGAGTGGAGCTCCAAGATTTTTGAACAGACGGCTAGCAGCGCCGATAGATCAGTGTTGGATCTGGTGCCTGAATATTCCAGTCAGATTTGCTATTTCACAACTAGATGTAATATATTATCTCACATCTAAATTTAAACCGTTAATTTTGTTTGTCTTTAATTTTCGCGCAAGTTGATCGTCTCGTCTCGCGAACTGGTTCGACGGCCTGCGTCCACGGTCATGCGAGTGGGGAACAGGTCGCTGTTTTTCTTTTCGTGATCTTGGATTTCGTGTCAATGCATGTGTGCGCATCGTTGTTTGCTTTTCTACAATCCATTAGGCCAACTCCACCGCGCGATCCCAAACGGACGTCCGGATTGGCCGTAATTTGTCCCTTTGGGGCGCCGATGGGTTCGTCCGTGTCCGGTGGATCGTGCGTGCGCCCACCACGCGGCGCACCCCAAATCGTGTCCGGGATGGACGCGAATAAAAAAACTATAAAAACTAGAATGAAATAACTAAAAAAGCAAATAAACGCATTTTAAAAAAACATAAAACATATATAGGGGTCGGCCACAAAACGGCTCAGTTTCAACGGCCACTTAAAAGGCCCAGTTTCATAATTAACATAATAACAAAATTAAAAAAACTCCTCCTGGCGCTCTGCCCGCGCCGTGCCGGGCCGTGCTTGCCGTCTTCATCGGCGCCCGATGTCGTAAATGCTGCCGTTCTTGCCGAGGTCGACGTAGTCTGGGGGCGTCCAGAGGTGGGGAGGCGGTGCGTGGTAGTCGGGGCGGGGACGGGCGGCGAGGTGCTCGCACCACCTCCTCCCGCAGCCGACGCCTCCGCTTTCCGGTGACCGGCGGAGCGGGCACCGATTCACGCCACGCCGGGCGGCCATCTCCGGAGCGATGCAGGACCAGCCCCACCCTCGCCCAACAATGCTAGAACGCGGCCGGCGGGTCCTCCTCCATCGGCCCCTCCGTGACGGCCGCCTGCTGCAGCTCCGGGAAGGCGACGTCCCCGGCGGCAGAAGGGCCATGGCCTCCTCCAGGCCGTCCCACTACCGCTCGTCGTGCGTGTTCATGGAGTCGTCCATGACACGCTGCAGGAGACGGGCCTCCTCCTCCGCTGTCATGCAAGGAGGGGGAGGGGCCGACGGAGACGGGAAAGGCGACGTGGCGTGCCAGCCGCAGACCACAGACGCCTGCGCGCCTCACGTGGCCGCGGCCCCGAGACGGTGCCAGCGGGCAGGACGCGGCCGCACGTCGTGCTCGTCCTGGAGCCATGTGTCCCACAGCGGGGAGTCGGGGGCATACCTGTGGTCGTAGTACAGGTCGTCGGGGAGGAGGCGGTGGTGGCGCGCGATCTCATCGCGCCGGGCACGGCCGCCGGCACCGGCGGGATGGGGACCCGATCCACGGAGAGGTGCCATCCGTTGGGGAGGTGGGCGTCGCTCCACGGGACCGGCGTCCTCGTCTCCCAGTACCTGCGGCACACGTCCGCGCAGATGTACTGCCAGTCGCGCTCGCCGGCGGGCCTAGGGGCAATGGTGAAGGGGGACGGCGCGGGGGCTCGACGGGAGGAGCGCAACGGTGACGCGGGGGCTCGACGGGAGGAGCGCGGCGGTGACGCGGGGGCCTCCTTCTTCACGGATCCGCGGCGGCGACCCGAGGAGGATCCGGCCTCGCGGTCGTGCTTCCCCTTGCGGCCGTAGTTCCAAAGGCCCATTGCCGCGCCGGCCGCGAGGTCGATTTACGGGGACGGAGGGTTAGGGTTTCGAGGTGTCGGGTTTCGAGGGGGCAGAGAACGGCCGGAGTGGGAAGTGTGGACGATGACCAGTCCACGGCTTCCCATTTAAGAAGGACGACGACCGGTCGCTGTGCGGATGACAGGTGGGGCCACCCGCCCGTGCGCATTTATGTTAGCGAGTGGGAGGTAGGTGGCCGCATGCTACGCGGCCCCGACGCGGACGTTCGAAGCGTCCGTTCGCTGTCCGCCGCGACCCAAACCCGACGCAAGTTTGCGCTTAAAATGGGTCGGCCCGGACACAAAACGGACCAGATGGGTCCAGGCCGTCGCGCGCTGGGCCGCCTGGTTTGTCCGTTTTGCCCCAAACGGACGGGGCCGGACAAGATAGGGTTGCGCGGTGAAGTTGGCCTTATGTCCTTGCACCTGCACAACGTTTTGAATTGTTTTTCATCCTGGGGTGCATGGTATAAATGCACGAGTCGGTTGTGTGTTTTTTCATTTTTTCCTTTTTTTATCTATTTGTGTTATACTTTTAAACTTTTCTAAATTCAAATGTTTATAAATTCATGATTTAAAAAATTATGGCAATTTAGTTTTAGTTTTATTTATTTATTTCTGTTTTAATTGTTTTTTATTTCTTTTTCCTTTTTCTTCTTCTGTTTCTTTATTGTACTTCTTTCTTGGTTTTCATCCGTTTTCTTCGTTCTTTGTTTCTTGGGCTTATTACTTCCAAGATTGTTTTAATTTTTCTCCTTCTTTATTTTATTTGTTCTAAATTCATGAACTTTTTAACACATTTAGCAATGTCTCATCTAAATTTCCCCGATTGCTCTACCTGTTTGCTTTTGAAATGTTGTGCAAATTTTGATCATGGATTATTACTCACTCGTCTTGCCGTACGTCTAGTCTCCATTGGTCGGCCCGTTCGCGTGTGCTTCTTTTGCTGTGCTGTCTTTGTGGCACGATCTCAGGGCCGTTTTCTTTTTGGCGTGTGTTGCATAAGTTGAAGATACGAGCTGGTCACTGCCTCCTCAGTTCCATCGCCACTGTCTCTCCCATTCCCCTTTGTCTTGGAGTAAAGCCGATGCGAGTAGGAAGGAGGGAGTCGACTAAGGGGTTCGATCTTTTGTCCTCAGGATGAAGAAAGATGCAGTCAATGATGATGCGAAGTGACCTTGGATCCATCTTTGTCCTTATTGCCCTATTTTTCATCAAGGGATCCATTATCGCGGCGTGTTGGCGATCCGTTTCACTATGTTGTTTCTAAACGTAATTGATTTGCTATTTTTCACAATCGGAGCCCGATTTGTTTGGTTCCAATTACAAGTTCATCCTTAAGCTGCAATTGGGGCCTGGATTTTTTTTTGTCCCAGTTGCAAGTCCACTATCGACTCCTAACTAGGGCCCGACATTCTTTTCCCAGTTGATAGTCGAACCTCGACTTACAACTCGGGTCAATCTTTTTTGTCCCAGTTGCAAGTCTACCGTCAACTCGCAACTGGGCCAAACCTTTTTTGTCCCAGTTGCAAGTCCACCATTGACTCGCAACTCAGGTCCAACACTTTTTTTCCCAACTGCAATGCTTTTTCCCATTCCGTGCTTTGTCCACCTGTTTCTTACCACGCTACGGTAGGCATTTTTTTTTTCTTTTGAAACAAGGTACTCTAGGCGGCTGCCCTGATTCTTATCTTTTTTCATGTCTTCTTATAGGTAGTAGTCTTTTTCCGTTTCTTCTATATGACCCGTTGCGCTCTCTTTTTCATCGTTTTACTTTTTTTTGTTTCAAATTATGAAGTATTTTATATTCATGATTTTTATCTTTTATTTATATTTGCTTTTTTGTTTTCTCTTTTCTTTTTTGAATTTATAATTTTTTCACTCAGCCATCTGTTCGCTTTAAATGTCATGCAAATCTTGATCGAGGGTTGTTTTGTCGCACGGGTCGCGTGTCACGTCGTCAGTCCGGTGACTACTTGTCGGCCTTGCTCACGCAACTCAGTCGCCCTAGTTTCTAGTCGCCCCAGTTGCAAGTCCACCCTCGACTCGCAACTCGGGGGGTGTTGTTTTTCGTTATTGTTTCATAGTAGTTCTAATTAGACCTTCGACCTGCAACTAGGGGTTTTTGTCTGCCCAGTTGCAGTCCACCCTCGACACGCAACTCGGGAGGGTGTTGTTTTGTTTTCACCCCAGTTGCAAGTCCACCACCGACTTGCAACTCGAGGGATTTAGTTTCTAGTCGCCTTAGTTCCAAGTCAACCATGTACTCGCAACTCAGGAGGGTGTAGTTTTGTAGTTGCTCTAGCTGCAAGTCCACTCTCAACTTGCAACTCGGGGGTGTTGTATTTTGTTCTTGTTTCATAGTAGTTGCAATTAGACCCTCGACCTGCAACTAGGGGCTTCTGTCATCCGAGTTGCAAGTCCACCCTCGATTCGCAACTCGGGAGGGTGTTGTTTCGTTTTCACCTCAGTTGCAAGTCCACCCCTGACTTGCAATTCGAGGGATGTAGTTTGTAATCTCACCAAATGAAAGTCAACCATGTACTCGCAACTCGGGAGAGTGTTGTATGTTTTCACCTCAGTTGCAAGTACACCCCCGACTTGCAACTCGAGGGATGCAGTTTGTAATCAGCCCAGTTGCAAGTCAACCATGTACTCGCAACTCGGGAGGGTGTAGTTTGTAGTTGCCCTAGTTGCAAGTCCACCCTTGACTCGCAACTCGGGTGGTGTTGTTTTTTGTTCTTTGTTTCATACTACTTGCAATTAGACCCTTGACCTGCAACTGGGGGTTTTTGTTGGCCCAGTTGCAAGTCCACCCTCGTCTCGCAACTCAGGAGGGTGTTGTTTTGTTTTCACTCTAATTGCAAGTCCACCCCGACTTGCAACTAGGGGGATGTAATTTGTAAGCGTCCCAGTTGCAAGTCAACCATGTACTCGCAACTCGGGGAGGGAGTTGTTTGTTGTTTGTTTTCACCCGAGTTGCAAGTCCAGCCCCGACTTGCAACTCGAGGGATGTAGTTTGTAATCGCCCCAGTTGCAAGTCAACCGTGTACTCGCAACTCGGGAGGTTGTGGTTTTGTAGTTGCCCTAATTGCAAGTCTACCCTCAACGCGCAACTCGAGGGGTGTTTTTTCTCTTGTTTCATAGTAGTTGCAATTAGACCCTCGGCCTGCAACTAGGGGTTTCTGTCGGCCCAGTTGCAAGTCTACCCTCGTCTCGCAACTCGGGAGGGTGTTGTTTTGTTTTCACCCCAGTTGCAAGTCCACCCCTGACGTGCAACTCGAGGTAAGTCCACAATCGTCTCGCTACTCGGCGAGGGTGTTGTTTCTTATTTGTTGTCACCCTAGTTGCCAGTCCTACTCGGCGAGAGAAATCATTTATAGCCTACTAGAAGCTAGCGATCGGAGACATGCCGCTAAAAAGATGGCAATAAAACGCAAAAACCAACAAATCGATGTGGTAGAGCTACTTTATTTTCACTGATATACATCTGATCGCTAGCTTTTCTTGAAAAAAAATTTGATCTCTAGCTTCGAGTAGTGACACAACACAACTTATCAAGGTGCTTGCTGCTTCTCCTTGCGTCGCCATCCGATCTAATATGATCTATCAATCTACACATGTAGCAAGAAGGAATCTTGGGCTGGCTGATGCACACCGTAAAAAGCTAGCCTCACTACGAGCTGTCGGGCGTATAGGCCGGCCCACCGAGGCGGACGTGAGCGCGAGACTGGTTCGTTTGTTTCAGGCTTGACAAATCAAAATCAGACAAACAAGATCAACAATAGAAAGGTAGCGTTGACATCATATTTAGATGTGAGATATTATTGCACATCAAGATGTAACATAGATAGACCCCCTCCCCCGGCTCCTCCGCCGCGAACCCATGGCGGTCGTCTGCGCACGGCAGCCTCGGGTGCCGCCCGGGAACCACGGACACCACGTCATTAGACCCGCCATCCGCCCACGACACTACTGCACTTCCCCGTCTAGCCCGAGCACAGTGACCCGTTGGTACCACGACCCACGGAAGATCGCCGAGTCAGTGTCTGTCGTCTCTGCCGCCGTATGCTACCAATTCCTCGAGGTGATTCCATGGACCAACCGCGCACACTTCATCTTCCTGTCCCCTCAGTCGGAACGAGCGCACGGCGAGTCCGAGTTCACCGACTACAAGCAGGAAGTGGCCTCTAAAATCCTCGGCCCGCGCCACCCTCACAGTGTTCACGCCCGTTTCATCGCCGAGAAGATCATCCACGCCGGCATCGACGACGCTGTCATCCTCCGCCTCGCCAACAGCCGGCAGAAGGGAAAGGCATGGCTACCTCCGCCTCAGACGAGGCATCTCCATGGGCTCGATCGGGAGGTGATCGTGGTGGACCATAAGGGTAACACCGGCGCATACCGCATGCGTGGTGGTAAAATCATACTGTACACGGGATTGCTCAGCCACTTCAAGACCAATGGTGAGGTTGCATTTGCTATCGCTCACGAGGTAGATCCGTTGGACTAATGAATTCATTTCATGTTTCCTTCATTTTATGGGGATTATTTGCAGGTGGGCTCAAATTAACATTCACATCTTTTTCTTAGGTTGCGCACATCATCGCAAGGCACGAATCTGAAATCAGCTCGACCAAGTGGGTGACAAAACCCCTCTATTATTACTTCCGGCGAAGGTACGTCTGCTTCTTATTTCACATTATTGTTCATGGCGATTTACATTTTTTTTTCTGCGGGAACATGGCGATTTACATTGTGCATGTGACACATAAATACCTTATATGGTAAGAAAGATGAGTGTTTATGCATTCTTCTTTGATAAAATGTCCCAATGGTATGTGTTGTTACCTTTGTAGGACGGAAACAGAGGCAGATCACATTGGAATCCTACGACTCGCTGCTGCTGGTTTCGATCCACACATGGCACTCACGTTCTTTAAGAAGAAAGCAAAGCTGGTACAATTTGATACATTCAAAGAGTACTATCTCTCCACTCATCCTCCATACCAGAGAAGATTGCAATTTTTATCGCAGCTGAAGATCATGAAGACGGCACTTGAACTATATAGAGAAGCCACTTCCATTAAAAATAGTATAAAGCGATAGGTACCAGGCGTTTTATGGAGATATCAAGCAGAGATGAATCTAGATTTGACATAGTTTGGCTTCCATTTTGAGTTCTTTACAGTGTCCCCAAAGTTAATATCGGCCATCCATGTATGCCAATCCAACGGTTAAATTCATCTGATACTGCGACACAATTCTACGAGAGTACCATCACCTAAGAGGGTACCTCCGTTCCAAGGGTAAAGTTGTAGCTTTGATTGAACAAATGTGTGGTGGGGAACTAGATTGAATTACGAGAGGAAATTTACCCGTTTTTTTATTTGATTTGTGATTATAGTCATGGGGGAATTGTGTTCGATTGATGATTCCTTCCACTAAACGCTACATCACCATTCGTTTTTTAAACACAATTCTTTTCGCGTTTGATCTTGTGGCCAACACAAACAATTTTGACAATCTTATGAGAGATCCTCCTGCAGCTTCTCCACGTCTCTTGTTCTTGTGACCGACACAAACAATTTTGACACCAGAACATGAGCGGTAGGTGATTCCATGCACATCGGTCTTAACGTATGATCCCGTGGTAAGTTTTCTTGCATGATCCTGGTATTCCTTGGCGTTGTACATCGCACCCTTTCAAAATTCCTCTCTAAACCTGTCAAGATGAGCTTCCAAGGGCCGCTTCCAAGGACGTTCAGATCGTGCCCTCAAAAGTCAGATACTTTATGATTCCTTCAAGAGCCTCCATGCTTGTTTAGATACACAAGTTAAAATATCAAGAAAACCCAATCACCCGTATATTTGGCATGCACTTGGAATCGCATGGGACCCAGGATCATCTTCCTTTCTCTTGCTTCTTCACTAGAAACTCCGTATGAGTGAAGTAATACGCTGACATAATCCTTTGGTAGCTTGAAGCAGGACATTGAGAATGTTGGCACAACCTAAGCAACTGACATGTTTAAAATCTCTTCCCAACCATATATAGTAAGAGTTTTTCTATCCAGCCCTGAACTCTTTTCTAGGCATTATCTTTCAGATATGCAAACACTCCATTTATTTGCCTGCCAACATCAACTGGTAATCCCAAATATTTGTCATTAAGAGATCATTTCTCTACTTCCAAAATTTTCTTAATTGCATGTAAGTTATTTTTAGAGCAGCCCTTACCAAAGTAAATAAAGGATTTGGATAGGTTCCCTCGCTGCCCAGAAGCATCACAATACTTTTGTACTGAATCTCTGACAAAGGTCGCCCTTAGACAGATGCTTTGAAAAATAACAGAGTATCATCTGCAAAAAATAAGGTGGTTAACAGTAAGTGCCAAGGAAGCCCCTTGTATACCCATCGATGCCATTTCCTCACGCTTTAACATACAACGCAGCCCTTCAGATGCCAGCAAAAAAATAGCTAAGGAGATATGAGGCTCTGGCGGTCTAAACTCCTTTGAGGCACCACCATTAAAGAGCACTTAGTAGGTAACCAAGGTCACCCTATTCAAGATGAGCCGCACAAACCTTGGGGCTAATCCAATTTTCTTCATGATAGCTTCCAGATAACTCCATTCTACTCTGGCATAGGGTTTCATCGTATCTAACGTAACTGCACAATGAGAATTAGGCTTGCTATTCTTTGCTTAATGATGTGTAGACATTTATATGCGCTTATTTTTCTGAGACAAATTTATATATGCGCATATGATTAGCCAGAAAAGGCTTTTTTTAGTAAATGCTGTACAGTACAATTTGTAATTTTGGGCCATTTTGGGCTGAGATCCAGCAACAAGCAAAGCCCAAGCCCTCCCCACC
Source organism: Aegilops bicornis (assembly GCA_021605145.1). Lineage (NCBI taxonomy): Eukaryota > Viridiplantae > Streptophyta > Magnoliopsida > Poales > Poaceae > Aegilops > Aegilops bicornis. Next base: position 778,716,458 of record CM038673.1, on the reverse strand, counting down.
ACCGCAGAACCCCTTCTCCCCCTTCACACACACACACACACACACACACACACACACACGCACACGGCACACGCCGCGGCAAAGCGAGAGAAGGGGCAAGGCGAAGCGGCGGTCTCGTCCACCTCCACCACCACCACCGGCGAGCGATGTCGGCCGCGGGGAAGGCGAAGGCGAGCGGCGGCAAGCGGGGCGGGGCCAAGGACCCCGACGAGGCGCCCCGGTCCGACAAGAGGCGGCGCGACATGGACGACTCCGACCCCGAGCTCGAGCTCGACAGGTGCCTCCCCTCCCCTCCCCCTAGCTACTCGCGCCGCTGATCTCCGCTCCGCGCGTCCCGCTCGCGGCGTTGCTCGGATCGAAGGGACCGACGGCGAGGCCGAGGGTTTCCTGGCCGCCCTCCCCCTCTCGCGGACGGTTCGTGTCGGATTTTCGTGCGCTTGACTGATTTGGCCCTGTGATTTGTTGGTGCTTGCTCCGATGGCATCCGCCGACACAGCGACTTCAAGCAGATCGTGACGATGCTGCGCCACATCAAGGACAAGGCTCACAAGGACGGCCAGAAGAAGACCGAGCAGGCCATCTCCAGGTGATCCCCGCTCCCATCCACCTCCCCATGTTTCTCCCCGGTCGATTTCGCAATGCTAGTGTGCGCAGTGTTTCTACCAGCGCCACTCCTATGGGAGATTTGTTGCCTGCAACGGTAGGATTCAGTAGCTAAGAGTGTGTTATTTGTGTTTCTAATCTGCTGCATGCCCTGTATCTGAACCTGATGTATGCCTTGTATCTGAACCTGATGTATGCCTTGTATCTGAACCTGATGTATGCCTTTGTATCTGAACATGATGTATGCCCTGTGTCTGAATTTAGGTTTCAGGAGTCTGTAACTGGATGGGAACTAGGAGTTACCAGTGTCATGTTGTTTGTGAATGATCAGGTGCCCTTTTGATGATTGGAGTAGTTGGTACCAATGCGATGACAGGGCTTAGAAGTGTTGTCTGCACCAGTTGGTTTAACACGATTTATCCACGTTGTTCAGAGTGAACCATAGCTAGTTTTTTTAATCGAATATGTGCATCACATCTCACAATAGCCTGCAAAGACTTGGGGGTTATGTTAGTGCTTCTGTTTGCTGCATTGCATTTTGATATTGCAAATCTATGTTTGCATCACCAAAGTAGCAGGACAGCATACCCTTGTTGTCAGGTGTTTGTGACTGCTTAGGTCTCGTATGTAATCTTGCGCCAGTAGATCATCAACTCGTAAGAGACATTTTAGGCACTTTGTCATGTTATGGCAGTTGATCATAAACTCATTTACCAGTGCTTCTAGCCTGCTGTATGCCTGTACCTGAATTTAGGTTCTAGAAGTCTGTAACTGGATGAGAACTAGGATTTATGAGTGTCATGTTGTTTGTGAATGTTTGGGTGCCCATATGATGATAGGAGTAGTGAGTACTGATGCAATGATAGGTCTTGGAAGCGTTGCGTGCACCGATTGGTTGAAAATGATTTATCCGCCTTCTTTGTGGAGCCATAACTAGTTTTGTTGATCAAATATATGCATCCACCTTCCCATTTTTCTCCTGGATCACTCCCACAATAGCCTGCATAGACTTTGGTGTCATGTTACTGTTTCTACCTGCTGTGTTGCATTTAGACATTGGAAATCTGTGTTCGCATCACCAAATTGGCAGGGCAGCATACCATAGTTTCCAGATTGGTCATGACTGCGTAGGTCTTCTATGTAGTGTTGTGCCAGTATATCGTAAACTTATAACAGACATTTTAGTCACTTTATAATGCTGTGGCAGTTGATCATAAACTTACAAGGAATGGTCATTCCGGTATGAAGGATGGATTCATATGATAAATTGATGACATCTCAGTGTGCATATTCAGTGGCTCAATATTTTGAGCCTTTCCTGTCTGACAAAGCTCCCAAGTTATGTCTATTGCACACTTTTCAGCTGCTGGCAGAATTTACTTTACTAACATATTCTTTTAACTTTCAGTGTTGCAACAGAGATTCAATCTATGGTACAGGACACCAAGACAAAGTTTGAGAAGGAAAGGTGAAGAACCGAACTGTTTCACTTGCCTTTAACTTTCTGTGTGTAGGAATACAAATTTCTGCTATCCTTTTTTACTCGTTGCTTCAACATGAACACATATATAAGCTAGTTCTTGATAATAAAAACTGTGAATGCTATTGATATGCACTCTGATTGCTGACAAATGCTACTGATTGCATTAGCAGGCAGAATGTTCTTAAAGCTCTAACGAAGGCTTCCAAAGAGGTTTTGAACTTCTGTTGATACAATGATGTACATCAGTTTATATAATATTGCCACAGTTTGTTTAGCAGCTTTAAATTATATGCAATGCAGTGTGAAGGTTCATTGAAGACCGAGTACACCAAGTTTCAAGCCACTCATGACAAGTTCTCCAAAGACAAGGCTGCACACGTACAGAATTTCAAAGGTGTGCCGAATGTTCATCCTCTACCACATTTTCTGAAGTCTATGGCATATATACACTCTACATGTTACGATATACATATTTCTACTCGTGGCAGGAGTATATGTTGAACATAGTCTGCTCTTGTCCTAGCTTTTGACCTTAGCAAAACAGTAGCTGCATCCTTTTTGAATTATAACCATATTTGCATATAAATGAGTTTGTTATATTTCCCTGACACATGTAGTAGAATTATATTGCCAAACAGTATCCAAAGAAAACATGTCCTTGTTAACCTTTATTATTTGTTTGAAACGATGAGCTAATATCTTCAGGTATACTTGTGCATACTGAGACCTGGTTTTGTAGTTTCCTGCCACGTAATGAATGATCTCTGTTGTCGACTACCTACTTATCTTATCCACATGTCGTGTGCTGCAGATCTTTTCTCAAAATTTGAAGTTGAAAAGGAGAAACTGATAGTTCAGTATGAACTGCAAAGTAAGTAGATGCTTACACTAGTTATGTTGGAAAGATCTTTGCTGTAATTTGTCTTCTAAACAGTTCTTGTGTTTGGAAAATTATTTGTTCTTACTCAAATACTACCTGTTTAACAGGGAAGAAGGAAAAGACTACTCTTGCTGATCTTGAGAAAACAGTTTCAGAGAAGATAACAGATGCAGAAGAATCTCTGAAGAAGTTGAAGCAGGTCTGTTCAGCACCCTGCATCATTACTTGAACCGCCTTTCTGGTCTTGTAACCATATATCGCTTAACAGAGTTTGATGCGCATCAGTAGCATGGTATTTTCTTTGACAAGTAACCCTGTGTTTGTGTCTCGCAGGGTGACAAATCCATCATCAAGCTTCGCAAGTCCTTTGCCTCGTTCCTGAGCCCCGACGACGAGGAGGACTGATACGGCTCTTGCCAGATGGTCCGTCTTTCAGATCGATCGACGTGGATAGTATATGGTTTTGAAGAACAGGGATGATGCACAGGGGAAAGAGAGACAGTAGGTTCTGTAGCGTTTCGGTAGCTTCACCCGCACGGCTCATACATACGGTTTTGGTGCTCTGATGTCCGTCTTTCAGGTAGACGCGATAGTGGTATATGATTCTGAAGAACAGAGATGATGCCCGTAGGTTCCATAGCTTCTTCACCCGCACGGCTCATGCGGTTTCGGTGTTGAATGCACGATCAAAACCTAACTTTTCCTGCTCTTTGATTTATAACCTAGCACCCGGGTTGCTTTCTTGCACGCACAGTAGCCATTGCTCTGCTCATGTTTTCCAACATGTAAATTCTCGAGCAGCCTTCCCCATGCCTGGACCAACAAGATTGAGTAAGAAACATATAGTAGTACTACATATACATACATATATCCAGCAATTATGTAATCTTGGCATGTATGTTGTCAACGAAAAATAGAAAAGTTTACATCTACTGCAAGGTTTTTAGGCTACTCCACATTGCATCCTTCCCTGGATATTGTAACCGGAAGTGGTAATCTGGATCTCAACTCTGAAGACGTCGTCGTTCCGCTTCACGTACACGTCGCCTCCTCGGGGCCTTTCACCTTGACCATGACGCGCTTCAGGCAGTTCCGGCACCGGAGGTTCCACGTGCCGGCGGACACCATGGACGTGAACTGCGTCTCGCACTGCGGGCACCGGGCCGGGCACTGGAACGTCGGCGGCTTCGTGGGCGGCGGCGGCGGAGGATGAGGGTTCTCGCTGGGCACCTGGTGGTACGACCCCGACGACGTCCACACGTACGTCCTCCTCTGCTCCTGCTCGCGCAGCACGGTCTGGCACCGGACGCACCTGGCCTGCCCGGCCGCCAGCTCGCCGCCGGGGACCTCCCTGGCCACCCTGCAGCGCTCGCAGCGGACGCGGACGAACCTCCCCGCGCGCGACGCCGACTCGGGCGCGGCCGGCTTGGACTGCTTCGGCGGTGTGGACTGCTGCTTCGCCGCGTGGTGCGACCGGTACCACTCCTGCGCGGAGGCCGCGGTGGTGGCGGCGCTGCTGTAGTAGGGGACGTGGCCAGCGCTGGAGCCGAAGGAGAGGGCGTTGCAGGCCTGGCCGAGCAGCTTGAAGGCGCCCCTCGGCGGCGGCAGAGCGGTTCTTGTCGGGGTGGACGAGGGACAGGCGCCGGAACTGCCTCTTCACGGCAGAGGCGGAGGCGGACCGGGCCATGCCGAGGACGTCGTGCCAGTAGCCCGCGCGGTGCTGGGTCCCGGCCGCGGCGGCGTGGACGTCGTAGGCGGCGAGCGCGTGCGCGGCACCGGGGAGCGACGGGGAGATCCGCCGGGCCTCGGCGGCCAGCCGCCGCACCCCCGCCACGTTGCCCGTGAGGAAGTGCTCCTCCGCGCGCCAGAGCGCCCTCTCGGCCTCCTCCCTGTTGGCCGCCTCCGCCGCCATCTGCTCTGCGCTCGTCGTTCGTCGTCTGTGTCTGCGGAGTCGGTCGCTATGGCGGTTGGTGCCGGTGTCAACTATATGATGCCGCGCGCGTGCGTGCGTCCGAGTGGCCGACTCCAGGTCCAGATCGGAGAGGCTGCGGCGAACTCGTATCTCTTTCCGGGCTGGGGTGAGATGGCCCAAAGAGAGAAAAGGCTGGGACTGTGCCTCTTGTTAATTCCGGCCTGGCCCAATGTTCAGGCAGATCGCGCCACCTGGCACATATATAGATAGATTCGATGAACCACTCAAAAAACATTTCCTAACGTTTAACGTCTACAATATCGTTGATCACCGATATACCCGAAAATGATATACTTATAGATGACTCTTACAGAATCAATCTTACGGACTACGTGCCAACTCATAATTCACTCCTTCGCCCTGAGTTTCAGGGTGAGGTCCTCCTCCTTCCAATCCGTAAAAAATGTCTGTAACTGTAGCAATGCTGCGACATACCTATCGTCGGTGCTGTTGATACCACCTTACATACGTATGTCCTCCGTCAGATGTCAACTATTGACAAACGGGGGGATATTTCACAAATAAACAAATAAAATAAAAAGAAAATATACACAGAATATCATAATAACACAAAGAAAGAAAAAAAAGAAAAATAATGAAGGAAGAACCTGCCATGGGCCAGTCCATTCCGGGTTCTTCCCCATACTGGTTTTGGGAAGGTTCTAGAAGCTTCCCTAGACCGTCTTTTTCTTTTTTTCATTGTTTTATCCCTCTTAGTTTTCTATTTTTATTTTTCATCTTCTTATTTTCTTATCTTTATCCCTCTTTCATCTCGACAACAAGTTTTCAAATTTGTCAACATTTTGTTGAATTCATGAACATATTTTTGAAGTCATGAATAATTTTCAAAATCACTTACATTGTTTTAAATGGTAATTTTTTTGAATTAGCAAACACTTTTTTATGAAACCGTAAACATTTTTCAAATTGATGAACATGTTTCAAAATCGTGAACATATCTTTATCTTTTGCAATTTGTTTTGAAATTGTTAACATTTTTTCTGAGTCGGTGAACATATTTGAATTGATGAGCTTTTTTAAATAGGCAAACATGTTTTGAATTGGTTAACTTTTTTGAATATATGAACACTTTTCCAAATTAATGTTCATTTTTTGAAAATTTAAAAAATAACTATAATGTTTTCTGAATTCACATTTTTTCATGGACGCGTCTAGCGGGCAGCCGTTGGCCCGCTAGCGCTTCACAACGGCCGACTATTAAATGGAAAGTGTTCGTCTCTTTATCCCGATTAGGATTCCTATGGTCCATTTAGTTAAAAATGTAAAATATCCAACAAACATGCGTCTCATTGTTCCTACTTTTAGTGCATGGACGACATGGCTTTGTATCATTTAATTCACGATTTACAAATTTCAAAAAGCCATAACTTTCAAACCGGCGCATCAAAATTAAGATCCGTTTCACCCTCCGAATCCTCATGGCGAGATCTTTGAAACTAGATCCCGCATGGCTATGTTTCGACGAATTTTTTTTGTGCAATTTAGTGCCTCGTTTTGTGCGACTGCCTAGTAGTTGATTTGCAACTAGCTGACCGTGGATGTGCAACTTTTCGTCTATCCCGTGGACGTGCAGTTTTCACTGATGTCACCTCCACCCCCTCAAACCATGCCTTCCCGTGAGATGTGCAATTTCGTCTGTTGCGCAGGCCAACTGCCTAGTAATTGATGTGCAATTTTCTCCTTGCCCGTGGATGTGCTTTCACTTTTTGCTGTATCCGTCAACTTCCTAGTAGTGGATGTGCAACTTCGGATACTGCCACAACCAAATGTCTAATAGTGAGAGCAACTTTTGATCGTATCCCCCATGGATATGTAGTTTTTTCTTCTAGCAACCGGTCCAAACCACCCCTGTTTTTGAGATTTACAACTTTAGCATCCTGTCTATATGCAGCTTTTCACTATCCTCGTGAATATGGAATTTTCACCATTCAACTATCCCCTGCCTGTGAGATGTGCAACTTCGCATGCTTTTTTGGCCAACTGCCTAGCAGACTATGTGCAACTCCGTTTGTTGCCCTCGCCAACCGAGACTGCATATCCTGGCGGGGAGAGGAAATAGTTGCACATCGACTAATAGACAGTTGGCTTGAACAACATACTGAGTTGCACATATCCCTAATAGGGGAGGTGGGCAGAGTATGCCAACAGTAGACATCCACAAGTAGGGAGGAGAGTTGCATATCTACAACTAGATAGTTGGCCGGGGCAGTAGACTAGTTGCACATCACAAAAGTCGGTTGTTATGGTTGCTATGTTGTAACCTCATTGGAAGTTCGATCATGTAGCTCTAAATTTGGTTTTGAAAAACAGTTGCATCATGCAGTACTAAAATTGCACAATGCAGTACTAAAGTTGCACCATATAGCCTCAAAGTTGGCATCGAATTTTTTTCGTCAAAACATACCCATGAAGGATCTAGTTTCAAAGATCTCGTCGCGAGGATTCGGTGGGTGAAAATAGATTTGAATTCTGATGTGCGGTTTGGAAGATATAGCTTTTTGAATTTTTGAAAACCCGAAATAAATACATATGGATCTGGTCGTTTTCCAAAGTAAAAGGACAGTGTGAAGACATTTAATGCTGCAGTCACATGCATTAGCAGACAAAAAATTAGGCATGCATGCGCTGTGAGCCAGGCCGCTCGTTTCCTCTAAAAGATGCGCGGCCACTTTTTAGATTTTGGATTTTTGCATATCCACTAAATATTTGTCAAAATCATGACATTTTATAATTTTAAAAGTTTTTTCTCAAAATTCACTTTTTTAAAGTTTGGATTTTTTGGAAATCTCGAATCATTTTAAATAATAAAAACTAAAATTAGAAAAAACTTTGAAAAGGAAAAAAATCGAAATTAATAAACAGGAGGGCGTTCCGGCCGGTTGGTGGTCCGGCCCAACAGGGGCGCGCTGTGGGGAGATACCGCTAAAAAAAAACGCGTTAGGAGATCCCTTCTCGCCCGTTGCGAGACTTCTTCACTCGGTCTCACCTTCTGGGCGCTGAGTTACTGGGCCAGCGCATTAAAATAGCTGCCGCGCAAGTTTTTTTTTGTTATGATTTAATTTATCGTTTTAACTGAAAACAAAGACTGTTTGCATTGGTTTTCTTCACGGTTTCTATGGTTTTTTCTAGTTTTCTTTGTCCTAATTATTTTTCCTTTGGTTTTCTTTGTTTATTTTCCTGTTTTATTTTTTGCCACCACATGCCTTATTGCTTTGTACACATTGTACATTTTTAGTATACACGAGGAAAAAAATTTATACATGTTTATGAAAATTTAGATACATATTGTTTTCCCATATATACTGTTCTGAGTCTACTTTTTTAATAACGTTGCAAAAAATTCTTATATGTCGAAGAAAACATCTATACAAGTTCACACATCTATAGTACCTAAATAGTTCATCCCCACTAAACTAATTCTCTTGACATGCAAGCTATCAAAGTAAGCAATGTAGACACCTCACCAACTCTCCACCCACATCCTGCATGCATGTGTTATTCTCCACCCACATCCTGCATGCATGTGTACCGTTTGGACCATGAATACGGATGGACATCGAGACTTCTCTCGAGTTTGAAACGGTTGGGCGTTTTTCACTCTTCTTTGATCCAATATAATAGGATCAAGCGCACCATGTGACGCCTCGGAGTCCCTGCCTCTCACATTCATCTTCTCACTCCGTTATTTGTGCGCCCACCCTCCGCTCCTTCCCCCTCGGTACAGTATGGCGTGGTGGCCAGGACGCCGTCTTATGCCTATTCCCTGCGCGTTCTGCTGACGACGATATGACTGATAATCAGAAGCGAGAGGCTTTGCTCTCGAAACTTGACCTCCTCGATTCGATCGATGGGAGAAAAAAAAAGGTTACGAGCGGCAGAGCACGCACAAGTCTATCAACGTCAACTCAGCCGCGCTTTGGACCCCTTTTAGAGCGTTGTCATCTTACCAGCACAGGACTCAATAGTAAGGACTGTCACTGCATTGATATCGCTCATGGATCGTGTTATCGGAAGAACCGCTGGCGCGGCTCTCTCGAACAGTTCCACGCGGCGGTCGAGATGGCGCTCACAGGCGCGACCGCTGCTCCACCTCGCCACCACGGCTCTCTCGGATTATCTATGGTTATTCCCCTTGCGGGTGTGGTGCCTCGGGACGACGTCTATGGTGCCCTGTTCAGTTTGCTGGATCAGACCACCCGCTAGGGTACGGAGATAGGCTTATTTCCGGCCTGGGAGGGCGTTCTGGTGGGGACGCTGACCGGGATTCTTTCTGGCCTGGAAGAGAGCTGATCTGTTGGCGATGCACGTCATTGCTTCTGTTCACAGCGACTGCTTGTAGGAGTGCCGGATCCAATTCCTCGCCCCGACTGATTCAGAGAGGAGCTCCTTTGTGTCCTATATCTCGATTGGACTTCTGCTCCTTTGTGTCCTAATAATGGGTTTCCGGCAAAGATATAGTAGTAAACATCAGAGTACCATTAAGAGTTCATGTTTTGTACTCTGCTCAGGTATGTTCTCTGTTGATTTCTTCTTCCGGATTTGTTCAGGTATATAGAATTCAGTATTTCATTTTTATAAAAAAAATGCACACCAAGCATAAACAGCCCAGCGCTTCAGCTCCTCTGTAGCCCAGTGCTCCCACCGGGCACACCGTTTATCTTCCCCGGTTGCAATCTATGGCCACGGAACAACCTGCTTCTGAAAACAAACAACCTCTGTTGCAGGTACCCGATAATAAGTGAGGTTTGACGCTCGATCACCTACTCCATGACGACGCTCCACTTCTGGACAATGATCTCCTCCTTCATTTGCCCAAATCACTAAACGAATGAATTGGATGAGGTATGCAATTAGCTGGCTGACTATTTATTCTCCTAATCAATGTCACCATCTCTGGGAAGGCCAGCGAGCAGCAAGACATGTGTCTACTCTCCCGTGCCACAATCTCTGTCTAGCTATAGCACCTCTACTTTCTATTCCCCCATTATTTTTTGAGGGAACAATGAACAAGCAATTTCCTCATCCCACGAGTCTTCTTGCTTCAAGGATGGAATGTACTAGCAATTGCAAGGGCTTCAATCTAATTTGTCATACCACCGGATTTCTATTCCTTCGCATTCCCATGAATTTTATTTCTTTCTGAACATATGTGCGTTTCAGATTCACTTTGATTATTTTGGTAATGTTTTGATTATTGCCATCTAATGCATGGTGTGTTTCAATCATTGTTTTATCTCGCAGCAGTTTTTTTACTGCATTATTTTATTGCAATCTCGCAGCAGTTAATCATTCGTGTTACATGTTACACCGATTAGTTTTTTCAGTAGCATTTTTGCAGGAACTATCCGATTAAATTTCACCAATCCGCCAACTGAGAGTACAATGTTTCCATATCTACATCTTCTAATTCCTTGCATAGCTGAATGCCTACATGATGTGAGATAATTTATGTATCAGCAGTTCGCACGGAATTGGGTTGTAGCAAGTTTCAACACCCTATTTCTCTGTTCCTACTGTTCAAGTTTTGCGTGACGATGGATTGAGAGTAGTAGTGTATTTTCAGTGGCTTCTCATGGAACAACGAATAAGTAGCTTGCTCAACTGGAGACAAATACCCCTCTTTTTTATTTAGAGTTATTCATTTTATTTCTCCATTGTTCCTATGAAGAGTAGATGGTGATCCCCACAAAAAAGAGTAGATGCGCCCGTGGTCCAAACAAGAAAATAAAAAAGCGGACATCATATTTCATTCTGCATAGCTTAAGTTTGTAACCAGGATTGACTTTTTCCTACGTTAACTGCCGCTTTGTGTTTTGGTCAGTGCAATTTCATGTTAGATACTCCAAGGACATCTACAGGGATGATATCTATACCATTTCTCACTAATAGATGTTCATAAAAAGAGTGCTAAGCTAGCAACTTACGCTAACATGTGTCAAAGATTCTCCAATCTACCTATTATACTAATATTGGCCTTGGACCCGGTTAAAAAATGGTACAATACCATTGCATTTCTACTTAAAACTCTCAATTTTATACATGGGATTCGTTGCCGCAAAGCACTAGGTACTGACCAAATATTATCTTCTAAACCCTTATCCTCTGTTACTGAATATATGTTCATGCATTTATTTTAACAATTCTTTAGAGTTATACAAGTATGCGTGCAAAAATAAAAACAAGTATTCCCGCAGCAACGCGCGGGGTATCATCTAGTTTTACAAATACACGATTAGCATTTTCTTTAAAAAATCATTTATGTGTCAACATTTCCCAAATATACGTTGAAACATTTATTTTGAATGATAGTAAACTATGCAAAGATTGTTTTACATTGTGGAAGCAAGTTACTAAATGTCATCAACATATTTTGAAACATGGGAACATCTTTTGATATACCATAAATTTCTTATGAATGGTACGAAATATTTATTGAACTTGTATAACTTTCTTCAGAAATGTGCCATACATTTTTTTTTGGAATGTGTGAACATTTTTTTAATCGATATATTTTTGTGAATGGCACAAAGATTTTCTAAAAGTTTATGAATCCACATACATTTTTTTGAATGAAACAAAAAGTGCAGGTTGCGCTGGGCGCGGCTATGTCCCGCCTGCGGTGAGCCCTACAATGGCTCGCCTGCAGGGAGTACATATCAGCTTAGATATGTGTCATATCATTTCCTATGACTTTTCTACCCTAGGAACCAAAGGAGGACTAAATCTTTGCATGAGTCGATTCGCAGACTATATTGTTCTTATTCCTCCTAACCCACCCAATTCGACGACGGCCGAACCCTTGTTGTTGCCATCCATGGCCAGTGGCATTGCGACACCTCGCCACCCCCGGCCTTCCCTCTAAAGCCCATCATCTCCTGTGAAACGATGGCCATGTATCCCACCCGAAACTGTCAAATATGTTTCCTCTTCATCGCGGCGACCATGCAGCCATTCGCGTCACGCAATAGTAAAAGGGTGTGGCTAGGTCTCACTCGACTGAGATTTAACCAAGTCTCAATCAAGTGACATTAGATGCAAGAGAGAAAAAGGAAAAATTGAAAAAAATAATAGACGGATCTCAATGTAAGACTTGCGGATATACCATCGACTGAGACTTAGCAAAACTGATAGTAAAAACAATGGATAGTTTGTAAGAGAAGGTTGTCCTGTTAAGATACGAGCATGGGCATGCCACACAATAATAAAAACTAGGCGGCTTCTTCTTCTTCGAATTCAAAATCATAGTTTTTCTTTTTTTTTTGCGGGTGAAAATCATAGTTTTTCATGTCAAAAGAATTCAAAATCGTTTTTTCTAATGATTAGAATCAACTAGAGCTGCTTATATAATGCAGGATGCTAAAATACTACTCCCTCCGTTTCAAATTACTCGTCGTGGTTTTAGTTTTGGAACGGAGGGAGTACTCTCTATCAGACTCCTAAACGAACATTCTTTGGAACAACTAATAAAGAAAAAAAGAAGAAGGAAATTAAGGAAATCTTCAATGTTCACGTGTCTTCTCCCCAGGAGCCAGCGGAGTCACGGTGTCTCTCATCGGGCCGTTCAGCGCGCGAACGCTTCCAGGACGGTGAAATCCAGCAGTGTCTTCCTATCCCACGGCGGCCTGAGCCGCATGTTGCACCGGGGGCACGCCGTGCCCACCAGCTCCTCGACGGGGCCTATCTGCCGCCCGAATTCGCGCTTGCAGTGCCAGCAGTAGATCCACTGGTACCCGCGCGGTCCGTGTCCTTTGGCGCCGGCAGGCGGCCTGTTTCTGCCCGTGTCGGCATTGGTGTCGCCGGCAGCCGACCTGCGCGGCCTGTTTCTGTTTGTGTCGGCGTTGGTGTCGCCGGCGGCAGACCTCTGCGGCCTGTGTTGGGCGCCGGCAGGCGCACTGTTTCTGTTTGTGTCGGCATTGGTGTTCCCGGCGGCAGACCTCTGCGGCCTGTGTTGGGCGCCGGCAGGTGGACTGTTTCTGTTTGTGCCAGCATTGGTGTCGCCGGCGCTAGACTGGCGCGGCCTGTGTTCGGCGCTGGAAGGCGGCTTGTTTCTGTTTGTGTCGGCATTGGTGTCGCCGGCTGCAGAGCTGCGCGGCCTGGACGACTGCGGCGCGGCAGCGGAGGCGTCCTTCCGGTCGCCGGCAAACATCAGGGCAGTGTCGCACGCCTGGCGGAGGATCTTGAAGGCGCCCTCGGCGGCGGCAGAGCGGTTCTTGTCAGGGTGGACGAGGAGAGACAGCCGAAGGAATTGCCTCCTGATGGCGTCGCGCGTGGGGGTGGCTTGCTTCTCCAAGGCGAGGACGGCGTGCCAGTTGCGGCGGCCAGCGGCCGCGGCGGCGTGGATGGAGTAGGCGGCGAGCGCGTTCGCGACGCGTGGGAGCGCGGGGAAGAGCTGCTGGGCCCTCTGGGCGTGGCGGCACGCCCCCGTGAAGTTGCCGGCGTGGTAGAGCAACTCCGCGCGCTGATAATCCTCCTCGGCGGCTGCCTCTTTGTCTCTGGTGGCCTTCGCCGCCGCCTCCTGGCTGTTGGTTGTCGTCGCCGCCGCCGCCGCCGCCGCCGCCATGTGTCCTGAAGTGTTCTCTCGTTGAGGAGGAGTCGCATGCGTGCGTTCGTGCATGGTACCGGCATGTGGCTACGTAAATACTCGTATGTGTCTGTTGTGCCCGCCTGTGACACGATTGCACGCAACGTACCGCGTACGCCGGAGATGCCATGCATGCAAGAAAAGTCCAAAATCGATCGGATAAGTGCACTTACCCAAAATTCGGCTATGTAAGATGGCAATTTGACTAATCAAACACGTGTCATAAGTGATAAAAAATATATTTAAAAATTCTATAAATTTAATGATATGCTTTTTGTGATACTATCAAAAGAGCCCACACACCCCTAACCCAATGATCAGGGCTCGATCCCCAATATAGGTCCACGCCATTTATTTCAACATGATATCCATTTATTCTTACACAATTCCAACATGTTTTTTTTTTGAGAAAACTTTTGATTTATTCATCAACAGTCAAGGTAGTACAAAGAACACCAGAAGTAAAAATTACATCCAGGTCCGTACGCCACCTAGCGACGGCTACAAGCACTGGAGCAAGCCAAAGGCACGCCGCCATTACCGCCCCTCCCTCATCGGAGCCGGGCAAACATTGTTGTAGTAGACAGCCGGGAAGTCATCGTGCTAAGGCCCCATAGGACCAGCGCACCAGAATAGCAACCGCCGCCGATGAAGAGAAGTGTAGATCGGAAGGATCCAACTTGCAGCCACACACATGTAGACAAACGAAGACCGGATCCACCAAAGACAAATGCCGACCGGATCCCACGAGATCCTCCAGAGACACACCTCTCCACACCCTTTGATGACGCTAGAAGCACCGCCGGGACGACAACTAGGTGGGGAGAACTTTATTCCATTTTCAGAAAGCCGCCGCCGTCTCGTCTTCCTGAGTTTGCACAAACCCTAACTAAACTCAGAATAATACCTAAAAATGGAGCCCTCCCGCCGGCAAGGGCCGGGATCCACCGCTCCTCCATGGTCCAAGGACCATAGGAAACGAGGCAGACCAGCGACGACATCAGCGAGAGGCAGGAAACCCTAGATGAGGGCTTGGTCTCGCAGGAACGAAGGGGTACGTGAATAGCCGACTCAGCCTCCTAACCACCACATATTTGATGCGGTCAATCCTATGATCTCTCTCTCTCTCTCGGCATAACATGAGCAATGTTCTTTCTTTTTTCCTTGTTTGCCAAGGCGTGCATGCGTGGTTATGAATGGTTTCTTTCATCGTCAAACTGATTTTGTTGAGGTGTTCATTTGCAATCTGGATCAACGTCGGTATGGATCATGCGCTGTTGATTAAGGTTGCACCCTAAGCAACATTTTTTTCCAAAAATTAACAGGTAAAATAACATCATATTCAGATTCTACACATTTTTAAATCAAATTATGTGTATAACATGTTCAAATTGGAGTTGGGGTTTAAAGAAATGAATATTTTTGTAAAGCATTTCGATGAACTATGGGTTGATTAACCAAAATATCAGGGGGTTTGTTGGAGATATGCCCTAGAGGCAATCATGTAAGATGATATTTCCTGTGTATTTCCTTGGACATTATCAATGATGTGTATCAGCAAGTACGTGACTTGTTTGTGGGACTATGCATTGTATGATGACTGTCCTAAAAGGTCCCTAGTCGAAAGGGCTGTGTGGACGCGCAGCCAACTAGACTAGCATATGACACGATCGATTGCTTGGTCTCACTAGCCATGGAGCATTTGATGCTAACCGGATAATATGGACTCGGAAGGATCTGGTCGGATTCAACATAGTCGGATCCGAGTTGAGATAAGGCCCGAGCCGGACAGATCCAACTATGAGACGCAGCGATACGTCATCCGTGAGTCTCTAATACAACATACGTTCTATGTCCTAAGACCTAAGCTGGCGAGACATACCTGCTTTGGGCCGACGAAACGCTACTCTGTGACTGGGTAGTTACAAAGGTAGGTTTCGGGCTTGTCTAGACCCATGTTGTGAGACATGGTCGAGCAAGATGGGATTTGCCCCTCCGATCAGGAGAGATATACTCTGGGCCCCTCGTGTGATTCGACCAAGATAAGCATGGTCATGTGACATGGATAATGAGATAATCCAGTTAGTGGTCGGCATCACTGGAACGAGAAAGAGGTCGGGCTAGCACAAGGATGACAGACTCGCCTTGAGCCCGACAACATATATCGTGTGGCAAAGGGAATAGAAGTGTGACATGTTGTACAGGTTTGCCAACCGGCTTCATTGTCTACTTGGTGGTCGGCACGCCTTGCTAGAGGCCGCTACAAACCGAGGAGGTCGGAGGTGATCCGACATGCGACAAAGCCGACTGAACCTAAGGGGTCGTGCTTAAGGGAAGGAACCTGTGAGGCCGGATCGGACTCCACGAGTCAGATGTGATCCTACTCGAACTCGGATCCAGGCGAACAGCTTTTGGGCTTTAGGGTCCGTGCGAGGCCCAAGTGTTGAGCCCGCGACGGACGCCTATATATAGTCGACGTGCGACACACTCATTTGGTTGATGGCTTCGGCGCTGTCACTAGGGCTTTGCATGTGTTGCAAATAGCCACCTCCACTCGCCACCGACTGTGTGATCGGACCTAGCAGTCCGCCGCACGGTGTTCCTCCTGCACGCGCGGATACCGTTAGAGGTGGTGCACCTGCGATGCTCCGGCGAACTTGTACGTGGGATCGGACGACTGGCTGTTCGAGAGAGATCGGACGAGGAGACGATCCACATGGACGCGCTGCCCCAACTCTTCTTCCGCTGTACGACACTACGCGTCTAGTGGTAACGATCTGTGATCCATCTCCCGTAGCATGATCTTGGTTGTTCTACGCGTAGGAATTTTTTCATTTGTAGTCGACACACCCTACCATAGATCCCAACAGGTTTAGCTTTTTAATTCTTGTCACTTAAAGGTGTATTGCGGGTTAATTACACGAAAAGTCAAGGGATGTTATGTAAAAAAAGCAAAATTCGTTTTTCTGTCACTTATATACGAAGAATATTTTTTAAGGAGAATAAATATTTTTACACACAATGTATATTTTTCTATACATCAGGAACATTCATATATTTATATAATATGTTTAATATTATTAAATACAGAATTAACTTATTTTAAATATATGGTTTTTGATGTAATCTTTTTTCAATATATGTTGTACATATTTTGTATATGTCAGAAATATTTCTTATACACGTTTACCAATTTCTAAAAGCATAATCAATATTTTTTATACACATTGTATATTTTTTACTACATTTTCATATACATGACAAATATTTTTTCTATACAGATTTAACATTTTTAATGCTTGATTAACAATTATTAAATACACGATCAACATTATTTCATGCACATTGTTTATTTTTTTATACATTAGAAACATTTTTTTTCCATACAGAGTTTATATTTTGCAAATACTCCCTCTGTAAACTAATATAAGAGTGTTTAGAATACTAAAGTAGTGATCTAAACGCTCTTATATTAGTTTACAGAGGGAGTACTTGACTAACATTTTTAAATACCTTTTTTGTGAAAATTTGCCAAATACTTGATTAACATTTTTCAAATACATGATCAACTGTTTCATACACATTGTACACATTTTTCGTATATAGGAGAAACATTTTCTCTATACATATTAAACATATTCAAATTCTTCATTAACATTTTTCTAATATTATATGTAAACTTCTTTTTGCAATGTATATATTTAAAATATTTGGAAGTATAAAAAAGTATAAAAAACAAAGCAAAAGAAGAAAAAAATCTGAAAAAAAAAGGAGGTTGTGGCCTATGGTCACTCCCACTGTCACGTCACAAGTGGCGCAGTGCATGTGCACCACTTGTCCCAACATGTGAGTTTTTCCTTTTTTCATAGATTTGTTTATTCAAAATATTTTATCTCTTAAACCATGCATCTAAATGTGAACCGTTCTCATCGTTGAATTTCTCGCGTCGAGATCTTCGAAACTAGATCTCGTGTTAATAGGTTCCGACGAACTGTTTTTTCCACGAAAAAATTGGAAGAAAAAATGAGCTGGAAGCACGATTTTTTTACCACATTTATTTCTTTTTTACCACTTTTATTTCTTTTTCCGAGAGGTGCCTCTTGCAGAAACAAATCTGTGCCTCCACGCGAAGAAAATCTGTACATCTCATGAAAAAAAGACACATTTTTTTCTTTTTCAGTGACGCACAACTGTGCCTCTCATGAAAGAAAAATTGTGCCTCCGTGAGAAGCAAATCTGTGCCTCTCGCGGAAGAGAAAAACATATTTTTTCTTTAGGAGAGGCATGGCTGTGTTTGTCGCGTAGAAAACCTTTGCCTCCACGAGAAGCAAAATCGATGCCTCTCATGAAAGAAAAAACATGTTTTTTCAGAGATACAACTGTGTCTCTCGCGGAAACAAACCTTTACTCCACAAGAAGCAGTTCTGTGCCTCTGCGCAAGAAACAAAAAACTTTTGTTCACGCAAAAGAAATTTAAATTTTTTGGGGTCCAAAACCTAGGGGAAACCTGCAAAAACCGAAAAGCCTAAAAACCTGAAAAACGCATCGAAAACCAAAAAACGCGTACAAAAAGTAAAATAAAATTCCAAGGGAGCGCATAACACACGACACGTGACGACGGCTGTGAGCGAGGCATGGTTGGGCTAAGTGTGGTGGATAACCCCCAAGTATAATGGTGAAGTAACCTAGCAACAAGTATTTCCATCAGTAGAGAACCAAGGTTTATCGAAATAGAAGAAGTTTTTCCAGCAAACAAAGTCACTGGTACCTGCACACAAAACAAATTTGTGCCCAACACGTCAAGAAGATTGTCAATCTTCTTGTCATGCTAGTTACAAGATTAAAGTACATGATATGGTAGAAATTGATAGATAAAATAAAAGTGACGGTATACCAAAGTAATACTATTTTGGCAAAGTTTTCAACAAATAAAAATAGACCCCGGGGGCCATAGGTTCACTAGTGGTATCTCTGAGCATACAAGTGTGATGTGGTGAACAAATTACAGTTGGGCAACGATTAAATTGCAATATTTGTATTTAAGACTATGACCATTCAGGGTATAATCTCATATAGCAATTAAAAATTCGTTATCCAACTGCATCTATAACTAATAATCTTCCCCAAGACCGTTATCCGGCACACATATCAAAGTATTAAGTTCATAACAAATAGAGGATTGTAATAAGCAAGATGACATAATGTACAGAGTAAAACTATCATCCAAGTGTAATAAGAAATCATCATTTTATTCTTAGTAGCTACAATACAATACAATACGTGTCTTGTCCTTTTCTGTCACTAGGATATAGATCACCGCAAGATTGAATCCACTGAATGCAAAACTCCCTCTGAAGAACTACCCATCAAACTGGCCAAAGAAGAAAAATAGATCAGAGATCGTACGAAGCTATTCAATTATATAGCAAGTAAAATTCAAAATATTTAATTGATTTCAATGAACAATCTAAGCATAAAATGACAATTCATCATATCAAACACACCATCGATTACATCATATGGATCTCGAGCATGTAAGACAACCGAAAGTGCTAGTTATCGACTAGAGGGGGGTGAATAGGCGATTTTTATGGAAGTCTTCAAAACACGGGGGCTTTGAAGACAAACAGTAGAAATGAACCTATTGATATGCAGCGGAAGGTAGACTACACTAGACATGCCATAGTCAAG
The DNA here is from genome assembly GCA_021605145.1 of Aegilops bicornis. Classification (NCBI taxonomy): domain Eukaryota; kingdom Viridiplantae; phylum Streptophyta; class Magnoliopsida; order Poales; family Poaceae; genus Aegilops; species Aegilops bicornis. Next base: position 778,697,227 of record CM038673.1, on the reverse strand, counting down.
TAAGCAATAAAGTGAAAGCACGAAGATTATCAGCAGCTAGGTAGTATGGATCAGGATGGAAGACAGTATGAAGCCAAACAGTAAACAGTCTTCACACAGTGAAGATAACCAGATCATGCAAGCAGGCAATGACTTCACGAAGACAGACTGTAAAGTAAAGGGAAGTGGAGTATAGAACCAGTTGCTTGGTGAAGACAAGGATTTGGTAGACCAGTTCCAGTTGCTGTGACAGCTATACGTCTGGTTAGGGAGGCTGAGATTTAACTCAGAAGACCGCGTCTTCACCTTATTCCCCTTGAGCTAAGGACACCCAGTCCTCGCTCAATCACTCTGGTAGGTCTTCAAGGTAGACTTTCAAACCTTCACAGACTTTGTTCACCGGCGATCCACAATGACTCTTGGATGCTCAGAACGCGACGCCTAACCGGCTGGAGGATTCACAGTCCTCAAGTGTAACAAGTCTTCAGATCACGCGGACAGAAAGACATCAGTGATGCCTATCACTCTTTGGCTCTGTGTGTTTTGGGCTTTGTCCTCGCAAGGATCTCTCTCTCTCAAATGCTTCGAAGGTGGGTTGCTCCCAAACGACAAAAGCCGTGCACTAACTCTGAATAGCCACCAATTTATGGTGTAGGGGGTGGGCTATTTATAGCCAGGAGGCAACCCGACCTGATTTGTCTGAAATGACCATGGGTCACTACGGAACTGACACGTGTCCAACGGTCAGATTTCAAACTCACACGGCAGCTTGACTTGGGCTACAAGTAAAGCTGACTCATCCAGCTCTGGATAAGGTTTGCTCTCATTGTCTTCGCTCGTAGACATAGGATTTAGTTGAGCATCACATCAGTCACTCTGACTTTGTTCACTTGGACCACAGTTAATAGTACGGTGGTTCCTATGACTCAACAAAGAAGAAAAGGAAACTACGAAACAACTATGTCTTCGCATTCCATAGTCTTCATATGAATGTCTTCTCATGTCATAATCTTCACTGTGAATATCTTCACAGACCACCATTATCTTCAATGTCTTCATACATTTTTAGGGGCCATCTCAGGTAGGTAAACCGAATCACTAAGGGACTACTACCTGTGTTATCCTGCAATTCTCACAAACACATTAGTCCCTCAACCAAGTTTGTCGTCAATACTCCAAAACCAACAAGGGGTGGCACTAGATGCACTTACAATCTCCCCCTTTTTGGTGATTGATGACAAACGAGTTGAAGTTTTCGACGGGGATAAAAGTATGTGAAAGTTAAGGATTAAGGCTTTGTCTTCATAAGTAGCAAAAGGCTCCCCCTGAAGATGTGCATATAAGTAGTTTGCCTTTGAATGCAAATGCACATGGCAGGTTTTACTTTGTGGAGATCCTTTTCAACTTATGAAGATAATTCATCGTGCATATAAACATATAATGAAGATAATGACATGCACAATGAAAAATTGACGTCTGCAGAATGACTTCATGCGGAATTTATCATCGCATCACAAGGTAGCAGAAAAAGTAGCAGACGACCATCGAGTTTAAGTGTTACAACTCAAAGAACCAAATTGTTTCAAAAGACGAGAGTTGTAAAGACTTAGCAAAAATAATGCAACCACCCATAAGGACCCGCTTGAAGACTATCAACTCATATGCTTCTCCCCCTTTTGTCAGTAATGACCAAAAAGGTTTGAAGACATAGAGTTTCTACTCGTTCCCAGCTGGAGTAGATGATGGAGCAGGGTCGTCGTTGGAGTTTGGTGGTGCAGACGGGCCTGACGCAGTATCATGACGCAGTGCAGACAAAGTCAGTGAAGTGGCATCATCTTCTTCATCGACGACTCTCGCAAAAACAGTTGCAGCCGAAGACGAATGTTCAGAATCTTCAATAGATGACGTGCGACGCCAGCTTGCATTTGGTGGAGGCCTGGAATAACACTTGAAACTCTCTGTGAAGCCATCTTCGTGAAGATCGTCTTCAGGACAGAGCATTGTGAGGCTCTTCCAGGATCGCCGACGGGCTTCATGAGCAACAAACGAGTTCTTGGTGGCCAAGTTGCGAATGCGATTGACATCCACCAAGACACTCTGCATCTGACGCTTTAGCCAGTCATGATGCTTATCCTGCTTCTGATGCAATGCCACAAGAAGCTCTCGGTCATTGAGTACACGAGAATGCTTCCGAGGCCTTTGGGCAATAGTACTTGCAGTGGAGTCAGTGTTAGCACGGTGTGGCACTCTCATATTTCCAGCCAGAGGATAAGCGGGAGTTGCAGCATCGGGGACAAGAATTCCTTCGATTGGTTGCGTGAAGCTTTGATGTTCAGCATTCTGAAGATGCAGGGGCTTCTTGGCAGGCTCGGGGTAGATGGCTTCAATGGACAGATCAACCTCAGGCAGAAAAACAATGTGGTTGCGAGCTGAGGGCTGATAGTCAATAGAGGAATGGAGCTTGATCAGGCGCATTACCCATGGAGCATAGAACTTCAGGCCAAACAAATCAACCCCAGAAGCAGCTAGTTGTCTGATGAAGAAATCCTGGGTATTGAATTTGCTACCATTGATGATATAGAATACCATAGTCTTCATGGCTCCTTCAAGTTTAGCCTCAGAAGAGTGTCCCTTGATCGGCCATAGAGTACACCTCAGAATGTGGTAGACTATGTCTGGCAAGTACTCGAGGTCGTTCACGAAGAACTCCTTTGGGTATTCAGCATCATGAGGCAATGGCTTCATCATACTGAGCATCTGACTCATGTTTGGTTCGGGCCGCTGAAAGATACTCTGCAGTTCATCTCTATGACGCCGACAACCAGGTTCGTGTAACTCACTTGGAGTGGACAGGGAAGTAAGCTCGATAATTTCTTGAGCTTTGGCTTCGTGATGTACATCACCTGTCATCCACTCAAGGATTCATGTCTTCGGATCCCTGTTGTAGCCGCGAATATGAAGTGTGGCATAGAACCGCATGAGAAGCTCTTCATTCCAGTGTTCTTTGTCAGTCACTAATGGCAGAAGACCAACATCTCTAAAGCAGTCAAGAGCTTCTTCAAGACAGGGCAGCCCAGCTATAGCTTCACAATCCAGACGCATGTGCGGAAAGATCTGCTCTTGATTGTACATAATGCATGAGTAGTAGCTTCGCTGCCGATGGTTCCAAAATCTATCTGAAGAGATCTTTGGCTTCGAATAAGGATTCTTGGCGCTGTCAAAGAAGGTATTGTGCTCTCTGAAGCTATGCACGCTGAACGAACCCTGTGAAGTTGCAGCACCTGGAAGCCTTGGCAGCCTGGGCTTGGGCTTCTGAACTTGAGGCCTCTGCTCCACGTGATAGTCATACTGTGGTCCGGGAGTAGTGGGATGAACCAAAATAGGCCATCTAACTGTGACAAGCTGACCACGATTGTAGGCCTGTTCCATGGTGTGAGGCCCTGAAGGGGGAACAGCATCACTGGAGCTGATTGGTGGCACAATGGTGTCAGTGGCAGCATTGTATTCAGGCTCCACATTGCCTTCAGCCATGACAGTGTCATTGGCTTCAGTGGCGTTGGTGGTGGCAGCCTCAGTGTTTTCAACCTCCATCTGTTCAAGGACCGGAGGGTCGGGCACGATCACATTCTCCTCGAGAATGACTTGCTCAAGAGCTGGGGTGTGGCAACTCTTTCTTCTTCTCTTTCTTCTTCGCCGATGATCACGGTAGGAATGTCTTCAGTGACTTTAGCTTCGGACTCAGAGGCATTCACAGTAGGGGTGGCTTCAGGAAGCACTTTACGTGATACTGAGCTTTGTTACACTTCCCCTTCCGGAATGCTCGACATGGTGACCTGTGGCCTGGGGCCTTTGCGAAGTCTGCGGAATGCTGGCGATGCCTTTGGTGAGGGAGTGGTCTGTACCATGTAGTTGTCGTCGTCAAGCACCGGAGTGGTGGCTTGAGGAGGTGGTGTTCTTGGTGTCTCATCATGTACTGGGTTGTCTTGCTATGGGCGCTCCGCCCATGAGTCATCTTGAGCAATTGGCGTTAGTGGACGACCAATGCTAATGAGTTCACTGCTCGTGAGAGCAGGCGATGATACCGACTGAGACTGGAGCTGAGGAAGGACTTCATCATCATCAACATTGTCTTCACGACCAATGTCTTTAGCTGTGTCGAGGTCAGCAGCTGGAACTTCTTCACTTACTGGAGCCTCTGTGGAAGCAGGCTCGTGGATCACAAGACGACGCTCATGGTTGGTTGAGGCAGGAAGGGCAACAGAAATGGGTTCAACATTGAGGGGCTATGTGGCTGCAGCACACTCTTTCTTTGAAGACTTTGTCTTCAACTTCTTCTTGGATGGGGCATCATCAGAAGTATCTTTGTGCTTGCGCTTCCTGGCTTCGGCTTCAGCTGCCCTTGTTTTCTTCAGCTCTGAAGCTTCATAGGTGACCTTAGGCTTCGAGCCAGTCATACTGGCAGGGAAGACAATGCGAGGTTCTTCCTGCCTTGATGTTTAAGTTTGGGCCGCAACATACTTCTTCTTGCTTGGCACCCATCCTGGGGTCGATGCCAGGACGCCCAAGAGCCTTTCGCTTCTCAGCTTCATTATGTGCTTGAACACATTTCTGTGCAAAGTACTTCATGCGCTCCTGTGAGCCTTTGGCTTCTTCACGCTTCGTGTGGAATTGTTTCTTAAGATCATGCATCATCTTCTTGAAGATCTGCACATTAGCCACACTGAGCTTGGCCATATTCTTCTTGAAATGCGCCTTCTCATAGTCAATCTTGTTATTGAGCTCGACGATTTTCTAAGCGAGGGCCAACTCATTAGCAATGGCTCCATGAAACGTGACGCTTACGTCCACAGGCAGCTGAAGATCATCAATACTGATGCTTTGGTCATCAAACCACTCATCGATGAAGTTTTTCAGAATGTCAACATCAAGGAGGGGCAGATCATTGAAGATCTCCGCCTCTTGCTTGCTCTTGATCGGCATCTCAAGTGCTTCATCACCAAGATCTTCATCACTAGACAGATCAATGGTGTCTTCCTCCTTGCGCAGAACGGCAGCAGAAGTCAGTGCATGCCCAGAAATCTTCTTGGGCTTCTCCGTCTTCTTGGTCCTCTTGGACACACGAGACAAATCTTTAGACTGCACACTCGGTTCAGGAGGTGCAGTCTTCAATGGCTTCACAGTCGAAGCTTTTGGAGCGGCAGAGAGCTTCGAAGCTTTTGATTTCTTCTTCTTCTGCTTCGGTGGTGCTGGCGCATCTTCAGAGTCTGTGTCATCAGCGGAGTGATCCACTGTAGCCCTTTGAGCACCAATGTGAGAGAGGAGCCCATCAAAGTTGTTGAAGGGGCCGATGACATTGGGATTAGCTTCACGTGTGCCATCCGGCCTTGGAGAAGATGGACCAGGGTTGAAGTTGACTCGAAGATCCATCTTGTGCTTTGCAGCTGACTCTTTTGCAAACTGATAGTTGCACTTGAAGAGGTTGTCTTCACGACACCATAACATGGATGATGGGTCGGCATTCTCAGGCTTCGGTCCTCGGACTGTGCACGGATAGAAGCCTTGGGCAATGGCTTCAGGCTTAGACTTGGGCTGCAGATTCTTGTACAGAATATCGCCCCACAGACGTTTGATGGCATTCTTTTCAGCATACTCAGCAGTGACGAAGTTATACTTGAACCACTGCTCTGCCCAATATCTTCGAATCCATTGGATTCGGGTCTTGCGCTGATTATAGTTCTCCTCAGGACCAGTTTTGTATATTTCATACAGATCCGGAGTCAGATCTAGAGCTGTGTTGCCTCTGCGCTGCCTGCCACCTTTCCTTGCAGATTTCTCTGTGGCCATGATATTCAGACTGATTGGCTTCAGAACAGTGAAAGGCTTCCGTCTACTGGTCAGACAAGAACTGGCTTCGTGGGAGTGAATATGATGCTGTAAGAACTCTACAAATGAATGCGTTGTGAGAACTAAGGGATTCTCCCACGCATATGTACCGTGACAGCATTAGAGATGCGAGGGAAGGGGAAGAGGTCATATGCATTCTCGAGAAGATGTCACGACCGGTTTTCCAAGAAAATATTTATTGAGAAACCGACCTTTTGATTCGATATGAGGAAAATCCTCTGGTAGGTAGACAAATTCTTGATACAATAAGCCGATTAGTATTGAAATATATTACGGAATTGGTAGGATGCTCAACAATTTATTACAATACTACCGGCTTATTGTATCAAGAATTTGTCTACTACCAGAGGATTTTCCTCATACTGAATCAAAAGGTCGGTTTCTCAATAAATATTTTATTGGAAAACCTACGTGACAAGCTTGGTACCGAGCTGCAGTTGATCAGAGAAGCCACTAGGTGCGATCGCTAATTGGTTATTAGCATAATAGAGCTCATTATTTATTTTTTACAAATGTAGTCATTTTCGACAACGGCATAAATTTATGACCTGACCACTCGAATTTTGCCTACTTTTGTAGATGGTGACAACAGCTGCGAGTCACGGATGTTCGCCAAGCGTGCACGATGGGTTCGTCAAGCTTACGTCCTTCATCGTCTAGGTCGCGATGGGGCCATCTATGCGCCCGATCTTCACACTTTATCGGCACAAGGTCAACGACAGTCTGACCATGCACCAGTCCGCGGTGAAATTCAATGGAGGGCGAGTTGAGTTACGAAGCTTCTGATACTTGGGAAGAGACATGCATACGGAGAAGCATGCTATGCAGATGGCAGCACGTGAGGCGATATCTCGTCTCAGGGATGTCCTTCCCGATGAAGACTTCGTCGTTACCGCTACCTTCCATGCCACGTGCCATACACCAGTCACTACGCATTCTCTTGCCCCGGAGGAGAACGAGGCGAGGCATTTGAGATGCTTATCGAGTACCTTCAGACTCGGAGGCAGCCTTCGACAACTTTGGTGGGCGACTTCGTGGCTGCCCGCATGGACTCGATCCATGGCTGTGCCGCCAACAGAGGAGGAGCTCGCACACCGCTCCGCCCCTGACTTTCGTCTCGTCCTCAGCATCTTATGCATCTACCACTCTCGCCACTGCTCGACGCCTGCCTACCACCGAGGAATTCAACCAAGTCATTGTGCCCACTCCAGTCCGCTCTGCACCACCCATTGCGCCCACTCCTGTTCGTGTGGTTCCGCCTATGGCGCCTGGTCCATCTACTCAGCGCAACATTTCACGTCTGGAGCCTATTAGCGAGGAGGAGGTTGAGTCCCCGACCTCAAGCGCCTCACCCTCGGCAGGGCAAAGGAGATCCTTACCATCTCCGACTGAGTACGCTTAGCCGCTATACGATGTACCGACATGTACGATATGTTTATATGTACATAGGTTGTGAGAAGTAGCTTGTTTGCGCATCATGTAGGAACTGGGAGAAGTGCACTAGCCTAAATAACATGTCAGGATTATGTACGCACATCCTGAGTGATGTATTGTATAATTACTGCTTGCGTGTAAGATATGTAATGAGCAGTCCTTCTCCGTGCGCAACCGATTATTATCTTGAAAAATCCTGGAGCTTTTAAAATTTTCCCGTCCTTGTGCATTTATTGATTTTTGCGACTCTTTTCCCTTTCTTATGAGTTTTACAAATTTATCCCCAGAGTGAAAAATGTCTCGTCCTTGGACGCGCTCCATGCCAATTCATGGGAGGAAAATTATGGCACACCACCAAGCAACAATTTCACACAGGGGCAGTCAAGTCAACAGACGCTGAAACAAAGCACTTTCCAAAATGTGCCGTATTTATGAGCAAAGTCAGCAACAACATCAGGAAATGATGAACCAAGTCATCAATATGGGAAATCACCGTGGACAGTATCAGCAGCAATCCAAATTATCTGAACTACAGAAGACGCGTCCCCAAACATTTTCTCATACTGACAAACCACTTGAGGCCGAGGACTGGCTTCGAGACATGGAAAGAAAATTAATTACTGCACAGTGTTCAGACCTTGAGAAAGTGCTATATGCACCGCACTATCTCACTGGAGCAGCTGCATCATGGTGGGAAAATTTCCTACACATGCACCCCAACAAAAATAATATAACCTGGGAGGAGTTCAAAGAAGGTTTTCGTGGGGCACACATTCCTAAAAGTCTTATGAAGATTAAGAAGAGAGAATTTGATGACCTCAAACAAAGGACCATGACGGTGTCGAGAATACAACAGTCGGTTTACTCCATTGTCTCGCTATGCCAGCGAAGAGCGTATATTTGAAAGCAAGAAGATGGAAAAATTCCTAGACGGTCTGGCACCCGCACTTAAATGCCAGCTAATTGTGCACACCTTTCCAGATTTCAAAACATTGGTGGATAAGGCCATTACCTTGGAAAATGAGAGACGCAGCTTGGAGGATTTCCGCAAGCGAAAAAGGGACAGAACTAATCTTGCTCGCAACCACCGAAGCAAGACGGATTTTCAAAATGGTGGGACACACAAACCCGCGACAAACGTCTCCCGCCCAATCAAGAATTTCCATGCAAGGGACAAGGAGTTCACATATCGCCCAGGCGTTACTTGCTACGCTTGTGGAGAAGAAGGGCACTATGCCAAGCGATGCCCCAAGCCAAGAACTTCGGCCCCAAAGCCGAACAACGGTGGCAATAATTCAGTGCCCAAACGCAACAATTTCAACCCCAATAACAACCACAGGAAGGGTCACCTAAACCACGTGACCAGAGAGGAAGCACAGAACGCCCCGGATATCGTACTCGGTACGTTCCCTATCAACACAATACCTGCCGTGGTTTTGTTTGATTCTGGAGCTTCTCACTCATTCATTTCGAAAAGTTTTGCTTTGCAAAATAATTTTTCGATGCTTCCCTTGGAAAAATCCATGATCATCAAGTCCCCTGGGATTAAGCAAGTTACCCAGAGTTACTGCCAAGGTGTGATTATTGAGTTTGAAGGATTGAAGTTTCACGCCAACCTTATTGTGTTGGAAAATAAAGGGCTGGATGTCATCTTAGGGATGGATTTGTTAACCACCAACAAGGGATTTATTGACTGCTTCAACGGACCGTAATTCTCACCCACCACCACGGGAAGACAATAAAAGTTTGACCAAGGAGAGAAAAATATCTCGGCAACCAAGACTGAACAAGGTGGACGTTACGGAGTTAAGCAAAGTTCGATAGTGTGTGAATTTGACGTATTTCGAAGAACTACCGGGCATGCCACCGCATCGAGAGATAGAATTCAGCATTGAACTAGCACCGGAACCACCCCATATACAAGAAACCATACAGAATGGCACCATCCGAGTTGGTAGAATTGAAGAAGCAAATAAAAGAATTCTTGGACAAAGGATATATCTGAGCCAGCTCCTCACCTTGGGGGTCACCAATTTTATTTGCCAAAAGGAGGATGGAACTCTTGAGATTGTGTATAGACTATCGAAGCTTAATATGGTCACAATCAAGAACAAATACCCGATGCCACGGATAAATGATTTATTTGATCAGCTCGCTCAGGCCAAGGTATTCTCGAAAATTGACTTAAGATCGGGATACCATCAATTAAAAGTATGAACAGAAGATATTCCCAAGACAGCCTTCACCTCCACATACGGACTGTATGAGTTCACAGTAATGCCATTTGGACTCATGAACGCCCCCGCATATTTTGTTCACCTCATGAAAAAAGTATTTATGAAGTTTATGGACAAGTTTGTTGTGGTATTTATCGACGATATTCTGATATACTCCGAGACACCCGGAAGAGCAATTGAACATCTCGAATTTTACTAGGAGAACTTCGAGGAAACATCAATTGTACGCCAAGTTCAGCAAGTGTGAATTTTGGCTCTGACAGTAGGTTTTACGGGCCACGCATCTTGACCCAAGAAGGTATTGCCGTTGACGAGGAAAAAGTCAAGGCCGTACTTGGCTGGAAACCACCAGCTAAGCGTAGCAGACGTCTGAAGTTTCTGGGAATGGCAGGTTACTACCGAAGATTTATTGAAGGGTTTTCCACCATAGCAAAGCCAATGACGCAGTTACTCAAGAAAGACAAGAAGTTTGAATGGACGGAGGCTTGCGAGAAAAGTTTCCAAGAACTAAAAAGGAAATTAACAACGGCACCAGTATTAATTGTGCTAGACATACACAAAAAATTTGAGGTGTATTGTGACGCTTCCCGGAAGGGCCTCGGATGCGTATTAATGCAAGAAGGCAAGGTAGTCGCTTATGTTTCCAGACAACTTCGCAAGGATGAGGAAAATTATCCTACTCATGACCTGGAGTTAGCAGCAGTTATTCATGCACTCAAGGAATGGAGACACATTTTACTTGGAAACCGTTGTGAAATATACATGGACTATAAAAGCCTCAAGTATATTTTCACACAACTGGAACTGAATTTACGGCAACGACGCTGGTTGGAATTAGTAAAGGATTATGATCTTGGGATCCACTACCATCCAGGAAAAGCAAATGTAGTGGCAGATGCTCTAAGTAGGAACCCTAGCCGAACAACGACGGCCTACCAAACTTGAGACCTGAATTCGGCAGGAGTTTGCTAAACTCAACTTGATGGTGGTTACTGGAGGCAAGGCGGTGTGTCGAATTTAGAAATACAGCCTACCACGATAGAAAAGGTTAAAGAGGCTCAGCATGGGCACCCCAGCATTGAAGGCATAAAACGGAAGGTAAATTTGGGCAAGGCCTCAGAATTCGTTATTGACGAGCAGGGAATATTGTGGTACGGAAATAGACTTTGCGTACCAAACATCAATGACCTTAAACAGCAAATCTTAGCTGAAGGCCACACCGCTCCGTATTCAATCCATCCTGGAGGAACAAAAATGTACAAAGATCTTCAGGAAACATTTTGGTGGCACGGTATGAAAAGGGACATAGCCACGTTCATTGCATGTTGTGACTCATGTCAACGCATCAAGGCCGAGCACCGAGAAACCGGCGGGCTATTACAACCAAATAAGATACCGAGTGGAAATGGGGCGAGATTGGGATGGATTTTATTGTTGGGCTACCTCGGTCACGACACGGAATGATGCCATATGGGTCATCACAGATAGATCGACTAAGGTGGCACACTTCATCCCGTGAAGACAACCCACACCACTCGAAGCTTGCCGGGATCTATCTTTTCCGTATAAATGCGCTTACATGGAGTTCCAAAGACTATAATGTCAGACGAGAGGCACTCAATTCGTCTCCCGATTTTGGGATCAATTACAACAAGCTACGGGAACTCAACCGGCATTTAGTACCGCATACCACCCCTGCATCGACATAAACTGAACACGTAAACCAAATTCTAGAAGACATCTTTGAGAGCATGTGTCCTCACTTATGCAACCAGTTGGGAGGAAAGCTTGCCATACGCAGAAGTTCGCATACAACAACAAGCATTACAGAGCCAGCTGCAAATGGCACCATTTGAAGCCTTATGCAGGCGGAGATGTCGTACCCGCTAAATTGGTGAGAGACCGGAGACAGCCCGTATCTTCGGCCCGGACATGCTCAAAGAAGCCGAGGAAAAGGTCAAGCTAATCGAGGACCGACTCAAAACAGCTCAAAGCCGACGGAAGAGTTATTACGATCGAAACACCGTGGAGTCAAATTCGAACCGGTGAGTTTGTGTACCCACGAGTATCTCCCATCAGGGGCCTGCAACGATTCAAGATTAAAGGGAAGCTAGCGCCAAGATTCATCGGACCATTCTGCATAGTGGCACGAAGAGGCACGGTAGCCTACCTGCTAGACTTACCCGAAGAGATATCCGATATCCACAATGTGTTCCACGTCTCGCAATTAAGGAAGTGCGTAAGCAACCCAGAGAAGCAAGTATCCCATGAAAACATTGACGTACAACCAGACCTCACCTATCGGGAACATCCGGTAAAAATATTGGAGGAGTGCGAAAGAAGGACCCGACAGAAAACCATCAAGTTTTTCGAGTTCGGTGGAGCAATCACACCGAGAGTGAAGCCACTTGGGAAGGAGAGGATTTTCTTGGACAAAGCATCCACACTTATTTGAGGATCAGCTGAAATCTCGGGGGCAGATTTTTCCTAAGGGGGTAGGTGTTGTGACACTCCAAAAATTTTCATTTGGTTTTCAGCAAAAACTTTGTTGGATTTGAAGAAGGTCATTTAAATTCTTCCAAAAAAACCTCTATCTCAAAACTTTTTCCCCTTGGCAAGGATTTTAATTTTAGCATCTTCTTCAACTCTAGTGTTTGGTTTTTAAAAACCTTTCTTCTGTTTGTCCCCTTCTCAAATTTATATTTTTTGTTTGGGATTTATTTTCTTTTAAGGAAAACCCTAGAAGTTTTGGGACCTCTCTTATATTGAAACCACTCATGGTTTTACCATGCCTCTTGTGGTAAATCCTCCCAAAACCCCTCCCTCTACTTTGGGGCAATCCAAACATTCTGTACCAACAAGTCCAACCCATTTTTGGATTTTATTTCATTTGTTTTATTCCCCAAATCATTCCTGTCATTTATTCTAAGCCTAGGTAATTTACAAAGCAAGTACCTGAATTCCTTTGAATTTTGATCTCAAACCAACTCCTCTGGATAGTCCTTAACACCCACAACCTAGAACCATCAAGATCCACTCTTCCTCTTTTCAAAATTTTCAAGTTTCAGCCTCTGCAAGTTTGGGCCAGATTTGTCAAATTTGGTGAAATTCATATCTCCTCTTCTCCAAAAATTCTACCAAAATTCAGGCAGCCCCGGATGCAATGAGAGACCACCCCACCAAAAATCAGCTCAAGGAGAATTTCCCACATACCAAAATCATTTCGTCGAACACCTGGCCGACACTGTTACTATGCACTTTTAGAAAGTTCAGTGTTTCAGAGAGATTCAGTGTCGTTTTCGTCAGAGTGTTATCACCGATCCACAGTGCTCCATGGCGCGTTGTGCACGGCCTCTCCTCCCTGGCCAGAGCACCGCACGCCCCCTTGGACGGGTGTAGGTGTCGGTGGCGGCAAGCATCGCCGGCGTTGGCAGCTTCTGCGGTGGCAGAACCACCCGTAGCGGCCAATGGAGCCAGAGCAAGCTCGCCATGCCGTCCGGCGCCGCCCAACGCCCCCTAGCCCTCCGCGTGGCCTCATGCATGCCAGCGCACCCCTGCAACACCATCGTCGTGGCCCGGCAAGCACAAGGCGCGCCCTCTGCCGCCGATGGGCCCGCGCCGCCCCGTTCCGTCGAATCCACCCAGGACTCCTAATCCAAGCTCGTTTAGCGTCAACACGGAACCAGTGGAACTCCACGTTGACGCCCAACTCCCTAAACCTCCCCGACCAAGCTCTGCGCCACAGTAACCATCGCCCGGAGAACTCCGTTTCACGGCCACCGCCTCGGATCGCCTATAAAAAGGGGCCCCGAAGCTGCGCCCTCGAGCATGCACCACCACTGCACCCCACAGACACCCCTTGAGCCACTAGGAGGACCTCGAGGAGGTCTCCTCCCCAACTCCGGCCGCCCGATCCGCCTCGGCCACCATCTCGATTCACTCGGTGAGGCCATCTCCGGCCAGCCAAACCCGCGTCGATGCCTCCTCGAGCACCCAAAGTGAACTAACCCAAGCCTCGATTTGACCTTCGCAGCCCTCCCGGCGAGATCCGACTCCACCCGAGCCGCCGTCCCGCCGGAGCAAGGGCCGCCCGTCGACATGGTGCTGCTTGGCGACCACCACCACCACCCACCGGCGGAAGGACACGCTGAGCTCGAAGGTACCACCGATCCCCCGCCTTTCGCCGTGGATCGCCACGGCTGACCACTGCAGCTCTCGGGTGCCGACGAGCTCTGTCTCCTGCTTGAATTTTCAAACACGACGGGTGGGACCCGCCCGTCGACCTCTCTGTTCTTTTTTGAACTGTTTTACGAAAACATATTCGGCAAATGCGCTTCGATGCGAAGCGTTTTTACGGTCTTTCCTGTTCAGCCCCCTAGGAAGTTTCTGTTTCATTACAGAAAGGTCCCTGGATTAAAACCCTTATAACTTTTAAACAGAGAAGGATTTTTGATTGATTCTTTTTCTGTCCTCTTTAAAATTTTGTCTAGTTTTTTATCAGGTTTATTTGAAAAATATTTGTAATACTTTTGTGCACCTCACAGTATTTACGATAGTGCGTGTATTTCTGTATACCGTGAATCAAGAAGGAGGTGGCGGAACCACCGAACCTCACCGAGCTAGGCTCCGACTACTCCGAACCAGGCAAGCATGTTTGAACTTTTGATATGATAAGTGTCTTGGCATATTTGCATTAAGTAGTATCATGGCATGTTTATGAACATCGCGATGAATGTTATATTGCATGCAAAGTTGAGGCAAGTGAGTTTCGAAGATCCATAAGTTGTTGGATATGAGTTTGCACGGCCATGTGATGGCATGAGAATGGGTAAGATGGCAGTGTTGTAGCATGCCAGTCTTACGCCAGACCATTTGACCAGTGTCAACATGAATCAGTCCAGTTCCCGTCCATTTTCCCTTTCCGTACTACCATATGTTTTCCGCCAAAGGGATACGGCTTAGTAAGTTGCAAACCGCTTTCTGGTACACACCAAATCGAGAGGCGGGATGAGGGTTCCATGGCCTGGATTAAAGCATATCATCCGGTCGGGGGCATGGGTGTTTAGGTTGGGACGAGAGGGGGCACCCTTAGAGCGATATATAAATTTGATCCCATGCTATTCGAGATTGTGATCTCCCCATCTCAAAGTTTTTCTTGAGCGCTGTCTAGGGTGATCCCTGGCACCGTGAGGTTGGATGGGTGTGTCTTGGTTAGATGTGTTTCTTAGAAATAAAGTAAGCGGAACTAGTCCTCGTGACTACGAAAATCCGTTGGCTGTGGGCAATTTAGTACAAACTCTGCAGAGTCAAAAATCCTTGAAATCATCTTATCCATGTCCAAGTACTGTGCTCATTTTCTTCCGTCAAGTATCAGTCTCGGTGACAGAAACTCCGGAGATCCACATGAGTGTTAAGTCCGGTTAAACGTTTATTTCCCGTGGATGAACTAACCCGTTTATTATCATGTGTTGAATATTTTCCTATGAGCATTATTTCTTGCAAGTTAACAGATATGAATAATGAATTTAAGCCCTTTCTGCGATGTCGCTCAGACGTCCGACTGTGGCACACTTGTTATTTACTTTTAATATAAGCCCTTTCTGCGATGTCACTCAGACGTCCGACTGTGGCACACTTGTTATTTACTTTTAATATAAGCCCTTTCTGCGATGTCGCTCAGACGTCCGACTGTGGCACACTTGTTATTTACTTTTAATATAAGCCCTTTACGTGATGTCGCTCAGACATCCGGATCGTATCACGCTTGTTATCTTTCTTTCGGTATAAGCCCTTTCTGCGATGTCGCCAGACGTCCGTTGTGGCACACCTATTATTTACTTTCAATATAAGCCCTTTTACGTGATGTCGCTCCGACGTCCGATTGTGGCACGCATGTCTTTTACTTTCAATATAAGCCCTTTACGTGGTGTCGCTCAGACGCCCGACTGCGGCATGATTATTTATTTGTTCACCCCTTCGAGGTGTCGCTTCAGACACCCGATCGGTTTTCAGTTGTTTTGTGTGGATTTCGGGTGGACTACCGCCCGACTTCCTTTTTACTTATCATGTCATGCGAATATTTATTTCTTGAGTGTGCATCGCTTCTTGCTCTTAACGCATTCATCCATGCATTTGTTATATCTTATGTCCGAACTGTCTTGCGAGTACTTTCAAAGTACTCACAGCTTGTTGATTTGGCGAGATGTTGTGAAAGCGATCTCATGGATGAAGAATTCAATAGCGAGTCCGACGCCTAGAGGAGTCCCAGCCAGTCCCGTGCGACCCTGGTTTATGGTCACTGTATTATATCCGCTTCCGCTACTCAAATAATTTCATCAAGCCTCACCTCGACGCTCGATGAGCTGCGGTTTAGGAGTCATATTATCCACTCCTTTGTGATATTCCACCACCGCTTTATTCTCGAGTCAGTAGTAAGCCACCCCACACCATTGTGTCATATCCGCCATTATGTATAATTATTTGCGTGCTTGTAATAAATTGTTGAGCATCCCCAGCTCGACCATGTAATATACTTCAATACTACTGGCTTATTGTATCAAGAATTTGTCTACCAGTCAGGAGGATTTTCCTCATACTGGAATCAAAAGGTCGGTTTCTCAATAAACATTTTATTGGAAAACCGGTCGTGACAGAAGATTTTGAAGATAAATTAGTTTGAAGACATTGACCTCATAGTGCGAAGACATTCACTTATTTGAAGAGAGTTGGTTCCAGATTTGTACGAATCCATGAATAAGTACAAGTGAGGAATCTAACTAGTTATGAAGCATAAGTGAATATTCTCAGCATAATATGAGATGCAGATAAAGACGGATCCAGATTTGAAGCTGTAGAAACCACTTTTGGTTGAAGTGGATGGATTTGACGGATCGAAAAGGCAGTAAAAAGTGAGATTTAATTACCGCTGATGAACTGCTAGACGAGGCAGAGTTAGAAGCCAAGCAGTTCAATCTCCCGCGCCCTAACTTGGTGGCGGAAGACACCTACAGCAGAGGCAGAGAGGACGAGGTCCGCGGCCGGCGTGAGGACGGCGTCGAAGAAGTCGCGGCAGCTAAGCGCTTCGTCTCCGGCGTCGACGCGAGCTAGCGGAGGCGCTAGGGTTTGAGCGAGGTGGCGAGGTGGAAGAAGAGATAATGACCGCGAGGTGTGTGTATTTATAAGGAAAGGGACTGCACAACGTAATTACGCAGGTGCCCCTGGCGGTTCACATCTGAAGGACACGTGGCCTGCGTGCAACTTATTGGAAGTTGTTCCATGTTCCCACGCACGCCTGGATAGTCGGGTGGTCGGTCCGGCTTCTCCGGTATTCAGGCAAAAAGGATATGACACTAAAACAGATTTAAACGTTTGTCTCTGTATCTTCTGCTGACAAAGACTCAGAGAAGACATTTGACAGGTTTCAACAGAGTGCATATGACTAAGATAGATAGAATTTGAGGAAGAAGTGCAGAAGGGGTTAGGGTCCAATCACATTTACTTAGATAAAAAAAACAAGTTTGAAGACACAACTACAAGTGAATGCTGTAGAGGACAGAACACGCATATATATTTATATATCAGTATAAGACCAACTCAACATTGCAAAGATAAACCTTGAAGTCAAATAAATGTTGAAGACAAACCAAATGCGAAGACTGTGCACTTATGGAGCCAAATGAAACACTTCAATAAGATTTTGGTGGTGGAGTTACCCACCGTATAGGAAGCATTAGACCCAGACACGACGCACAATTATCGTGGCGCTCGGAAGTCAAATTCCGCGTTAATGTATTCACACTTAGAGTGTATGTCTGTTGGGGAACGTAGTAATTTCAAAAATTTCCTACACACACACAGGATCATGGTAATGCATAGCAACGAGAGGGGAGAGTGTTGTCCACGTACCATCGTGAACCCGAAGGCGTTAACTGCACAACGGTTGATGTAGGTAAATGCGTCTTCACGATTTGACTGATCCAAGTACCGAACGTACGGCACCTCCGAGTTCAGCACACGTTCAGCTCGACGAGGTCCCGCGAACTCCGATCTAGCAAAGCTTCACGGGAGAGTTCCATCAGCACGACAGCGTGATGACGGTGATGATGTTGCTACCGACGCAGGGCTTCGCCTAAGCACCGCTACGATATGATCGAGGTGGATTATGGTGGAGGGGCACCGCGACACGGCTAAGAGATCAAGAGATCAATTGTTGTGTCTAGAGGTGTCCCCTGCCCTAACATATAAAGGAGGGAGGGAGAGGCCGGCCCTAGAGGGGGCGCGCCAAGTGTGGGGAGTCGTACTAGGACTCCCAAGTCCTAGTAGGATTCCCCTTTCCTTTCTGGAGTAAGAGAGAAGGAAAGAGGGGGAGAGGGAGAAGGAAAAGGGGGCTGCATCCCTTGTCCAATTCGGACCAGAGGGGGGCCGCGCGCCTCCTTCCTTTTGGCCTCTCTCCTCTATTCCCATATGGCCCAATAAGGCCCAATACTTCTCCCGGTGAATTCCCGTATCTCCTCGGTACTCCGAAAATACCCGAATCACTCGGAACCTTTCCGATGTTCGAATATAGTCGTCCAATATATCGATCTTTACGTCTCGACCATTTCGAGACTCCTCATCATGTCCTCGATCTCATCTGGGACTCCGTACTACCTTCGGTACATCAAAACACATAAACTCATAATACAAATCGTCACAGAACTTTAAGCGTGCGGACCCTACGGGTTCGAGAACTATGTATACATGACCGAGACACGTCTCCGGTCAATAACCAATAGCGGAACCTGGATGCTCATATTGGCTCCCACATATTCTATGATGATCTTTATCGGTTAAACCGCATAACAACATACGTTGTTCCCTTTGTCATCGGTATGTTACTTGCCCGAGATTCGATCATCGGTATCTCAATACCTAGTTCAATCTCGTTACCGGCAAGTCTCTTTACTCGTTCCGTAATACATCATCCAGTAACTAACTCATTAGTTACAATGCTTGCAAGGCTTATAGTGATGTGCATTACCGAGTGGGCCCAGAGATACCTCTCAGGAGCAATCGGAGTGACAAATCCTAATCTCGAAATACGCCAACACAACAAGTACCTTGAGACACCTGTAGAGCCCCTTTATAATCACCCGATTCACGTTGTGACGTTTGGTGGCACACAAAGTGTTCCTCCGGTAAATGGGAGTTGCATAATCTCATAGTCATAGGAACATGTATAAGTCATGAAGAAAGCAATAGCAACATACTAAACGATCAAGTGCTAAGCTTAATGGAATGGGTCAAGTCAATCACATCATTCTCCTAATGATGTGATCCCGTTAATCAAATGACAACTCATGTCTATGGTTAGGAAACTTAACCATCTTTGATTAACGAGCTAGTGAAGTAGAGGCATACTAGTGACACTATGTTTGTCTATGTATTCACACATGTATTATGTTTCCATTAATACAATTCTAGCATGAATAATAAACATTTATCATGAAATAAGGAAATAAATAATAACTTTATTATTGCCTCTAGGGCATATTTCCTTGAGTCTCCCACTTGCACTAGAGTCAATAATCTAGTTCACATCGTCATGTGATTTAACACCAATAGTTCACATCTTTATGTGATCAGTTCACATCGCTATGTGACTAACACCCAAAGGGTTTACTAGAGTCAATAATCTAGTTCACATCGCTATGTGATTAACACCCAAAGAGTACTAAGGTGTGATCATGTTTTTGCTTATGAGAGAAGTTTAGTCAACGAGTCTGCCACATTCAGATCCGTATGTACTAAATTTCTATGTCTACAATGCTCTGCACGGAGCTACTTTAGCTAATTGCTCCCTCTTTCAATATGTATCCAGATTAAGACTTAGAGTCATCTGGATCAGTGTCAAAGATTGCATCGACGTAACCCTTTATGATGAATCTTTTGTCACCTCCATAATCGAGAAACATATCCTTAATCCACTAAGGATAATTTTGACCGTTGTCCAGTGATCTACTCCTAGATCACTATTGTACTTCCTTGCTAAACTCAGTGTAGGGTATATAATAGATCTGGCACACAGCATGGCATACTTTGTAAAACCTATGGCCGAGGCATAGGGAATGACTTTCATTCTATTTCTATCTTTTGCCGTGGTCGGGTTTTGAGTCTTACTCAATCTCACACCTTGTAACATAGGCAAGAACTCTTTCTTTGACTGCTCCATTTTGAACTACTTTAAAATCTTGTCAAGATATGTACTCATTGAAAAAACTTATCAAGCGTCTTGATCTATCTCTATAGATCTTTATGCTCAATATGTAAGCAGCTTCACTGAGGTCTTTCTTTGAAAAACTCCTTTCAAACACTCCTTTATGCTTTGCAGAATAACTCTACATTATTTTTGATCAACAATATGTCATTCACATATACTTATCAGAAACGTTGTAGTGCTGCCACTCACTTTCTTGTAAATACAGGCTTCACCGTAAGTCTGTATAAAACTATATGCTTTGATCAACTCATCAAAGCGTATATTCCAACTCCGGATGCTTGCACCGGTCCATAGATGGATCCTTTGGAGCTTGCATATTTTGTTAGCACCTTTAGGATTGACAAAACCTTCTGGTTGCATCATATACAACTCTTCTTTAATAAATCCATTAAGGAATGTAGTTTTGTTTATCCATTTGCCAGATTTCATAAAATGCGGCAATTGCTAACATGATTCGGACAAACTTAAGCATAGATATGAGTGAGAAACTCTCATCGTAGTCAACACCTTGAACTTATCGAAAACCTTTTGCGATAATTCTAGCTTTGTAGATAGTAACACTACTATCAGCGTCCGTCTTCCTCTTGAAGATCCATTTAATCTCAATGGCTCACCAATCATCGGGCAAGTCAATCAAAGTCCATACTTTGTTCTTATACATGGATCCCATCTCAGATTTCATGGCCTTAAACCATTTTGCGGAATCTGGCTCATCATCGCTTCCTTATAGTTCGTAGGTTCGTCATGGTCAAGTAACATGACCTCCAGAAAAGGATTACCGTACCACTCTGTGCGGATCTCACTCTGGTGACCTACGAGGTTCGGTAGTAACTTGATCTGAAGTTACATGATCATCATCATTATCTTCCTCACTAATTGGTGTAGGAGTCATAGGAACAGATTTCTGTGATGAACTACTTTCCAATAAGGAAGCAGGTACAATTACCTCATCAAGTTCTACTTTCCTCCCACTCACTTCTTTAGAGAAACTCCTTCTCTAGAAAGGATCCATTCTTAGCAACGAATGTCTTGCCTTCGGATCTGTGATAGAAGGTGTACCCAACTGTCTCCTTTGGGTATCCTATGAAGACACAATTCTCCTATTTGGGTTCGAGCATTTATCAGGTTGAAACTTTTTCACATAAGAATCGTAACCCCAAACTTTGAGAAACGACAGCTTAGGTTTCTTGCTAAACCATAGTTCATACGGTGTCGTCTCAACGGATTAGAAGGTGCCCTATTAACGTGAATGCAGCTGTCTCTAATGCATAACCCCAAAACGATAGTGGTAAATCAGTAAGAGACATCATAGATTGCACTATATTCAATAAAGTACGGTTATGACGTTCGTACACACCATTATGCTGTGGTGTTCCAGGTGGCATGAGTTTGTGAACCTATTCCACATTGTTTTAGTTGAAGACCAAACTCGTAACTCAAATATTCTTCTCCACGATCATATCGTAGAAACTTTTATTTTCTTGTTACGATGATTCTCCACTTCACTCTGAATTCTTTGAACTTTTCAAATGTTTCAGACTTGTGTTTCATCAAGTAGATATACCCATATCTGCTCAAATCATCTGTGAAGGTTAGAAAATAATGATACTTGCATGAGCCTCAAGACTCATCGGATCGCATACATCAGTATGTATTATTTCCAATAAGTCGGTTGCTTGCTCCATTGTTCCAGAGAACGGAGTCTTAGTCATCTTGCCCATAAGGCATGGTTCGTAAGCATCAAGTGATTCATAATCAAGTGATTCCAAAAGCCCATCGGCATGGAGTTTCTTCATGCGCTTTACACCAATATGACCTAAACGGCGATTACCACAAATAAGTTGCACTATCATTATTAACTTTGCATCTTTTGGCTTCAATATTATGAATATGTGTATCATTACGATCGAGATCCAACAAACCATTTTCATTGGGTGTATAACCATAGAATGTTTTATTCATGTAAACAGAATAACAATTATTCTCTAACTTAAATGAATAATCGTATTGCAATAAACACGATCAAATCATATTCATGCTCAACGCAAACTCCAAATAACATTTATTTGGGTTGAACACTAAACCCGAAAGTATAGGGAGTGTGTGATGATGATCATATCAATCTTGGAACTACTTCCAACACACATCGTCACTTCACCCTTAACTAGTTTCTGTTCATTCTGCAACTCCCGTTTCGAGTTACTACTATTAGCAACTGAACCAATATCAAATACTGAGGGGTTTCTATAAACACTAGTTAAGTACACATCAATAACATGTATATCAAATATACCTTTGTTCACTTTACCATCCTTCTTATCCGCCAAATACTTGGGGCAGTTCCGCTTCCAGTGACCAGTCCCTTTGCAGTAGAAGCACTTAGTCTCAGGCTTAGGTCCAGACTTGGGCTTCCTCACTTGAGCAGCAACTTGCTTGCCGTTCTTCTTGAAGTTCCCTTCTTCCCTTCGCCCTTTTCTTGAAACCAGTGGTCTTGTCAACCATCAACACTTGATGCTTTTCTTGATTTCTACCTTCGTCGATTTCAGCATCACGAAGAGCTTGGGAATCGTTTCCGTTATCCCTTGCATATTATAGTTCATCACGAAGTTCAAGTAACTTGGTGATAGTGACTAGAGAATTCTGTCAATTACTATCTTATCGGGAAGATTAACTCCCACTTGATTCAAGCAATTGTAGTACCCAGACAATCTGAGCACATGCTCACTAGTTGAGCTATTCTCCTCCATCTTTTTAGGCAAAGTACTGTCAGAGGTCTCATACCTCTCGACACGGGCATGCGTCTGAAATACTAATTTCAACTCTTGGAACATCTCATATGCTCCGTGGCGTTTCAAAAACGTCTTTGAAGCCCCGATTCTAAGCCGTAAAGCATGGTGCACTAAACTATCAAGTAGTCATCATATCGAGTTTGCCAAACATTCATAACGTCTGCATTTGCTCCTGCAATCGGTCCGTCACCTAGCGGTTCATCAAGGACATAATTCTTCTGTGCAGCAATGAGGATAATCCTCGGATCACGGATCCAATCCGCATCATTGCTACTAACATTTTCAAAACAGTTTTCTCTAGGAACATATCAAAATAAGCGGGAGCAACATCGTGAGCTATTGATCTACAACATAGATATGCTAATACTACCAGGACTAAGTTCATGATAAATTAAAGTTCAATTAATCATATTACTTAAGAACTCCCACTTAGATAGACATCCCTCTAATCATCTAAGTGATCACGTGATCCAAATCAACTAAACCATGTCCGATCATCACGTGAGATGGAGTAGTTTCAATGGTGAACATCACTATGTTGATCATATCTACTATGTGATTCACGCTCGACCTTTCGGTCTCAGTGTTCCGAGGCCATATCTGCATATGCTAGGCTCGTCAAGTTTAACCTGAGTATTCCGCGTGTGCAACTGTTTTGCACCCGTTGTATTTGAACGTAGAGCCTATCACACCCGATCATCACGTGGTGTCTCAACACGAAGAACTTTCGCAACGATGCATACTCAGGGAGAACACTTATACCTTGAAATTTAGTGAGAGATCATCTTATAATGCTACCATCGATCTAAGCAAAATAAGATGCATAAAATATAAACATCACATGCAATCAATATAAGTGATATGATATGGCCATCATCATCTTGTGCTTGTGATCTCCATCTCAAGCTTACCGTCATGGTCACCATCGTCACCGGTAGCGACACCTTGATCTCCATCGTACCATCGTTGTCGTCTCGCCAACTATTGCTTCTCGACTATCGCTACCGCTTAGTGATAAAGTAAAGCAATTCTGAGCGATTGCATTGCATACAATAAAGCGACAACCATATGGCTCCTGCCGATTGCGTATAGCTCGGTTACAAAACATGATCATCTCATACAATAAAATATAGCATCATGCCTTGACCATATCACATCACAACATGCCCTGCAAAAACAAGTTAGACGTCCTCTTTGTTGTTGCAAGTTTTACGTGGCTGCTACGGGCTGAGCAAGAACCGTTCTTTCCTATGCATCAAAACCACAACGATAGTTCGTCAAGTTAGTGCTGTTTTAACCTTCTCAAGGACCGGGCATAGCCACACTCGGTTCAACTAAAGTTGGAGAAACCGACACCGCCAGACCACCTATGTGCAAAGCACGCGTCGGTAGAACCAGTCTCACGTAGCGTACGCGTAATGTCGGTCCGGGCTGCTTCATCCAACAATACCGCCGAACCAAAGTATGACATCTTTGGTAAGCGGTATGACTTGTATCGCCCACAACTCACTTGTGTTCTACTCGTGCATATAACATCTATGCATAAAACCAGGCTCGATGCCACTATTGGGGAACGTAGTAATTTCAAAAATTCCTACGCACACACGGGATCATGGTGATGCATAGCAACGAGAGGAGAGTGTTGTCCACGACCCTCGTAGACCGAAAGCGGAAGCGTTAGCACAACGCGGTTGGTGTAGTCGTACGTCTTCACGATCCAACCGATCCAAGTACCGAACGTACGGCACCTCCGAGTTCAGCACACGTTCAGCTCGATGACGTCCCACGAACTCCGATCCAGCAGAGCTTCAGGAGAGTTCCGTCGGCCGCGACGGCGTGATGACGATGATGATGTTGCTACCGACGCAGGGCTTCGCCTAAGCACCGCTACGATATGATCGAGGTGGATTATGGTGGAGGGGGGCACCGCACACGGCTAAGAGATCAAGAGATCAATTGTTGTGTCTAGAGGTGCCACCTGCCCTCAGATATAAAGGAGGGAGGGAGAGGCCGGCCCTAGAGGCGGCGCCAAGTGTGGGGAGTCCTACTAGGACTCCCAAGTCCTAATAGGATTCCCTTTCCTTTACGGAGTAAGAGAGAAGGAAAGAGGGGAGAGGAACAGGAAAGGGGCTGCACCCCTTGTCCAATTCGGACCAGAGGGGGGGGGGGGCGCGTGATACGTCTCCAACGTATCTATAATTTTTGATTGCTCCATGCTATATTATCTACTGTTTTGGACAATATTGGGCTTTTTTTCCACTTTTATATTATTTTGGGACTAACCTATTAACCGGAGGCGCAACCCAATTTACGCTTTTGCCTATTTCAGAGTTTCAAGAAAGCGGAATATCAAACAGAGTCCAAACGGAATGAAACCTTCGGGAGCGTGATTTTCTCACGAACATGATCCAAGAGACTTGGACCCTACGTCAAGGAAGCTTGAGGAGGGCACGAGGTAGGGCGCGCCCACCCCTGTAGCGCCCTCCACCTCGTGGCCCCATGATGCTCCACCGACGCATTTCTTCCTCCTATATATACCTATGTACCCCAAGCGATCGACACGGGCCAAAAACCTAATTCCACCGCCGCAACCTATACAGTACCCACGAGATCCCATCTTGGGGCCTATTTGAGCTCCGTGGGAGGGGCATCCACCACGGAGGGCTTCTACATCATCACCATAGCCCTCCCGATGAAGTGTGAGTAGTTTACCTCAGACCTTCGGGGTCCATAGTTAGTAGCTAGATGGCTTCTTCTCTCTTTTTGGATCTCAATACAATGTTCTCCCCTCTCTCGTGGAGATCTATTAGATGTTATCTTCTTTTTGCGGTGTGTTTGTTGAGACTGATGATTTTTGGGTTTATGATCTAGATTATCTTTGAAAAATATTTGACTCTTCTCTGAATTCTTTTTATGTATGATTGGTTATCTTTGCAAGTCTCTTCGAATTATCAGTTTGGTTTGGCCTACTAGATTGATCTTTCTTGCAATGGGAGAAGTGCTTAGCTTTGGGTTCAATCTTGCGGTGTCCTTTCCCAGTGACAGTAGGGGCAACAAGGCACGCATAGTATTGTTGCCATCGAGACAAGATGGGGTTTTTATCATATTGCATGAATTTATCCCTCTACATCATGTCATCTTGCTTAAGGCGTTACTCTGTTTTCATAAACTTAATACTCTAGATGCATCTTTGGATAGCGGTCGATGAGTGGAGTAATAATAGTAGATGCGGTGTAGGAGTGGGTCTACTTGTCTCGGACGTGATGCCTATATACATGATCATACCTAGATATTCTCATAACTATGCTCAATTCATCAATTGCTCAACAAAGAATTGCTCACCCACCGTAAAAATACTTATGCTCTTGAGAGAAGCCACTAGTGAAATCTATGGCCCCCGGGTCTATCTTCATCATATTATTCTTCCATCACTTTATTATTGCCTTTGCTTTTTTACTTTGCCTTTATTTTACTTTGCATCTTTATCACAAAAATACCAAAAATATTATCTATCATCTCTATCAGATCTCACTCTCGTAATCTTCAAGGAAACCCAACACAGTGCTCAAGAGGTAGCAGCGCGCCTCCTTCCTTTTGGCCTCTCTCCTCTATTCCCGTATGGCCCAATAAGGCCCAATACTTCTCCCGGTGAATTCCTGTAACTCCCCGGTACTCGAAAAATACCCGAATCACTCGGAACCTTTCCGATGTCCGAATATAGTCGTCCAATATATCGATCTTTACGTCTCGACCATTTCGAGACTCCTCGTCATGTCCCCGATCTCATCCGGGACTCCGAACTACCTCCGGTACATCAAAACACACAAACTCATAATACAAATTGTCACAGAACTTTAAGCGTGCGGACCCTACGGGTTCAAGAACTATGTAGACATGACCGAGACACGTTTCCGGTCAATAACCAATAGCGGAACCTGGATGCTCATATTGGCTCCCACATATTCTACGAAGATCTTTATCGGTCAAACCGCATAACAACATACGTTGTTCCCTTTGTCATCGGTATGTTACTTGCCCGAGGTTCGATCGTCGGTATCTCAATACCTAGTTCAATCTCGTTACCGGCAAGTCTCTTTACTCGTTCCGTAATACATCATCCCGCAACTAACTCATTAATTACAATGCTTGCAAGGCTTATAGTGATGTGCATTACCGAGTGGGCCCAGAGATACCTCTCCGACAATCGGAGTGACAAATCCTAATCTCGAAATACGCCAACCCAACAAGTACCTTCAGAGACACCTTTAGAGCCCCTTTATAATCACCCAGTTACGTTGTGACGTCTGGTGGCACACAAAGTGTTCCTCCGGTAAACGGGAGTTGCATAATCTCATAGTCATAGGAACATGTATAAGTCATGAAGAAAGCAATAGCAACATACTAAACAATCAAGTGCTAAGCTTAACAGAATGGGTCAAGTCAATCACATCATTCTCCTAATGATGTGATCCCGTTTATCAAATGACAACTCATGTCTATGGTTAGGAAACTTAACCATCTTTGATTAACGAGCTAGTGAAGTAGAGGTATACTAGTGACACTATTTTGTCTATGTATCCACACATGTATTATGTTTCCGGTTAATACAACTCTAGCATGAATAATAAACATTTATCGTGAAATAAGGAAATAAATAATAACTTTATTATTGCCTCTAGGGCATATTTCCTTCAATGTCTTCATTGATTGAAGATATACGTTACTTCATGTGTTGCACATCTAAGTCATCAACATGCATAAGCGTTAGGATGTGTGTCCAGTTATAGGACATTTGAGGATTCTAAGATATTTAGCTCACACTGCAACTTGCAAAACCTTTTCTCATCCAAGGGCTTTGTGAAGATATCTGCCAATTGCTCTTCAGTGTTGACGTGAATGATATCAATATCTTCCTTCATGACATGATCTCTGAGAAAGTGATGACGGATCTGAATGTGCTTTGTCTTCGAGTGCTGGACTGGGTTGTTGGCAATCTTGGTGGCGCTTTCGTTGTCGCAGTAGAGTGGTACTTGCTTCAGGTGGATCTCATAGTCCTTGAGAGTTCGCTTCATCCATAGAAGCTGAGTGCAGCAAGATCCAACAGCAATGTATTTAGATTCAGTAGTGGAGAGGGATACACAGTTCTGCTTCTTTGAAGACCAACAATCAAGAGATCGTCCAAGAAGGTGACATGTGCCTGATGTGGACTTGCGATCAACCTTGTCACCAGCATAATCAACATCTGAGAATCCAACTTGATCAAACTCTGAGCCCTTTGGATACCATAATCCTAGTGTTGGGGTGTAAGCCAAATATCTAAGAATTTGATTCACTGCTAAGTGATGTGATTCCTTTGGTGCCGCTTGGAATTGGGCACACATGCAAACGCTAAGCATGATATCTGGCCTAGATGCACATAAATAGAGTAAAGAACCAATCATGGAGCGGTATACCTTTTGATCGAACTCTTTACCATTGTCGTCGGGGCCCAGATGACTTTTGGTTGGCATTGGCGTCGTGTATCCTTGGCAATCTTGCATTCCAAACTTCTTCAGGCAATCTTTGAGGTATTTCTCTTGTGATATGAAGATGCCATTGCTCTGCTGACGGATCTGAAGACCGAGGAAGAATTTCAGCTCACCCATCATGGACATCTGATATTGCTCTTGCATCATGTGCCCAAACTCATCATTTGTATCTCTTGTCGGCAGTACCAAGATAATGTCATCCACATAGATTTGGCATACAAACAGTTCAACATCATATGTCTTCGTGAAGAGTGTTGGATCTAGGGAACCAGGTTTGAAGCCTTTGCTCTTCAGGAAGTCTTTGAGTGTGCCATACTAAGCGCGAGGGGCTTGTTTGAGGCCATACAATGCCTTGTTGAGCTTGTATACCATGTCAGGATGCTTTGGGTCTTCAAAACCAGGTGCTCGTGCAACATACACTTCTTCTTCAATTTTGCCATTGAGAAAGACACTCTTTACATCCATTTGGTAAAGAAGGATGTTGTGATGGTTGGCATAGGCTAGTAGTATGCGAATGGATTCAAGCCTAGCTACCGGAGAAAATGTTTCATTGAAGTCAATCCCTTCTACTTGAGTGTAACCTTGGGCAACGAGACGAGCCTTGTTTCTGACGACTTGACCATGCTCATCTTGTTTGTTGCGATAGATCCATTTGGTGCCAATGATATTGTGCTTGCGAGGATCAGGACGCTTTACTGGTTCCCAAACATTGTTCAGCTCGAACTGTTGAAGCTCTTCTTGCATAGCTTGAATCCATTCAGGTTCCATGAAGACTTCAACAACTTTCTTGGGTTCAGATATAGAGACAAATGCAAAGTGCCCACAGAAATTTGATAGCTGTGTTGCCCTTGAACGAGTGAGAGTACCAGCTGCATTTATGCTATCGATTATCTTCTCAATCTGTACTTCATTTGCACCTCGAGGATGAACTGGACGAAGATTTTGCTCTTGCTGATCATTGTCTTCAGTATCAGCATTGACTTCAGGCTGAGCAGTGTCTTCGGATTGATTAGGTGCAGAAATGATGATTTCCTCTTCAGCCTGTCGTCCCAGTCAACTTCATTGCCATCAGTAACAGCCGAGTTCTTATAGAATAACAAACGAGCAGCCTGCTTAACTCTGAAAAAACCTACCCGTGCCACCAATTATAAGAAAATATTATTTAGGTGTAGCATCTTCGTGAGAGATTCGTTGCTACTTCTAAAGTTAAATTGTGATTAGTTAGACAGAATAGGTGGATTAAGAAGTAATCGAGGCAACAAGTAAGAAGCAGATACAAATTAACATGGATGAACAATTGGAATGACGCTGTGGTGGAAGATCGCAGTGAAGATGAGACCAGGTTATGCTATTTCCATTAACATTCATGCGCCAACTTTCAGTCCGTAACACTTGAGAAAGTTTATCCAAGTTCGGCCATAAAAAAGCAGCGATCTTCTTGGTTCATGAACCCAACTCGGAACTTATATCCACGGCTTGTCTTCACTGTGACCATTAAACTGGTGTATTCAGTTATGGCAAGGCCGAGCATCTTGAGTACATGTGTTCTGGCAGAGCAAGTAATGCACTGCAGGAAAATTATATGAGAACACAATCTATTCCCTATCCAAATCTAGAAATAATTTCCTCCTTCACGTCAGTGTTGACCATCGTACTAGTACCTTTTATCCAAATATAGCAATCCAAATTTCCAAATTAGTCGACAACATGTTAAAAAAACCCCACCCTCCCGGATAGAAAAGAGGATTCTAGGAACATACTGTGCGCATTTTAAAATCTTGTGTTAGGATGAGAAGGAACAAGTGTGGCGTCTCGCCGAGGGTGCAGAAACCTATAGGGTACTCGCACTTTGGGCACTGCAAATGAAACACACTAGATTTAGTAGGAAGAAAAATGCATCAACAGCGGCGACTGCCATCCTAGGATTACCTGTGACCAAGGGACTTGGATTTATCGGGGATGGATGAAGAATTCATACCTGGTTCTCCAAGAGAAAACCCTATGCTATCGCGGAGAGGGGGTTTTCTCTGAACAAGCAGACGAGGGAGAAGGGAATTCAGGCCCAATGAAATCGCCGCTTCGTCGTCCGACTTATCGCTAAATTTGGAAAGGTGGGGGTTTTGTGATTTGACTACTCATTGCGACATCGCGGGCGCTTCTGACCGGGTGTGTCTACCGTGTAGTTGTGCACTCTAATTTGGTGCATATGGCATGTGGACCCCGTTGCTGGATGCCCCACATATCAGCGAAAGGAAGTAGAAAGACAGGAGTAACTAGTTACACATTGTCCGTGTCAAAACCGG
Source organism: Aegilops bicornis (assembly GCA_021605145.1). Classification (NCBI taxonomy): domain Eukaryota; kingdom Viridiplantae; phylum Streptophyta; class Magnoliopsida; order Poales; family Poaceae; genus Aegilops; species Aegilops bicornis. The sequence goes on along the minus strand of CM038673.1, from coordinate 778,666,795 downwards.
CGGATCTCGGGTAGGGGGTCCCGAACTGTGCGTCTAAGGTCGATGGTAACAGGAGACAGGGGACACGATGTTTACCCAGGTTTGGGCCCTCTCTATGGAGGTAATACCCTACTTCCTGCTTGATTGATCTTGATGAATATGAGTATTACAAGAGTTGATCTACCACGAGATTGTAATGGCTAAACCCTAGAAGTCTAGCCTGTATGACTAGGGAATGAGTATCTCCCGATCCGGACTAAGCCCTTAGGTTTATATAGACACCGGAGGGATCTAGGGTTACAAAAGGTCGGTTGCAGAGAAAGGAATCTTCATGTTTGATCGCCAAGCTTGCCCTCCACGGCAAGGAAAGTCCCGTCCGGACATGGCTAGAGTCTTCGGTCTTCGTATCTTCGTAGTCCATCAGTCCAGCCCATGGCTAACAGGCCGGACGCCCGAGGACCCCTTAGTCTAGGACTCCCTCAGTAGCCCCTGAACCAGGCTTCAATGACGATGAGTCCGGCGCGCAGATTGTCTTCAGCATTGCAAGGCGGGTTCCCCTTTTCGAACACTCCAGGATAGTCTTCGGATGAGACGAACGTGTCTGGATCTGCAACACAAGTACCACACACAACCGCACAGAGAACACAATATTTTATAGGCCCAATCTGCTGACAACTTTTTGTGACATAGCATCACACTTGTCCGGTCATTATTTTGAACCATTTCTTGTCCTGCCGTTCCACGTTTCGAGGCGCGGTTTTTATTGGCACGTCTTTGTCGAAGCAGAGATCGTGTCCCCCTTATTGCGGGATTATTATTAATGCGAGCGTGGGTAACTCAGCCGTCCCATGGAAAAGATACCTTAGGAATAGGCAGGTTTCCAGGTTTAGGAGGAGGCGTCCGATACCCGTAGCCTTTATAAGGAGCCAAGGGCCGTCTCTTTTTATGCCAAACTTCTCCCCAGCCTTTCCAACATCGAGCTCTAGCATCCCAGGTTCGCCTTCGTTGCTTCAAGCATGTCCGGCCACAGCCCACAGGGCCGACGGGTGGCTTCCTCTGTTACAGAGGAGGACATTGTGAAGCTTCGGGCGGCCAGACACCTGACCGCGGAGATCCTCCACAAGCTTCCTGCACAAGGGCGGGTTATTCCGACTCCCAGATCTGGCGAGAGGGTAGTTTTCATCTCTCAATTCCTCCGGGGGCTGGGATTTGCTCTTAACCCCTTCGTCCGGGGACTCATGTTTTATTATGGACTAGATTTTCACGATCTAGCCCCAGATTCTTTCCTCCACATCTCGGCGTTTATCATCACGTGTGAGGCCTTCCTTCGAATCCCCCCACACTTTGGCTTATGGCTCAAGACCTTTAGTGTGAAGCCGAAGGTGATTGAAGAGAAACAATCGGAGTGCGGCGGTGCTGCAGTGAGCAAGCTTACCAATGTTCCCTGGCCAAAAGGTTCTTTAACCGAAACCTCCGACCCATGACAGCGGGAGTGGTTTTACATCACAGAACCCCGTGGTACCAATTGGGCAGCTACACATGCATTCCGTTCGGGCCCTCCACTACGGCTGGCATCATGGATTAATAAGGGGCTGGACTGGGGATCAGTTGATGAGGTGCAGACTATACAGAGCCGCATCCGAACCCTCCTCGAGAGGGTTATCGATCTTGTCAACGTGATTCAAGTGATGCTAGTCCGCCGAGTCCTGCCATGCCAGCGTAGGCCTCTTAGCATGTGGGAGTTTAATCCGGAAGGACCACGAACCCTCCAGCACTTCTTCGGCATTACACACAAAGGGATGTGGAAGTTGTTTTTCGGGAAGCAAAAACAGTGGCCGGACACCAACGAGGACGTCGGCCTCGATTGCAACCACCCGGACACCTTAGTAAGCGTTCAGCTCCCGAACACTTTATAGTTTAAGCATGCCGTAATATGTTACTGAGCAAACTGTCTTTTTCTAGGGTTGCATAAAGAAAGCGGAGCGAATCAGGTGTTCGGCCCCCCTCCACGAAGGCTCAGCGGTTTCCATACTAACAAGGATGCTGGCCCCGGCACCATACCAGGTGCCTGTGGAGGAGAGCAAGGCGGGAAGTGGGAGGACCAAAAGCGGCCTCCATCCCGAAGGTATATCAAACATTACGTCCGGGGGAATCAAGATTCCATCGTCCGAAGACAAAAGTAAAGGAGAAGTCAAGGTCTCCTCCCCCCAGGGTAGGAAAAGGGCTGCGTCCGAAGATTGGGAGGAAGGGGCTTCAAAGCGAGGCATGGTGCCTCAGTCGGGCGGCTCGGGCTTGGAGGATGGCGTCCTCGCACAGTCCCATGATGAGGACAAGCCTCTGGCCAAATCGTAAGTGAACAGGAACGTTTTTGATCATATCCCGCTCCCTTCCTGCTACCAAGGTGATACCTGGAATATATGTTTTTGCAGCTCGGTGCACAACCTTCTTCACCAATCCTCTTCCTCCGGGGATCTTCTCCCGGAGATGATGGAAAGCAAGACACCACCACCGGACTCCTCGCCCCATAGGGCGGACAACCTCGAGGTGTCGTCACGGAGGGCCTTTCCCGATCAACAAGTGGTCCGAGGGGTGATGAAGATGCAACCCGAAGATAATACTTCGGTAGCCCAGGGACCGGGGGCCAACATTGAAGGCCCCGAACTATCCGGCCTACAGCCGGGGACAATTCCAAGGACAAATAAGCAGATCCCTTCAAAAGGAGGCCATACTCCTACGGCCGCTTCTGGAGGTCTTGAAGCGCCGGATACACTGACGGATATGCTGAGACAGGCGTCCGTCTCGGAGGAACATCGTACCTTGATGGGTACGATGGTTGAAAAGGTTCTATCCGCAAAAAGCGGATTGACTGAAGCCCATGCGAGCCTGCTAAGAGGCTTCTAGGTTTGTACTGTAATTTTTTTGATTGTGTTTTATTTACAAACTGCACCTGTGTATAGATAGTAGCCCCTGAGACTCTGGTTGGCTTCCAAAAGGAGGCAATCAGAGGATCAATAAGATATGCTCAGGAAATAACTGGTTAATTGGAACACAGGCTGTTACCCCCCCGAAGACTATCCGGACTACAGAAGTTGAAGAGCTGCAGCGGAAGCTGGATGTAGTGGATGAGGATATCACGTTGATCAACAGGCGGCTTGACGAGATGCAAGGTATGTCACAGGGGTGGTGATTATATGCATATGCTTGTAATTGATTATGCTGCCAAAAATTGTATACTGAAATATACACCAATGTAGATGGCGCCGCCGCGGTTGAGATCCTTCAGGCTGAGCTGGCCCGAGCCAAGGAGCAAGCCCGGATTGATAAGGCAACTGCCGAGATGGCATCTGCCGCGTTAAACACCGAACAGGCTGCTCGGTGCCAATGCGAGGAGAAAATATCCAACATGGCGCGTGAGCTGAAGGATGCCGCTGACCGCTGTGAATTCCTCGAGAAGGATAATAAAGCCAAAACAGCCGATCTTGATAAAGCCTTGCGAGAGGCGAAAGAAGTGCGGTCCGAATCTAGAGCGGCCTGGGAGGAGATCCGACAAGCTGGGGAGATCACGACTGGTAAGCCCTTTTTATTGAAAACTAAATTCGGCGATCCGAATTATGCCCCGCTTAATCAAGTGTGGAGTTCTCCATACACATTATTGGACTTGCCGAAGAGTGCTTCCAATGCGGCGCAGTTTTACCAGGCGCAAGAAGGGAATGCAACTGAGAAGCTTGTCTGGTCACAATTCGGTGCGTCAGAGCCCCCCTGTTGCTGAACGAACAGATGATCCAATGGGCCGAGCTTCACCGGGTATCTGGTGCTGCCATAAAGGACGTCGTGGTCAGGCTATGGCCTACCAAACCAATTCCGGATAGTTATTTTGGCTTGGTGCGGCGACTTGTTGTGTGATTACCCGCGATGTCGATCTTTGTTAAGCGATCATCGTGCATTGAAGGTGCATGGATGGCCTTTGCCCATGTTAAGACATACTGGACGAAGATGAAGGCCGCCGATGTTGCAGCGAAGAGTCCGCCCAAGGGCAAGGACCACCACGCACCAGAGCATTATTTCGAGGATGTCTTAGAGGCTGCCTGCTTAATAGAGGGTCAATGCTCAAAAGACGTAATATTCGAATGAAGTGTACGGAATTGGTAAAAAACACTATTGTAATATAATAAAGCTATTTTAGTTTTAATGTTGCATAAAATCTTTGGCTCCTCCGGTGCGGCCGTTTTTGTATAATCTGAAAGTTTTCCAGTCGTCGGCTTGACCCCTCGTAGGAAATGCAGGGTGTTCGGAAAAGCATTTGACCACTCTTAATCCAACATCTTGGTCCACGAAGGAGGTGTCAATGCGGCGAACGAGGCAATAGGACTATAGGGCATTAACACTTTCACTTCGCCATAGGAGTTTTACGGTGGGTCTATGATATAGCCCCTGGTATGTAAGCTTTTATCCGAATACGGTGCGTTACATGTATGACCTGAAGAAAGGTCCTTCGTGTAATACGGAAGGAATCATGAAAGATTCCAATAAGTCGTTGAGTGGTTGACCAGCTCTCGCCGCATCATGACAGTCAATTCTCGGCTTTCTCTACTGAGGTGCTCATCCGGATGAACCAGGACACAATCGCAGTAGTTCTCCCTTTACTACCTTAGCCGATAGAGCGGAACGTAAGGTGGCAAGCACAGGAGCCGGGCAACCCAACTATTGGCCCAAGACATTATTCGGAGCTGATGCATATAAGGCCAAACTCGCGACGCCGAAGTATGCTATAAAGCTGTTCGGACTTTGTCGGCAACTCATTTGTTCCCATACCGAGCCACTAGCAAGTTATGCCAAGGTGTGTGTAAAACAACCAAAGAGGCAAAATTCAGTTCTTTAGAAAAACAAATACCGAATACAGATTATGTTTACTGGGACCTGAGTGATGTGCCAATCGTTATTGTATAGACGACAAAGCCGCAACCCCGGCTATTTGACATCCAGGGGTCGAAGGCTGAGGAAAAAGGCACCTTACAGGCTCAAGATAGAGAGTACAGTCTACAAAAAGTTATTTGGACCTCCTGTCGCACGTCTGCGCCGCCTGTCCTCGGTGAAGGGGTTCCTTGACGGGAATAGTCTTCGAAAGAGTATATGAACCCGAACGTCAATAGAGTCCGTGGGATGACCCGCCTTTGAGCCACCTGTGGTAAAGGATAATAAAAAGGAAAGAGTAATTTAGAGGAGAAAGAAGGAGGTTTATGGGAGTACTTGCAGGCTTGTCCGTATATTGCTTCTGCCGATGCCCAGGGTATTTCAAGTGCATAGTTATGTATGCGCGGTACTGATCTCGCAGATATACGAGGAGGACAGTGGAAGCCGAACTGCTAGTCCAACTCCAAAATTGGTCGATCCTGTTGAATGGAGACCGGTGGCTTAATGGCCGACAAGGTATGTGGTTTAATAAGACCGCTTTGTGTTTCGGCTGGGGTTGCCGTAGTATGATCCTTAGTTCGGAGGGAGTGCTTCTCCTGCTCCCCTTTAGAGTTGTGTGTCACATATACCATGTTCACTGTTTTTACTTCGGGGGGAAGTTGCTTCTGACCCCCGGTGTTTGGTTTGCGAGTCTCTTCGTCGTCGCTGTTGCCGGGCGGCCTCTTCCCCTTGTGTTTGGCTTTTAACTTACCAGCCTGCTTGAAGACCCAACAACTCCGGTTGGTGTGATTAGCTGGTTTATTGGGGTGCCCGTGAATCTGGCATGGCCTATCCAATATTTTGTCTAAATTGGATGGTCCGTCTTTGTTTGCCTTGAATGGCTTTTTCCGTTGACCGGGTTTGGGGCCGCTGAATCCGGCGTTGACCACTGTGTCGTGCGTTCCCTCATGAGTATTTATAGGACCTTGAAGTATGTCTAGAGGGGGGTGATTAGACTACTTGACCAATTAAAAACTTAGCCTTTTCCCAATTTTAGTCTTTGGTAGATTTTAACTATTTTAGCACAAGTTAAGAAATCCTCACACAATTCAAGCAAGCATGCAAAGAGTATATGAGCAGCGGAAAGTAAAGCATGCAACTTGCAAGAAAGTAAAGGGAAGGGTTTGGAGAATTCAAACGCAATTGGAGACACGGATGTTTTTGTCGTGGTTCCGATAGGTGGTGCTATCGTACATCCACGTTGATGGAGACTTCAACCCACGAAGGGTAGCAGTTGCTATGAGTCCACGGAGGGCTCCACCCACGAAGGGTCCACGAAGAAGCAACCTTGTCTATCCCACCATGGCCGTCGCCCGCGAAGGACTTGCCTCACTAGCGGTAGATCTTCACGAAGTAGGCGATCTCCTTGCCCTTACAAACTCCTTGGTTCAACTCCACAATCTTGTCGGAGGCTCCCAATTGACACCTAGCCAATCTAGGAGACACCACTCTCCAAGAAGTAACAAATGGTGTGTTGATGATGAACTCCTTGCTCTTGTGCTTCAAATGATAGTCTCCCCAACACTCAACTCTCTCTCACATGATTTGGATTTGGAGGAAAGAAGATTTGAGTGGAAAGCAACTTGGGGAAGGCTAGAGATCAAGATTCATATGGTAGGAATGGAATATCTTGGCCTCAACACATGAGTAGGTAGTTCTCTCTCAAGGCTAGTAAGTTGGAAGTGTAGGTTTGTTCTGATGGCTCTCTCCATGAATGAAGAGGAGGTGGAGGGGTATATATAGCCTCCACACAAAATCTAACGTTACACACAATTTACCAATCTCGGTGGGACCGAATCAACAAACTCGGTCTGACCGATTCAGTAAACCTAGTGACCGTTAGTGATTTGATTGGGACCGACATGCAACTCGGTGGGACCCGATATGGTTAGGGTTAGGGCATAACGTAATCTCGGTGAGACCAATTACACAAACTTCGGTGAGACCGATTTTGGTAATTAGGTAACCAGAGATTTGGTCGGGTAAACTTCGGTGGGACGGTTCGCTCTTTTGGTGAGACTGAAATGTTACGAAAGGGAAGCAGAGAGTTTACATTGCAATCTCGGTGGGACCAATCGCTCACTTGGTTAGACGAAAGCGTTACAAAGGGAAACAGAGAGATTACAATCCCATCTCGGTGAGACCGAGATCCCTATCGGTGAGACCGATTTACCTAGGGTTTGTGGCAGTGGCTATGACATCTGAACTCGGTGGCGCCGGATAGAAAGAATCGGTGGGGCCATTTTCGACTTTGGGTTTATGTCATATGTGGATATGAGAAAGTAGTTGAGGGTTTTTGGAGCATATCACTAAGCACTTGAAGCAAGAAGCTCATTAAGCAACACCTCATCCCTCCTTGACAGTATTGGCTTTTCCTATAGACTCAATGTGATATTGGATCACTAAAATATAAAATGTAGAGTCTTGAGCTATTGAGCTTGAGCCAATCCTTTTTTCCTTAATATTTTGAGGGATCCACTTTCATCATCCATGCCATGCCATTCATTGAGCTTTCCTGAAATATTTGTCTTGGAATAGTATTAGCTCCATGAGCTATATGTTGATATGAATTACCAAAACCACCTAGGGATAGTTGCACTTTCAGTATTACCATGTTTGTGGTTGTCGTGTCGTGGTTTCCCATTGCCATCTCGAACTTCGGATGTGCCTGGATCGCTGGCGCTGTTGCTTCTACGAGCGAGCCAACTATCTTCTCCCGCGCAAAAGCGGGTCATCAGAGCGGTAAGGGCTGACATGGATTTTGGTTTTTCGTGCCCGAGGTGGCGGGCAAGCCACTCATCCTGGACACTGTGTTTGAAGGCCGCTAGGGCTTCTGCGTCCGAGCAATCTACGATTTGATTCTTTTTAACTAAGAACCTAGTCCAGAGCTTCCTGGCTGGCTCTCCGGGCTGCTGGACGATGTGACTCAAGTCATCGACATCTGGTGGCCGGACATATGTACCTTGGAAGTTGTCGTGGAAGGCGTCTTCCAGGTCCTCCCAGCTGCCAATGGAGTTTTCCAGCAGACTGTTTAACCAGTACCGAGCTGGTCCTTTGAGCTTTAACGGTAGGTATTTGATGGCGTGGAGATCATCACCACGAGCCATATGAATATGGAGGAGAAAATCCTCGATCCAGACCGCAGGGTCTGTTGTAGCATCGTATGATTCGATGTTTCCGGGTTTAAACCCTTCTGGGAATTCATGATCCATTACTTCGTCAGTGAAGCAAAGAGGGTGTGCGACGCCTCTATATTGGGCCACGTCGCGACGTAGCTCCGATGGAGTCCGTCTGCGGTGTTCGTCCTGGGTGTGACTAGGCTTGTTACGTCCGAATAGGTAGCCGTCGTCACGTGTCGGGCCGCGTCCTCGCGATCCGTAGATCGATCTTGTCTTACCTGCTCTGCTTTCCAAGTCATGCCGCAGGTCATGTGTATATCCCCGAGCTGTTGTATTTCTGTTTGTTTGGCGAGGTAGTGCGGGCTTGTGTTCGGCTCGAGGTGCCTCTTTGTCCCGGCCGCGTGGTGGTTGGTCAGCCGCATTGTGCCTTGGTAGGATGAGCTCCAGCACGTCGTCATCGAACTGTGGTAAGAGTTTGCGCTTTGGGTAGCTTTTGGTTGGGCGCTCGAGGCCATATTCCTCGGCTGCCAGGATATCAGTCCATCTTTCATTGAGCAGATCTTGATCAGCTTGAAGCTGCTGCTGCTTCTTTTTCAGGATCCTTGCAGTGGCTATTAGCTGGCGCTTAAAGCGCTCCTGTTCGAGGGGTTCCTCAGGCACGATAAAATCCTCGTTGCCGAGGCTCACCTCCTCCTCGGAGAGCAGATAATAACTACCATCCCCCGAGTCTTCGTCTATGGCCTTTTGTCAGGGCTGACTTGTCCGTCTTCCTGATTGTCTTGTTCGGCAGTTTGTTCGTCGGGGTCTTCTACGTCTTCGGCACAGTCCGGAGTGTTGTCGTCACCTGTGCAGGTGCTGCTATCTTTGCTGCGGCGTTGTTTGGAGTGGCGCCTCTGACGCCGGTGCTTTGGTTTTGTCCCATGAGTTTTATCCTCAACTGGGTCTTCCTTGTCATTGCCGCTATTATCTTTTGGCGTATCCACCATGTATACGTCATGAGAGGGTTCGGCCATCCATCGTCCGGTGAGCGGTGTGGTTTGGGCCTCCTCTTCTCCGGCGTCGTCGTACATACCGTCGACATCTTCGGAGTCATAATCGAGCGCGTCGGTTAGGTCTTCAAGAGTGGCTATGGAGTGGGCGGTGGGTGGGAAACAAAATTCTCCATCATCAGCCTCCAGTTCGAACCGGATGTAATTCGGTTGAGAGTCCCCCGCTAGGGATATATTTTTTAATGAGTTGAGCATGTCGCCTAAGGGCGAGTGCCAGAAGATGTCTGCGGCGCTGAATTCGACGATCGATGACTGATCCAGCTCGACATGCGCGGACACACATGGTTCAGAACCTATGGCCCGGAACGAGTCCGAGGTTCCGGAGACACGGACATCACCCGAGGTGAGATCTGTGTGCGGCTCCAACGCCGCGAGATCTGTGGCTTCCGTGGCGGGGTTGAGCTTCCCGTCCTCGGATGGCACGATCTGCTCCGGATCTAAGGCCAGAGTAGTTATAGGAGCTGTCTCCTGGGTGTAGCCCGATGATAGATTTAAGTCATGTTCATCGACGCGACATGGAGCGGCTGCCGTGGTCTCGAATCCGTCGAAGATCAAGTCTCCGCGGATGTCCCCGACGTAATTCAAGTTCCCGAGCCTAACCTGATGGCCAGGGGCATAGCTTTCGATCTGCTCCAGATGGCCAAGCGAGTTGGCCCGCAGTGCAAAGTTGCCGAATACGAAGATCTGTCCAGGGAGGAAGACTTCCCCTTGGACAACATCATTGTAGATGATCGAAGGGGTCATCAAACCTCTTAATGACGGCACAGTGGAACTCTCAATGAAAGCTCCAATGTCGGTGTCAAAACCGGCGGATCTCGGGTAGGGGGTCCCGAACTGTGCGTCTAAGGTCGATGGTAACAGGAGACAGGGGACACGATGTTTACCAGTGTTCGGGCCCTCTCTATGGAGGTAATACCCTACTTCCTAGTTGATTGATCTTGATGAATATGAGTATTACAAGAGTTGATCTACCACGAGATCGTAATGGCTAAACCCTAGAAGTCTAGCCTGTATGACTAGGGTAATGAGTATCTCCTGATCTGGACTAAGCCCTCTGGTTTATATAGACACCGGAGGGATCTAGGGTTACAAAAGGTAGGTTACAGAGAAAGGAATCTTCATGTTTGATCCCCAAGCTTGCCTTCCACGCCAAGGAAACTCCCATCCGGACACGGGTAGAGTCTTCGGTCTTCATATCATCACAGTCCATCAGTCCGGCCCATGGCTAACAGGCCGCACGCCCGAGGACCCTTAGTCCAGGACTCCCTCACACATAAATATATTTTTGGCAGAGAGATACTCCCTCTATAAAGAAATATAAAATCTTTTATATCACAACTTTATACATAAGAAAAATCAAGGGGAATACATATTGTTGGGGAACGTTGGAGAAAATAAAAAAATTTCTACGGTTTCACCAAGATCTATCTATGAGTTCGTCTAGCAACGAGAGAGAGGAGTGCATCTACATACCCTTGTAGATCATGAGCTAAGCGTTCAAGAGAACGGGGTTGAGGTAGTCGTACTCGTCGTGATCCAAATCAGGAGATCCTAGCACCCGAGCAGGCGGCACCTCCGCGTTCAACACACGTGCGGTCAGTGGCGTCTCCTCCTTCTTGATCCAGCAAGGGGAAGGAGAGGTTGATGAAGATCCAGCAGCAGCACGGCGTGGTGGTGGATGCAGCAGGATCCGGCAGGGCCGCCAAGCGTCTGCATGGGAGGGAGAGGTGTAGCAAGGGGAAGGGAGGCGCCAAGTGCAAGGGTGCGGTTGCCCTCCTCCTCTCTATATATAGGGTCCCTGGGGCGCTGCCCTAGGAGATTGAATCTCCAAGGGGGTGGCGCCAAGGGTGCCTGCCCCCAAGGCAAGTGGAGGCGCCCCCTCCCCTAGGGTTCCCAACCCCAGGCGCAGGGGGGCCCAAGGGGGGGGGCGCACCAGCCCACCCGGGGCTGGTTCCCCTCCCACTTCAGCCCATGGGGCCCTCCGGGATAGGGGGCCCCACCCGGTGGACCCAGGGACCCTTCCGGTGGTCCGTGCAATACAGTGACCCCAAAAACTTTCGATGGTCAAACTCGACTTCCCATATATAATTCTTTTCCTCAGGACCAGTCCGGAACTCCTCGTGACGTCCGGGATCTCATCCGGGACTCTGAACAACTTTCGGTTTGCTGCATACTAATATCTTTACAACCCTAGCGTCACCGAACCTTAAGTGTGTAGACCCTACGGGTTCGGGAGACACGTGAACATGACCGAGACGACTCTCGGTCAATAACCAACAACGGGATCTGGATACCCATGTTGGCTCCCACATGCTCCTCGGTGATCTCATCGGATGAACCACGATGTCGAGGATTCAAGCAACCCCGTATACAATTCCCTTTGTCAATCGGTACGCTACTTGCCCGAGATTCGATCGTCGGTATCCCAATATCTCGTTCAATCTTGTTACCGGCAAGTCACTTTACTCTTACCATAATGCATGATCCCGTGACCAAACACTTGGTCACTTTGATCTCATTATGATGATGCATTACCGAGTGGGCCCAGAGATACCTCTCCGTCATACGGAGTGACAAATCCGATCTCGATCCGTGTCAACCCAATGACACTTTCGGAGATACCCGTAGTATACCTTTATAGTCACCCGATTCACGTTGTGACGTTTGGTACACCCAAAGCACTCCTACGGTATCCGGGAGTTACACGATCTCATGGTCTAAGGAAAAGATACTTGACATTGGGAAAGCTCTAGCAAACGAACTACACGATCTTGTGCTATGCTTAGGATTGGGTCTTGTCCATCACATCATTCTCCTAATGATGTGATCTAGATTATCAATGACATCCAATGTCCATAGTCGAGGAAACCATGACTATCTCATTGATCAACGAGCTAGTAAACTATAGGCTCACTAGGGACATGTTGTGGTCTATGTATTCACACATGTATGACGATTTCCGGATAATACATTTATAGCATGAATAAAAGACAATTATCTTGAACTAGGAAATATAATAATAATCCTTTTATTATTGCCTCTAGGGCATATTTCAACGATCTCCCACTTGCACTAGAGTCAATAATCTAGTTACATTGTGATGAATGGAACACCCATAGAGTTACGTGTTGATCATGTTTTGCTTTCATGGGAAGAGGTTTAGTCAACGGATCTGCGACATTTGAATCCGTATGTACTTTGCAAATTTCTATGTCTCCATCTTGAACATTTTCACGAATAGAGTTGAAGCGACGCTTGATGTGCCTGGTCTTCTTGTGAAACCTGGGCTCCTTGGCAAGTGCAATAGCTCCGGTGTTGTCACGGAAGAGTTTGATCGGCCCGGCGCATTCGGTATGACTCCTAGGTCGGTGATGAACTCCTTCACCCAAATTGCTTCATGCGCTGCCTCCGAGGCTGCCATGTACTCCGCTTCACATGTAGATCCCGCCATACGACGCTTCTGCTTGCAGTACTGCACTTCTTGCTCCACCATTCAACATATACACGTATCCGGTTTGTGACTTAGAGTCATCGGATGCGTGTCGAAGCTAGCATCGACGTAACCCTTTCTGACGAGCTCTTCGTCACCTCCATAAGCGAGAAACATGTCCTTAGTCCTTTTGGTACTTCAGGATATTCTTGATCGCTGTCTAGTGTTCCTTGCGGGATTACTTTGGTACCTTCCTACCAAACTTACGGCAAGGTTTAGGTCTGTGCAGTACACAGCATGGTATACATAATAGACCCTATGGCTGAGGCATAGGGGATGACACTCATCTCTTCTATATCTTCTGCCATGGTCGGACATTGAGCCGAGCTCAATTTCACACCTTGCAACACAGGCAAGAACTCCTTCTTAGACTGATCCATATTGAACTTCTTCAATATCTTATCAAGGTATGTGCTTTGTGAAAGACCTATGAGGCGTCTCGATCTATCTCTATAGATCTTGATGCCTAATATATAAGCAGCTTCTCCAAGGTCCTTCATTGAAAAACTCTTATTCAAGTAGGCCTTAATGCTGTCCAAAAGTTCTATATCATTTCCCATCAAAAGTATGTCATCTACATATAATATGAGAAATGCTACAGTGCTCCCACTCACTTTCTTGTAAACGCAGGTTTCTCCATAAGTCTGCATAAACCCAAACGCTTTGATCATCTCATCAAAGCGAATGTTCCAACTCCGAGATGCTTGCACCAGCCCATAAATGGATCATTTGGAGCTTGCATACCTTGTTAGCATTCTCAGGGTCGACAAAACCTTCCGGCTGCATCATATACAGTTCTTCCTTAAGGTAGCCGCTAAGGAATGCCGTTTTGATGTCCATTTGCCATATCTCATAATCATAGTATGCGGCAATTGCTAACATCATTCGGACGGACTTCAGCTTTGCTACGGGAGAGAAAGTCTCATCGTAGTCAACCCCTTGAACTTGCCGATAACCCTTAGCGACAAGTCGAGATTTATAGATGGTAACATTACCATCCGCGTCCGTCTTCTTCTTAAAGATCCATTTGTTTTCTATCGCTCGCCGATCATCGGGCAAGTCTGTCAAAGTCCATACTTTGTTTTCATACATGGATCCTATCTCGGATTGCATGGCTTCAAGCCATTTGTTGGAATCTGGGCCCGCCATCGCTTCTTCATAGTTGAAGGTTCACCGTTGTCTAACAACATGATTTCGGAGACGAGTTGCCATACCACTCTGGTGTGGCACGTGTCCTTGTGGACCTCTGAAGTTCGGTAGCAACTTGATCCGAAGTACCTTGATCATCATCATTAATTTCCTCTCCGGTCGGTGTAGGCACCACAGGGAACATTTTCTGAGCTGCACTACTTTCCGGTTCAGGAGGTAGTACTTCATCGAGTTCTACTTTCCTCCCACTTACTCCTTTCGAGAGAAACTCTTTTTCGAGAAAGGATCCATTCTTGGCAACAAAGATCTTGCCTTCGGATCTAAGGTAGAAGGTATACCCAATGGTTTCCTTAGGGTATCCTATGAAGACGCATTTTTCGACTTGGGTTCGAGCTTTTCAGGTTGAAGTTTCTTGACATAAGCATCGCATCCCCAAACTTTTAAAAATGACAACTTAGGTTTCTTCCCAAACCATAATTCATACAGTGTCATCTCAACGGATTTAGACGGTGCCCTATTTAAAGTGAATGTAGCTGTCTCTAGAGCGTATCCCCAAAATGATAGCGGTAAATTAGTAAGAGACATCATAGATCACACCATACCCAATAGAGTACGATTACGACGTTCGGATACACCGTTCTGTTTGAGGTGTTCCGGTAGGCGTGAGTTGTGAAACGATTCCACATTTCCTTAAGTGTGTACCAAATTTGTGACTTAAATATTCTCCTCCACGATCTGATCGTAAGAACTTTATTTTTTGGTCACGTTGATTCTCTACCTCATTCTGAAATTCCTTGAACTTTTCAAAGATCTCAGACTTGTGTTTCATCAAGTAGACATACCCATATCTACTCAAGTCATCAGTGAGAGTGAGAACATAACGATATTCTCCGCGAGCCTAAACGCTCATTGGACCGCACACATCGGTATGTATGATTTCCAATAAGTTGGTTGCTCGCTCCATTGTTAGGAGAAAGGAGTCTTGGTCATTTTGCCCATAAGGCATGGTTAGCATGTGTCAAATGATTCATAATCGAGAGACTCTAAAGTCCATCAGCATGGAGCTTCTTCATGCGCTTGACACCAATGTGACCAAGGCGGCGATTGCCACAAGTATGTGGGACTATCGTTATCAACCTTACATCTTTTGGTATTCACACTATGAATAAGTGTAACATCACATTCGAGATTCATTAAGAATAAACCATTGACCATCGGAGCATGACCATAAAACATATCTCTCATATAAATTGAACAACCATTATTCTCGGATTTAAATGAGTAGCCATCTCGTATTAAACGAGATCACGATACAATGTTCATGCTCAAACTTGGCACTAAATAACAATTATTGAGGTTTAAAACTAATCCGGTAGGTAAATGTAGAGGTAGCGTGCCGGCGGCGATCACATCGACCTCGGAACCATTCGGCAGCGCGCCGTCACCTCGCCCTTCGCCCGATCTCCGCTTATTCCGCAGCTCCTGCTTTGAGTTACAAATATGAGCAACGGCACTTGGTATCAAATACCGGGGAGCTACTACGAGCACCGGTAAGGTACACATCAATTACATGTATATCACATATACCTTTAGTGTTGCCGGCCTTCTTGCGCTTAAGTATTTGGGGCAGTTCCGCTTCGATGACCCTTCCCTTTGCAATAAAAGCACTGGGTCTCGTGCTTGGGTCCATTCTTTGACTTCTTCCCGAAAGCTGGCTTACGGGCGCGGCAACATCCTTGCCGTCCTTCTTGAAGTTATTCTTACCCTTGCCCTTCTTGACCTTAGTGGTTTTATTGACCATCAACACTTGATATTCCTTCTTGATTTCTACCTCTACTGACTTCAGCATTGAAAATACTTCAGGAATAGTTTTCACCATCCCCTGCATATTGTAGTTCATCACAAAGCTCTTGTAGCTCGGTGGGAGCTACTGAAGGATTCTGTCAATGACCGCCTCGTCAGGAGGTTAATGTCCAATTGAGACGGCGGTTTGTGCAACCCAGACATTTTGAGTATGTGCTCCTTGTGAGAACTGTTTTCCTCCATCTTACAACCATAGAACTTGTCGGAGACTTCATATCTCTCGACCGGGCATGAGCTTGGAAAACCATTTTCAGCTCCTCGAACATTTCATATGCTCCGTGTTGCTCAAAAGCGCTTTTGGAGCCCGGTTCTAAGCTGTAAAGCATGCCGCACTCAACGAGGGAGTAATCATCAAGACGCGATCGCCAAGCGTTCATAACGTCTTGGTTCTCTGGGATGGCTGCTTCACCTAGCGGTCCTTCTAGGACATATGCTTTCTTGGCAGCTATGAGGATGATCCTCAGGTTCCGTACCCAGTCCGTATAGTTGCTGCCATCATCTTTCAGCTTGGTTTTCTCTAGGAACGTGTTGAAGTTCATGTTGATATGAGCGTTGGCCATTTGATCTACAAGACATTTATGCAAAGGTTTTAGACTAAGTTCATGATAATTAAGCTCATCTAATCAAATTATTTAATGAACTCCCACTCAGATTAGACATCCCTCTAGTCATCTTAGTGTTACATGATCCGAGTCGACTAGGCCGTGTCCGATCATCACGTGAGATGGACTAGTCATCATCGGTGAATATCTCCATGTTGATCGTATCTTTCATACGACTCATGTTTGACCTTTCGGTCTCTTGTGTTCCGAGGCCATGTCTGTACATGCTAGGCTCGTCAAGTTAACCTAAGTGCTTTGCATGTGTAAATCTGTCTTACACCCTTTGTATGTGAACGTTAGAATCTAGCACACCCGATCATCACGTGGTGCTTCAAAACAATGAACTATCGCATAGCGGTGCACGATTAGGGGAACACTTTCTTGAAATTATTATGAGGGATCATCTTATTTACTACCGTCGTGCTAAGTAACAAGATGCAAAAACATGATAAACATCACACGCAATCAAATAATAGTGACATGATATGGCCAATATCATATAGCTCCTTCGATCTCCATCTTGGGCCTCCATGATCATCTTGTCACCGGCATGACACCATGATCTCCATCATCATGATCTCCATCATCGTGTCTCCATGGGGTTGCTCGCCAACTATTACTTCTACTACTATGGCTAACGGTTTAGCAATAAAGTAAAGTAATTACATGGCGTTGAATCAATGACACGCAGGTCATACAATAATTAAGACAACTCCTATGGCTCCTGCCGGTTTTCATACTCATCGACATGCAAGTCGTGATTCCTATTACAAGAACATGATCTCATACATCACAATATATCATTCATCATTCATCACAACTTTTGGCCATATCACATCACAAAGCAATTGCTGCAAAAACAAGTTAGGCGATCCTCTAATTGTTGTTGCATCTTTACTGATAGCTGCAATAGAGTTCTAGCAAGAACGTTTTCTTACCTACGAAAAAGCCATAACGTGATTTGTCAACTTCTATTTACCCTTCATAAGGACCCTTTTCATCGAATCCGCTCCAACTAAAGTGGCAGAGACAGACACCCGCTAGACACCTTATGCAACTAGTGCATGTCAGTCGGTGGAACCTGTCTCACGTAAGCGTACGTGTAAGGTCAGTCCGGGCCGCTTCATCCCACAATACTGCTGAAGCAAATAAGACTAGTAGCGGCAAGAAAGTTGACAACATCTACGCCCACAACAAATTGTGTTCTACTCGTGCAAAGAGAACTACACATAGACCTAGCTCATGATGCCACTGTTGGGGAACGTTGCAGAAAATATTTTTTTTCTACGGTTTCACCAAGATCTATCTATGAGTTCATCTAGCAACGAGAGAGAGGAGTGCATCTACATACCCTTGTAGATCATGGCGGAAGCGTTCAAGAGAACGGGGTTGAGGGAGTCGCACTCGTCGTGATCCAAATCACCGGAGATCCTAGCGCGAGCAGACGGCACCTCCGCGTTCAACACTCAAATGCGGTCAGCGTGGCGTCTCCTCCTTCTAGATCCAGCAAGGGGAAGGAGAGGTTGATGAAGATCCAAAGACGACGGCGTGGTGGTGGATGCAGCGAGGATCCCGGCGGGGCCCGTAAGCGTCTGCGGGAGGGAGAGGTGTAGCAAGGGGGAAGGGAGGCGCCAAGTGCAAGGGTGTGGTTGCCCTCCCTCCCCCCTCTATATATAGGGTCCCCAGAGGGGGGCGCCGGCCCTAGGAGATTGAATCTCCAAGGGGGGGGCAGCGGCCAAGGGGGTGCCTTGCCCCCCCAAGGCAAGTGGAGGCGCCCCCTCCCCTAGGGTTCCCAACCCTAGGCGCAGGGGGGGCGCAACGGGGGGCGCACCATGACACCAGGGGCTGGTTCCCCTCCCACTTCAGGCCATGGGGCCCTCAGGATAGGTGGCCCCCACCGGTGGACCAGGGACCCTTCCGGTGGTCCCGGTACAATACCCAGTGACCCCGAAACTTTCCGATGGCCGAAACTCGACTTCCCATATATGGTTCTTTACCTCCGGACCATTTCGGAACTCCTCGTGACGTCCGGGATCTCATCCGGGACTCCGAACAACTTTCGGTTTGCTGCATACTAATATCTTTACAACCCTAGCGTCATCGAACCTTAAGTGTGTAGACCCTACGGGTTCGGGAAACACGTAGAGATGACCGAGACGACTCTCCGGTCAATAACCAACAGAGGGATCTGGATACCCATGTTGGCTCCCACATGCTCCTCGATGATCTCATCGGATTAACCATGATATCGAGGATTCAAGCAACCCCGTATACAATTCCCTTTGTCAATCAATACGTTACTTGCCCGAGATTCGATCGTCGGTATCCCAATACCTCGTTCAATCTCGTATCTGCAAGTCACTTTACTCATACCGTAATGCATGATCCCGTGACCAAACACTTGGTCACTTTGAGCTCATTATGATGATGCATTCTTGAGTGGGCCCAGAAGATACCTCTCCGTCATGCGGAGTGACAAATCCGATCTCGATCCGTGTCAACCCAACCGACACTTTCGAGAGATACCGTAGTATACCTTTATAGTCACCCAGATTACGTTGTGGCGTTTGGTACACCAAAGCACTCCTACGGTATCCGGGAGTTACACGATCTCATGGTCTAAGGAAAAGATACTTGACATTGGAAAAGCTCTAGCAAACGAACTACACGATCTTGTGCTATGCTTAAGATTGGGTCTTGTCCATCACATCATTCTCCTAATGATGTGATCTCGTTATCAACGACATCCAATGTCCATAGTTAGGAAACCATGACTATCTGTTGATCAACGAGCTAGTCAACTAGAGGCTCACTAGGGACATGTTGTGGTCTATGTATTCACACATGTATTACGATTTCCGGATAATACAATTATAGCATGAATAAAAGACAATTATCATGAACAAGGAAATATAATAATAATCCTTTTATTATTGCCTCTAGGGCATATTTCCAACACATATAACATATATAGTTATAAAAACCAGAGATCTTTTAACACAGAATAGTCGAGTTGGTGATGATGGTGTGCCTGCCATCTTGCAATATAGGCCGTCCGATTTATATCTGACGGATAGGAAGGAAACTATGGCAATTGTGCAAAAAGGTACCCACACAACTCTCCACATTTGCAAATAAGGCCTTCCCTCGTTCATCCTTTTCTCTCACAAGATAAAATACTCATACAAATGCATCTTGATGTTACGTTACAGCATACGGAGCATTATCAGAGTTCAGCTGAGAATATAATACTCAAAGCAGGCTCACGGTTACGGACTTTGGGCCCACGATCCGGTGGGCCTGCATGTTTGGGGGCCCATGTGTTCCACCTCAACGCTTTTCATATTGCAAGCGATCGGTACGAAGCTGGTTTTGGATGTTGTCGCAAGGCGAATACACAAAATTGAATAAAGCACGACAGCTGTTGGAATGAAATCGAGCAGCGGTTCCTAACCCGACAATCTGAGTTGCAATTCTATCAACGATATACCATGTGATAAATAATCTTTGCCATTACTACTTATACACACGGGACACTTGTTTCACCATGACAGATTATTACATCAAAATCTCTCGGAGGATAGATCAGTTAAATGGGTTGCGTGCTGCTTACGAAGAATTTCAAAGTTGATTTGGATCAGCTCTCCTTGCCGAGAAAGTTCAATTTTGACATCATCCCCTACTGCAAGATATGATTTAGATTTTGAACCTTGACCATCCTTTAGCATCAATCATCATGCGACCATCCTTTGTACTTACGGTATATTGAGCAGGTTCATTCACACCAAGGCTGCGCATGGTAAGAGAAACTTGGCTACGGTCGCCCGGATTGTTGATGACTCCCTCGTTGCTCTAGGAATTCTCTGTTTGCAAATAAGAAGACATACACAAACAGTTAGATCAACATAGTGAATCATGTGAAACAACATGGAAGAAAAAGAACGAAAGTACTTAGGCGGCCAATGCTTACCAAGAAGGTGGACATGTCAGTTTTGTAAGGACTTTGGTATATGAAGTGCGAACTGCAGCCCGATCATTGCCGGTGCAACCGCTCGTTCGCCAGCCAGACCGGCCGGAGTAGATGCAAGTGCAAGTGTTGGTGCAGGTGCCGATGCCGTTGCTAGTGCTCGTGCTGGTGTGACTGGTAGTGCCGCCGCTGCTGCCGGAGATGGTGCTCCTTGTAGAGCTGGTGCAGGTGTCGGAGCAGGTGCCGGTGTCGATGCCTGATCCTCCGTGAATCAGCTGATCGGCGGCGTGGTCGGTGCCCAATCCTCGGCTGGATCGGTGAGCTGCCGCCATTGTCGATGCTAGAGAAGCTGCGGTGCTCGATCCGTTGCTGAAGGTGGTACCGATGTGCGAGACAGCGGCGATCGTGTCTGGTCTACTATGATCAGCTTTCTAACTTGACTAGGCTCCATGACCGTGATCCAGTTTTTTTTCTCCATTTCTGTTAAATGCGAGAAGGACTAATTGTGGCATGTTTGTTAAACCAAACTTCAGTTCATCATAGGGTTTCAGCTTGTACATAGACAACAGACTGATCCAATTTTTTCCAGTAATATAAGTGATGGGCCGATTGCCTTGAATTCTTGACACGACATAAGAAGTGAAACCTGCAAAAATAGCCATCTTAGAGCAAACAAAACGTTTTATTCTGTGATGAATGTCACATGGCAAAACCTATGTCGTAAAATTGCAGCAAAAGAAAGAAAAAACGACATTAAATCAATAAGATTTAGACAGTAAATCAATAAGATTTACTTGATGTGACACGAGTGAATCCTTACCAGGAAATCACTATGTTGAAGTACTAAAGAGAAGATTGATCGTCGAAATACGCGTGGCATGTAGGGCCCTCGCCTACTCCCACAAGCAGGACAGTTCAAAGGTCCTGACAAATCGTATGGACCGAACATCCAAGGGACTGGAAATCCTGGTGGGTGCGATAAACCCT
The DNA here is from genome assembly GCA_021605145.1 of Aegilops bicornis. Classification (NCBI taxonomy): domain Eukaryota; kingdom Viridiplantae; phylum Streptophyta; class Magnoliopsida; order Poales; family Poaceae; genus Aegilops; species Aegilops bicornis. The sequence goes on along the minus strand of CM038673.1, from coordinate 778,645,640 downwards.
GCAATGCATACAGATATTGGAGTGTAACCATAATTGATAAACCGTCCTCACAAAAAAGATGATCTGGATACTTCAAAATATACAGACTAAATTGAGTGGACAGACATTGACATAGACTGTTCTCAGGACTCACCACACACTAAAAGCGGCAGTACTAAACAATACAGGGTTCACAAACACAAATCAAGTATTGAACAATAGTACTTACTATAGACAAGCAAAGTTGCACTAATTAAACTCTGCAGACTATTTCGTGCCACCAACCTACGAGATGAACCCTGCATAACTGACTAGGCCATGGACTTCGTGAGAGATGTCTACCGGCACCATCACCATCTCGTCAACCTTGGAGAACCTAACAGAGTGGTCTTTCCACTCATAAACATGACGATGAAGACATGCCGCATCAGATTTGTTGGGAAGCTTTACAAGAACCACACCCTTCCGTGTCGAAGGCATAGCCGAGAAATTGTTGTGGTCGAAAGTACAGCCTCGAGAACATGCACGACCACAATGCTATAGGAAAACACTAGTTCGGGACACGTGGCGACAAGGACACAACAATTTGGATAGTTTAGCGGTAGAACTCATCCTCAGGTCTTCCAGTTCACACGGCATGACTTTGAGAGCTTCATCTCCACCGCGGACCTGGTTCTAATTCAAACAGAAACCTAATATTTTATTACTACCTCAGTTCTAAAATATAAGATGATTTTCAATATTATACTCCATATATGACTACATATACGCGCATAAATGAGTGAACAAAGACACTAGAACATGTCTTCAAAGGCATGAGAGCAGAGGGATTACTTGCAATATCCATAACACAAGTTACTGAGGCAAATATACCCTCTTCAAAGGTAGAATTGATGTTCATAAAGTAGTTGAAAGTAATCTATAAGAAATCAGTGTCAACCTCTCGCATGTTTTGGTCAAAAGAGGAATTTAGAACCGTCACTTGGCACACAAAAATCACATGCAAGATCACCCAGAAAGTTGTACTGCTAGTACTAGTATTGCGTGTTAGATGAAAAACACGATCAAGATCGAGAAAAAGATCGTCAAGAAGAGATATTACCTGGACTTGCTTAATGAGGGATCGAAGAGGGGGCTTGGACAGGGGTGATGGCTTTGAGCTTGTCTGCGGTAGTCTCGACGGGGTGCTTGCGCTTCTTCGTACCATGAGCCTCGACGGTTTTGGCCAGAGCCATAGACATCACATCGGCCGGTGCTCCAGCATCCAGCAAGAAACTGTCAAATAGAAATAAAAGAAAAGAAACCATAATCACAAACCCAAAAGAAGAACAGAGAGGGAGTTATAGGATCAGTCTCGGGGTTGCAAGACCGGGCCTTGGCCAGAATCAACACCATTGATGCTCTCACCTTTCCTTCTTTGGGAGAGAAGAACAATGGCAGAAGCAGGTCGGGTTTTCTTGAAGAAATGAGGAACAAGATGAGGGAGAAGCGAGTGGGGGTTTTCTTCAAGAGAGGAAGCTGAGAGAGAAGAGTGAAATGATGGTTGCTTTGTCCGTCCAACTTACTGCCGGAAAGGAGGGGGTTTTGTGATTTGACGGCTCATTGGGCATTACTATGGCGCTTCAATTGGGGTAGTCTACCGTGCAGTTGGGCACTCTACTACGGAATAATTTAGTACATGGATGATGGACCCCGATGCTGGCTGTCCCACACGTCGGCGAAAGTGAGTAGCAAGGTTCCCGACGACCGTGGAGGAGGATCTGCACGGTAGAGCATGTCCACTATTTTTCTGAAGAAAAAAAATGATTACAACAAGAGTTTCCACTCTTACGATGGAAGAGTGCGAAACACAGCAGCCACTTGAACATACACAGTGCTCCTACTACTAGGCATGTGCAGTGGTTCATACGTCAGTACTACATAATCTTGTTGCTTAGACGATAACAAATGATGTTGTGCGCATGTCAACTATATGAACAGTAATGTAGTAACATAGTACCGCTTTTTCGACTGTCCGGTCGAGAATGAGCAGTGAGATCAATGTTAACAGAACTAGGTCTACAAGACACTGCGGAGAATGCGGTGCTACATTACTCCACGAAACATGAACCATATGAAGCACGAATCGGTGTTAGGCGGGGTGTATGAAGGGTGCACGGGATGGGAGCAAAAGTTCCCTTCTCGGCGCACTTTTGGGTGTTTGGCGAGTGCATGAATGGTGCATGAGTCCACACTAGTAGGTTAACACAAATACGAAGAGGAACAACTATATTGAGATGAGAATGCTACCAAACACACCCTGCGCTTTGTGCTACAAAGGTTGATCTGCACCGTCTTAGTTTGATCCAACGGTCATGTTGCGCCGAGACATGGACATGCCCATGCAGAGGCGCCCTAAACACCATGAAGTCCCTCTTGCTTCTTGAGGCGCACGGCGTTGGTGATGCGAGGTGCAACCGCCTTGTGATGCCCGCTCGGTCCGACGAGCCAGCTAAATCAAAGACGGCGTCCAATGGCACGAATGGATTCTGGTGACGGAGCCCTGAGAGGATTCGCTTTGCAACGGTGACGGCAGCCCGCAACCCCTCCTTGTCCAGCTCCACCCCCACCATCGCGCGGAGACGGCTCAGCTCCTCGGAGATATAGGTGAAGAAGGAGACCAGGTCAGGAAGCTGCAGCCCGTTGAAGTCGACGGGGTGGTCGAACGGGTTAAGCTCGACGGCCGGCATGCTCGCGCTGGCAAGACGGTAGGCATCGCGCAGCCGCAACACGTGCATGGCAACTTGGTCCACCAAGTGGCGAGGGTGATCTGGACCTCGTCACGATCGGCCGCTCGCGCTCGGTGAAGCCCCTAACGGCCTATCGTATCTTCCACTTTCTGCAGCAACGCCGCCAACGCCTCGAGCATCTTTGTGGTGGACGTCTGCCGCTTTTGAAGCTTCGTGAACTCCCGCACATAACGGAGGAGAATGGCACTCCTTTCCTCCCTGAGCTCACCTAGCTCCACGTCCTTGACCCTGAGCTCCGCATCCTTGGCTTGGAGCTCCTGTGTCAGGCGCCTCACCTCAGACTCCGTGATCTGCTACGCAGCCATGGCACCAGGTAGAAGCAATGGGGAGAGGACGCAAAGGGGGCGAAACGGCTGAAAGGCAATGCAACCTACTGAGGAAGGCGGAGGAGCCAGCCGAGGAGCGGGGAATATTTTGGTTTTCACCATGGGAAAACACCGGTCATTACTGCTCACATCGAGGGAGTAGTGGGTTTCTGGTAGTCATCGTGACTAATTGCTACCGCGCCTCCTCCCGTTAATCAAAAAAATTAAAAATCCTGCCGCGCCTGCTCCCGTCAATCAAATAAGTTAAAACTCCTGCCGCACCCAAACACCAGAGCAAGGCCGCGGTGGATATTTAAATTTACCTGCCGGCAAGGAGATAAAAAAGGGGCGAAAAAACAAATGTGGCGGCGGTCTAGCTAATCAGTCGCACTAGCCCAACTAGCTAGCCACCGTGCTTCACTAATGTACTCGGCGGAAAAGGTGGTCTGTCGTGATTTGACGAATCATTTACTTGCTTCGGCGCTATGACCGAGGAGGACCCAAAAAATGCGCGGTAGAGCGTCCCACGTCTCGGCAAGGAAGAATATATGTGTGCACCACCCGGGAGGACCCCGAAACCACGCGGTAGGGTGTGCCACGTCTTGACACGGAGGGAGAATGTGCGTGTAAAAATATACTGTATTAGACGTAGTACCTATGGTTCGACCTCGGGACCCAGCCAGTTGGTCGAAAACACCCCACTAGCCACACAGCTTCATCATGCTAACATGGCACAGAGGATATGTGTGGTTAGCTCCGTCTCGACCAACCACAACGTCTCTTGTTCTAGGCGATTCTTCTATTTTCCAAGCTTTTTTTAGTTATAATAACACCACGGCAAGATAGCGCCGCTCTTCGTGTGTGCCCGTGCGTCTAAAGGTTAGACGATGGAGAGGAGAGAGAGATCGCAGACACAGGACCCACCAAGTAAGTGAGTCAGCGGTCATGCACGTGTTGATGAGGCACTCCCTCTACTCTACTCAACGTAATACTGTATAAAATCAAGTTATGGGACAAAGCCAACAACCGTCGTTGTTTCAGGCTATCGACTTACGCTTTGAAGTCTAGGTTGCCAATTCGAATCTCGTCTTTCAGATTTGTTAGTTTTAGGTCCAAATTTGATCAATGACAAGTGGGACCCCCATGTGTTGTTCCAATATTTCAGTGTAGGATGGTTTTTTTGAACAAACACTTGCTACCTCTTGAGCACTGCGTTGGTTTTCCCTTAAAGAGGAAAGTGTGATGTAGCAAAGTAGCGTAAGTATTTCCCTCAGTTTTTGAGAACCAAGGTATCAATCGATTAGGAGGCTCCTCAAAAGTCCCACGCACCTACACAAACAAACAAGAACCTCGCAACCAATGCGATAAAGGGGTTGTCAATCCCTTCACGGTAACTTGCGAAAGTGAGATCTGATAGAGATAATAAGATAAGATAAATATTTTTGGTATTTTTATGATATAGATTGGAAAGTAAAGGACGCAAATAAAAGTAGATGGGAAACTTATATGATAAAAGATAGACCCCCGGGCCATAGGTTTCACTAGTGGCTTCTCTCAAGATAGCATAAGTATTACGGTGGGTGAACAAATTACTGTCGAGCAATTGATAGAAAAGCGCATAGTTATGAGATTATCTAGGCATGATAATGTATATAGGCATCACGTCCGTGACAAGTAGACCGACTCCTTCCTGCATCTACTACTATTACTCCACACAACGACCGACTCCTGCCTGCATCTAGAGTATTAAGTTCATGAAGAACAGAGTAATGCATTAAGAAGGATGACAGGATGTAGAGGGATAAACTCATGCAATATGATATAAACCCCATCTTTTTATCCTCGATGGCAACAATACAATACGTGCCTTGCTGCCCTAACATCCTTTGGGAAAGGACACATGAGATTGAACCCAAAGCTAAGCACTTCTCCCATTGCAAGAAAGATCAATATAGTAGGCCAAACCAAACTGATAATTCAAAGAGACTTGCAAAGATAAGCAATCACACATAAAAGAATTTAGAGGAGATTCAAATATTCCTCATAGATAAACTTGATCATAAACCCACAATTCATCGGATCTCGACAAACACATACATAAAAGAGTTACATCAAATAGATCTCCAAGAAGATCGAGGAGAACTTTGTATTGAGATTCAAAGAGAGAGAAGAAGCCATCTGGCTAATAACTATGGACCCGAAGGTCTGTGGTAAACTACTCACAACTCATCGGAGAGGCCATGGAGATGATGTAGAGGCCCTCCATGGTCGATTCCCCCTCTGGCGGAGCATCGGCGAAGGTTCCAAGATGGGATCTCACGGATACAGAAGGTTGCGGCGATGGAAATAGTTTTTCGTGGTGCTCCTGGATGTTTTCGGGGTACATGGATATATATAGGCGATGGAGGTAGGTCAGGGGAGCCAGGAGGGGCCCACAAGGGTGCGGGGCACGCCTACTGTCGTGGTTCTAAGTCTGACAGTAGAATGGGGGGTAGGTATGGAGAGGCAAGATCCTAGCTATGGAGTAGTTGTATACGCAAGATGTTTACGAGTTCAGGCCCTTCTGGGAGGAAGTAAAAGCCCTCGTCTCGGAGCCGGGAGGCGGTCATTGTATTATGTGCATATGAGTTCTGAAGTGCGAACCCTTTACACCGAGGAGGGTGGCATATATAGAGTTCGCCGGACCCCTCCGACCCTCGATTATGCAGGGTTAAAGGTACATTAAGATAGGGGTTACCGTAACGCCCACATAAAGTGCTATGATGACCATAAAGCTACTTAATGACCGACCTTTTGGATGCAGATCGGCTTTAGATCTCCCCGTGGTCAGTGGTTGGCTTCATGGTCGAGTGTCTTCCGGGTTGGTCGAGTGGAACTCTTCCAGGTCGACTGAAAGGTAGTTTCTTCTAGAGATGTCCTTGGGGAGGGTGTCATAGACAGGTCCATGACCCTACCCTAGGTATATGACTTCATCATTAGCCCCCGAATGGATCGAGGTTTGAGTGGAGAAGGAGTTGAACATACTCCCGACTCATTACGGTGCTGCAATTGTGTCTTGTCTTGGATCAAATGGACTTAAGTGGCGACATCAACTTCTTTTCCGATCGCCTTGATCCATTCTTTGTATCCGTCGAGTGCGTTTTCCGAACTTTGCGATTTCGAATAGCAGACGAAGGAAATCTTTTGTCGACGGTTTGCTTTCTGCGGTAGCCTTGGATTTAGCGGGATTTGAATCTTCGGGAAACGAGCGGGACGGAGAGAGAGCCGCAGTAATCGGACGGGATAAGGCAAGGGTGCCTCGATCTCCGCGTCACCTTTTTTGCCACGTATCACGCGGGCGACTGTTGTGGGATTTTACATGATCGCCTGGGCCTACCGGTCAGTCACTCGGAAGCGACCTCATATAAGGCCCAAGACTGGGGTTTTTTGAGCAGTCGTTCCCCTTTCCTTCTCCCTTCCGGATCATCCACGGTGCCTGCCTCCACCTCCGAACTGCTGCTCTGCAGCGCGTTCCGCGGTGACAATGGTGAAAGAAAAGACGGCGGCCTTAGAGCGAAGAAGGCGACGGTGAAAGTGAAGGGAAGGCGACGATCGGGCGGATCCTCGTCGCGGTTCGGCTTGCCGCAGGGCTGGATCCAGGGCGACTGCATTCGCTCGACCATCCGCTAGAAGGATCTTGACGACCTGGCCGATGAAGGACTGGTCCCTCATGGATCAGCGAGGCTTCCGGGGATGGAGTGGCAGCCGCAGCCTCAGGAAGGTGAGTGCATCCTCTTAGCCACTCACGTCGACCGCGAGTTTTCTTTGCCGCCCCACCCTTTCTTCCGAGGGTTTCTGAACTTCTTTGGAGCTCAACTCCACCACTTCACACCCAACTCTATCGTGTACCTCGTCGCTTTCGTGTCTTTGTGTGAGAACTTTTTGGGTTGTCGGCCGCATTGGGGCCTCTTCAAACACATTTCACCTGTCGCTCCCAGATGGTGAAAAAGGCCAATCCGAGTGACGAGAGAACCCAAGTGATTCAGATGTGTGGGGGTCTTGGGGTCCAAATGAGAGGTAAGAGTGCTTTTCGGCCATGGTCCTTCTGATTCGGTTCGAGGGTGGCGGTCGATCTGGTTCTACTGCCAAGACCGGACGCTAGGGCGATCATTTGGACTCCCTCCTTTCTCCATGGATCGAGTGAGCAAGCCGTCCTGTCTGAAGGTGGTCCCGGAGGAGAAGGCCCAGGTAAAGGTTTTGGTTGAGCGTGTAGTCCAGCTCATTCGTGACGGAGTGACTGGTATGGATCTTCTAGAGGTTTTTCTTCGACGGCGCATCCAGCCACTTGATGTCGAGACCATCCGATGTGGATGTATTACGTCTTGACGACACCACTCGGGTCCACCGGGAGGATGTTGATGATGCCACCTTTGGAGAGATGGATGACCGCCATCACTGGGAACAAAGATAACCCCGAGGAGCAGGAGGATCCCTCCACTCGACCAATCATCTGAGCGGACAAAGGTTCAATCCGTATTTTGACTCGACTCTGCTTACTCCATCTTGTTTGCTTAAATCGGTCGGTGACTTTCATCTTGTTTGTCTTCTTCCAGGTCACCACTGAGATGTACTCGATGCCCAACGGGGCGCAAGAACCAGTTGAGGAGGAAGAAGGGAGCGGAGGAGAAAGCCAGGAGGATTGGCAGTCTGACGGCAGGGGGGAGGGGGACGAAGACGACGACAGCTCCGATGAAGAGGAGGGGAAGGAAGAGGAGGAAGAAGTCGACCCTCCTCGCATGGAAAGGCGATCCAAGCTCACCCATGACCCAGCGATGGCCTTGTAAGGATATCGCACTTTTGTCAAGCAGTCGGCCAAACGATCCTCGGATGACCTCTCCGGCACCGACTGAAAAAGCGCCAAAGCAAACCCGAGCGACGCCGTCGAAGCCGACAAAGGTTTTGCCCAAGATGAAGATCGCTATCCCCACTATTTCCGGGTACAGCAGAACTTGAGCTTTTTTGTTCAGCACGAACATACTTTTGGTCGACTTGTTGATTGATCAACTGATATCTGAAATCTGCAGCGCTGCCACCTCCGAGACCTCAGCCAGGAATGAAGACCAGGAGATGGAAGATGCTGTTACCTCTAACCTTGGTATGATCACCGTAATTTTCCTTTTGGTCGATTGGATTTCCGTTTTTAACTTGAATCTTTCCTGTAGTCCCTCCTCATGTCATTGATCTCCCTGATGATGATGATGAGGCGCCGTTGAGGCGGAGGAGAACTAAGAAGGCACCTGCGCCGGCAAGGCCTGCTTTCAGCATCGATGCTCGAGGCGCTGGTTCATGAGGGTGGCAACGCCACTCGGACTTCTGTGTCTTTCGCTGTGCCGCTGATGAGTATCCGGCCTTCAACGCCAACTGCCGATCCGCCTTCTCTTTTCGCCACACACCACGTCCCGGAGGACCAAGTGGAGTCTTTGCTAAGGAGAGCTATCATGGCGGGGCTCATGATGGAGCATATGAAGGTGGTCCGGGAAGCCACCAAGCGGCCTATGATGCTAGCTCAGCTCTTGAGCAACGTCCAGGTTAGTTGATCACCACCTGTTACATTGGGATATGCTACGAAAAACTCTTATTTCAAGATCTTCGATTCATACACCTTTGGGTGTGTCGATTGAAATTTCGGACTGGTGGACTTCTGGCAGTCGACCGTAGTCTTTATACTTTGTATCTCTTTGATAACCTCTTCACTCGGTCTGGTCGGACCATGTCGAGTGGAATCTTGAAACAGGTGGGGGCACGCTGAGTGAACCCACTGGGTGTAGTCCCCGAGACTATGGTGGACTGCTGGCAGTCGATCGTAGTCTGAAGAACTCCTTTCTCTCTCTTTTTTTGTCTCTTTCGGTCGACTGGTTGAACCGAGTCGGTAGGATCAGTGGGGGCACGCTAAGTGCACCCACTGGGTGTAGTCCCCGAGACTACTGTCGAATATTTTGATTCGGCTGTAGTCTTAGAAACGCAACGATTTTTCTTAGTCACTTGGAGGTAACCTATCTGTGACGTGTGTCGACTGATTCTCTGCAGAAATCTTGCGAGCTTGTGGCTCGATATACTGAATTGGAGAACAAACAGATCCAGCTCAACCTTGACTTGAAGCTTGCACAGGAGAACTTGCAGAAGGCGAGAGACGAAGCAAAAGGTATGGCTGGTGAGATCTTGACGACTGTTTTTTGTTTTTCTGTCCCATCCTACTTCTGACCTCACTGTTATTTTGCAGACAAAATGGAGGAGGCTCTGAAGAAGAAGGATCATGACCTTGCCGAGGGCAACAAAGCGGCTTTGAACACGACCAAGCTCATGGAAGAGAAGTTGTCTTGATCGGGAAAACTTGAAGAAGAGAACGCAATCTGAAAGCTGCTCGATGCAGACCAACAAGGAGGTTAGCCGATGAAGAGCGACAAGATAGCTCTGGCGACAAAGGTTTGGCGAACTAAGCGGGGAAGAGGAATGATCTAGAGGCTTATCCGGGAGGGCTCGCCAAGAAGCTATTCCTCATGCTTGAAGGTAATTCCTCTTATCCGATCGATTTGTTATCACCGACTCATCATAGAACCATTAGCTTGAACTCGAGTTGTGTTTGCAATTCTGCCGAGAACTTGAGGAAGAGAATAATTGAGTGGAGACAAGTCTGGACCCCATTAACTCTCCGTGAAGGATGAAGCTGCCATGAATGTGCTCCATTGGAGTCTCGTGTTCTTCTTGTGGTGGACTACCCGCCGATCAAGGTTGCGGTGTCAGCGGATCGACTCAACACTACGGCGGTGAAACACTTCAAAATGACCTTGAGTCTTTAATGACTCGGTGAATGGCGTTCCAAGTCGAGTGCAGGAATGGAAGAAGTCTTTTGCCAGATGTGGTGTTGATGTCGCTCTGTCCCTGGTCCGCGTTCATTGCAAGGAGGCGCGAGAGGAAAAGCTGGTGTCCATCAAAGTTTCCAACACCAAGAAGTATGACTTACGATCTTTCATGGAGACTTTTATTGGTGCCGCCACCCGAATTGCTGATGGGATCGACCTGGACCAGTTCGTCGCGCCTTCCAGTCCTCCACCTGAGGAGTAAAAAACTTCTATGATTCGTCTTAAATTTGCCTCGGAATGCCGAGTGATCCTGTAACCGATAAACTTTAACAGGCTTGAGGCCTGGGTACTTCTGCATCCTTAGGATGTTATCCGAACGATACTTATCATCGATATATGCCTTTGTTTGCTTTCGAGTGAACTTTGCTCTTCACTCGGATTATGCTTCAATGCTTGAGAGGCTGCTCTGAGGTGGATCCAGTCGACCTACACTTTGTTGTTCTTGCAGGCGCAGGAGAAGGTAACAGTCGACCTGCATCTCGTCATCCTTACGGATCGGGATGGAGCGCACGTTGTACTTGTGGCGCAGCTCCAAAGGAGAAGGCAACAGTCGACCCGCACCTCGTCGTCCTTGCGGATCGGGATGGAGCGTACGTTGTACTTGTGGCGCAGCTCCGAAGGAGAAGGTAACAATCGACCTGCACCTCGTCGTCCTTGCGGATCAGGATGGAGCGCACGCTGTATTTGTGGCGTAGCTTCGAAGGAGGAGGCAACAGTCGACCTGCACCTCGTCGTCCTTGCGGATCGGGATGGAGCGTACGTTGTACTTGTGGTGCAGCTCGAAGGAGGAGGCAGCGATCGACCTGCACCTCGTCGTCCCTTGCGGATCGGGATGGAGCGTCACGTTGTACTTGTGGCGCTGACTCGAAGGAGAAGGTAACAGTCGACCTGCACCTCGTCGTCCTTGCGGATCGGGATGGATTTCGTTCTTAGGCGAGTACTGGACTGCAGCTAAGCCCCCGAGTGGGAGGTTTGCTCTCCACTCGGTGGGATTTTTCAAACTTAGGCGAGTACTGGACTGCAGCTAAGCTCCCGAGTGGGAGGTTTGCTCTCCACTCGGTGGGATTTTTCAAACTTAGGCGAGTCTTGGACTTGCTGCTAAGCCCCAGTGGGAGGGTTGCTCTCCACTTTCGGTAGGATTTTTTAAAACTTAGGCGAGTCTTGGACTGCTGCTAAGCCCCGAATGGGAGGTTTGCTCTCGACTTCGGTAGGAGTTTTTTTAAACTTAGGTGAGTACTGGACTGCTGCTAAGCCCCCCGAGTGGGAGGTTTGCCCTCCACTCGGTAGGATTTTTTAAACTTAGGCGAGTACTGGACTGCAGCTAAGCCTCCAAGGAGGATTTTTGTGTCGTAGCTTTGAAGGGGAAGGCAACAGTCGACCTTGCAAAGCGCACATTGTATTAAATACTTAGGCGAGTACTTGGACTGCAGCTAAGCCCCCGAGTGGGAGGCTGGCTCCTCACTCGGTAGGATTTTTAAAACTTAGGCGAGTACTGGACTGCATCTAAGACCCCGAGTGGGAGGCTGGCTCCACACTCAGTAGGATTTTCAGATACTTAAGTAGTACTTTGACTGCAGCTAAGCCCCCGAGTGGGAGGCTGGCTCTCCACTCGGCAGGATTTTCAGATACTTAGGCGAAATGGATTCGCAGCTAAGCCCCCTAGTGGGAGGCTGGCTCTCCACTCGGCAGGGATTTTTTTTACAAACTTAGGCGAAACGGGTTCGCAGCTAAGCCACCCACTGGGGGAAATTTCTTATGTAAACAAAAATTAATAACAATCACTGGGAAAATTATAACATTCTTGTCTTTGATAAACAAACTACAAAGGTACTTTTATTACATCTCACCCGAGTGAGTTCTTAAGTGTAAAAGGGGCGGAGCAGCTCCGCATTCCAAGCTCGAGGTTCATCAATCTGGTGTTCGACGTTGTAAAGATGGTAAGCTCCATTGTGGAGAACTCTGGTGACGATGAAGGGACCTTCCCAAGTGGGAGCGAGCTTGTGTGGTTTCTGTTGATCCACTCGAGGAGGACCAAGTCCCCTTCTTGAAAGGCTCGGCTCTTCACATTTCTAGCATGGAATCGACACAAGTCCTGGCGATAGATGGTCGAGCGGATCAGGGCCATCTCTCTCTCCTCTTCAAGGAGGTCGACCGCATCTTCTTGCGGGCTTGCTCCGCTTCACTTGAGTAGAGTTCGACTAAGGCGCATTGTGAAGCAGGTCACTCGGCAGAACTGCCTTCAGCTCCATAGACCATGAAGAATGGAGTTCTCCCGATCGACCGATTAGGAGTGGTCCTTAATCCCCAAAGAACCGATGTAAGTTCGTCGACCCATGCTCCTGCTTTGCATGCTTGAGATCATGCATCGGTCGAGGTTTCAGTCCTTTGAGAATTAGACCATTTGCTCGTTACGCTTGTCCATTCGGTGAGGGGTGAGCAAGCTGAAGCATAGTCGACCCACGTGCTCGAGAGGCGAAAAGGCTTTGAACTTGCCGGAATCAAAGTTCGACCCGTTGTCGATGATAATGCTATGCGGAACTCCATATCTGAATATCAACTCTCCGATGAAACCGATAGCAGGCACGCATCAAGGTTCTTGATAGGTTTAGCTTCGATCCACTTCGTGAACTTGTCGATCGCCACAACCAAATGAGTGAAACCACTCCTGCCGATTCTCGATGGTCCGATCATATCCAACCCCCAAACGGTGAAAGGCCGGAACGAGTGGAATGGTCTTCAATCTTTGAGGCGGGTTTGTGTGACATCTTGAGTAGAACCGACATGCTTCACACTTATCGACTATTTCCTTTGCCATTTCATTTGCTTTTGGCCAGTAAAATCCCGCTCGGTATGCTTTAGCCACGATGGTCTGAGAGGACGCATGGTGACCACAGGTCCCCGAGTGGATATCATCAAGAATTGTCTGACCTTCTTCTGGCGTTATGCATTTCTGGCTGACCCCAGTCACGCTTTCTCTGAACAACTGTCCCTTGATCACCGTAAAGGCCTTGGATTGGCGGACGATCTGTCGAGCCTCTTCTTCGTTCTCCGGGAGCTCTTTCCTCAGGATATACGCGATGTACGGTACTGTCCAGTCGGGAGTGATGACCACGACCTCCATGATCAGGTCGACCACCGCTGGGACCTCAACTACAGTCGGATCAGTGGCACTTTTTGGCTGTGGAACTTCTTCAGTGAAAGAATCCTCTTGAATCGACGGCGTGCGGATGTGCTCCAAAAACACATAACTGGGAATGGCTTCCCTCTTGGACCCTATTTTCGCCAAATCATCAGACTTGATTTTCAGTCGGGTATATGATGAAGCTCTAACCCCTCAAACTTCTTCTCTAGCTTCCTCAACGCTTTACAATAACCAGTCATAGCTGCGCTTACGGCGTCCACTCCTTCATCACACGATTAACCACTAGATCTGAGTCGTCATAAACCATGAGGCTGACGGACGCCGAAGTGAAATGGCCAATATCGCCCAACCCATACAACAGTGCTTCAGATTCTCGCTTCATTGTTGGAAGAATCAAAGTGAATCTAGAGCACGTATACGAGCTTATCTCCTCGGGGAAACCAAGATTACCCGGCACGAACCATTCAGCATCTTGGAACCATCAAAGAACATAGTCCAAAGGTTCGAGTGAACTTGAGTCAGAATCGTTGTTGAATCCACTTTCGGCGATGAAATCTGCTATTGCTTGGGACTTGATGGCTTTCTTTGCCTCAAACTTGATATCAAGGGAAGAAGTTCAATCGCCCATTTCGCCACTTTCGACCCGATTCGTCTCACATTGTGCAGAATCTCTCGATAATGGGGCGTCGCAGATGAGCAGCGTAATGGAATGATCGAGAAGTAATGAGCAACCTTCTTCGCGGTCATATAAATCCCATACACAAGCTTACGATAATGAGGGTATCTTTGCTTTGACGGGTTAATACTTGAGAAAGATAATATCTTTGGGCGCTGAACTTTGAAGGCCTTTCCTTCCTCTTCCCGGCTCGACGGTAATCTTATCTTGAAGACTTGTCCTGTGGCTGCAATGTAAAGCAACAACGGCTCCTTGCTGATTGGGGCAGCAAGCACCGGCTGGAGTGGAGAGCGAGCTTTGAGCTCTGCAAATGTCGCATCAACTTGAGGAGTCCACTCGAACTTGTCTCGACTTCTTCATCGATCGGTAAAGAGGCAATGCCTTTTCACCGAGGCGAGAGATGAATCGACTTAAAGCGCCAAGCTCGGTAAGCTTCTCGGACATCGTGCACACGCATGCAGGCGTTTCATTTGGTGTATAGTGCCAACTTTTTCTGGGTTAGCGTCGATTCCTCGATGTAAATGAGAAAACCGAGTAACTTTCCGCCAGTACTCGAATGTGCACTTTGATGGATTAAGCTTGATATCATACCTCCTGAGATTGGCAAATGTTTCAGCAAGGTCAGTCAACAGGTCGGAACCTTTCCGTGACTTGACCACGATGTCGTCCATGTATGCTTCCACATTCCGACTGATTTGAGTGAGTAAACACTTCTGAATCATCCTCATGAACGTGGCTCCGGCATTCTTGAGGCCGAATGGCATGGTGACATAACAGAAGCACCCGAATGGAGTGATGAAAGCTGTTTTGATCTCGTCGGGTCCATACAGACGGATCTGATGGTACCCGGAGTATGCGTCTAAGAAAGATAACCGCTCACATCCCGCAGTCGAGTCGACTATTTGGTCGATGCGGGGAAGAGGAAAATGATCTTTCGGGCAGGACCGATTGATATGTATGAAGTTGATGCACATGCGCAGTGAATTGTCCTTCTTAGGGACCATGACAACATTGGCGAGCCACTCGGAGTGGTAAATCTCTCGGATAAATTCTGCTGCTAAGAGCCGAGCCACCGCCTTCGCCAATGGCCTTTCTCTTACGGACTGACGGACCGTCGAAGATGTTCTTTGACAGGTTTAACTTTTGAGTCGACTTCGTAGATGATGCTCAGCCAGGTCCACAGGAACACCCTGCATGTCAGCGGGCTTCAATGCATAGATGTCCCAGTTCTCACGGAGGAACTGGATGAGCGCTTCTTCCTATTTGGAGTCGAGTGTTGTTGAAATGTGGGTCGGAGCAGCATTTGGATCAGTCGGATGAATATGAATCGGTTTCGTCTCTCCGGACGACTGAAATGCCGACTCCGTGGCGGGCTTCTTGGCTCACAACAAATCACTTGGGTCTGCAGTTTTCTGGTACTCTTGCAGCTCGACCACTGCCATCTGAGCATCAGCGATCTTAGAGCCTTTCTGGAAACACTCTTCTGTTTTTTTCTGATTGCCAGTGACAGTGATCACACCTTTGGGACCTGGCATCTTTAGTTTGAGGTACACATAACATGGTCGAGCCATGAGACGCGCATATGCCGGCGTCCCCAGGATTGCATGATGAGCGCTCTCGAAATCCACGACCTCAAAGGTCAACTTTTCCTTACGAAAATTCTTGTAGTCACCAAAAACCACATCGAGAGCAATTTGGCCGAGTGACTCAGCCTTCTGTCCATGGATGACTCCATGGAAGCTCATGTTGCTGGTGCTGAGTCTGGACATCGGAATGCCCATCCCTTTCAACGTCTCTGCATACAATATGTTCAGGCCACTGCCACCATCCATCAAAACCTTAGTTAGTCGAGTGCCTTCGACAACTGGGTCGACCACCAGCACTTGCCTCCTAGGGGTGGCTATGTGTGTTGGGTGATCGACCCAGTCGAGCGTGATGGCGGTCTCATGCGACCATTTCGGAAATGCTTGGGTGTCATGGGGCGACCATATTCACTTCATGGGTTGATAACTTTCAGTCGACTTTTGCTTTCAACGTCAGCAAAATCATCAAAGTGGAATTGACCTGAGGGTATCCACCGTCACTATCTTCCTTGTCCTCAACTTTATCCGACTCCTTTTCCTTGTCCTTGGGCTGCTTCCCCTGGAACTGCTGAATCAAGAGCCGGCCTTTGTCGAGTGGTATGCTTTGGGTAAATAAGTTTACCGCTTCATCTTTCTTCGTGTGAATGTGACATGGCAAGTCCAACACATCATTTCCATCTTGGTCTTTCACTTTCTTGGGGTTCCAAGGCCCCTTGGGTTTCCTTGAACTTTCCTGGAGTCACGACCAAGGCTTCTCCGGAGCAGCCGGTGGCTTCAACTTCCGCTTCTATTTCCATTTGGAGTTCCCTACACGGTTTCATTAGCGGCTGACTTGTACTTGCCACTCGAGCCGATCCTCTTCTTCACCATTAGGGCGTGCTTGGTGGCAATCTCCATCATCCGACTTAGGGTCATGTCTCCGTCAGACCGAACTTCGGACTCAACCCTCTATTTTTAACACCTTCCTTGAAGGCCTGGGCTTCCGATGATCAGATACATTCTCAATCGCGTGAGGTGCAAGTGATCCATCTCTCGGATGTAATCCTCGAGTTTCATTAGACTTACGCACGAGGCGCAGTGCATCAACCCCGCTGGCGCTTGCAAGTTCCTTGAATGTCACGACAAACACTCGGGCAAGATCTTCCCAAGTGTAAATGCTCTTTGGTGCTAAGCGGTTCAGCCATGCTCTGGCCGACCCCTCCAACACAAGTGGCAGGTGTTTCATGGCCACTTCATCGTTGCCGCCACCGATCTGAATAGCCACTCGGTAGTCCTCAAGCCAAGTATCTGGCTTAGACTCACCAGTGAACTTACTGACTCCAGTCGCCAACCTGAAGTTGGGAGGAATCACCGCGGCTCTGATGGCTCTGCTAAAACACTCAGGTCCTGACACGTGTACTCTGCTGGCGATGGGCGCATTTACATCATGGCCTTCTCGGTTAGCTCTGTTCACGCCGACCGGACCTTGAGCGATGATGGATCTCGCATCAAAGCCTGGTTCCACTGGGTCGACTGGAATCCTTCGCCTAACACTGTGTCTTTGGCTCCCGTCGTCTTCTTTGCCGAGGCGCATATGACCCACCTCTTGGGGGAGGGGTGGGCACCCGACGTCGATCATCACGATCGAATCGGTCCTCATACTGCTCACGCCAGCCTCCATGCCCCTCACGCCTCAGGGGCGATCTTGGGCTATGTCTTGGGACCCGTGATTCATGGCAGGCGGATCTGCTTTGTGAATCCTGTTCATGTCGCGATACAACTGAATTTTGATCTCCTGCTGCCCGGAGAAAATCTCTGATTTGGAGTAAACCTCTACCAGCCTCCGACTGGGAAGGCTGAATGGACTCTGCTATACGGGCTGCAGCTGCCAAATTCTGAATGGGAGTTCGGTATACATGAGTCGATAGCGGAAAGAGTTGACGCCGACTGGACGACGGGACCCGTTGATGCGCTCGTTAAATCGAGCACTTTCGTGAAAGATTTTCGGTCGAGTGCGCTTGGCCAAGTTAATGGCAAACGCGCATCTTCTAAGGCACGGGCCTCGGGGTTTCTCCAGCGATAGGAGTGTGAAGCGCATCCATGTTCGGCGGCCGAGCTCCTCCCTCTGCAGCGAAGTGAGGGGCTCGAGTTGGTACTCTTCGTGAACCTGCGCGGCTACGCCTCCGCCAACGCCTCCGTCGGTGCGGGAAACCAGGAGGACTGCATGGTCCGTCGACCATCCAGAACCTCCGCCCATTTGGATCGCTCTTTGTCGCTTTTCGGATGCGATTTCTGAACCGGTCGGCCGGATCGAACATGCCATAGAGGGATTTGTCGGGCTCGATTGCCGCGACTTGGGGAGTGGCCGACTGGCAGGCCACCGCATGCCTCACCCACCGCTGAAGCCTCGATCGACCGGAGCGCTTGCGCCGGCGTGATACCGGGAGGAGGGCGACACTAGAGCCGACCGATATCGGGTCGACGGCTGCCCTTGAAGAGGACAGCAGACGCCTGCAGCGAAAGTCGTCGCCCAGCCGGACGGGAGTGTGTTAACATCGAGTGGATCCTCACGCAACCAAGCGGAGTCGTCGGCGATGAGCGTGAGCGCCGAGATGGATCTCATGACCCTCAACCAAAACTCCGCTTTGAAACCATGATGAATGGGATCGGAAAAATGCAACTTCTCCAACAAGTCGCTAAGACACCTGCCCCACGGTGGGCGCCAACCCGCCGTGGTTCTAAGTGCAGCAGAGAGAATGGGGGTAGGTACGGAGAGGCAAGATCCTAGCTATGGAGTAGTTGTATACGCAAGATGTTTCTGAGTTCGAGGCCCTTCTCGGGAGGAAGTAACAGCCCTACGTCTCGGAGCAGGAGGCGGTCATTGCTCAATATTATGCATATGAGTTCTGAGGAGTGCGAACCCATTACACTCACTAGTACAAAGCAGACTTTAAAACCGGTTAAGTAAGGGGCCTTTAGTGCCGGGTTTTGCAACCGGCACTAAAGAGTGGAGACTAAAGACCCCCCTTTAGTACCGGGTTTAGCACGAACTAGGCACTAAAGGCCCACCACGTGGGGTGAGCTCAGCGCCCTGGTATGGGGACCTTTAGATCTGGTTGGTGTTACCAACGGTACTAAAAGGTTTTTGATTTTTTTTAAATTTTGGAAATTTTTTTTGATTTTTTATTTTTAATTTTTTCTGAATTATTTGATGATTTAGTCTCTAATCACCTCTCTTAAGCGCTCAAGTGTGGATCACTCATTCCAAATCGCCTAACTTCGGCCCGGTCACCCATCCCTCTCACTACTCATTGAGCAAGCAACTTCCGGGTTCTATTCTCCCTCGTTTCCAAGTCGCACTTGTTGTTTTCCTAACAATAGTAAGATGTGAATCCTATTAACCCTCGGGAGTTTAGCTTGAGCATGAAGTCACCGCGTTCCTTTGTTTGAGTTTTGAAACTATTATTCTAAAAACAATAATTATGTAGTAACACTAATATTTCTTGAATAAGTAGTTTGACCATAGTTTGACCACAGTTTGACCAGATTTGACCAAAATTCAAAAAACTGAGATACTTTTTAGTAACACTAATATTATTGCGTAATTATTTAGTAACACTCTATATTTCTTGAATCGGTTGTTTGACCGGTTTGACAAGATTTAACCAAAATTCAAAAAACATAAAGTAGAGCATATCTTTTTTTCCTTTTACAATTTTGTCATTTCAAAATTGTCCTAAACCCTAAACCCGGGACTTAAGCGTCGGAAACTCTATGCTAAATAGTAAAAACTAAGTGTTTAAACCATAAAACCTAACCCTAAACTCTGAAATATAAACACTATCTCTAAACGCTAAAAACGTCTAAGAACATCTAAAACGCCCAAAAACTCTATTTTCCCTTTGGAATTTTGTGATTTTAAAAAATTGTCGAAACGGAAAACTTGTTGTTTCAGCAAATTTTGATATATTATATGTATTTTTCTGAATTAGGATGATTTAGTTATGATTTTTTCAAGTTTGAAAATTGCCCTATACTCCCGGTTTGTGTCTCCAACCGGGACAATAGAATGAACCCTTTAGTGCGGTTCAGGTAGCACGAACCAGTACTAAGGTTGGCCTTTAGTACGGTTTGTGCCTGGCCGGGACTAAAGGCTCTCGTGAACCCTGCCCGACGCCAGACCTGCCACCACCCCTTTAGTACCGATTCGTGGCACGAACCGGTACTAAAGGTTCAACACGAACCGGCACTAATGCATAGCCGTTCGAACCGGTACTAATGATACCATTAGTACCGGGCCAAAATCGGACCGGGACTAATGTGTCTCACATAAGGTCCTTTTTCTACTAGTGACTGAGGAGGGGGGGTGGCTTATATAGAGTTCGCCAGACCCCTCCAGCCCTCAGTTATGCAGTGTTAAAGGTACATTAAGATAGGAGGAGTTCTTGTAGCAGCCCACATAAAGTGCTATGATGACCATAAAAGCTACTTAATGACCGACCGTTTGGATGCTGATCGGCTTTAGATCTCCACGGTGGTCGAGTGGTTGGCTTCATGGTCGAAAGTGTCTTCCGGTTAATCGAGTGGAACTCTTCTAGGTCGACTGAAAGGTAGTTTCTTCTAGAGATGTCCTTGGGGAGGGTGTCTTAGACAGGTCCATGACCCTACCCTAGGTATATGACTTCATCACCTGCCCCCCTTTGGCGCGCCGGGCACCCACGTGGCCGCCTCGGTTACTTCTTGACGTCAACTCCAAGTCTCCTGGATTGCGTTTGTTCCAAAAAGATCGCTCCCGAAGGTTTCATTCCGTTTGGACTCCGTTTGATATTCCTTTCCTTCAAGAAAAAACAGCAATTCGGGTTGGGCCTCCGGTTAGTAGGTTAGTCCCAAAAATGATATAAAAGTGTAGAGTAAGGCCCATAAACATCCAAAATGGGTAATATAGTAGCATGGAACAATAAAAAATTATAGATACGTTGGAGACGTATTAAGCATCCCCAAGCTTAATTCCTGCTCGTCCTCGAGTAGGTAAATGATAAAAACAGAATTTTTGATGTGGAATGGTACCTAGCATAATTATCAATGTAATTTTCTTTATTGTGGCATGATTGTTCAGATCCAAATGATTCAAGATAAAAGCTTATAAAACATAAAAATATTAATACTTCAAGCATACTAACAAGTAATCATGTCTTATCAAAATAGCATAGCCAAAGAAAGCTCATCCCTACAAAATCATATAGTTAGGGCATGCTTCATTTTCATCACACAAAATACTCCCATCATGAACAACCCCGGTTTCATCCAAGCAATTGGTTCATAGTTTTTAATGCGCTTCATCTTTTTTCAACTCTTACGCAATACATGAGCGCAAGCCATGGGCATAGTACTATATGTGTAATATGGTGGTGGTTGTGAAGACAAAAAGGGAGAAGATAGTCTCACATCAACTAGGCGTATCAACGGGCTATGGAGATGCCCATTAATAGATATCAATGTGAGTGAGTAGGGATTGCCATCCAACGGATGCACTAGAGCTATAAATATGAAAGCTCAACAAAGAAACTAAGTGGGTGTGCATCCAACTTGCTTGCTCACGAAGACCTAGGGAATTTTGAGGAAGCCCATCATGGGAATATACAAGCCAAGTTCTATAATGAAAAATTCCCACTAGTATATGAAAGTGACAACATAGGAGACTCTCTATCATGAAGATGCTGGTGCTACTTTGAAGCACAAGTGTGGAAAAAATATAGTAGCATTGTTCCTTCTCTCTTTTCTCTCATTTCGTTTTTTCTTTTTTTCTCTTTTTTTATTTGGTGGGCTTCTTTGGCCTCTTTTTTTTTTGTATGGGCTTCTTTGGTCTCTTTTATTTTTATAAAGTCCGAAGTCTCATCCTGACTTGTGGGGGAATCATAGTCTTCATCATCCTTTCCTCACTTGGGACAATGCTCTAATAATGGAGATCATCACACTTTTATTGATTTACAACTAAAAAATTACAATTCAATACTTAGAACAAAATATGACTCTCGTGAATGCCTCCGTGATGTAGGGATATGCAATGAACCAAGAGTGACATGTATGAAAAATTATGGAGGTGGCCTTGCCACAAATACGATGTCAACTACATGAACATGCAATGAGCAATATGACAATTATGGGGCATGTCATAATAAACGGAACGGTGGAAAGTTGCATGGAAATATATCTCGGAATGGCTATGGAAATGCCATAATAGGTAGGTATGGTGGCTGTTTTGAGGAAGGTAAATAATGGTGCATGATACCGGCGAAAGTTGCGCGGTATAATAAAGGCTAGCAATGTGGAAGGGTGAGTGTGCGTATAATCCATGGACTCACATTAGTCATAAAGAACTCATATACTTATTGCAAAAGTCTACTTGCCCTCGAGCAAAGTACTACTACGCATGCTCCTAGGGGAAGGGTTGGTAGGAAGTTAACCATCACAGCGATCCGACCTCCACTCATAAGGGAAGACAATTAAAGAGCACCGCATGCAACAAATTTGTCACATAACTTTTACCATACGTGCATGCTACGGGACTTTCCAAGTTCAACACAAGTATTTCTCAATTAGCATGACTCTGACATTACCACCTTTATATCTCAAAAACAATTATCAAGCATCAAATTGATCATAGTGTTTAATGCACTTTCTATGATAGTTTTTATTAAGCCCAACTTGGATGCCCATCATTCTAGGACCAATTTTGTAACCATAGCAAATACCATGCTGTTCAAAAAGACTCTCAAAATAATATAAGTGAAGCATGAGAGATCAACAATTTCTACAAAATCAAGCCACCGCCGTGCTCTAAAAATTATAAGTGAAGCACATAGAGCAAAACTATCTAACTCAAAAGATATAAGTGAAGCACATAGAGTATTCTAATAAAATCCAAATCATGTGTGTCTCTCTCAAAAGGTGTGTACAGCAAGGATGATTGTGGTAAACTAAAAAGCAAAGACTCATATCATACAAGACGCTCCAAGCAAAACACATATCATGTGGCGAATAAAAATATAGCTCCAAGTAAAGTTACCGATAGGCGAAAGATTTAAAGAGGATGCCTTCCGGGCATCCCCAAGCTTAGGCTTTTAGTTTGTCCTTGAATATCTTGGTGTGCCATGGGCATCCCCAAGCTTATGCTCTTGCCACTCCTTATTCCATAGTCCATAAAATCTTTACCCAAAACATGAAAACTTCACAACACAAAACTCAACAGGAAATCTCATAAGCTCCGTTAGTGCAAGAAAGAAAAACCACCACATAAGGTACTGTAATGAACTCATTCTTTATTTATATTGGTGTTAAACCTACTGTATTCCAACTTCTCTATGGTTCATACCCCCCGATACTAGCCATAGATGCATCAAAATGAGCAAACAACACACGAAAAACAGAATCTGTCAAAACAGAGAACAATCTGTAGCAATCTGTAACTTTCGAATATACGGAACTCCAAAAAATCCTAAACTAAATTGGTGGACGTGAGGAATTTGTCTATTAATCATCTGCAAAAAGAATCAACTAAATAGAACTCTAGAGTTGATCCTCAAAACAAAAAACCGGGCTCGTGTCCTTCTGGTGGCGTGCGTGGTAAGCACATTAGGCAACCCCAACCAGTCGAGCCTCCGCGTTTCGAGTCAAAATATCTGGCGGCTAGAATTCCAGCCCTAGGAAATTCCCCTCATGTCCCCGGTCCATAATGACTACCGATGAACAATGGAGGGATGATTTAGTAACTAGACAATGTTACCTACCGTGCCGAGCACGGTTCAATTCCCTCGGTCGCAGCTCCCGAAGGTCACCCGTCAACTGCATTGCCTAGTACTACTACTACTACTACTACACCAGGATGAGAACATAATTTAGCCCGTTTGTTCGTTCCTAGTACTTGAGTTAATATATCAGGGATCCCTAAAAAAGAGAGTTAATATATCAGGCAATGCACTGGTACGAACGGATTATCCTTTTACTCTGCATATATAACTTGTCTGAAGTCTAACTAAGCAAAATGTTTGACCAAATCCTTTCTTAAGAAATACAACATGACATATGTATCGCTTGAAAATTTATTGCATGGCACAGGTTATGATATTGTTTTGAATCCTGGATTTTAAATTTCAGAAAATCCAACAGTGACCAGAAATTTATGAAACTGAGCATGGTCACGTGATATGGCACAAATATTTCTTCGTAACATTTTCTTCAATTTGAGACAAGCTGCTTATGACAAGTTGCACAAATGAAGAGCCAAGGTATTTTGGAACAAAGACACATCACGTTAAAAGCTTAACGCTTTCACTATTGAAACCGTGGGCATTTACGTGCCGCCACAGAATCCCGCTTCTCATCGGCAGTGCCATTCCGAGCAAGCATGTCGGTCAGCCAACGGAGGCGTCGAGCAGACCCGCTCCAGCCGGGCCGACAGTGGGAGGCATGCGAGCAGACGCTACGCGCAGCTCACTGGGAGGTGAGCCTTTGACCAGGCTCCGCCGCCCACCTTCGTCCCAACTGCTCCTACTTTTAATGTCGCCCGGCGCCCATGAGTTTAAAATCAACCCCGCACTACCCCGTATCACTATAATCTTCTCTTCCTCTCCCGATTCTCCTACTCGTCTACCTCCAACCAGCCTGACCTAATCGTACGCCATGCCGCATCACGATGGTCTGCCCTTAGTCTTCCAGTTTCCTGAGGAAGACACCCAGCCGGAGTCTCAAGAACATAAGGCGCTTTGGGACGAGCTTGAACCGGCCTTGCGGGAAGACGCCGTGCCTCTCCCCACTCCCGTTCCGGCTCCCGTCGCCCCGACTGTGCCAGCGCCCATCCCCATGGCATTGATGGGCTGGGAGCCGCACATTGTCGCCGAGCTTGATGCCACGGGATTCCACGAGGTCCCCGCTGACTTTCACGCGCTCGTGCACCTGCCAGTGCATGCGCCTGCGGGTGCACTGACACGCACGCCCATGCCGGTGCCTGTGCACCTGCCAGCGCATGCGCCTGCCCGTGCACCGACGCTGTCTCCCACCTCACCGGGGCTACTTCACCAAGCACATCGTCGCACCTTCGCCCCCCGAGGCCGTTGGGGCTTCACCAACGGTCTCGCCCATCAAGATCAGAAGCGCCCGCTGCCACACAAGACCTGCATCCATGTGAGGCCAGCCAACGCCAGCGCATCACCCTCAACGGCTCTGAAGTGCCCGCACTCTAGCTAGGCGAGAATGCCCAAACGCCGGCCCGAATTAGGTATCCACACCTCACTCCCTTGTGCACTGTTCCGACAGTGTTTGGATATCCTTTTGCTCTCTTAGCTTACACACCTATGAAACTCTGACTTTAACTCTTATTTCTTCTGGAGATATCATCTGAAACAAGCAAAACCATTTTTTAGCGAAGCATGACGGCGCTACGGGATCTGGTACACATCCTGCACACCCGTATAACCTTGTATGTATCTATCATCCGGTACAACAGCAAGCTCGATTCCTCTTATTTGATCAACCATTCGCCGTGTCAAAAATCTGAGAGGGGATGCAAGGAGCACAAGGCCTGCACATCCAAGCAAGTGGTAACATGGACTTGTACATGGAACATCCCAAGCGCAAGCGAGAGCTGCAGTGAGCCTGTACAATGAGCTAAGCGTAAGTCCTGCATTTCATTTAATTAAATGACTGGCATGCGTGTATGATTTGTGTGCAGTAGCGGATCCACGAATTCAAGTTACCAGGGGTGAACATTTAACTTAAAAAATACGAAGGCACTTGCACTCCAGAAATCAACATAACTTGAGAAATGGGAAGCTACATGCACTTTTAAAACTAGCTAATGATCCAAAGTAGTTCAGATTATAAAACACTAAATGATGCAAGCACCAAAAAACACAAAATGCAACATGGTGTACAAGGACTACTAACATGGTCTGTATCTGCTTGAATTATTCGTTCTCTGGCTGAAAATATCGAAGTGTAATTGCACCTATAACGGTCATAAACTGCATATCAATATATCTATCCCGCATAAGTATGCCAATAGTTTCAAAACAACAGATTAGAAAAGTATTTATGCTACGTTGTCATGATACGGGGACTTTCTGGTAGATGGCCTCGATGTTTCCTCAAGCCATGAAAATGGACTATAATTTGCTTGTCATCAATGACTGCAAATCTCTATGTCTCTCTCAACATAGCAAATCATCATTAGACACTAAATCCTTCAATGGGAGCTTGCAAAATGCTTGCATTAGATCCCTCATTAGACACTATATGTTCATCACCAAGAGCATGTAAAATGTTTGCATCAAATCCTTCATTAGCAGTCTGTTCATTAGACACTTCAGGCTCAAGAACAACATGAGCTTGTATGTTTGCACCGGAAACTTGATTAGATACATCAGATTCAGTCAGTTCAGTATTGATTAGGGGAGTTATAAAATAAGCAGAAATTGGTTTCATTTTCTCATAGATTCCCTACATACAAGCAGTTTTACAACACCGTCAGGTTTAACTATTGGCGAGAAATTGAGCAGTTGAATTAGATATATTCAGGGGATGTGATGTACCTGCTCGTTCGCGCATGCTACTCTTGCAAGCTGCGATCCGTCTGCTTACAAGCTCGATGCCATGCCCTGGTGTCGCCGGCTGCCGCTTTCCCACGCGGTGCTACACCTGTGGTTGGTGTGACATCCTGGTTTTTGCCTTCTCTCTTTTTCCGGATTTGATTTGCCTTTGCCTTGGATTTGAGTTTTTGGAATCAATTCAAATGGACTTGTCACTTGGGCATGCCCTTTACTTTCACCCAAGTGACCCATCTGCATCTAATCCAACTCCATTTCTTTCTAAAACCCTAGAATGGCCCATTGAATATTTTTCGTAAGTGAAAATATTCATTTTCTTTCTGAAAGCTCATTTCAGAAATTAGAGCTCCAAAGCAAACCCAATTTTTATAGCTCCAAAAATCTTGAGATAATTCCTGAATTTTCTTTGAACCTTAGCCCACCTCCCCGAGTAAAAATATTTCATGACTTTTTGTAATATTTTTGCTACAGAAAATCTTTTCCTTTATGACCCAAAAATGCACTTTGTACATCAAGTGCATTTTTCCTTAATCTTTTGGAGCTGATCTTTCTTGAGCTTAGACACCCTCCTAAGAAACCCTTAACCCCAGGAGATCAGCCCAAATGGCCTTCTAGAAGCTAGCCAAACTTGGCGACCAAGTTTCTGTCCAGAAACTTGCCAGCAAGCTTGAGTCACTTCTGGTAGGCCCGGGTGTGAGTTTTCACCTTTCTTAGACTTAACATTGCGTGGACTTTAGCCCAGACAAGGTATGGCAGCGTTTGGGCGTCGTTTTTGCAATGCCAAGGCGGTGACCGTGTGTGGACACAGGGCCTGGCATGCGTTCGATGCGCTCTGCGTCGCGCTTAGTGCCTACATTCGCTGCTCGAGCGAGCTTCGCCATGACGCCGCCAGACGACGCCACTACCTTCGTCTCATCGCCCTTCACCTCTCCCTGGCGCTTGCGGACTGATACGTCTCCGTCGTATCTATAATTTTTGATTGTTCCATGCCAATATTATGCAACTCTCATATACTTTTGGCAACTTGTTATATTATTTTTGGGACTAACATATTGATCCAGTGCCCAGAGCCAGTCCACATACATTGCATGTTTTGGTTTCGCAGAATATCCATATCAAACGGAGTCCAAACGGGATAAAAACGTACGGAGCTTATTTTTGGAAAATATGGAAAATTTGGAAGGAAAATCAACGCGAACCAGTGCCCGAGGTGGTCACGAGGCAGGGGGGCGCGCCTGCCCCCCTGGGCGCGCCCCTAGCTTCGTGAGCCCACCGTAAGGCGGTTGATGCTCTTCTTTTGCCGCAAGAAATCTAATATTCAGAAAAAAATCACGGCGAAGGTTTCAGGCCAATCGGAGTTACGGATCTCCATATATACATGAAACGGTGAAATGCAGCCGTAATGTAACGCGTAAACAAAGAGATAGATCCAATATCGGAGGGGCTCTCGCCTCCCAACCCATGGGAGCCAAGGACGGAGGGGAAACCCTTCTCCCATCTAGGAGGAGGTCAAGGAAGAAGAAGAAGAAGGGGCCTCTCTCCCTTGCTTCGGTGGCGCGGGCGCGGATCTTCACCAACACGCCCGGCATCTTCACCAACATCTCCATCACCTTCCCCATCTATATCCAGCGGGTCCACTCTCCCATGACCCATTGTACCCTCTACTTGAACATTGTGCTTTATGCTTCATATTATTTTCCACTGATGTGTTGCCATCCTATGATTTCTGAGTAGATTTTTCGTTTTCCTATCGGTGATTGATGAATTGCTATGATTGGTTTGAGTTGCATGTTTTATTATTAGATCTGTCCTATTGTGCCCTCCGTGTCGCCAAGCAAGCGTGAGGGATTCCCGCTGTAGGGTTTGCAATATGTTTATGATTTGCTTATGGTGGGTGGCGTGAGTGATAGAAGCACAGACCCGAGTAAGTAGGTTGTTTGCGTATGGGATAAAGGGGACTTGATACTTTAATGCGATGGTTGGGTTTTACCTTAATGCATCTTTAGTATTTGCGGATGCTTGCTAGAGTTCCAATCATAAGTGCATATGATCCAAGTAGAGAAAGTATGTTAGCTTATGCCTCTCCCTCAAATAGAACTGCAATAGTGATTACCGGTCTAGTAATATAGTCAATTGCTTAGGGACAATTATACAAATCCTACCACCACTTTTCCACACTCGCCATATTTACTTTAGTTGTGTTTTTATCTAAGCATCCCCTAGCTTTTATTTACGTGCTCTTTAATTTCTTGCAAGCCTATCCAAAAACACCTACAAAGTACTTCTAGTTTTATTCTTGTTCTAGGTAAAGCGAATGTCAAGCGTGCGTAGAGTTGTATCGGTGGTCGATAGAACTATAGGGAATATTTTTTCTACCTTTAGCTCCTCGTTGGGTTCGACACTCTTACTTATCAAAAACTGTTGCGATCCCCTAAACTTGTGGGTTATCAAGACCTTTTTGTCAAGCGCCCGTTCTTGCCGGGAGCAATAGCGTGGGGTGAATATTCTCGTGTGCTTGTTTGCTTTATCACTAAGTAATTTTATTTGCTGTTCTTAGTTGTTTTCTATCTTTAAGTTATGGGCAGGAAACGCAAAATACCAAAAAAAATTAGTTGTACCTACTGCTCCAATGGTTGAAGAACCACTCAAAATCTATCACACTATTGAAGCTTTTTACTTGGATCATCTTGATCCCTTTGTGCTTTCTTTGAAACCCCAACTAGCTTAGTTGAGGGAAAATCTTTAGATGAGCATGCTTGTTATATGCATAATCGTGATATCTGAAAAAGGGAAACTATTATGGGATCAAATTCAACGTTTGCAATGCTATGCTTGGAATTTATGCTATTATTATGATTTTACTTGTTGTTACGAAACCCTAAGAAACACCTTCCCTACCAATGTGAGTTTATTGATATTGTAATCTTATCATCGTATGCTAAGGGTGTTTATAATTACTATGATGTTCTACAAATTGAAGAATTTGTTGCTTTTAAGGGTGCTTACGAAATTGCTTCTTTGATTGACAAGTATGGTGCTACTCTTTACTTAATCTGAAAATTTTGCCATACTTAAATATTGCTATGATAATTATGCTTCTAATCCTTATGTTAAACCATATATTGAGAACTACTCCGCTGTCCAAGAAGAGACTAATATTTTGCAGGAAGCTATGGAAGAAGAAATTGATGAACTGTGAGCTCATTGGATGAAAAGATGATGAGGAGAGCGAAGAACAAAAGGAGGAAGAGCGGATTGATCACCCGTGCCCACCTTCTTATGAGAGTAACTCTTCAACTCATACATTGTTTAATTCCCCTTCGTGCTTACCGAAGGATGATTGCTATGATGACAATTATGATCCCATTAATTCTTTTGAAATATCCCTTTTTGATGATGCTTGCTATGCTTATGGCCAAGAGGCGAATATGAATTATGCTTATGGAGATGAACTTGCTATAGTTCCTTATGTTAAACATGAAATTGTTGCTATTGCACCCATGCATGATAGTCCTATTATCTTTTTGAATTTTCCCGACTACACTATATCGGAGAAGTTTGCCCTTATTAAGGATTATATTGATGGGTTGCCTTTTACGGTTGCACATGATGATTTTGATAGAAATAATATGCATGTGCTTGCTGCTTGTCGGTGTCAAAACCGGCGGATCTCGGGTAGGGGTCCTAACCTGGCGTCTAGGCGGATGGTAACAGGAGACAAGGGACACGATGTTTTTACCAGGTTCGGGCCCCTCTCGATGGAGGTAATACCCTACTCACGCTTGATTAATATTGATGATATGGGTAGTACAAGAGTAGATCTACCACGAGATCGTGAGAGGCTAAACCCTAGAAGCTAGCCTATGGTATGATTGTTGTTAATCCCCCACGGACTAAAACCCTTCGGTTTATATAGACACCGAATAGGGTTAGGGTTACAGAGTCGGTTACAATGGTAGGAAATCTACATATCCAGACGCTAAGCTTGCCTTCCACGCCAAGGAAAGTCCTATCAGGACACGGGACGAGTCTTCAATCTTGTATCTTCATAGTCCAGAGTCCGACCAAAGATGATAGTTCGGCTATCCGGACACCCCTAGTCCAGACTCCTCGGTAGCTCCCGAACCAGGCTTCAATGACGATTTAGTCCGGCGCGCACATTGTCGTCGGCATTGCAAGGAGGGTTCCTCCTCCGAATACTTCATAGAAGGTTTTGAACACAAGGATAGTGTCCGGCTCTGCAAAACAAGTTCCACATACCACCGTAAAGAGAATAATTTTTGCACAGATCCGCTGACGTATTTCGCGGCGTGACATCACACCACGGCCAAGCCTTCATTCGAATCGTTTTTTACTGTCCCACCTCAGCGCGTTTAGTGAGGCGGGTTTCCTTTGGCACGCCTTATCAAAGCGAGATCGTGCCCCTTATTCCGGGATTCTCATCAATACGGATGGGTAACCCAACCGCGCCATTGATTGGCGGCGCTTGGGAGGCAAACGAGTTTTACCAGTGCTGGTGGGGACACATAGCTTCGGCCCCGTCCATATAAGGGATAAGGATTCACCTTTCTCACCTACGCCATCTTCCTCCCTTGCTCATCCATTTCACAAGACTCGAAGCTCCAGCGCCTAAGTCCGCAAGATCCCTCCTCAACCTTCTCCAGCCATGTCCGGAGCGGGAGGCGTGTGGATGGTCTCCTCCGTCACGGAGGCCACATAAAAAGATCATGAAGGCCGGATACTTGTCCGGCCGACATCGTACATCGGGTTGCCCGACGAAGGGCAGCTCATCCTCACCGCTGAGCCCCATGAGCGGTCGTATTCACTTGCCCACTTCCTCCGCGGGACTGGGTTTTCCACTTCACCCATTCGCCAGGGGCTCATGATTCTACTACGCCCTAGATTTCCATGATTCGGCCCCAATTTTATCCTCAACATCTCGGCATTCATCGCTGGTGCAGGCCTTCCTCCGCATCTAGCCCTCTTCGCTTATGGCTGAAGACCTTCAATGTCAAGCCTTGAAGGTTGTGGGCGGCCGCCAAGCCGGAGTGCGGAGGCGCCATGGTCGGCAAGATCGCCAACCTCTTATGGCTCGATGGCTCCTTTGTGGAGACCGTGAAGGGGTGGCAATCGGTGGTTCTACATCACCGAGCATGACCTTCTAAATGGGCGGCGGCCCCAATTTGACGCCCAGTATTCCCACGCCGCTCACTTCTTGGAAGGAGACTTCGGCGTGGGGTGATTCGGAAGAGCTGACCGACTCCAAACCTGCATGCGAACCTTGGTGAACAAAAATCTCGTGCCTCGCCAATGTAATCCAGGTTATGCTCATCCGCCGGATCCTCCCATGCCAACAACGGTCCTTCAAATTGTGGGAGTTCGATCCGGCACAACATCCAACCCTGAGGCTCTTGACACCACGCATTTAAGATGCCTGGAAGGTGCTGTTCAAAGGCTGAGGCTCCCTCATCCGCCACGGAAGATCGCGGATTCAGCTCGCAGCGCTAAGCTACCGAGGTAAGCTATTTTGCCCTTCACGGAATCTTACTTTTCATAGTTTGACTCTATGCGGGATCTAAACTCCCTTGCCTTTGGACAGGACATGGCGGAGCACGTCCGGCAGGTCAATCGCCTTCCGCACCTTTGCCGAAGACCAGTGACGCCCGCTTGGCGGGCTGCAGGTTCCGGCGCCTTTACGTGGTAGCGGAGAGAAGAAGGCCAAGAAGAAGGCCACGGGGACTCGAGAGGGTGCAGCGCCAGTGTCGTGGACTCATTGTCAAGCGACTTCAGCAGCGGACTCCTCCGTGAAAACGAGGAGGAGGAAAAGAGCCTCTCTAGCGGGGGAGAGAGAAGAAAAGAAAGGCCGCCCCTAACTGGGAGGCCGGAGGGTCCAAGAAGGGAAGAACCTTTCCTCCGGGACGTCTCCACCAACGCCAACGACGGGCGTAGGAGGAGGCCCTCGAGGGTCAAGCCTCGGCGAGATCGTAAGTGTCCGGATACCCATGGCTTTTATATTCATTGCATAGTGTTCTCTAATGCCGAACAATCATGCAGCTCGCCCAAGTGACGAGCTCGCCGCTCCGTCGCGGGTCTCAATTCGTCCGGCGGGAGAGCACTTCTTTCTTCCGGCCGCCTTCTCGCCTGCCAGCGCCGACGACGACGCCGAGGTGGGGCCTCAAGGGGGGCCTCGCTGAAGAGGAGGTGGCGGAAGGCGCCACAAAGGCAGCCTCCCGGACTCCAGGCGAGGCCGAGACCCAGGCTCTTAGCCCGACCTTGTCTGGGACTCCATCTGGGAACCTTCAGCGTTCCAAGTCCGCAAGCGGCCCCTTCGTAAGAAGGGTAAGACACGGTGTCCTCCGGCCCAATCGGAGGCATCGGATGCATCTTGAGGCGCTTAATGGCGCCTCCATCGAGGAGGAGCACCGCACCGTTATGAGTGTGGTGATCAGAAGTTCACCCACTAAGAGCGGGCTGTTGACTGAAGCCAACAGCCTTCTAACAAAGGCTTTGAGGTAAGTTTCAATATATGTAAGAAGATTAATGACAGACAAGAGCCTGATGCTTAGTTCGGTGTTGGAGAGAAAAGCCGTCGACTGAGGATCTAAAAAGATATACGCAGGAGTCTAACATAATTATGTCAATATGGGAATGCAGGCTGCCTGGCGACCTCTGCCGCACTGTGATCACCCAAGGAGGTCAATGCATTGAAGGAGAGCCTCGAGCGGTCCGAGAACGAGCCTCGGCCAAGCCAAGAAGCAGCTCGAGGACAAGGAAGGTAAGCAATACCTTATGGAATTGTTAAAAATGTGGTTGCAAAAGATAACAGGAATAACATGGGTACTGCAGGGGCCAATAACGCAGGTGGCGACCCTGAAGGAAAGCGGTGACCATGGCCGAAAAACAAAGCTGCCGCGGAGCGCGAGCGAGAGAAGGGGAGGCGAGCTGGCGGGAGGTATGGCAAGAGCTCCTGTGCTCGTGGAAAAACACGAGGTTTGGAGCGTGACTCAAAGACCCGAGAGTTCAGCTTGCCTCGCTCTTGAGAGTGCCAAGGCCGCTAAGGCCGGAAGCCAAGAAAGCCCTCGGAGATTGAGGCGATGAGGAAGATAGCGGCGGGTAAGGCATTCTTTATGCAAAGCAAGAATGTAAGTCAATTATCACTTACCGAGAACCGGAGCTCTCCGAGAGCCTTTCGCGAATCTGCCTCTCGGCAGCAGTATCCGATGCCACCGCTTTCCGAGCCAAGAGGGGAGCTCGATGGAGAAGGTGTTTTGGTCTCAAGATATCGAGGCCGAACACCGTGCCCTTGAGCGACCAACTGAAGTAATTGCTCGAGCTCCACAATGTCGCCCGAACAGGCCATGAAGGGCCTTATAGCGATCATTGTGGCCAAATGAGGCCATGCACTGGAGCTACTGGGCTAGTCACGTGACTGGTGGACACCTGTCCATGGATCAAGCTACTGCCTAGCCTGTATTGAAGGTGCCCGCTCAGGGGCCTTGCCCATGCCAAGGTACACTGGGGCAAGCTGACGCTGAGAAGCCGGTGACGGATGCCACCGCCGGCAAGGAACATCGCTAAGCCCGAGAATTATTATGAGGGCGCCTGAAGGGTGCCCGCCTTATAGAGGGTGAATGCTCCAAAGATGTAATATTTGAGTAGACTCGCATTTGTTATCCTGTACGCTGAAAACTTGTTCATATGCGTTAATTAACGCTTTTGAATTTAAAATATTACCTTCTGTGCAGCCGTTTATCAAATTTGAGAGATGGCGAGTCGTCGGATTCAGCCCTCGTGCCACGAGTGCTGGGGTGTTCGGGATAAACTTGAGCGCTCTTGTTCCCATTCTTGGGTCCTTCGAGGGAGGCGCTCAACGCAAACGTAACCAGGCAACCGGACTATAATGCTTGAACACTCTCACTTAGCCATAGAATTCTATAATTTTAAATTTCGTGAAGCCCCTAGATCCGAAGACCAGTTCGGGCGCTATCCACGCTTGGCCGACAATGCCGGTTCCTCGCCTAAGCGGCATAAGTCTTTAGGGACTCGAAGAAACCTCTCCGAACAGCGCCTCGCCTTATCATGACGGTTAGTTTTAGCTTTCTCCACTAAGGTGCTCAACCCAGCTCAACCGGGCACAATGCGGTAGTTCTCCCGCTACCTTTAGTCGATATAACGGAACGTAAGGTACCAAAACATCGGAGCCCGGGCAAACCCAAGTATTGACCCAAGACATGATTCGGAGCCGATGCATATAATGCTATAAGTTCGGGTGCGACCCCAGAAAGTGTTCGGACTTGTCACACCATGTTTTGGGGGTACATAAGCCCTCGGTGTGGTGGCTACGTACCAAATTGTACGGTTGCACAATGTCATAGATGAACATATACAATGGGAAAGAATGCAATATTAGGGCAAGAGCTATATATTGTTTATTCAAAAGAAACTGCAAATAAAAGCGAATCGATACAAATTTGGCGATAAGCAAGGTACGGGACTTTTGATATGTCCTCTTCCAGGGTAAGTTTATGGTGTGGTATGTAAAATGTGTACTTCTCGTAATAGAGACCACTCGACACTTGACGAAGTTTTACGCTTCCGTGGTTGTTGCATCGTGTAAATCGGCGCGAATGCGGACAGGCTTCGGAGAACAGAGTCACAGTAAAAAGAAAAAGAAGAAAAAGAAAAAAGGAATGACACAAGCAGGAGCCCCTAGTGCGGTCTAGATTGACTGGGCATGCCGTCTGCGTAAATCCCGCCCCTATGCCCATGGTGCTTCGAGGCGCAATTACGTCGCGTAATCTTCGCGAGTTCACGAGGGCTGGGGTTGGGCCGCATTACCACGCTTTGTTCGAACGTGCGAGCGGTCTTGCTTTGTATGAGGTTACCCGGGCGGCGCTTGATAGTGTCCGATTGTTTATTGGCGGACTGGAGGATTGCCTTTAAGAGGCTGTTCACGCATTTCGCCAAGGCGGCGTATGCTCCTCCGTTCGGAGGGAGCGTTCGGTGTTCCATTGACCGTGATTACGCCGAGGGCTGGCATCTTGAGCTTGAGGTACGCCAGCGTAAAGCGCCCACCGCATTGAATTTTGCGAATGCGGTCGCTCGAGCAAGCGGCGTGATAGCCGCTATGAACGGGACTATGTCGAAGATTAACTCCTCACTCCGGAAGTTATCCGGGGATCCGAAGACCACTTCAAGTATAACGGAGCCTGTACAGTTGGCCTCTACACCTAGAATGACGCCTTTAAAGGTCGTCTTTGTGGATTTGATTCTTGGCGGGTCTATGCCCATTTTGCACACTGTATCCTGATAAATCAGGTTCAGTTGCTGCCGCCATTCCCATCGACTACGGTGAGGTGAAATCCGTCAATAATTGGGTCAAGAACCAATGCGCGAAACTCCGTGACGGATGCTAGTGGTGGTCCCTTCGATCAAAAGGTGATCGGGCAGGAAGACCATGGGTTGAACTTGGGCGCAGTGGCTCCATCGCCATATACGCCCCTTAGTGCACGCTCGCTCCCTTTTGGGTATGTGGGTTGCGTATATCATGTTCACCGTCCGCACTTGTGGGAAAGCCCTTCCGTCCTCTATTGTTCGGGCGTTAGGCTCTTCCTCACATCGCTATGCAGCCCTTGTTGTTGTTTTCGGGCGTTTAGCTTGCTCGCTTGCTTGAACACCCAACAATCCCTGCTGGTGTGGTCGGCTGTTTTTCTGGGTGCCATCTATCCGCACAAGCGATCGAGTATTCCGGTCCAAGTTGGAAGGGCCACTGGTATTTCTTTTGAATGGCTTCTTCCGACGACCGGGTTTAGAAACCCTCTGAATCCGGCATTTATCGTCAGATCTTCAGCATTGTCATCGCATGCGGCGTTTATGCTTGTTGCGACGCCGACCGCCATTGCTTGTCCTTGGTATCCGAACTACTGTGGTGTTTGGCCAAGTTGTTGCTTCCGAGCTAATCAGCTGTCCTCTCCGCAAAAAGCGGGTCATGAGTGTGGTGAGGGCTGCCATGGATTTCGACTTTTTCCCCGTCCCTAGGTGCCGGCCTAGCCACTCATCGCGATGTTGTGTTTGAAGGCTGCTAGCGCCTCGCATCCGGACGAAATGACGATCTGATTTTTCTTTGTTAGAACCGCGTCCAAAAATTATCGGCGATTCTTCCGCTGCTGAATTATATGGCTAAGGTCATCGGCGATACGTGGTCGCATATATGTGCCCCGGAAGTTATCGAGGAATGCGGCTTCCAAGTCTTCCCAACAACCGATTGACTCTGCTAGCTGTTGAGCCAATGCCGAAGCTGGTCCTTTAAGCTTGAGTGGGGAGGTATTTGATGGCATGTAGATCATCACCGCTGGCCATGTGGATATGGAGGAGATAGTCCTCGATCCAGACCGCAGGATCTGTGGGTACCATCGATGATTCGATGTTTACGGGTTTGAAGCCCTCGGGATTTGATGATCCATTACTTCATCACGTGAAGCATAGTGGGTGTGCGGGCGCTCTGTATTGGGCAATATATCCGCGACGTGAGCTCATATGAGCTTTGTCACCGTGTTCTACCCGGCCGGGTTCTTTGTATCCGCGTGGCGGTAATCATCCTTAGTCGCTATGCACGCCGATCTATAGATCGATCTTGTTTGCTTTGCCTTTATCCTCCAAAGATATATCTCGTAAGTCCGGCTGCGTTCTCCCGTGCCTTGGTACTTTTGAGCGCGCCGGGCGTGGCTGAGCGGAGGGCGTAGAGGTTTCTTCGTCATGACCGGGTGGCCGGTCGCTATGTCGTGCAGACCGGTGACGGGTGCTTCCTCCTCCGATCGAGGTAAACGGCCTGCGTTTGGGTAGCTTTTGGAGGGGCGCTCGAAGTTCGTGCTCTTCATTTGCAAGGACTTCGGTCCATCTATCAGCTAGCAGGTCTTGGTCAGCTTTAAGTCACGTTGCTGCTTTTTCTTGAGGCTGCTTACCGTGGCTATGAGCCTGCGTTTAAAAGCGCTCTTGTTCGACGGGATCCTCTCGCAGCACGATTTAGATTCGTCGTCGCCGAGGCTTGCCTCTGTCTTCGGAGGGGGGCGATAATTATCGTCCTCTACCTCTCTTTCTTTCTGCCCTTGTCGTGCGGATTCTTGCTTCTCCCTCCTCCCGTAAGGCCGAGTCCCGCCGAGGGGTCGCCTTCGCACTGTCCCGGGGTATTATGTGTCTCCCGTTAATCACCGTTTTTTCTTTGTGGCGGGATTTAGAGCGGCGCCACGGACGCCGGCTTGGGTTGTTTCTTGGAGGGGTCATCCTCCGGCTGTTCCATCGCCATTCCCATCTTTTGGGATGTCCACCATGTATATGTCATATGACGAGGTGGCTTTTCTAGTGCCCGTGGGCGGCTGGCTCGATAAATCTCCCGCACCGTCGTCCATACCGTCGATGTCTTCGTAGTCAGTCGAGCATGTCGGTTAAATCATTGTGATGGCTACAAAGTGGGTGGTGGGTGGGCGCTGAATTTCTTCGTCAGTCAGGATCCCAACCTTCCTGACCGTAGTTCGGCCGGGGCTCCCCTAACAAAGAGAGAGACTTTAA
This sequence comes from Aegilops bicornis, assembly GCA_021605145.1. Classification (NCBI taxonomy): domain Eukaryota; kingdom Viridiplantae; phylum Streptophyta; class Magnoliopsida; order Poales; family Poaceae; genus Aegilops; species Aegilops bicornis. The sequence continues at coordinate 778,608,122 of CM038673.1, read as the reverse complement.
TGAGTTCGTGGATATCGCCAAAGGGCGAGTCTTTGAAGACGTCATGCGCAGTTGAACTCCATAATCGGGCGCCTGGTCCGGATTCGATTGGCAGGGGCGCGAGGTCTGAGTCTGGAAAGGAGTCCGGCACACAGGAGTCACGATCTTCGCAGCGACAGGGATGGTGTTCGGCTCAATGGTCAGAGATTTCAGCCCCGAGGCGGTGTCCAACCAATCGGCCCTCGATCGGGCTTAAACCGGCTCGATTAAGGGTCGGAGCGGGCATCAGTGCGACCTCCAGGCACCGTTTCGGGCGGCAGAGCTAGATCGTACCATCGAAGACGGTCTGTACGCTTTCAGTGCCGTGGCTTTCAATCCGTCGAAGATCAAGTCTCCACGGACATCGGCCGTGATAGTTCAAGCTTCCAAATCTGGACACGATGGGAAGCGTAGCTTTCAATCTGCTCCGGATGGCCTAGCTAATTGGCCATTGGTAAAGCCACGAATACGAAGATCTGTCCGGGAGAAAAATTCACCCTGGACTGCGTCGTTGCGATGATTGAAGGAGCCATCGGGCCTATAGGTGGCGACACAGAGGAACTCTCAATGAAAGCACCAATTTCGTGTCAAAAGCCGGCGATCTCGGGTAGGGGGTCCCAATCGTGCATCTAGGCGGATGGTAACAGAGAGACAAGGGACACGATGTGTTTTTTACCCAGAGTTCGGAGCCCTCTCGATGGAGGTAATACCCTACTCCTGCTTGATTAATATTGATGATATGGGTAGTACAAGAGTAGATCTACCACGAGATCAGAGAGGCTAAACCCTAGAAGCTAGCCTATGGTATGATTGTTGTTTGTCCTACAGACTAAAACCCTTCGGTTTATATAGACACCGAATAGGGTTAGGGTTACACAGATCGGTTACACAGATCGGTTTATATAAACCCATCTACATATCCGTATCGCCAAGCTTGCCTTCCACGCCAAGGAAAGTCCTATCCGGACACGGGACGGAGTCTTCAATCTTGTATCTTCATAGTCCAGGAGTCCGCCAAAGATGATAGTTGACTGTCAGGACAACCTCTAGTCCAGGGACTCCCAATAATCGCTCTACTTGCAATTATTATGAGAGGAACTATATCTCCACCTCTCTATGTTTTCAATACAATAAAATTGCAAGAAACTGTTTATACTATGCATTGGCCTTTACTATGTGTGCATGAATTATTCTTTTATAACATGCTGATGCATAGGAAGAGAGTTAGACTTCGTCATTACATGATATATGTTACTTTGTGCTCACTACTAAATTACAAATCATTGCTAATTAAAATTGGCTTTGATATACCTTGGGATCCGGTGGATCCATTACTTGAGCACTATATGCCTAGCTTAATGGCTTTAAAGAAAGCGCTGCTGGAGACAACCCGGAAGTTTTAGAGAGTCATTTATTTCTGTTGAGTGCTTTCATAGTTTAAAAACAACAAAAATAAAGAGGGGAACCCAAAACTTTTTCAAAAAGGAAAGTGAAAGTGAGAGAGACAAGCATTGTTGAAGTGGAGCTAGCTCTTGAACTTTGTTCATGCTCACGGAAACTTTGTGAATCTTGATTACGAAACTTTTCAACAAAATAATTATCCCCTTGTACAATTCCATTGTATTATAAAAATAATGTGCCAAGGTTTGCCTTTAGGATGTTTACAATGCTTGTTGGTTTGTGCGGTGCAGGACATAAACTTTGGCTGTAGTGCACGATTTTACATTTTTTATTGGAACATCAAATGGTTCTGATTCTTTTTTCCCTGTCTGTCTGTACAAATTTTTTATTTTTCCTAATTTCGGCAGAATTTTTCAAGTATCATAAGTATGGTGAATGTTCATATCATTACAGACTGTTCTGTTTTAGAAAGATTCTGTTTTTGATGCATAGTTTGCTTGTTTTGATGAAACTATCAATTTATATCAGTGGATTAAGCCATGAAAAAGTTATATTAAAGTAGACACAATGCAAAAACAAAATATGAATTGGTTTGAAATTGTACTTAGAGTAGTGATTTGCTTTATTATACTAACGGATCTTACCGAAGTTTTCTTGAAGTTTTGTGTGGATGAAGTGTTCAAGCGATCGAGAAGGTGTCGATGTGAGAAGAAGGAAGAGAGGCACGAGCTCAATCTTGGGGATGCCCGAGGCACCCCAAGTAAATATTCAAGTAGACTCAAGCGTCTAAGCTTGGGGATGCTGGGAAGGCATCTCCTCTTTCTTCAACAAATATCGGTATGCTTTCGGATTCGTTTTGTTCATGCGATATGTGCAAGTCTTGGAGCTTCTTTTGCAATTAGGTTTTTTTCTTTTATGCACCATGCTGGTATGAGATGGTCCTTGGTAGATTTATAGAATGCTCTATGCACTTCACTTATATCTTTTGAGTATGGCTTTATAGAATGCTTCATGTGCTTCACTTATATCATTTGAAGTTTGCATTGCCTGTTTCTCTTTACATAGAAAACTGCCATTTGTAGAATGCTCTTTTGCTTCACTTATATTTGTTAGAGCTTGGTCATATCTTTTGTAGAAAGAATTAAACTCTCTTGCTTCACTTATATCTATTTAGAGATGACATGCGAACTGATCATTCACATGGTTAGTCATAAAATCCTACATAAACTTGTAGATCGCTGAGTATGATATGTTTGATTCCTTGCAATAGTTTTGCGATATAAAGATGGTGATATTAGAGTCATGCTAGTTGAGTAATTGTGAAATTGAGAAATACTTGTGTTGAGGTTTGCAAGTCCTATAGCATGCACGTATGGTGAACCTTATGTAACATAAGTCGGAGCATGAGGTGTTTATTGATTGCCTTCCTTATGAGTGGCGGTCAGAGGGAATGACGATGGTCTTTTCTCTACCAATCTATCCCCTAGGAGCATGCTGGCGTAAGACTTTTGTTTCGATGACTAATAGATTTTTGCAATAAGTATGTGAGTTCTTTATGACTAATGTTGATCCATGGATTATACGCACTCTCACCCTTCCATCATTGCTAGCCTCTTCGGTACCGTGCATGCGTGCCCTTTCTCACCTCGAGTTGGTGCAAACTTCACGGTGCATCCAAACCCCGTGATACGATACGGCTCATCACATAAACCTCCTTATATTTTCCTCAAAACAGCCACCATACCTACCTATCATGGCATTTCCATAGCCATTCGAGATATATTGCCAAGCAACTTCCATCATCATCATATTCATGACTTGAGCATTTATTGTCATATTGCTCGCATGATCGTAAGATAGCTAGCATGATGTTTTCATGGCTTGTCCGCTTTTTTGATGTCATTGCTACGCTAGATCATTGCACATCCCGCACATCGCCGCGGCATTCATATAGAGTCATATCTTTGTTCTAGTATCGAGTTGTAATATTGAGTTGTAAGTAAATAAAAGTGTGATGATCATCATTATTAGAGCATTGCCCCAGTGAGGAAAGGATGATGGACACTATGATTTCCCCACAAGTCAGGATGAGACTCCGGACTTTACAAAAAAAAAGGAGGCCAAAGAAGCCCACCAAAAAAATAAAAAATAAAAAAAAAGAAAAAAATGAGAGAAAAAGAGAGATAGGGCAATGTTACTATCCTTTTACCACACTTGTGCTTCAAAGTAGCACCATGTTCTTCATATAGAGAGTCTCTTGAGTTATCACTTTCATATACTAGTGGGAATTTTCATTATAGAACTTGGCTTGTATATTCCAACGATGGGCTTCCTCAAATGCCCTAGGTCTTCATGAGCAAGCAAGCTGGATGCACACCACT